>CM052900.1:103005022-103046381 GCA_028534135.1 Potos flavus | reverse complement strand
CCACTATCAAACCTCGGTCGTAAATTGGTTTTGTTTTTTGTCAGGGCTCTAGTATATTGTAGGTATATGTCGAGCTGGAAGGATGGAGTAAAGAGTCAGAAAAATGAACAAGATTAGCAAGAACTGCAGGAATCAACAGCGGTCGTAGGAATATGCTAAATGATGAGGCGGAGATCAGCAAAACCCACAATGTGGAAAAATCTGCAAGACAGGTGACATGGATTTTCCAAAAAATAAGAGGCAAGGGAAAAAATAAAACAGGAGAGGGAAGCCTAAAGAATAAGAGACAGGAGACCTATCAACCAAGTGCCATGTGTGGACTTTGTTTGGTTCTTGACTTCACTGATGTTGAAAGAAAGTCTTGAGACAACTGGGGATATTCAAACACTGGATATTTCATGAAATGAAGCCTCATTTTTTAGAGACACATACTGAATATATAGAGAGAAAATGATATGATTTCTAAGATTTGGCTCAAAATACCAAATCGATTGATTGTTCACAGTTAATAATTATTAAGCTTGGGAGGTGGGTACGTGGGGTTCTGTACTATTATCCCCTCTACCTTTGTATTTGTTAGAATAACAAATACATTTGTATTTGTATTTGTATTTGTCCATAACAAAAACCTCTTTTTAGATAAGCCAGCTCTAAATAGTAAAAAGGAAATGATTCTTGTTAGAAATACACTATTGTGTGGTACCTGGCTGGCTCAGTTAGTAGGGCATGCCACTCTTGATCTCAGGGTTGTGAGTTCAAGCCCCGCATTGGGTGTGGAGGCTACTTAAAAAAAATAAGATAAAATAAATAATAAATAAATAAACAAAAATTTTAAAAAAGGAAACACACTATAGTATTTTTTTTTAAAGTAGGCTTCATGCCCAGCATGGAGCTTGAAATCATGACCCGGAGATCAAGACCTGAGCTGAGATCAAGAGTTGGATGTTTAACTGACTGAGGCACCCAGGTGCCCAGATACTATAGTATTTTTTAAAGTGTTCTTATAGAAGGCCATTGTAAAAATCAAAGTTCATAAACAAACGAGCTCTCTTCTAAATGAATGAACACACATAAAGCACTTACAACAATGCCAGGTATGTCACTCGATGAGTGTTCAATAAACGTTAGCCAATTCTAATTTTCTTAAATATAGTGGGTCTAAATCTTGGCCTACGGATACAAGTGTATAAGAAACAGCTTTATTTTTCTACAACTGACATGTCTCTTTTTTTTATACTTTTTAAAAAATTTAAATTCAATTAACACATAGTATATTATCAGTTTCAGAGGTAGAGTTCAGTGGTTCATCAGTCTTATATAATTCCCAGTGCTCATTACATCATGTGCCCCCTTTAATGTCTCTTTTAATACCACTTTCTAGCAAGAAAATAGAAAAACCTGTCAGTTCTAAGATACTGTCAAACTTTCCCCTTTAGTTGCATCTAAATTGCAGAGGTGTCTAGAGATCCAAGTGTTGGAGTTGGGGGTTTGGGTGGGGGGGCGGTCTATCTGATTCTCAAGCCTTCTGTTCACACTTAACCATCTGCTGAGACATCTATCATCCCATTTGACCCACTCAACTTTGTGTTCTCTCTTTCCCTCCCGTCTTCAGGTTGAGTGGGTCACTAACCTACTTTTAGGTCAGTCTCAGGCCCTTGGAACCCATACTGCTAAGCCCACCCTAGTGGGCCATCTGTGAGCTTCTCCAAGGCCATTTCTTCCCTGGGATTTCCCTAATTTCTGAGGTTCTCCCTGGGAGAGCAAAGACTGATATCCTCTTCTGCACCTCCAAAACGTAGTTGGGGTTTTGTCCAGCTTCATCCCGCTCCACCGCTCCCCAGTCCAGGCTGAGCCCAGGAGCTGGTGCAGGGCCTCCTTTCTCCAAGACCTACCAAGACAACTTCCCATGGAGCTATCATTCTTGACACTGCTTTCTCTTGCAACCTGGGGAGCCCTCACTCTTCCTCAATTATATTCCCTCCCATATTTTTCTGTGCCCTTTTACAACTCACATACTGGAAAAAGTACCTTCTTCTCTGCTTCCTCCTATCATATTCCTTCTCTGAGAAGATAGAGAAGGAGTAGCTGATGAAAAAGGGGAACGGAAATGATGGGGAATATGTCCATAAGTATTTGAATTATTTTTGCTTCCATTCTAATGAGGCATGAATGGGAAACAGACATAGCTGAGTGACTTAACCTTTTCAAATTCTCATAATTAGCTTTTAAGACAGCCTTGGCCGGGTTTCAGAACATCCAGAATGATGGTCATAGTGAATGTCTGCCTTTAACTCAGCCCCCAAAGGAATGATGAACCTTTCCGTGTGGGCCTACAGGTACAGAGGAGATTTCTGCCTCGTTATTTTCCACAAAGACATAAAACTTCTTCCAACAGAACCAGTGAGAGCAAATAAGTGCAAACCTGGAGACATGTAAGCAGATAGCATTCCTCGATTGGCGCACTTTGAATTTTTAGGTGGAGGTGCAAGTTTCGAGGAAGGCGTTTTTTTGAAAGACCCAACAGAAACTGGTAAAAGTAAATTTTGCGCTTTTAGTTCGGAGTCATCTCCTCCTGCTGCAGGTTTGGCGATCCCGCCGTGCTGGTGGCTTCGCCAACTTATGCCTTCATGCCTGTAGTAGAGATCTGTGCGTACCTATGTGCCAGGCCCTGGGCCAGGAGCTCAGGCCCAAGCAGCGGTGAGCAATCCGTGCTGTGCTTTGTCTCCTAATCCAACTTGACCCGTCTATGCATATGAACTTCAAAAACCATTAAACCAGGATTCTGGCCAGAAACATCAGTTATTATGGGCTAAAAAAAAATGTGTTGTTAGGAGATGTGAGACTAAAAAAAAACCCCTTAACGGTGGCTTTCAGTGAACAGGCAAAGAATAGAATGAAAGGCCCTTTATTGGTGTGTAACTGTGTGAACAGAGCAGGGCAGTGAAGGCATTGGGGCGTCTGAGTATCAGGTTAAATGCCATGGTGTTATTACCGGTCTAATGAATTTGCAAAGTATCATTCTAACGCAAATCCGGTGAACAACAAAGATAAAGAAATTTTGCTGCCGCAGCTGAACACATTACCACTACCAAGGCCCTTTCTAAACCAGCATACACTCAGACTGGACCCAGTAGAGACTCCCTCCTCAAAACAAACATCTCTTTGAACCCATAGTTCTTTTTTTTTTTTTTTAAGATTTTATTTATTTATTTGACAAAGAGAGACATGGTGAGAGAGGGAACACAAGGGGGGCGGGGGGTGGAGTGGGAGACGCAGGGCTCGATCCCAGGACCCTGGGATCATGACCTGAGCCAAAGGCAGACGTTTAACAACTGAGCCACCCAGGCGCCCCTGAACCTATAGTTCTTAACCCAAGTTTAAGGCCAAGAGAAAAAGAACTCCCTGTATTCTAACAGTTAAGGGACCAAAAGGGCACGTATTTCCCTTACTTCACGATCTCACATATTCCCAGAATTTCTAGCTCCCTGAAAGTAACGAATAATGTTACTTTTTCCCCTTACCTTACAGATCGCCCATGGTCTCCACCAACATGAAAAGCTGAAACTTTCTTTGTCAAATTTCCACGAATTCATGATAATTACAGGGTTTGCAGCTAGTTGAATCAGGTCATTGGTTAAAAAGAAAGGTCCTCTTATAGAAATTACTAGGGGTTTTTTGTTTGTTTGTTTTGCCACGGCCTAATATTCGAACAGTTAAGGGTCAAAGCTCTTTCCACATGAAATTTAAACAAAGTGGGTATTCAGGTGAGCTTTCTTCTGCGGATTAGTAATTTCGAGTATTCAATATATAAAACAAAAACAAGAAATACCTCTTGTCAAATACTTAAACTGTACTATCAGGACTGCCCCTGTTTTATAGACACACTCTATTCAAACCTAATTTGAGATGAAAACTGGGTCCATGCCCCTCTGCCTAGGAAAAAGTATAACTGAGGAAAGAAGCTGCTTCTTTGACTAAGAGCCATAAAACCCCTCTCTGTGGTGTTTGCAAGTAATTAGGGAACCGTGTCCTGGCCTGCACAGGTGGAACCACAGAATGCCTGATGGGGGGAGATGATTTGCTGACTCAGCGTCTTCGTCTCTCCCCACCAAGTCCAGGGGTTCACTGCAGGTCAAACTGGGTCACTCTCACGTGACTCTCTCACAGAGTGTTGGTAATACACACTATGATATCATCAGAGCCTTCCAACCAGGGACTATAGCAATAGGTTATTTTGTTTTTTACTTTTCCAATTAGGCCAGTGCCCAGATTTATGGCTTTCTTCCATTTTTGGCAGTTGGCTCTTCTTTCCCTGAAAAGGCAGCAAATCTGCCTCCAGCTTCATCCTCTTCATATTTCTGACTAGCAAATATGAAATTCTAATGAAAGTGATCTTTTCAGAGTTTAAATCCATAGCTGGGAATTCCTCTTTTAAGCTTCCCAGGCTTAATTGGAGAAGGATTAGACTTTACACCTTTCTTCTTTCTATCGAATCTATTTACAGGGCCAAAAAAGACCTGGCATCCTGGTTTTCCAACATATACACTGTGGACATCTTTTCCTGTCTTTCCAAATCTCTGTAAACTGCTGGACCACCAAAATCCACGTTTATATTCCAGCTGATGACAAATATGGCCCTAACTAGCCATTCTCATCACCCACAGTTCCTAGATCTTCTCGGCGTGTTGGCTGGTATTTTCCTCTTACTGTTTCAAGTTGATGATGTGCAGGAAGCCATGTTCGGGGACTGGAGTTAGAGATTCTGGCCACTCAAAGGTTAACCCTGGACTCCTTTCTCATCATCTGTGAGGAAGTAATCAGATACCCCATTTTTCACGAACGCTGGCAAGCCACCGTATGCCGCCTGGTCTCTTCTTTATTAGTCAGTTTGAACAGCATGGTTAAGAGATATTGAGTCGGCCAAGTTGATCCATTGCTGAGGGTGGTATAATTATTATTGTTCCTCCCTTCCTCACATCTGTCACTGTATTAGGTCCTGCCAAACTTCAAATGAATTAAGAAATAAGATACAGGAGACACAAAAATGGCTTTAGATTTGTGGCTTTAGATTCGTAGAATGCGCCCCAATTTTCCTTCTTCTAAAAGTTTATCGACCAAGGGACTGGCTCAGATATGCAACCTTTCCACAACAGGAAGAGACCCTGTAACTTATGATGTATAGGGGAGCTGACAGACATAGCCTTCGGAAGCTGGCAGCTCAGAAGAAAAGAGAGAGCGAGCGAGCAAATCAGGTATGCTCAGTTCCATCACCAAGTTCATGGGTTTGGTAAGTCCTCCTCCTTTCCTGAGGAGGAGGTAGCGAAGGGGCAGAGGGAAGTTGATTGTGTTTTCTTCCGGACAATGGAATGGAAATTCTTTTCCCTCTATGGGCACATGAGCAGGGGGGACTAGACGGTCACCTCTAACACAACTGTAAATGCTGGAAGAGTTGAAGGAAGGCCAAAGGCATGTTTGGTGGTGGTTGTCCAAGCTGCCCTTGCCAAGATGGGCTTGGCTGGATCCTGGGGGTAAGGTGGGCATCAGAGCCACAAATGAATCCTCTCTGGCCTTCTTCTTGGCCAACAGTGGCTTGGCGATGACTTTCCTTCTTTCTATCTCCCTCTTTATTCCAGGCTAGGCTTGTGGAACTCATGACCGAGTAGACCAAGATGACTCTTTCTCAGTGAATAATCACTCACCTTAGGGGGCAGTTTAACCGTCTCAGGGCTCACCTTCCCACACACGCCCTACCCTAACTCAAAGGCCTAGCTGAGAATTCTGAAGAATTCTGAAGCAGATCTTGTAGCCCTGACCCGGAACCTGATGGATAGGCCTTGGCCAAGATGTCGGGCGGGGGCGGGAGGGATGAGACACTGCCTTGGCCACGCCCTTTCTTGATGCGGCTAGAATTAACTGAAACTAAAAACAAATTTTAAAAACCCCAATTTTTAATTTATAAAGTTCGGTGCTTCATCTTCTTATTCAAACATCAGTCATTGATATTTTTAGAAGTCAGCTGTCTTAAGAACAAGAAGTTGTTTCTCTTTACAAAAGAAAGGAAAAGGGACGACTGAGAGGAACACTTTCAGGTAAATAAGTCATGTTTGTTATTATCAAGGTTTCCTTTTTAACCTATTTGGCTATAAAGATGCCTACCCGTGTATTTGTAGTTACATATATAATCTGTGTATATTTATCTATCCTGAATTAAATAGCATTCTTGGTGAAAGGAACAGAATATATTCTGGCTAGTTTTCGCTGGGAAAAAAGTTGTGAGTCCAAGTTGTGACTCAAGATTGCTGCACCTGACTTGAATCTCTCCCAGAGTTTCTTTGGGCTCCCTGAGCTCAGTGACCTGGTAGAAAATTACCCTCTCTCCACAGGAGGAAGCTGGCAATCTCCATTTTCCTCCTTACATTAAGGATAACTCACACTAGAATGTGAGACAGAACAAGAGACATTATCACTCCTCACTCGTCCTTTTGTTTCTTATTTACTCCGTAATCCTTATAAACCCAGAGATTAGTATGCTTTACTATCATAGCAGTCTTAACATTCAAGAAGCATAGCCAGAGGGAATTCGATCAGCTTTCTGGGAGGTGAAGAAAATCTCTGAAAGAACATTAAATGGCATCCTAACATATGCTGACACTTGTTCAAATTCCTACCTTTTCTAGCCGCTTCCCACACCCTGCCATAACTCTCGTGGCTCTCTCCTCCAACTCGCCCTCAAAACTCCTCTATCTGCCAGTACCATATTATTTAGATTATTTTAGCTCTTGATTCAGTACCTCGTATTTCATACTATACAGATACATATTTGGGGGGATAGAGGACAATTCCCAAAGAAATCCGTGTTCAGCCTTAGAATTCTGTATTAGTGATCATCCCTGTGGGCTCTGATGGAGGAAGTGGGAGGATCCATGGAGAATAGAGGAAATTGCCCTGAGACAATGCACCAGTAAGCCAAACTCCATCCCCCGCCCCTCATCTGTCTCCCTATTTTTCATCGTAAAAGCCCAAAGAACAAGTTTATCAAAGCAGAAATCTCCTCAGAAGGTGGAAAGAGCGGAGGAGAAGCTAAGCAGTCAGAAACTGAATCCTCAAGAAAGGGGATGATAAATGATTGTGAATCCAAATAGTAATCATTTTTGTCTGGTCACCATTCATTTATTATCTTGTATGCTTTCATTCTTGAAACTATTAAGTCAATAATGTATACCAGGTCAGTGGCCCAATATTAGGATTTCAGCAATTAATAACAGAGAGTGGTCCATGCCCTCAGTAACCTCATAGTGGGTTCCACTCCCAGCCAGAATGCCTTTTTATCTGGGGGTCTCTGGTTGGTTCGCTCGTGTTAGCAAGGTTGCGCCCCCTGGCGGCTCCCTTCAGCAAGAGCGGACACAAGGAGCAGAAGATGTCCCAGGCAGCTCCCTCTGCTAAGGAGAGCAGCTCCCCAAACGCTTGGTACAACCTGCTCCCATCAGTAGTTCTCTTAAAGTGTCAGTTGACTCAGTGTTTTGTGAAGAGCTTGATCCTTAGCACCAGAACTGAGTGTCTCAGCATCACCTCCAAGGAAACTGCTTGCACTAAGCTGCCAATGGACACTAGCGATGCCAGGTGGGTCCCTCTTCAATGGCCTTTGCTCAAAGCCACTGGAGCAGGTTGCACCAACTTGAGTACTGTCCAGAATCTTGAAGGAAAACAGCGCTACAGCCCCTAAGAATGTGCCTGCAAACTCGAAGCTGAGAAATGCTTCCTTAAGTAATGTCTGATTCTATTAAAATGTTCAATTATACATTGCCATAGAAGTTTTATTGATATAATATACAAAATAATTTCTTCTTGGATCACTAAGATGAAAAGAGAAAAAAATTAGAGAGTTCAGAAATGTTCCAGAATATATCCATTGCCCCTCCCCCGAAGCTGGATCCCATAGCGATGCTGAGGAAGCGGACCTCACCCCACCCTACATGGTCTCACTCCTATCCATCTCCTGCCAGAGCACCCCGAAGCAAGGCACAGAACACTGATTCTCTGATGGCTTAGAGTGACCTTTCAGTTCTCCTAGAGGGTGCTCTCAGGACTGATATGTCCACAGGAAGGTAACCAGGGAATTGAACTTTTTTCTGAACTTTTTTCTTAGCTAATTTCCTCCCGGCCCTCAGAGGGCACAGGGACACCCAAACAATTCAAATCTCAGAAACTACTTCATAGTTTCTGGGCATAATTATGAATAGCAGATACTCCTACTGCCTACCTAGCATCTGTTCTCCCCTCCTTTATGACCAAGAGATTCCCAATTTTGTTCAAGGTGACAACGAGCCCAACTGCATTTCCAGTGTAACTAACACTGATGAAGAGACATGGTTTTAGCCTTAGGCTAGAGTTGTAAGCAGAATAGCTGGGCAGGGCTTCTAGAAATCTTTTTTTTTTTTTTCCTTTTAAGATTTTCTTTCTTTGAGAGAAGAGAGTGCGCACGTGTAAGCTGGGAGAGGGGCAGGAGGAGAGGGAGAAAGAATTTGAAGCAGACTTCCCGTGGGGCATGGAGCCCACTCCGGGGCTCGATCTCACGACCTTAAGATCAAGACCTGAGCCAAAATCAAGAGTCAGATGCTTAACTGACTGAGCCATCGCCCCTAGAAAGCTCTTAAAAGGAGGTGGTTTAGGCAGTTTTAGCCCTTCACCTTACCCCTTCTCTAGTATGAAGCTGTGAAACTACCATCGTCTTCATGAGCATGACCGTCCATACTGCAGGTGGCGGGCGCTGAGGTTTGGGGGAGCCCGGGTCCTTGGTGGCCTTCTCCATCCTTTGTATAGCCCCAGCCACTGTTTTTAGAGGTTTCAATTACTTACAACCAAACACAATCTCTGACATGCTATTTAAACAAAACTTGCCTGTTTTTCTTGCAGTGGTATTTCAAGTAATATTTCTGTGAGATTATTCTGAAAGCATGTGGAGTCTTGCAAGCATGTTGAAAGAATTTATTTTTCTCTTCTCTCAAAATGAAAAAGAGATCCGAATGTGCTAGATCTCACAGTTTTATTGAGATAAAGTAGAATTCGTAACTCCGTATTTCTGAAGTAGGAACATGACTTTGGTTGGTTGGTTTGTGGGTTTGTCTTATTCAAGGTTCTCCAGTGAAAGAGAACGAATAAGATATATGTCTATGTCGAGAAGGAGATTTATTATGAGGAATGGGCTCACGTAATAATGGAGGCCGGTGAGCCCAAAATCTGCAGTGTGGGCTGGCAGGTCTGGGAGAGCCGATGCATCGGTGCAGTCCAGAGGCTGGCTGCCTGGAGAATTCCCTCTTGCTTCAGGTGGTTGGTCTTTTGTTTTATTCAGCCCTTCAACTGATTAGACGAGGCCCTACCCTATCAAGGACGGCAATCTGCTTTCAAAAGTTCACCAATTTAAACTCGAATCCCACCCAAAAACATCCTCCAAGTTGACATATAGTATTAACCATCACAGGGTTTATATTCTTTATATTTTAAAGCAGACTGACTCTGGAAAAAAATTAGATGTACATTTGTGGCTTTGCCAAATCCCCGGGGTTATTTTTTTTCTCTTTAAAAATGTAAACAAGGCACAAAATCCATAGCTACCTCTTCACAATAATCATATCACTTCTGGCTTCGAGGAAAAGTTAACAAAGATACATGAAAGTTCCAGGAAAACTGTATTTATTGAAATTCCCACCCCCCCCCCCGAAAATCTGCTCAAATGGCAAATTCCAGAGGGACCAGAATTTGCCATTAATTTGTAATTAACGAAGAGAAAGGGTATCTACTTTGAAATTGAGCAGGAAGCTACAGGATTTAATTCTGTGCTGTAAGCCTGACATTCTAATTCTGGAATTCAATCACATCACACATCTTTTTTTTTTCCCCTTCAAAATAGTAATTTAAAATATCATATAGTTTTCTGCGTCTAGGCTGTCAAGGATCCTGCGAGTTGCTGTCATCGACATACCCTGTAAAGAAACCCTGGCTGGTCTACCCACGGAAACAGAATCACGTGTTCTACAAGGAATTTGGAACATCTTACATACATATGTTATAGATTATGTATTTTGAAAAAAAAATTAATAGGACACTCTTAAGGTTAAGAGGATAGCATAGTCAAAGTAAGATTAGCATACAAAATGTTAAACATGTCTTTTTCTATTTGCTGGAGATGAGCCACAAATCTGGCTTTAGTATTTCTAGCGGTAAAGAAAGTGAGAAATCCAATTGACTACAGGATTTAGAATGTTCCATAAGATAAAGTAAAAGGAAAACTTAATATTCCAAAGAAGAATATAGACTTCCTTGATTCTGAGTCTTCTACAAACATGAAATGTCGTGGATAAGACCCTTGATGATATTCCTACTGAAATGTGTACATCCTGTGTACACATATGATTTTCATACCACCATTTATGATAGGGAATCTTAAAATACTGATTCTGAAAAACAAAAAAAGAGTTCTACACAGAAACAAAATAATCCATCTCAGTATGTCACTCTCTGTAGCTTGACCTATGGGCAGAATTTAAACCCTAGAAGAGTGATTTTTGAACCATGCATCCTGGATACTCTTGAATTCCAGAGAGGTGCTTGTCCTTGTTGGGGCGGGGAGCAGGGATGAGACTGAGGAATCTAAGGGCTTGTTATCATCTACTACCCTTTGAATGTATTTTTGTATTCAATTTGCAAATATTTTTGTGGCAGATTTTTGCCTTTATGCTTATGAGGGATATTGGCCCAGAGTTTTCTTTGCTTGTAATGTCTTTGTCTGAATGCTTCTGGCCTTAGAAAATGAGTTGGGAAGTGCTCTCCCTCTTCAATTATCTAGAAGATATTGTGTAGAATTAGTATTTCTTTCTTAATTACTTGATAGAATTCACTGTTAACATTGCTTCAGATTTCTCATTTCTTTATCCAAGCTTCCCTTAGGTAAGGTTGACAGATAAGACATGGAATTCTAGGTTAAATTTGAATTTTAGAGAAATAGCAAATAGTTTTAATATAAGTTTGTCACATGCAATATTTGAGCCATATTTATATTAAAATATTGTTCATTATGTATCTGAAATTTAAATCTAACTTGAGAGTTAATATCATGTGAATACACAAAAACTTGTCCCTGAAGGTCCATAGTAGCATTTTTTTAAAAGATTTTATTTATTCATTTGCCAGAGAGAGAGTAAAAGCAGCGAGAGGGGCAGGCAGAGGGAGAAGCAGGCTCCCTGCTGAGCAGGGAGCCCATGCGGAACTTGATCCCAGCACCCTGGGATCATGACCTAAGCTGAAGGCAGATGCATAACCGACTGAGCCACCCAGGCGTCCTGCATACAAGCATTGTTCTTAATAGCCAAGCAGTAAAAACAACCTGAATGTCTATCAACTGATGAATGGATAAACAAAATTTGGTATATCCATATAATGGAATATTATTAGCCATAAAAAGGAATGAAGTGCTGATTCATGCTGTAACATGAACACACCTTAAAAAGATTCTAAGGTGAAAGAAGCCAGACAAAAAGGCCACATATTATGTAATTAGCATGAAATGTCCAAATTGGCAAATCCATGAAGAGAGAAAGGAGATTAGTGCTGCCAGGGACTGGAGGAAGGGGAGAATGGAAGGTGACTGCTAGTGGGCGTGGGGTTTCTTTTGCGGGTGATGAAAATATTCTAAAATTAGATACTGGTGGTGGTCACATACATGATGAATATACTGAAAACCACTGCATTATAAAGTACTACTGTACTTTACAGGGGTGAATTTTATGGCATGTGAATTACATCTCAATAAAAAAATAACAAATGAAAAATTTAACTAGGTGCCATCCTGTAGTATTTGCTAAATCTGGGTGCATCTGGAGAGTGAAACCCCTTACATGCCTCTGCTCTGTAGCCCCAAGGAAATCTGGGAAATACTGCTGTGGGGCTTATAATGTGGAAAACTACAAAAATGTATCCAGGAGGTCTGAAACATGCGGGGCAGCCTCAGGTGGCAGCTGTCTACTACAGATCCTGAAGTCGAAGCGCCTGGTTCTGAATGCCTTGTCTGTCGCTTGCCAGCTGTGAGGCTCGGGAAAGTTACAGGGGCATCCCCTGTTTTTTGAAAGTTCACGTTACACCACTTTGCTTTTAGGAAAGCCCTACATTCGCACCTGCTTCTGCTCACTGAAAGAAAGCTGAAGAATATTTTCGCGTTTAGGTTACAACCACAAAGTGAAAAGAGAAAGCAGCATTAAGCAGGGAGGTCGCAGCGGGCTGTCCCAGAGGCAGGGTGTCCCGTCCTCCCTCCCCCCCCACTCCCCCTCTCCCCCCACCCCCTGCAGCCGAGCGGGGCGCCAAGCTCCTTCCCAGGGAACTGGGAACTACACTCAAGGGCTCAGCCGGAAGCCTGCGGCTCTGAATTGTGTCTGCGAGCATCCGTGCTTTATCTCAATTTATTTCGTGCATCTGTTAGCAAGATGTGTCCTGAGGTATCAGAAAAGCCTAAGAGAGGTTATTTTTGGGGTCTGGGAACGCTCAAAAATTTTTTTCCATATAAACGAATGGTAATTGCTTCTTCACTCTGTGCCATTTTGGCATAGGGAAGGTAGGAACGCTCTACTCCGGGAGAGCAGAGGAAACCTTGTAACCATCTGTGTCTCGCTTTCCTCACACATAAAATTTGTCAATACTGGTAGTACGATGGCTTCCTAACGGGTCTCCCTTTTTACCTCCAGCTTTCTCCCTGCTGTCTCCGTTCACAGAACACCCAGAGGGATCCTTGAAAAACCTAAGTTAGAGTGTGTCACTTTTTTTGCTTTTCAGTGGTTTCCCAGGACAGGGACTCATACTGAGAAGACCCTTCCAGAAGTGGAATCAAAGTTGAGCAGGACACAGACAAGAGAGAGAAAGGAAAGAGAGGTACAGATAAAAGTTGTGGAAGGAAATTGCCAGCAGATCCTAGAAAACAAACCTTCACATTTTCTAAACCTACACACACACACACACACACACACACACACACACACACCAAGTAAACAGAAGAGAGAGCTCTGTGGTGGTAGAAAAGCTATCTTGAATGAATATTAAATAAAAATGAGCCACAGAAAGGAATCAAGATCAAATCCCAAAGAAAGTTGTCACAATTACAATGGGAATAAGGAACGGAATTACACCTTGCAGTCAATAAAGCACACAAGAAAGACAGTGCCTTTAAAATAAATTACACCGATAGCCTATTATTTCAAAACAAGCTAAAATACATCCAGAAAAGAAGATACAAGAGAAAACAGCATAAATTGGATTTGATAAAACACAGAAATGAGATGACACAACTCAAGAACTCAGTATAAAGAATGGAAGAAAAAGTTATTTTCAATATGACGTCTGAGCTAGAAAGAACACAGAAGAAAATAAACACAATAAATATGTCTTAATGAAAAAGAAACATGTTGAAAATCAAAAAGATATTGAAAGTACAGATACTTAAAACAAGCAAAAAGATCTGTACAGATAATAAGAGCCACTGAAGAAAAAAAAAATGCAAGAGAAGAACTACTAAAAACTATAATTCAAGAAAAAAATTATTGAAAACAAAAAAGATTTGAAAGTGTATCATGAAAGAGGATCCCATTTAACTGACACTAGCAACCCAAGATGACCAACATGGCATGTACAATTACTGGATTTTAAAGGAAAAGAAAAAAGCCTTTGGACATCTAGGCAAAAAGAGCAAGTGCCTTATCAAGGAATGAAAATAGATTGCCTTCAGACTTTTCAACAGCAACACTCCATGCCGTAGAAATTTGAATAATGACATATTTTAGACGTTCGGAGAAAGAAAATGAGTCAAGAATGTTACAGCCAGCAAAATGACTTTCGAGTATAAAAAGCACCACCTGTTATCAACGTGCAAGAAGGCAGAGAATACTGTTCCCTTCCGGAGACAGCCAAAATGATTCCAGGGACTTTGAAGTATTGGCTGGTGGTAAGGACGGAAGATGTTGTTCGTTGAATTGAGACTGATTGTGGGCTGATAGGAAGAGAGCGTCACGTGTCAGGCTTGTATTATGTGACAACGTAGATATAAAGCAGCTATTCTAAAAAAAAAAACAAAAACAGGAAGGAGAATAAGGATAACATTGCCAAAAATGTGTGACTGTTTTCAGTAATCATAATTGGTGGTGATGGCGTCAGTATTGTTATTCTGAGACTCTAATGTGGGATAAAGCAAGCGAATACTGATAAGATATTCTAATCCTATCATCCACTGTGTTCTTGAGAACAGGTTTTTTTGGATTTTTTTTTTTAAGATTTTATTTATTTGAGAGAGAAAGAGGGAGAGGGAGAGAAAGCACAAGTGGGGCAGGGAGCAGGCAGAGAGAGAGGGAGAAGCAGGCTCCCCGCTGAGCAGGGAGCCCAACGTGGGGTTCCATCCCAGGACCCTGGGATCATGACCTGAGCCAAGTCAGATGCTTAACAACTGAGTTGTGCAGGTGCCCTGAGAACCAGAGCTCTTAGAACCAGAGCTCTTATATGAAAGAAAAGAGTCTTGAAATTTATAGTCTTGATATTCGAATGGAAAATGTCAGTATGAACATATGAAGTTTAAAAAACAAGTGTGTGCATGTGCACGTGTGTGTGTGTGTGTGTGTGTGTGTGTGTGTGTGTACATCTGTATGTATCCACTGAAAAGCTCTAGAAACAGGGACCAACCCAGGTACCTATGAATACCCCTAATGTTCAGACCATTGTCTTGAAACACTATTTCAAGAAACCAAGGCTTCTTCTCTCTCCCTCTGCAGCTTCCCCTGCTTGTGCATGCTTTCTCTCTCTCTCTCTCTCTCAAATAAATAAAATCTTAAAAAAACTCAGGGCCAACTTGAAGAGGTTTCCCTTGACCAAAGATGAAGGAATCTGAGTTCAGTAAATCATAATAACAACCATGAATGCAACACATAAAATGTACTTGAATTGATGAGATAATAATGATATTTTTTAAATATAAGTGATCAACTTTGGAGGATAATAGGAAAACTATTACTATCTTGAAAACTGGTAAATAAATGGAAAGAATCAAACATTCATCCTTTCCTATATGAACTTTACCACTGTGTAACCAAATAGTAGAAAAGGAAGGCATCACTTTATAACATTATTCCAGCTAATAAATGAAAACTAAATTATATCATTTGAATGTCGCTAATTTGTAACTACCAGTGAATCAGTGTGTCTAGAAAGTGAACATCCATGGCTGCTAAGATCATAAAAAAGAGCCATTCAGGTATTCTGGGCCTCCTGATGAAAGAACATGCGATCTATATTCTCCCCAAAGGAAGAGAACTTGAATCTTGTCAAGCCTCTGAATCCAGCTCCCAATCTGCAAGAAACAAAGGACAGTGGAACATATTGGATGCATCAAAAGGATACAATCAGCAAAATCATAACTGTGGAGAATTCCATAGGTCAGTGATTCTCAGTGTGTGGTCCCATGCCAGCCACACCTACATCACCTGGGAACTTGCTAGAAAAGCAAATACTCAAGCCCCATCCTGACCTGCTGAATCAGAAATTCATGAAGTAAGGTCCAGTAATGTGTATTTTAATGAACTCTCCAGGTGATTCTGATGTAGGTTTATGTTTGAGAACCAATGCTATAGGTCAAATGGCCAGGGTTCTTTAACAGAAGTGTAAGGAAAAGAACAGGGTGGAAGAGAAGCTATAGATTAAAAGAGATATATCAAAACTTTCTAAATGAGTGAGACTAAATTACGGTTTCTAAGGACCTGAATTTGAGTGAAAAACGATGAAGAACCATAAGGACATTCACGATTTGTACAAAATCAACAGCATGGTTACTTTTGGAGAAATGTAGGAGGTTATCACTTTAGTAAAGTCAGGGAACATGGAAGGATCTCTGGAGTGCTGGCAAAGTTCTATCTCTTCACTTGGCTGATGATTACAAGGGTATTTGGCTGATAATACTTTACTAAGCTATATATTTGTTTTGTGTGGTTTTCTGCATTTTTGTTTTATTTCACAATAAAAAGTTATAAAAAAAATTACTGTTGATTGACATTATTTAAACCTCTGGGGCCTTCTATAGCTTTCACTCTGGAATTTTCTTTACAACCCAAATAATGTTGACCTTATAGTAGTTATTTGTCATGATTATGGGAAATGACTGCATACACTATAGTCCTTCAAGCCAGTACTTAAATCCTGTTTGGGGACTGGAGAGAGCAGAAACGACTGGCTTAATTTTGACAGTAATTGTCTCCATACTCCCATTTTCTCTTTACGACTGCCTGAGAAATATACTTTCTCACCAGAAGCCCATCAAAGAAGAGGAGGAAGCTATAAAGGTGTGGTCCTCTGAGGGAGTACCATCTCCTTGTTCTTTCTCTCTCTTGGGAGGATATATGTTTAAAATCACTATCCTGGGGCGCCTGGGTGGCTCAGTGGGTTAAAGCCTCTGCCTTTGGCTCAGGTCATGATCTCAAGGTCCTGGGATTGAGCTCCACATCGGGCTCTCTGCTCGGCGGGGAGCTGGCTTCCCCTCTCTCTCTCTCTGCCTGCCTCTCTGACTACTTGTAATCTCTATCTCTGTGTCAAATACATAAATAAAATCTTTAAAATAAAATAAAATAAAATAAAATAAAATCACTATCCTGCTTAAGACTGCGATCATCACACAGGCAAAATCTGCTAAGAACTGGCGTGGTATTCCGGGTGCGTGGGTGGCTCAGTCAGTTAAGTGCTCAACTCTTGATTTCAGCTCAGGTCATAATCTCAGGATTGTGAGATCGAGCCCCGTGTTGGGCTCTGCACTCAGTGTGGAGCCTGCTTAAGATTCTCTCTCTCTCTCTCTCTCTCTCTCCCTCTGTTCCTCCATCCACCCCCCACTAAAAAAATTAAATTAAGAAAAAGAACTGGAATGCAATTCAAAGTTGGGCAATTTCTTTTGGCTCAAATAAAGAGGAGCCTTAGCAAGGAGGTTTGAGTGAGGCTACATGGCAAGGTCCATGGATATCTGAGGTAGAGACTGAGTTGTTGGTGTGGAGAGCCCAGCAGTAGAACTAAACTAAACTAAAGGGTAGAAAGTGGCAAGAGCCTTCTGGGCTGCTCTCCCTCTGACTGGTTATGATCTGGCCCAACCTCTGTGGCTGCCAGACCAGGAAAGTGTGTGCCCACGGATCTTAGGGTTTGTGTGTAGACAAAGGTAATTATGAAGGAGCTTGAAACTACTCGGTTTTGGAACTTTCACATCCCTTAATTCTCTTTCCCCCTCTTTTATATAAATATCTATTCCTCTTATAAATAAATATTTTAATGTCTGTGTTTTCTATTTAAGTTTTATATTAGTTGACTTTTATTGTATTTCATAGAGATATCATCTGTGACTGATTGGATATTAAAGTCCCCCAAATGTGTCTGCCACAGATAATTTGAGGAGCACTGAAATATAGACCACATTAAAAGTTTAAAATTCCATTCATTAAAAGGCATCATACAGAGTGAAAAGACAAACAACAGGAAGGGAGGAAATATTTGCAATATAAAACACACAAAGGAATAGTATCTAAAATATATAAAGAACTCATACAAATTAATTAGAAAAATGGGCAAGTCTTGAATGGTGACTTCTTATAAGAGGAAGGCCTGAGTGCCAATAAGCTTATGGAAGGGGATCAACTCATTTGGGAAATGAAAATGAAAACCACGTGGTCACCAGATGGGCAAAAACTTAAGTCTCTCAATTCTGCCCGTTGGTTGAAAGTACAGAAGCTCTCGTGTATTGCTCATGAAAGTGTAAATTGGCGAAATCACTTTACAATCATCTCTGACAGTATGAATCTACCAGAGCTTAACACACACATGCCCCACGAGCCAGCAGCTCCCCTCCCACACACGCTACAGATATTTGGTGCAAGTAAGTCAACGGCAGATGCAAAAATTCTCGCAGCAGCATTATTTGTAATGGCCCCAAATAGAAACAACTCAACTGTACATCCATCACCTGAAGAACGGGTGAATTCTGGCAGATACACACTGTGGAACACGAAGCAGGAATGAAAAAGAACAATCCACAGCTTTACACAACACCACAGATGAATCTCTCGGACATACACAGTTGTCATGGGGCTTCATCCTGGTTCCCTCAAGGGAGCACAGGATGCTTCAATGGTCAATTGGTCTATAAATTTAGACGTATCCTCGTACTGGAACATTCTCCTCTGGAGACTTAGCTCCACCTTGGAGCTGAGGTGTCATGGACAGGAGATTATGATAGAGTCTGGGGCCAGAAGAGACTTCAGAACCTGACTTCTAGTCTATGACAGGAAAGTCAGAGGCTGGGACCAGAACTGAGGTCACCAGACCCTTGCTGGAGTCCTTGTGCTCGGGATCACTGAGCTAGGGCTGGGGAGACAGTTGTTGGAATTCCCAAGAGGTTAAACAGAGAAGAGCTGGAGGAACCTAAGACCTGGAGACACTAGTACTGGCAGAGGCTCCAAATAATGTGCCTCGCGTCCCTAGCTCCATATCCCCAGCTGGACAGTATTCGGCCCAGTGGTTCCTGAACCAGCCCTACATTTTGTGCTTGAATTTGCTAGCTAAGCCATCCCCTTCTTTACAGGCCGGGTGCCTGGTTCTAACAAAGTGTTCCTCCGACTCTTGTCGCCACGCCCTGCTGTAAGCGAAGCATCCCCAGACTGCCTCTGTCAGGGACCCAGGAGCTCCTGAGGTTCTTTTCCATCCTTCTGCTCGGTTCCCTCCTTCCTTTTGTTTATTGTGTTGCTTTTTGGTATCTTTATACTAGAGTCAAAGGATTAAGAAAAAATAGTTTCTTCCATTCACTGTTAATCCCATAATCCTATGTCCTTGACTTCAAACTTTCCCCACCTTCTCCTGATCTAATTCTGTCATTGCTCTTTCTCTCCTGCACCTTCTACCTCTCCCCTTCCACTGGCTCCTTCTCCTACTGTGTGGAATCACACCCCCCCCCACGCGCTTTCCAATTCTTCTCCACTCCCCCCCGAGACCCAGCTCTATAGCCACTGCCCTGAGCTAATGCCTCCCCCTTGCTGTCCTCTGGCCTGAACTATGTACTCATCACCAAGTATGTTTCGCCGTCACTGCACCAACCACAATGCCAGCAGGTGCCTGATGAGTATTTGCCAGGTGAATGAATGAATAGCTAATTATCGAGGGATGAGGGTGATATTCAAAATTGCATGGGTGATACTCATTTTGCTTGGGTGGGCAGAAGTGATAAAGGTATGAAACTGATTTACTTCTTGAAATTGGGAGCTTTTTTTTTTTTTTCTTTAAGATTTATTCATTTATTTGAGACAGAGAGCCAGTGCTCATGAGCAGGGTAGGGGGGAGCGGGAGAGGGAGAGAGAGAGAGAAGCAGACTCCCCACTGAGTGTGAAGCCTGACATGGGGCTCAGTCTCATGACCCTGACATCATGACTTGAGCTGAAATCAAGAGTCAGATGCTTAACAGACTGAGCCACCCAGGCATCCTGAAATTGGGAGACGTAACCCTTTCTCTGTCTGCACAAATAGTGATGAGTTAGCTGTACTCTTTTGGAAGTGAAAGCTTTTGTTGTTTTCCATGTTTCTTCACTATTTCCTGACCACAGTGAACAGGGCCCTCGTAATCACAGCATGTCTTACTGGAAAAGGCATACAATGCCCTCACATTCCCATAGACGGCCTCTCCTGGTAGTCCCCACTATATAAAGGAAAGTTTCAAATTTTGTTTACAAACTGAATATAGGAAAAGGGTTCTATCTGCCAACCATAGGAAACAAAATGTAATATATTATACAGTCCCCAACTTTTGATGGTTAGACTTATGAACTTTTTGGCTTTGTGACAGTGGGAAAGTGATTTGTATTCCAGTAGAAAGTGTACTTCGAATTCTAAATTTTGAGTTTTGATCTTTTCCCTGGTGATACATGTATAATATTCTTTTGTGATGCTGGGCGGCAGCCGCGGCTCCCAGACAACCCCAGATCACAGGGATAAACAACCGATACGTTTACAACCGTTCTATATGCATACGGCCATTCTGTTTTCACTTTCAGTGTAATACACGATAAAGTGTATGAGATATTCAATACTTTTATTATAAAATAGGTGTCGTGTGAGATTTTGCTCAACTGTGAGCTGAGTATTCTGAGCACGTTTAAGGTAGGCTAGGCTAAGCTACGATGTTTGATTGGTTAAGTGTATTAAATATATTGTCAATGTACGGTATTTTCAACTTATGGTGGGTTTATTGGTAACCTCATTGTAAGTGGAGGAAGATCGGTACTTAGTTACAAGAGTGAGGATTAATTTTCAGATGTCTCTCCTGTGTTTCTTGGGGGGCTGCGGATTACCGCTTCTTGAAACTCTTGTCTGTGAGTGACTCACTGTTGAGAATACACATCTCTCTTAACTCAGCAGCAGAATGAGAATTAATAGTCTGCTATAAGTCCTGTTGGCTCACAGTTTGAAAGCTTGTTTTTGCACAGATGTTAATACTAATGTATGGCTTTAAAACACTCCATCCTTTATGCCAATGCTCTGTTCCAACATCCCCTGTGAAGGGGTGTTTTACTCACCTCCCTTTACACCAGTTCTCACTTGGTGGTGGGAAACACAGCCCACCCTCTAATATCCCGGAACATAAAGAGAAGGCAATCTCCTTTCTGAGTTAAAAAACAGGACTCCATTTGTGTGGGGGAAAAGTTATTATCAGTGTTAATGAATAATAGATTTTTACACTGCATCTATTAATTATGTCAATCAAAATGCATTCAGGATCAGTTATGTGCAGTACTATACTAGGGTTCTGGGCATGTGACACCGAATAAAATATGGTTTCCAACCATTAAGTTCTAATAGTCTAGAGAGGGTTCATGCTGGAGTACCATGGAGGGATGCAACTCAGAGCTTTTAACCAGTCTTTGAAAAGTCCACATTTTTATTTAGATTCATCACTCATGTCAACAGTCTCTCCTTTTATAAGAAGGAAAAGCATGAACTCCAGCTTCCATTCTTTTGCCCCAGCCAGCAATAATTCCTAAAACATTTTCCTGAGGTATCTTCATATAAAAAAGAGAAAATGTATAAATGTGGCACCGACATGGGTAGTGGAACCATGTCTGTGGACAAGTCACCATGTTATTGTGTCACCACCGTGAGGGACAAATTGGGACTGACAACTCTAATCACATTTTGAGGCGGTAACTCTCATTAGACGGAGGCCATTTTGTTCAGCTGAGCCCTTTCAAGGGTGGTGAGGTCGGAAGCTGGGGCTGGAGGAAGTTTAAGTGTTTTGTGGAATAGAGTGAGAAGAACCTAGAGTTCCCAGTGTCAATCCATGGGAAGAGGAAGAGAGGAAGATAGGAAGAGAGTGGAGAAGCAAAAGGGGGAGGGAGCAGAGGCAGCGGGAAGGGCAGAATGAGGTGACCATGCTGTGTGTGGGAAATGGCCAGAGAACCACCCTGAGAGGTGAGAAGGCCCACAGGATTATGGCTGGGAGTCCATTTGTGGTAGTTTGCGTGGCTGTAATGAAGTGCCCGTTTATCCCTGTGACCTTCCTCACTCTTCAGTCAACTCTGCTATTCACACGCAGGACGTGGATGGATGGCTACTGGGCTGTGTGGTGGGCAGAACCGTGGCCCTCAAAATTGTCCAAGGCTCTGGAGCTATGATTACATCAGACAGCTCTACAGATGTGATTAAGGGTCTTGTGGTGGGATGACTATTCTGGATCATCTGGGTGGCCCACTGTCATCACAAAGATCCTCAGAAGTGGAACAGGGAGGGAGAAGAGGGGAGGCAGAGGCAGGTGTGATTACAGAACAAAGCCCCAGAGAGATGCCAACATTGCTGACTTTGAAGATAGAGAAAGGGCCGACACCAGGAGCTGGAAAAGGTCAGGAAACAGGTTCCCCGCTGGACTCTGGAAGGGAAAGTAGCCTGCATCGACACCTGCACTTTAGCCCTGAGAGGCTCCTGTCTGACCTCGGACCTCAAACTGTAAGATAACAAATGTCTATTTTTAAGCCACTGAGTGTATGCTCATGTGTGACGGCAGCAACAGAAAACTAATATAGGGTGTAAGTCAGGGAGAAGAGTTGAGTACAAAGGCAGGACAATGTAAGTATGATTCAGGGACCGTCATGAGACCAGAGGGTTGCGGTGGAAGTCATAGAATTTGAAGTCAGAAGGGTCAGTCTGAGTCAGGCTGTGGGGAGCCTGAAGGGAGAGACGGAGTTTAGACATGATCTTTGGGCCCCTGGATAGCCACTGACTGGTTCCAGTAAGGAGATGGAATGAGCAGAATTTCCAAGGGGGAGACCGCGAGAACACTAAGGGACCTTTTGCGGTGCATGGTGCAAAGATGCCCAGGGCTGCCTTGGGGGCTCCGCGGGGTTGGGGGGGGCAAGTGAACAGACGCGGGGACTGCCATCCTCACGCCTCTAGAGCACTGTGCCTTGTTCCCTGCTTCCTATTTTTGGCTTCGACTTCAGATTTCATTTGAACAAGGGATTTGTATCTAAAATAAAATGAAAACCTGGAATGAGCACGTCTTGCTATAGCGAGAGGTTACGTGTCTGGTTCCAGGCCAGCCAGCTAGGAGATGGGGAGGCCAGGACTTTGCCCTAGAAATCCCAACGCCCAGTCCTGAGCTCTTCTGCTGGTGGGTCGGAGGGACTGGAAGGGGACGTAGATGAGGCTATCTGCCAGGTGATTTTAGCTGTGGACTACCAAAGCTTCGAGCAGGAAAGGAAGGTTCTAGAGATGAACTCCAAGTTGCAAGGATCAGTGTGTCTTAGAGACTCAGGGGACCCCAAGGCAGCGGGGCATCATCCTCGGGTCCTCAGGTGCCAGTGAGAAACAGGAATCGGACCTTTTCCCAAGTCCACGGATGGAAGGAACGGACACCTTAAAGCTCTAGCAGGAAGGAGAGTCGAATTAGCAGAGCCCAAAGTGGGTACACTAACGATGCAGGCAGTCCTTTTACCAGGGGGGGTCCAGGGTTGGGTTAACAGAGCAAGAAAGTGCACAAGGTGCTGCAGAGAGGTGGGCTGCAGCCGTGCTCCCAGAGGAATCCCAGCTCCGTCTATTAACCTCCTCGTGACCCCGCTTCCAGCAAACTTGTAAAACCATAAACCAAACAGCTCTGTGAGGGCTCGGAATGAATGTTTAGGGCCTTGTGGTTGTCTAAGCCCGCCTTTCGGTTGTCAGGGTATTATTACTTTAACAGGAACATGGTAATTACTTTTGCATTATTACAATACACCAAGTGATTTAAGCAGTAAAAAGGCTTTGATGAATTAGTAGTTCTTTTGATTCCTACAGTTTCGTGGCTCATGTTCAAAGACATCTTTTAAAAGTTTCGGATCCATGGAAAAACCACCTAGCTTTACCCAGATTTTCTTTTTTTCTGATTCCAAAACTATATATCTTCTTCCCTTCTGGACCCTCCACCCAGAATCCCACCCGCACCTCCCGCTCAACTCATTCAAAACTGGAACTCATTACCTCGCACCTCAAGCTTGTTCCTCCTTCTCTATTTTCCTTCGGGGTGAATGGTCCTTCCACTCCTCTGGCTGTCCAA
Organism: Potos flavus; assembly: GCA_028534135.1. Classification (NCBI taxonomy): domain Eukaryota; kingdom Metazoa; phylum Chordata; class Mammalia; order Carnivora; family Procyonidae; genus Potos; species Potos flavus. Next base: position 103,022,761 of record CM052900.1, on the reverse strand, counting down.
GCCCAGCACTCCGTGAGTTAGCTTTAGCCTTCTCTGTCAGCCACCACCGCCTTTTATAACCATTAAACAACATCAATCACCACCGTAACAATAATAATAGTGGCGGCCATTTCTGACTGCCTATTTTAGGCACCTCAGATAGATTATTGCTAATCCTTATAAATTTTGTAAATTTATACTATTCTCCTCATGTAATAGTCAAAGATCCTAGGATACAGAGACATTATTTCAGCAAAGTCTACCTGCTTATAGGTGGCGGCGAGGGCCAGGATTTGAACTCACGTCTGTCTGATTCTAAAACATGCATTTTTCCATTGCCCAGAGCTGCATCCAATACATCACCAATAGCTCTGCCAAAATTCCCCGTTAAATGTTCCGAAAATCCACCTACTTGTCTCCATCTGCAGAGCTGTTTGCTATGTTAGTTTATGCGTTCATTAGTTCTCCCTGGGACCGATGGCACAGCCTCCTCACTGGTCTCTCACCTCCAGTCCTGCTATATTCTCAACTAACTTCTCTAGTCCTGCATTGGTAAGCCGACTGGTCATAAACCAGTTCCTGCACGCTCACCCTGGACCTACTAATGAGAATCCCCAAGCCTGCATAGTCTTACTAACAAGCAACCCCCCCATAGATTCCTATGATCAGCCAGTACAGCCAAAGAGATCTCTAAGAGGGAAACCCTCAGCTTACGACCTTCAGTGGCTCTTGGTCCCCCAAAGGATAAACTTAGTACTCCTTAAACTGACACATAAGGTCCTTTTATGTTCGGGCTCCAACTTATCCTTTCTAATCATGCTGGCCCATCCAAGTCACTTGGTAAACTGATGCACGGTATGGGAGGCAGAAGTATGGCCCCCCAGAGATGTGCATGCCCTAATCCCCAGAATTTGTGGATATGTTGCCTTAAATGGCAAAGGGGACTTAGCAAATGTGATCGAAGTTATGGACCTGGAGACGGAGAGATTATCCTAGATTATTCAGGTGGGCTCGACCTAAGTGCATGAATCATTAAAACCAGAAAACTTTTTCTGGCTGTAGTCAGAGAGAGACATAATGATGAGAAAAGAGGACATAAGGAGGACTTGAACTGTCATTGTTGGCTTTGTAGATGGAATAAGGGGCCATGAATTAACGTGGCAGCGGCTAGAAGCTGCAAAAAGCAAAGAAACAGACCCTCCCCTAGAAATTCTAGAAAGGAACACGGTATGTTGATTTTAGCTCATGTTGGACTTCTGACCTCCAGAACTCTACGGTAATAAATCTGTGTTGTTTTATGCTGCTGAGTTTATGGTAATTTTTAAAAGCAGGAATAGAAACAAATGCACCTAGTTTTCCAAAAGGGACCTACTCGCCCACACTCTCATTTCTCTGTGTGGAGTCCCCAGCCAGGTTCACTTGGAAAACTCCTACTGACCCTTCAAAACGGAGCTCAAATTGGCCAATTCAGACAGGCACTGATGAATAGCTTCTTCACCTCTAATAGTACCCAATATTTTCATCAGTGCTAATACCTTTGTATTTGTTTACTTATCTACATTCTCCATTCTCCTTAGGGCTGAGATCTGTCTTGCTGACTTTGTACTCGTTGCCTGGCATAGTGCCTAGTATTTAGTCAAAATTAGCTCAGTTAATATTTTCTGGGTAGTAACGATGGAGATATTGAAGAAATTGTATTATAATAGCATCTCACATAAGCCTATTGCTGTTGGATTCTGTGAATCCTTAATAGAATTTCAGGGTTTTAAATGTTAAAGGTCCTAATGATTCCCCAGGTGGGTCTCTTTAAGATTGGGAATTTTTGTTTACCCATTATATTACTTTCTTTTGAAATCCATTTTTAAATTTTTCCTTATATGGAAAGCAGCATTTCTAATATTTTACTCCAGACAGAAAAGACAGAAGAAAAAAATTACCTTGATTAAAAGCAAATTCTGTAACCCAGTGTCATTATTAAAAAATTAAGTGTGCGCGTGTTCCCAGGAACCTGATTCTCACTGGTCCTCTCGCTCCGCGGCCACATGGAGAAGTTAGGAGCCTTGCTGTATTTCCTCCACAACGTGAGAAAGCCCTTGGTAGCTAGGAGAGCCCCGCGAAGACTCAGGGAGGAAACCAGCTGCTCCCAGAAGGAATCCTGTGGTTTTGTTCTGCCGTCCCTGACTTGATCCCACTCAGTGTCACAAGGAGCCCAGGGCCCTGTCCCACACTTGCCTCAGGGCACAGGAGAGCAGCCAGGAGTTACTTGGTTCTCAACCCCGTCTTCGAATTAGAATCACCTGGAATGCTACTAGCAAATTCCTGTGGAATTCTTATCGGTGGGTGGTAGGATGTGGGAACCAGTGTTTTTTCAAAGATCCCCGGAGGATTCCAAGGTGCAGCCAGGATCTTGGTTCCCAGGAGGCTATAGTTTTCAAATTTCGGCTGGAATAAGAATCACAGGTGGCGTGTGTGAGGCAGGCAGCCTGGGCTCCCAGGGCCCCTCCGTGGACCGCCCTGCTCCCAGACACCCAGCCCAGTAGGACTCAGGGGGAGTCTGGGAATCTCCCAGACTAACTTGAGCTCCAGCAAGTCTGAGGCAGCCCCTGCCACCCGCTCTGGGGGGTGCAGACACTCAGTAGCTGCCATCTGCAAGCATCCGGCCCTACCCATGGCCCAGCTGCTGAGGCCAGGACATTGTGCTAAGAAGCAGAAACCCTGGGAAGAGACTCCTGGCTAGCCCTCCCGCCCCCCCGCCACCCCCCCTGCAAACAAAGGCCCCAGCTGTCTGCAAGCAGCAATCGGTAGCAGGCTGACAATGTGAAGGGGGGAGGGAAAAGCATGACTGTTTGCCGATGACCATATACAGAACACTGCCCTCCTTTCCCACCCCAGGATAAAAGCCAATCAGGCCTTAGGAACTCCCCACTTCCTGCCTCCCCCCTCTAAGTGGCGCATCCTGCTTTGACATATTAACATCATCAATTTCAATGATAGATTTCAAAGATGAGTTAAAAGAGAATCCACAGGGGAACACCCACCACACATTGCAAACAACCCATTGTTTGCAGATGCACTCAGCTTCAGTTCATCCAGTTTTTATGTACCGGCTTAAGTTTTGTAACAAAACTGTTTTGACTTGGGGGCGCCTGGCTGGCTCAGTTGGTAAGAGGGTGGGACTCTGAGGGCAAGCCCCAGGTTGGTTGTAGAGATTACTTAAAAATAAAATCTTAAGCAGATGTTTTGACTTGACTGACAGTATCCTGGGAATGTATGAGTTTGTCACAATCCTGGATGAGGCTCCCAGCAAGCGGGTCAGCACTGCTCAGTTACCTGTGGTTTCATTTTGGGATATTAACATAGGCAATCCTACTCATGAAGGATATGCAAACACTTTCTTATGTGAAGCAGGAGGGAGAACACAGACTTCCCCACTGCTCACACTCACTTTCCCAAGGCCCTTGGATGCAAGATAGCCTAGAATGAGTCAGGTTGCCTTACCTGCTGAGATCAGTGGGCTTCCAACCCCCCATGAATAGATCCAGATGGAGACTTGTGGCCACGGCACAAGAATGGGTTATCTCTAGGTCGACTATGCTCCTGAGAATTCTGGGGACGGTGAGTTGTAAGGAGGCGAGCCAGGGGTCCTCTGTGATGAAGCCAAGTGGTGCCGGACTTTGCTAAGATCCAAGGGTTTAGACTTGACTATTCTCTGAATGTCCTACAGAAAGTCTCAGGAATCTTGGAACAGAGGTGGCCTTGGCTGCTGGTGGAGGACAGAGTCCTCCAGATGGGTTGACATGGCCTAGCAGCTATGGCTTTTTCCGGGCCTCCAGCCCTGATCTGACCCACAGCGAGGGGTTCTAACCTAATCTTTGTGGCCACTGTACCTACAGCTACATGACGTCACACCCTCCCGCTTCTGTAGGACAGGCTGCAAGGCTGGGGCGGCGAGTCTGGAAGTAAGTGCTGGTGGAGCTGGAATTAGTAGCATATCTAGGCAATCGGCACGTGAAGAAGTGACCGAATGTTCATTTGCATCCACTTCGCCGGCTTGTTAGTTGCTACCCATGACCGCCAGGACTCACGGAGGACAGACAAATCTCCACTCTTTCCTTTGGAATCTTACTGGCTGCACGGTGCCCGCAATTTGTGGAAACAATGTCAGAACCGTAGGGAGAGGGACAATTTGCCATTTCTGCACACGCTTACTGGGACTCCCCTACATTCCAGATTCTCTACCACGTTTCACACAGCATATAAGGTATTTTGCTCCATTTTTGAGGCTGGTTCAGATCTTCTATAAAGGAGGGGCAATTGCTTTTTACCTTCTCTGAGGAGGCTGGGATGCAATCATTAAAATGCCTTCATTCGGTTAGGGACGGAGGAGTTTCATTCTTCGTTCTCAATGTGTTATTCTCCACAGTCCCATCCTAAAAAGGAAGTCTTGCTGAGTTCTCAGTGCGACTCAAGCTCTAGATGACAAGCTATACACCGCTTGGTTCCATCCACAGGGAGATGTACCTCCATGATTTCAAAACCTGCATCTGAAGGCTTCCGGGAGTCATTCATAAGGTAGAAAATGTAATCTGACTAAAATCTATTATTGGTGGAAATCACGTTTGTAAACAATTCTAACAAAATGGAGGTCTTTTAAAAGGCCCCGCGGCTTTGCGAAGCTCTGGCTAACTCCCTGGCCCAAACATTTTGTGGTACTTTGACTTGTATTCTCCTACCTGATGAGGGACGTTGCTCAGAGCGCTGACAGAAATGACAGAAAAGGGTCTTTCGCCAGTCCCGGGAGGACGCATTCGTGTAAAACACACAGGACGGGAAACTGAGAATATTTTAGTGGGCCTCCAAAAAAGGCATCTGTTTTCAAAAAACATTTATGCTTAGTGCGAAAGTGTTCTGATTCTACTAAATTATGGCATGAAGGTACACATCCAGCCGCCCTAGGGGAGATCTAAATTTAAATTGGGAGCGCTCCCCTTAATTCTGGGAAAGGTTGAAAGTGGGGTACCAATGTGAGTGGGGTACCAGTGCTTTGGCAAGAAGTTTATCCCCTGGAGCCTCTAAGAAAATGATCATTTAGCAGGATTGCCGCCATTCATTACATTTAACTGAAAAAACAACTTCACAAAATGATACTTTCCTCACTATGCAATGTACCCTCATAGTTCTCATTTTATTCCATCACTTTTAAAACATTTAATGTTTTTAAGTAAACTCTACATCCAGTGTGGGGCTCCAACTCATGACCCCAAGATGAAGAGTCACCTATTCTACTGACTGAGCCAGCCGGGCGCCCCTCTATCCCATTTTTTAAAATGCTGGTCACATTGTATACTGATCACCACTATATCGATTACCTGGCCCACTAATGGACTGTGATCTATAGTTGGAAAAATGCCAAAATAGAAACATAAAAGTGTCCTCAAGCTAAAGACTCTAACAGAAAGCCACAAAGACTGCCGAGGAGGTTTGGGAATATTGTGGTCCAGAACATTCTCCCAGAACGTACTCAGTGGTGGCCTGCAGCTTGTGGTCTGGGAAGCTGGGCCATCTAGATGTACTGGGCAGTACCCTGGGCTCGCAAAATGGAGAGGGTAGGAGAAGGCTTTGCATTCCTTTTCCTTTACGTGCAGCCTATTTAGGAACAAGCCGCCACTCCTAGCTCTTAGCGGGGGCTGAGCTCTGTCACCCCAGAAGGAAAACTCCCCTCCTTTGACATGAAACTCACATGTCACTTTTATGAAAGCTTTCCTCTTTTGCTCTTCTTAACACCTACTGCACACCTCAGTTTGTGTGCATAACACTTTCTAAACTGTGGGTCAGGGGCGCCTGGGTGTCTCAGTTGGTTAAGTGTCTGCCTTCTGCTCAGGTTATGATCCCAGGGTCCTGGGATCAAGTCCCGCATCGGGCTCCCTGCTTGCGGGAAGCCTGCTTCTCTCTCTCTCTCTCTCTCTCTAGCTCTCACTCTCTCTCAAATAAATAAAATATCAAAAAAAATAAACTGTGGATCAGTTATGCTTTGGTCTTACGTCCTTTTGGACTGTAAGTAGCTTGAGGATGGTTACAACGTTCTACTCATGTTTGTGTGCCTGTCTAGCACAGCACCTTGTACATAGTGGGTTCTCAAGTGATATTTGCTACATATGCAAGCAGGCCAGAGAAATGGTTTGTCTTACACCTGGAAGTTGAAAATGATTTATCTTTGAGAAAGTATCACTAAAATTCTGAAGTCTCACTTATCCAGCTTTGGCACCTCTTACCTTTTGCCTGCCCATCCATTTCTCCATTCATCCATCCATCCAGTCCTCCATCCCTCCCTCCCTCCATCCATTCCTCCATCTATCCATCCCTCCCTCCATCCATCCATCCCTCCATCCATCCATTCCTCCATCTATTCATCCCTCCCTCCATTCATCCATTCCTCCATCTATCCATCCCTCCCTCCATTCATCCATTCCTCCATCTATCCATCCCTCCCTCCATTCATCCATCCAACCCTCCAACATTTGAGTCTACTGTTTTCCTATGCTAATCATTTGTTACTCAGATGGGCAAAAGAGTCCGTATCTCTAAAGTGTGTCCACTGCCTCCAAGCCCAGAGTCTAGTGGGGGCGGAAGACAAGGTAGAAAGTAATGACAACATAGTATGAAAAGTGCTAGGAGAAGGGGTCGCTAAATTCAGCTTTCTGACTTATCAAAATCTAGTGCTCTCACCATATATTTTGTCTGCTTCTCTCCAACTTCTTAAACTCTTCCCCACCAGCAAAGATTTTAAGTTTTATATCCCATATGTTATAATTATAAAAAAAATATAGCTATGTAAAAATGTGAAATTGTTCTCCTGATTATGTTTTTTTCCAAGGGTTCTCATCGATCTAAAGTAAAAGTGATACAACGGGAATTACAACACAGTGTGAAAAGCAAACTATTTATGTTGAATAACCTCACTTTACTGCTGAGAGTCTTTCATTATAGGCTTCCCTTGGCCCTAAGAACAAAACCTGAACTGAAGCCTTCCCATAACTACAAGTTTCTGCACAATCCGGCCCTATCTGCTTATCCTCCCCTACACTCCGCTTTTCCTTGCTGTGCTCCAGTCAAGGTGACCCCTACCCCCCTCCCGCTTGGTACTCTTCCTCCATCCCTTTGTGTGTGGGAGATGGTGGAGTACAGCCCAAAAACTCAGCAGAAAGGTCTTCCTGATCCGTTTGTATAAAGGCAGTTGCCCACCATCATTTTCTACTTCAGAAGCCTGATCTGACCACAACCGTGTAATTATTTCATTTGATCACTTGTCTCTCTTGCTCTAGGAGCTCCACAGACTGTTCTGTTCGCCAGTTTAGTGGAGAAATCCACATGGTTTCTGCCACCTGGTAGATACTTTATAGATACTTTTTTGAATACATGAATGTTAGGGCGGCTCAGGGAAGAGCACCTGCTTGGGAGGGGAGGAGGGCTTTCACTAGCAAGGGGAAAGCTCCTGCAGCACCCAGCAGTGGAACAACAGCGCCACCCAGCGATCAGTCGTCATTACTGGAGGCATTTTCCGTTCTTTTCCTGAAATCTGCATTAGAGGGCAGCTCCCAGCATTTAAAGATGAATTGTAATCCCCTACAAGCAAGCTTGTTTCTTTAATTCCCTTATTAAAAAACAAAAAAACGAACAACAACAACAAAAACCCTAAACTGTCTTTAAACGTGTCCCACTTCTGCCCCTGCACAGGGCGGGGCATTTGAAACCTTGTGGAGGCTAGCTAGCAAGGACTTTGGGAGTTGCTATGGTAACTTTTCCCTTTTTTGCTAATCGTTTGGAATCCTTACATTTTCAAATCTGCATGCTTTGAAAAGATCTGCTTCCATCTACTTTGTTTTTCAAGCTTTGCTTTGATTTACTGTATTTAATTTGCTTCACCTTCTAATTTGTTAAATGACATGTTATTAAAATTCCCCAAGGAGTCAGCAGAAATCTGTTCTGCTGAGAGACCTAACTGCTTTCTGGAAGCATCGGCGATTCACATCTGAGCACGGTTTGGCCAATCCATTAGGTTATTAATGCGGAGATGTGGGCAGAACCAGCCCTGTCCAGGAAGCCGCAGCAGGCAACTCAAGTTTTTGGGTGATGCTGGACAAGTCTGCTTCACCTCTTCATTCCCCTGTGCCCATCAGCACCTCTGCTGCTGTGTCCTCTGCTGCTGCTGGTCTTCCACGGGAGGAGAGTGACCCTGATTGTTCACTGCGCCTGCTTGTTTTCTCTCATTAGTCACCCCGACAAGGCAGGAAAACAGAACGTTCCGTGCTCAATTAGAATGACGCGAAAATGCATCCCCAAGGTCTGTCCATCACAGATATGAGACGAACATAAGCAACAGAACATGCCATTAGGCGGTAATGGCCAGAGCGGCGCCTCGGTCTCAGGACCGGGGAAATGAGGCTGATTTAGGGACGCCACGCAGTGCAGGACGGCATGGCTGCAGTAGGCAAATGAAGTGCTAGATAAAGGAAGTGCAGGCAAACAGTGGTCACAAAAAGGCTCCTACTATGGATGGAGCTACAAGAGCCTCCAGGAGAAAGGCAAAGGGAATTTTTTTTTTCGTTGTGAGAAAAATAAATCCCAGCACCCCCTTAAACATTATGAAACAACTTTAGGGTCCATCTTGTCTTTCAAGTAACGAGAGGCAATTTCTCTCCGCAAACACCAAAGCCCCAGTGTCCTTTCGGTTAAGTGATAGGCACTTCCACTACCTTCCCATTTTATTTTTTAACGTAATACGTGGTAGTTGTTTTACCTGGATGCATGTTCCTTATAAAAAGGAAGAAACCAAGTAACACAGAACTGTATGTGCAAAAAGTGAAGGCTCGCTCTTCTTCTCCCCTTTCTACTCAGCTCTCCTTAGGGGATCCTCTAGCGCTAGTTTGGGAGTTCTCCAAAAGTATAAATGTATATATACATATGTAAGTATATGTGGATATTCTGGCTGTGTGATTCAGTTTTAGGACCCAATGATCCCGTATGCTATTTCTGGAGTGCACTTTTTCTTGTTGCTTTAACTGAGGTCCAGTCTGAGTCTCAGGCACAGGCATCTGTCTTTGGGTGCTGCTTTGGTCCACCCCCCAGAATCTGGCTCCCCCAGCCCCTTGCCACTTCATGCTGATCTCCCTACACATCGTGCTGGACCTGTGGATCTTGGACATGCTCTCTCGATTTTGTGCATGCCCTTCTACCACCTTCCAGGTTGTTTTGTTTTGTTTTGTTTTTTTAAAGCCCAGCTCCATTACTGACCACTATGCTCCCCAGAATCATTCAGCGGAGTAAAGTTCACCTGCCTTCTGTGTCTTCTGAGTCACAAGAGTCTCATAGCAGCTCCCATTGTGTCTCCCTATCTTCCGGGGTGACAAAATTCCAGCTATCTTAGTTAGGGTGTTTATATGGACCCTACACCACCTGACCCCTCTTCTCACCGACTTTGTTATCTTGCTGCGTTAAAACTCAGGCTTGGCTCTTTCAATACTACGGTTCCCAGATTTGGATAAACGGAGCGCCCATCCATCGCACGCACACAACTTACCTGGTTGGCATTTTGCATACCAGCCATTTTGCTTAAGAATAAAATGAGGGGAAAAAATTGGGTCTTTCTTGTAAAGCTTGTCCCAGTGGCTTCACAATCAAATCATTTTGCCATTTGCTGCTAAGTGGAATTGTGATCTCAGATGGCTTTTGCACCTGCCTCCCCATCCCCCATGTACCCTTCACAGGCACCCCCCCTTTTACCCATAATTTCCTTCACATTGATTGAGAAAGTATTCATTCAGGGCATAACCCTGTGATAGGCACTGCGAGGGATATGAAAAAGCCATGGGGCCAACTCTTTTAAAAAGGTGTTAATTGGATTTTTTCCCATATAAAACCCCCCATAGCATTTTATTTCCTAACTCTGCTTCTCACAGTCAACTTCATTTGCCCATTTAATGCAATTTGCTTCTCATGATAAGATTCTATTAAGTGATTATTAAGACATTCTGAGTTACTTCAGCCAAGCACATCTATAATCACTACCTACCTCCTGGGGGTGATGTGGGGTATAATTAGTTAAAGCTCATGGTTACCTCCCAGAATCTGGAGCTACAAACAGAGACCACGTCCACACAGCCAAGCCCGGAGCCCCACACATAGTCGAGCAGCAGGACGCGCACAGCCTGTTCACATTTACATAAATCGCATAGATCCAGGTTACGTGACAGTCAGTGACTGATCTGTGGACAGATCATAGCATACGGGAAGTTGTCTCCCTTTGTCATATACATCCCTAAGGTTGATTGCTTTTGATTACTAAACCATATGATCTATGCATCCTAATCTTACTACCAGTAAAGCACTGGGCCAGGATCTAAGGCTAAGATGTTAAGAAAGTCACTGCCCTTGAGGAATTTATAATCGGTAAATGACACAAAACGACACACACAAACGAATTTATAATCGGTAAACGACACAAATTTATAATCGGTTACACAAATGGTAACCCACATTCCTGGCAGGCATTCGTGATTCCTCAAAAACCTAGCTGGTTTTTGGAGGGAGCGGGACGCAGGGAGAGAGGGAGAGAGAAAGAGGGAGAATTTGCCTCTGAGTGGTTTAAATATGTCCTTGATGAAAGCACCTGAGTCAAATACCAAAGCGCCCCGCCCTCCCCACCACCACCAGGCTCCTGGGGTCTGCTCTCTCCGCAGCCAGATTTCTAGCCCACTGGAAGATCAGAAGCACTGAATTACAAGAGGAGGGCGAACTGCTTGGGCGGGCATCAGACAACAAGGAGAACGGACGCGGGTGACATTCCTAGGAAAAGGGATCGGGCTGAAAACCTGGAAGAAGAAACAGGAATTCATGGAGTGCTGTGCAGGGACACTTCGTGTAAGGGCCAAGAGCCCCACATACCCCAGCGACTGATCACCATTTCTTTGCCTCACAGCACAACACAAGCATTTATTTCCGTAATGACTCCGACACATTCAGAGAAGGTCCCATCATGGCTGCGAAGAAGGGGAACGAGCAATAGAGGATTGCTACCAAAAAAGAGTTCTAAACACTTAAATCAGCTCTTAAAAGGATTAAAATCAGTTCTTTTTAAAAAAAAATTTTTTTTTTAAGATTTTATTTATTTATTTGACACAGAGAGAGAGATCACAAGTAGGCAGAGAGGCAGGCAGAGAGACAGGGGGAAGCAGGCTCCCTGCTGAGCAGAGAGCCCGATGTGGGGCTCGATCCCAGGACCCTGAGATCATGACCTGAGCCAAAGGCAGAGGCTTTAACCCACTGAGCCACCCAGGCGCCCCTAAAATCAGTTCTTAAAGTAATTCTTCAGTAATAACATACAGGAGGGCAAAGTGTGGTTCAACATAAAGACGTGTTCTCTCAAAACTTTTGCGGCCTTCCAGCGGATCTGGGGACTTTGTGAGGCGAGGGGCGTCCTCCAGCTTGGAGGTTGAAGCACAGCCACTTACGTATGGGGAGCCTGCCAAGGGGAGGCATGTGTTGGCCTCCTGCACCTTCCAAATAGCCTGAGAGCTAAAAACGGTTTTTACATTTCAAAATGTAAGTTGTAAAATGTCCAAAGGTCTGTTAGCTTTGCAGTGAGAACTGTTGCTAAATTTTGCTTCTTGGCTTGTTGAGCCTAAAATGCTTACTATCGGGTCCTCTACAGGAAAAGTGTGCTGAGCCCTGCCCTTAGGGATTGCAGTTCCCCCAGTTCCGAGGGGCTGGGATCCAAAGCACGCCTTGTTTTCTGACCAGGCTTTCATCCAAGTGGCTCATGGCAAAACTCGCTCACTGTGGAGCAGAGGGTCCCTGCAGGAGACAGAGCGTCGCCAGGACCAAACCTGGAGCTAGTATTAGGGAATGCGTGTTGGAACTCACAAGTACTGCATTTCCTCCTCCTCTCCTCTTTCTTGCAAATTAAATTTGATACTTTCAGATTGTATTTGTTGGCTGGGAAGAAAGGTGACGCAAGGAGCTCCATGAGGCAAACATCAGGGTCGGGACGCATCAGAAATAGTAGTAACAGATCCTAGACTTCGCCTGACATCAGCACCAATGGGATGTTCCCCAGGGCATCCCACCTACAAGGGCAGAGGGTCCCTGGACTACCACAAGGGGTTCCTCTAGGGAAGGATGGAGAGGCAAAGGTCAGGGAACATGTTATTTTTACTCTAGAAGAGAAATACCCTTTAGAAAATGAAAGTGCTCACATTTCTCTAATTTTTTCCTTTTTTTTTTTTTTTTAACTTAGAGAGATGCCATCTCCACCTGTTCTGTCTTTGCTGAGGAATTAGCGACCCTTGAAAGGCTCCGGTCTCCAGGTCTCCGGGCACGCTGGGGGCAAGAAGATAAAGGCTCATCTTGTGATTCTCACAGGTGTGAGGCAGCCGTTTTCAGGAAGTCGGTAAGACCCCTGGGTCTCTGGGAGGAGGAGAAACAAAGAGGAAGAAAACCTCACACAGCCCAGTTCATCTTAGCTTAAGGTAATAAATTCTACAGCTCAGAGTTTGAGCCAAGAAAACATTGGTCTCCAGGGGATTTTATCATCTCCAGGGCCAAATGTGTGCTTTGTGTCAGGTTTTAAAATGTGCGTGCGTCTGTGTATGTTCCTTAGCATCAGTGTGCCTAGACAATGGCAAGTCACTCTGCGCCCAACAGCACACAGTCTGTGACATTCAAAGTCACACGTGGGAAGTATTTTTAATTGCCTCAAGCAATTGCACATGCGTGTGCGCGTGCAGACCCCCCCTCCCCCCAGCTCAGCGCTCTGGGATTTCTACCACTGCCTCCTCTTGTGCTGTACGTCCGATTACAGGGGCACAGAAGTAAAGCTTATTGCACAAAAAGGGCCAGACTGATGCCACAAGCCCTGCCTGGATTTTCCCGGTCTTTCATTTTAGAATGCCTGAGCACAAAAGGATTATTGTTATGCCACATTAAACTACACATTAATTTTGTGGCACAAGTCATTCCTGCAAAGGCAGTTTTCACCCCCTGTGGGTGGTTTCACTGTGACTGTTTTCATAAGCATCTGTGAGCGAGACTAGAAATAACAAAATATCTTGGAGAGTGAATTTGTGGTCAGGAACCTACAAATAGCTTCCCTCACGTGCCTAAGCTTCCCTATTCCCCGCTCCCCTCTTTTCCCTTCTCTTCCTGCCCCTGGCCTTCATCTTCTTTTCTCTCACGGCTCTCCTGGAGATGGGACTTGGACCACACAGGCGATGAGCGGCAATCTGGATGAGCACATTTCCTGTGTCACCAGATCGTGTCCTCTCTCCAAGCCGCTCTCCTCCTCGAGCCTCCCTCTGGAGGTCCTGCTTCACAGTCGGGATTCAGCTCCAAGAGAAGAGGTGGCACTTGGCAGATGGCTGCGGGCAGTACCTTCGGCAGCCTGGACGCCCACTCCTCAGCAGAGAGAGCCAAGGGAGCGCCATATGCTGGAGCTGCTAACATTGCCAGCAGAAGGAAAGCTTTGTTCTTTTGTTGGGCTTGTTTTGAAAGGGGAACATAAATAATACACACCCACTACTCCTTCCCCGGCAATCTGGGCAGGGCTTACTGGCAGTCTTGACGGTGGCTCCGGGCGCCTAAACGGCTCCCTGAACGCGGCTGGGTGCAAGGGCTGGCCTTGACCACCGATGGATTAACTCTGATTAATTGCCAACTGTAAATAGTCCTCCTGGTGCCTTTCTTACAATTAATCAGTGAATGAGCTTTTTGCTGACACAATCATGTTTCCCTATAAAAATTAAGATCTTTGTTTTCACACAACCCAAAAAGCTTCTCGGAAGGTCACCTGGAACAATGGCCATCCCCACCACCTTGACCAAGTGTGTGTTGGGGAGAGAGGTGGGAGGGCACGGGGCGGGGAGGGAGGAGGGAAGGTCTGAGTGCTTAGAGGAGGGGGAGAGGGGGAGGGCTGACATGTGAGGGCATGGGGGGGAGAAGGAAGGGGAGGGCTGAGGTATGGGGGCATGGAGGTAGGGGGAGCGGAGGTCTAAGGTGTGAGGGCATGGGAAGATGGAGGAAGGGGAGGGCTGAGGTGTGGGGGTAAGGGGGTAGGGAGTGGGGGATAGGGAGGGCTGAGGTGTGAGGGCATGGGGTCTGGGGAGGGGAGGAGGGCTGAGATTGGAGTACATTGGGGGTGGGGGCAGATGTCCTCAAGGCTCTTGAGGGATCAAATGGAGGAGCCGACAGGACTCTTCTGCTCTCAGCCAACCAAGTTTGTTTCTCTTACAGAAATCCTACAGGCTTCTCAAAGTCACTCATTTCAAGCCATGGAAAGTGTCTGAAAGTTCTGAGAAGGCAGCACAGCCTCGCTTAACACCTTCTCCAAGCAGTGCTGGGCGCACCAATTCTCAATACTAGTTGTTACATAAGTAAGTAGCTAAATGAATGACACTTTCTGGGTTAAATTCTTGATAGCTTAAAATGTTTTGGAAATACATTTTTTTGAAAATGTATTTTTAGTTCTCTCTACCCCCAACGTGGGACTCAAACTCATGACCAGAGATCAAGATTCGTATGCTTTTCCAACTGAGCTAGTCAGGTTCCCCTGGAAATATGTTTTATCTGTATGTATGTGTACACGTACTTGTATATAGGTGCATATGTATACAGAAAGGATCTAAAATCATCTAGCCAAGGTATTAAAAGTGTTTAATATGATTTATTGCTAGTCTCCATTTTATGTTTTCCTTGGGTCGCTTTCGTTATCAGAAAAAGAATTAGCTTCATGTTGAAAAGGAAAGAAAACATGTAACATCAAACAAACCCAAACAATATCAACCATGATCGGCATAGTAACTACAATTTAAAAAGAAACTTTGAGTGGGTGCCATGTGTCCAACACTGCTCTGATTAGCTGACATACACCACCTCATGTCATTCTCACGACTGCACTCGTAAGTAGGAGCTATTATTAACCCCTTTTACGGAAAGGAAACCCATCGGTGCAAATTCTTTAGGTTCTAAATCAGCATGCATAATGCAAAGATAAACAAATGAACACAACGTACAATCTATAACACTTCCCCGACAGTAGCGTGTGGCTAACAACTGGACCCCAAAGTTACCAGCAAGGTCATGAAGTCTAGCGGCATCACAGACCACGCCTGCCTCGCTGGGTGTGCGAGGAATAAACGAGATACGGAAGCCAGCGCTGGCCGTGACCCTGAGCTGGGACTTAATACGTGAAAGTCAACCATCAGTCCTGTCCCCCTACCCTGGGTGTCTCCTAGATCCTTCAGGGAGAATGGGGCATCTCAGACCTGAGCTGCAGCATCTCGAAACAGGAAGAACCACCAACAACAGTAACAACAAAGTAACGAGTGTGAGAGGCGAGTCCAAGCCAGGCCTGTGGCGGCTGTTTGATCACAGTTCCCTCCTTCCAGGGCCCTGTCTATTCACTCTCCTCCCCCTACCCCGCAGTGCTAATTCATGTTGACCCCACTGCCAATACAGTGACAGCAACTGTGATTTATGCAAACACCGGGAGACAACACTGTGGAGAGCCTTTGGAAGCACCATCACCCCCTAAAAATCATGTTCCATGCCACTGTGGTGTAAAATGGATTTTATTTGGGGAAAAAAAATGTTTCTTTCAGAGTCAGTAATCTATATGTGCTTGTCACCTCCATGAACAACTATTTGCAGGAAGTTCATGGATCATGGACTCCGTGAGCAGGAGAGACAGCTGCAAGTTTTTATAGATGGTAGAGAGGTCAGGGGACCAAGTTAATCCTGACTCTGCCACTCACGAAGCGGGGACGGTGGGGCTTCAGTTTTCCGCCATACCACGGCAGAGGGGGCCGGGGACGGCTGCTGCTAGCTCTACCCTTTTCTGAGCCTGAGCTAACAAAGCCTTTGGAAACAAAGGGGCAGCGAGGCTTTCCTGGGGGGCAGCGGCATGGAAGGAACTTACACCCCATGGATTCGGGAAGCCCAAGCTCTAGACTCATGTCTGTGTGTTACTCAGAATAGACTTCTTAGGAGGGAGGCGTGTGGACTGGGTTTGGGGGAATGAAGGAAAGACACCTTCTGTTCAGGTGGAGGGGGTCAGAGTGGGGAGCCTGGAAATAGGCTTTCCTGCTTGTAAAATGGGGGATCTGCTCAGCGGGGGCAGAATATGTGGTAGGGGTGCAGGTCATTAAAAGAGGAATCTCCTACAGGGAATTAGTTCTACAAACATCTATGGGGCCTCTGCTGTGGGTGGGGAATAGGCTGGTACTGGGATTACAGGGGACTTGTCCAGGCCCCTGTCCTCAGGGAGAGCCCAGTCTAGTGGGCCAGCCTGGAGTAGAAGAGGTCACTAAGGCCACCAGATGTGTGGGAGAATGGGAGCAGGAGAGGCTCTCCCACGATTCAAGAAGAGGCATCTGGATCAATGTCGTCAATCCAGAGATGAGCTGACCATCAGGCTTTGTAGTGTCAGAAGGAAGGGAGATGGAGGGATTACATCCTTTCCTTTAAGTATTTGAGTCCCTTCTCTGGGTCTACCCCGTGCAAAGCTTCCGCATGCTGCAGGAAGAGTTTCCTTTCTAAAACATAGATGGCTTTGGGTCGCTCTTCACAAACCTTCATCAGCTTTCCATTTGCTGCAGGAAAACCCTAGTATGGCATTCAAGGCCCTTCTCCCAAGGACTTCAGCCCATTTTCCTAGCCATACCCCCCACCCTGTCCTTATGTGACCTGGAAGGTGCCAGGAGCATTTTTTTTTTTTTTTAATCATCTTGGCTGTTCATGCTCTTGCCCCTCTCTTTGGTCTCGAGTCCCTCTTTCCCTTTAACCGGTCAACTGAAATACTATCTCTTCTGGAAGAATTTCCCCTGTCTTACAAATTCCAGTTAGCTCAACAAAACCTCCCTTACAGCCCCTTTGTCCCAGTGCCTAGCTCGCTGCTTTAGACATGTAGACATCCTACGGAGCTAAATCCTCAAAATCTAAAGGGATTTTGAATGAAGTTCCTGATGAGGGACTAATGTGCGGACTAGAGTTTCATCTTGCATGGCAAATCTTATCCCCTAGCTGTGCAGAGAAGGATTCTGGTGCAACATTTTGGTCTAACAGGGAAAGTATGGTGGTCGATTATGGATGTCTGCCGCTGTCGCAGGAAGGGGGTGTCAGCACGTGTGCCATTTAAAAAAATTATTTCACTAGAAGCTTCCAAAGGGCATATACTTTCCTTGTTGTTGTTAATATAACATAATCCCGGTTGCTTATAATTTTTTGGTCAATATAATATATTCTTGGTTGTTAGGAGCCAGTTTCTCAGCCTTTGCCCTTCCAACTGACTTCATCTACATTTGGCCCATAGATTCGTGGAGGCTTTTGCTTGTATAGAAGTTCCTATCAGCCATAGCTCTGGCTAAATAATAAGAAAAGGATCTTTTAAAAAAAAAATGCAGCTGGATTAAATACCTTCCATTGATATTTGGACTTGAGAAGGCATTCTTATTATTTGAAATCGTAGTTTTCAATGTTCTGAGCCTCAGATGCTGCTGGTTATCTGCAGGGCTAATCCTGCCTAATGCTGTCTTCTACATTCAATTAATCATGTGTTCTGGATGCTTCGCAGTGAAGCAGTCTGATTTCCACCCAGCAATTCAGAGAGCAAGACGCTCTTGCCATAAACCAGATACACCTTTTCCCAGCCTTATCTGACGGGGTGCCCACAGCAGGGGCGTTTTGTGCCGGGAGTTGGAGAAAAGTCCCCTG
>CM052900.1:102988159-103004522 GCA_028534135.1 Potos flavus | reverse complement strand
TGGCCGCTTCTTCCATCTTCAAATCTCTCTCTGAACCTCCTTCCTACCCCCACCCTAAACCCCACCCCACACTTTTCCCTTATAAGGACCCTGGTGATTATATTGAACCCACCTGAACAATCCAAGCTAACCTCCCCCATCTTTAGATCCTTAACTTAATCCCATCTGCCAAGTCCTTTGGTGAGTGAGGTAATATAGTCACAGGTTCCCGGGGTTAGGACTGGATATGTCTGCGGGGCCATCCTTCTGTCTGCCACATTCCCCTCTAGTCTCGACCCCAGCACAGGACGGCCTAAGTGCCAGGCTGAAGGTGAGCCCGATGGGACCGGGCGGGGGGGGGTGGGGGGGGGAGAAGACAGGCTGGCCATCCCCAGACCAGTGGGGAACATTGCCACACAAGCAGTCCTTTAGTCCAGCATGTTCCCCGTCGGTCCCATCCAGCTCACGGTCTCCCTGAGTCCTGAGCTGCTGATCCTGGAACAGCCTGGCCCTTCTGCCAACTTCCGGGTAGAAAATTCACAAGGAGCTTGGACCCTCTGCCTACACCCCCGGGCCCAGACCTCCTGAGGCTCTTCCCTAGGCCTCCGTCTTGGCTCCTCCCCTGGGGCTTGGCAGAGGGAGCGTCATTCTTTATGTTTCCTCACCCACTTGCTAGAAGAAGCCCTTGACTCACCATGACACCTACGGAGTGTTTGAGTCCCGGCGTAGCTTGTCGGGAATTAAAATGCATTTTCCAGTGAAAGCGGCATTAAATATCATGGAGGGGGGGCAAATGACTGAAATTGTACTGTGTGCAAGGTACATCTCATGCTAACCCAGTTTGCCAGGGGGGCTGAGATCTGCCCTTCACCTTAAACTTCATTTCGGTGGCAAAACTTCAGCCGAACAGCAGACGTTTATCAGCCCTCCCTGCCTGCAGGATGGTTTTTCAGCCGCTGCCCCGCCTGTCCACACACATGCCTCCACCATCGCTCTGCTCAGTGGCTCCCTTCTCGGGGTGTTTATTATTTCAACAGTCACTTCCGTTCCATCACTATGCTGCCTCTTGCCTTCTAGAAAGGATTTACAACATCAGAGCTCCATGGAAGGCGGACGGGAAGAGCAGGGAAATACAATTGATGGGCAAAGTTGTTAAACTCGATGCAGTCTTAGACAGAAGGTGAGCGAAGTGTCCAGTGGTGATTGAGTCCGGGCTCCAGATCAGACCTTCCTGGATTTTAATCCCAATGCTGACACTTCCAACTTCGTGGCTGGGACAAGTAGAAGTAAAAACTCCCCACGTCTCTGCTTCCTAGTGCTATCCTATAAGGACAGCCCATGCCCAGCCCCGTCCGTCTTCCTTGCCTCCCTCCTGTCAGAAGCAGAGTGTAACAGATTCGTGTCTTATCCCTCTTTGAGGCTGGAGTTGACCCAGTTCTGGCCAATGGGCTGACAGTGGAAGTCGCTCAGGGAAATAGTTTTCTCTCTAAGAAAAGACATGGGAGAATATTCCCCTTTTATTTTCCTCTCTTTCTGCTCTGGAGGCGGTCGTAGGAGAATGTGACATTTAGGGCTGTCATAAGCATGGCACCAGGGAAGGTCGGGAGAACACGGAGATGCCTGGCACCGTCGAGCTGCTTGACTACCCTGGAACTTCCCTCCTCCCTGCTGAGGAGATGATTAAATCACTCTAAGATTTAGGCCAGTGAGAGCCAAGGATTCGGGTTCTTGGGACTTAAGACGTTCTAACTGATACACATGTCTGTCTCAGGGGGATCGTTGTAAGGATTAATTGAGATTGTGCATGTCAAGTGCCTGGCACAAAGCTATCACTCCATAAATCGTAACCTATAATAATTCATACATGCGGAAAATAAGGATCTTCAGTTATTTACTTTTTAGCTTCCTACTTTTCAATTATCGCTAACTCCCCAATTGATGCTTGTGCTGAGAAATAAAGCGAAGTCTCAAAGGCTCTACTACATTTGTTAAATGGTTTATGTTCTTATTTGGGCTCCTGGAATAGGAGCTCCTCATGGGCATAGGGTTGTGTCTTATTCACCAGTAAGTTCCATGGCTGGCACACAGGCTGCCCTAAGCGGATGTTGGATGGATGGATGGATGGAAAGACAGATGGACAAGTGGTAACCTCAGAGTCTTTGCAGAATACCTTCTTATCCATCATTAGGCCTGGTAGCCTTTTGTCTGTATAACATCAAAACCCGACCATCAGAATCAGACTCTTATGGGAATCTGGCATTTTTGACTTTAAAACCCTAACCAATGATGTTTCGCAGTCTCCCCAAGGAGGTTTCTACCTGAGTGAAGAATACAATGAGTATTCTCCCAGTCCAGCATGAGCCAAGCTGTCTTTTGCTTTGATGGAACATCTAAATATGCCGTAAGGCCATTATAAAATATGGCTTATTTTCCCCCCAAGAGGAAAGAGATGACTTGCGCAGAGGAGTTTTAAGAAAATTGCTTCCTGCAAAGAAAAAAAATGATTCTTTATTATACTCACAGGACCGCCACCCTTCCCTCCCCCCCAAACTGTTCACAATAATCATCTGTTGGGGCTTCTAGTAGCCAAGATAATCTGATGTCTATGGCTATAGTTATTGTCTCATTTGCTAAATAGATTGCTAAATTTGGGAATAAATGTTGAAGCAAGGATTGAGGAACAATGCAAGACACTCATGCCAAGTTCTGATCATGAGCCCAGACGATATCACCTGTTCTGTATTGTCTGCAATCCCTCATCTACGGAAACGGATCAGGTGCGTGTGTGTGTGCACGCATGCGCTTTTAGTCCAGTCTTACCCCCAAGCTTTCTTCCTTATGCATTGAAATTCTGCAGGGAAGACCACCAAAGAGAGTTCATTCTCTAACCATTACCTTGTGATGGCCAGCACCAAAAACCACGTTTTACTCTAGCTCATGTCTTTCCATACTCCCGTATCAATTAGGAATTTCTTTTGGCTGCTGCTAACAGACAGGAACTAACTTTTAATAAATATGTTGTTTGGAGGTAGGTGGTGCATGCCTGATTTGGTGGTTCTGCACTGTCAGCAGGAACTGAAGCTCTTGTATCTTTCTGTTTTAGCATGGGGCTTCCACTTGGCCTCCTGTTTTGAGTTTGGGCACGGTGACGCTAGCCATAAAGCCAGGCTTCCAGATAAGAAGCAGAAGGAAGAGAGGAAGAGAAAAAGAGCACATTTCAACTATTTTTCCTCTTTAAGAAATCTTCCTGGAAGGACCACTTAATAGCATCCATTTTATGTTTTATTGGCAGAAATTAGTCATTTGGGTATGACTGTCTGCAAGGGAAGCTGGGAAATGTAGTCTTTTGGCTGGTGTGTTGGCCCCATGCATACACCTTGAGCTCATGACTAGGAAAGTAGGGGAGGACGTATGTAGAATAGAAAGAGTCAGTATGTACCTCACCCCATCTTTACCGTGCTCGTGCTCTTTCACTCCCAAGATCTGACCTCTGAGTCCTGATCTCTGATGTTTTGGGTTTTGGTTCTCCCTTAAATCAGCGTTTAGCTTTTAATGTTTACTATCTATTCCCTATATAAAGAGGCCACTTGTGGTGTTGTTAGTGATGTAGTTCAACCAGAACAGACTGAGCTACTCCAGACAGCCAGGTGGTATTTTCTCTTTAAACAGAAGCCTAGGGGTGCCTGGGTGGCTCAGTCGTTAAGCATCTGCCTTCGGCTCAGGTCATGATGGGATCGAGCCCAGCATGGGGCTCCCTGCTCAGAGGGAGGCCTGCTTCTCCCTCTCCCACTCCCCCTGCTTGTGTTGTCTCTCTCTGTGACAAATAAATAAATAAAATCTTAAATAAAATAAAATAAACAGAAGCCTAATGTCTCCAGGGTAACCTGCCATTATTGCCAACACCATCAAAGACACAGGTATAGAAAGAGGCAAACAACCTACTAATTGAGCCTCTACCGTGTCCCATGCAATCCTTCCAACGAACAGCCCTAAGAGGCAAGTGCACTTATTAATCTTCATTTTATAGATGAGGACATCAAGGATCAAAGAGGTTAAGTTATGCAAGATCACAAAACTGTGAGGAAAATTTAAACACAGATGTGCTGTATCCCAAAGCCTTTCCTGCTGTATATTTTAGTAACTTCCGTGTTGTCTCCCCCAAATGAAAGCAGGCCCAGAGTAGAGCGCACAGGTGTGAGGGGTCTGCCCCAGAACACACCAGCCCCAGCTTGGTTGGGGGTCACTGATTTCAGATTCTGCTCTTGGCCCTTGGCCAATGTGCATGGTGGAAGCAGGAGGGGAGGGGAAATGTTCACCACTGTCTGGTCCTCAACCTCAGAGCTGCCAAACTTCCTTGCCATGCCATAGTTGCCAAACTTCCTTGCCTGGCACATGTAAAAAAAAAAAAAAATATTTGTACAGCACGGGGTAACAGAGGCTGATCTAGACACCCTCCGGCCAGAGGTTGAGGGGTCCACGTCTTGTCTGGCCCCACGGCCTTTTCTCGTGCTGTCCTTTCTGCCTGGAGCATGAATGTCCTTTTTCTGTTCCAGGCTCTAATCCAAGATCCACATAGCATTGAGTTGGCCTGTCTCTTCAGGCTCCTGTCTGTGACAGCCATCCGTCTTCCCTAGTCTCCCATGACCTTGACACTCGGAGAGGACTGGTGAGTTATTTTTGCAGAGTGTCTCTCAGATTGCATTTGCTTGATGTTTTCTTTTTTTTTTTCCTTTTTTAAAAGATTTATTTATTTATTTATTTGACAGAGAGAGATCACAAGTAGGCAGAGAGGCAGGCAGAGAGAGAGGGGGAAGCAAGCTCCCCGCTGAGCAGAGAGCCCGATGCGGGGCTTGATCCCAGGACCCCGAGATCATGACCTGAGCTGAAGGCAGAGGCTTTAACCCACGAGCCACCCAGGCACCCCTGCTTGATGTTTTCTTATGATTAGTTTGAGGCTAGGCATCTTTATCAAGAATGCCTTAGAAGAAATGTGTCCTTGGTCAATCATATCCGGGGGCACATGTCACTGGT
Source organism: Potos flavus (assembly GCA_028534135.1). Taxonomy (NCBI): domain Eukaryota; kingdom Metazoa; phylum Chordata; class Mammalia; order Carnivora; family Procyonidae; genus Potos; species Potos flavus. The sequence continues at coordinate 102,999,512 of CM052900.1, read as the reverse complement.
GCATCATCACTAGTGATGCTGACCTCACGATCCTTTGGGGAAGGTGATGTTGCCTGGATTTCCCCACTGTAAAATCATTGTTTTCTCTTTGGGATGGATAAGTGTCTTGACAGAGATACCAGGAGACTATTCAAATAACATGTTTCCCTTCAAACGTCTGCACGTAATTTTAACATCCATCTGTGGAACTTAACTGTGGTGTTATAAGGTGATGTCATGTGTCCCCCATTCCCTCAGTTGTAATTCTTCCACTACGATTTGTCCCTTCCCCATTTATTTATTTATTCATCTATTTATTTAGATCCGTCTTGAGTCACAGATAGTTATTTGATTCTATGAGTTATAATCCAGTACTATCATTATTTATTTTGCTGCTCAAATTGTTCCAGCTCTGGCTACTGGAAGCTCTTTCACGCTAGCTCCTATGCCCTTTTGACATGCTATTGTCTTTTTGTGGATACTTCCTTAACTTTCTGGCACACCAAAGTGCTCCAGGCTCACCCAGGATTTTCACTACCTCAGTCCTACAACCAACCACTCTTCCAAAGGAGCCCTGTTTCCTTTTATTGGAGAATGGTTTTTAGAAAACGAGATCTGGATGCTAGGTGGCACACTCTATCATTATAAGATAATTTAGAATCAAAATGTGATTCCAATTTTAGAGATGAGAAGTATAGGGATTAGCGAGGTTACATGATTCGCCATGTGACACAGAGCAGAAGTGGCAGAAAAGTTCAAACCAGGGCAGATCTTGCATTGTGAGCCTTTCCGCAAGTGCAATGCCCCATGTATTATAAATATGAATTCCTATCTAGAAGAAAAAGTACAGGTGTGCCTGATAAATGTGATTTCGGGTGGATGGAATGTCACATAAAGTAGATTTTATATATAAAAACAAACTTGGCACCCAATAAGTATTTTTGGATTGATTTTGTTCAATGAATCATCATTAACATAAAATGTCTTGGCGTCTATGAAATATTCTATTGTTCGTTATGCTTTCATTCCTTTCTGGAACACGGTAGGGCATATGTGAAGTAATAAAGAGCATACAAAGAAAATACGATGGCAGCTTCGCTTTCTGGATCCCCACAGCCTTGGACGGAAACTTGATGGTGGGGTTTACCCTCCCTTTGCCATATTGCTTCAGTAAGCCGGGAAAGCAAGGTTTGGGAACAGTGACCTGAGTCTGGTAAGTGGTGAGCACAATGCAGCAAGAACTGAGGTCTCCAGGCTGGTTCCCACCTGCCTTTGACTCTCATGATCTGACCAGGGCAGGGCGACAGCATCCCCGGACCGTGAGCCTGTGTGGGCAGGAACACAGAAGAATTCTGCCCGTACCTTGTGACCCAGCCCCTTGGGGCATCTGAGAGGCCTGCCCACAGCACTGGGGAAGGACCTAGCAACTCCACTTCTTTCTTGCTCCTCCTGTGTTTAATCCTCAATGCTGAAATGTCCTCCTGCTTCAGCAGTGGCTAAGAATCCAAGAGCATAAGTAGAGAAAGGAAAACGTGATGGTTTGACTGAATGAGATTGATCCAGAGGCAGGAGATCTGATTTCTCATCCCAGATTTGCACTAACTGATTGTTTACACCAAGCAAGATCTTTTATCTCTCTGAGCCCCTCATACCTGGCCTTAAAATGATAGGGTCAGACTAGATGACCTCTAAGGCCTCATCCTGCTTTGAAGTTCTTGGAAGCTAAAACTTCCTTTCAGAATTTCCCTAAAAGGGCCTTGGGCCATCTGCGGTCTCATTGGTAGAACTCTTGCGCCATCTAGTGGCCAATCCAGAGGACTCTTTTTTCCTAAAATGCCTTCGCTCTCAGATCTTGCCTCAACCGAAGCAAAAGAACAAAGCAGGTGCAACCCGTTGCAGGAGTGCAGCAAACTGCCAGACCTGGGAGAAACACATATTTAATTCACGTCCTAGGAAGATATTTTGTGCGAACACACTACTTCCTACGGCAAAGGCTTTGGTGTGGTGGGCACGTGGTTGCAAAGCCAGGCTCCTCGGATGTCAGCAACACCCAGTGAGGAGCCCTGATAAATGCAACCAGGAGGAGGTGTGTTTGGGTGACTCCTTGTGTGCTCATCTGTTACACGCGGGTCTTTCTGCTTCCAGCGGCTCCCCAGTTAACACTCATTAAGCATGCGCGTCGTGCTTCCATCCTAAGCCTTCGCCCTGCTATCAGAGCCCTCCTCCAGACATCTGCCGCAGAAAGAGGAGGGAAGGACCCTTTGGGTCCCCTGCTGATCTGGAACCGTCCTTCATCATTTGGTACACCCCTCTGGGTTTTCCCTTTTCCTGACACGCTCGTCCAAATAAAGATGGCTTCTGAAGCCTGCCGGACCCCAGCGGGAATCACCTGAGTCATCCTTGGGCTGTGGTGCATTTATCCCACACACCCGGGACTTTGCCAAATGTTGCCGTCAACCCCAGGATGACAGTAACTGCCTGACTGCTCATCACTAACTCGTGCTAAGTGCTGTTTAACTGGCCGTGCCCCATCTCTTGCTTTTAGCTTCTCTATCCTGCTGAGGCAAGCACAGGCAGCGTGACCGGTGCCCATTGTACAGGCAAGAAAACCAAGGATGAAAATGGGTTACGTGACCACCCCCACGTATGCAAACAGGGAGTGGAGGAGTTACAATAAAACGAAGGAGTTCTGACTCGCTGTTCAATTATGCGGTGTTTGGAAATTCGCTTTTTGTGGTCTCAAGGAGGGGCCACAGCTTCATTAATTTTTACCACAAATGCTATTGAGAGCCATTAATTGCCTGTACCTGAAATAGCTGTGTACGTGTGTGTGTGTGTGTGTGTGTGTGTGTGTGTGTGTGTGTGTGTCCCTTGCGGTACAAGACAACATAGTCAGTGGGTAGAGAGCATTGGGCTGGAGACCAGGAAAGTTGGGTTTTTGATGGGGCCACTGTCGGGCTGGGGGGTCTGGGGAAGTCACAACCACAGGCTTTCATTTCCCCCTCTGTGCAATAAAGAGGGGCATTTATGATTTGGGGTATGTTTCAATATCTTTAGCCCTGGGTCTACCCAGATAAAACAATTCAGTGAAGTTATCTTTGCCTAGTAACTAAGTATCATTCACCTGGCCGGTCTAGACTGTTCAGGAAGATTTATTGCTTTATTGATAAGGTTGGGTTTTGTTTTTGTTTGTTTCTGAGGGACCTGGCCTGTTCTTGGAGCAGAATTCCATTTCCAGGTTATAAATTCCATCAGGGCAGCGCCAGCAAATTGGTTTCATCTTGACTGCCCTTCAAATCAGTGAGCAATGGCTGTCGGGAGTTCCGTCAAGGTTTCTGAGCCTATGTTCTAAGGTTCTGTGGGATGGCGATCGATTAGCCATGTATGCAGCGGGCACGGGCTGGGAAAATGTGGAGGCTGAGGGCTGTATCTATGATCCTACTGAAGAATATGAGACGGGCAAGGGAAACCATGCCACGCTCACAGGCAGAGAGGCACTCAGGGGCAGGACTGGGATGGAAATCCAGGCCTCCTCCCTTCAAGTTCAACTACGTCCCACCGGAGTCTCCCTCGTTATTGGTTGTCATGGCAATCAGGGGCTTGGAAGAGGCTTTTTGGTGATGATGACGATGATGACGGGGAGGTTAATGGTGCTGTGGCAGCAGGCTCTCTGCCCAAGCGGTCCCATAGACTCCACAGATGTGTTTCTTCCTTTCCGCGGGACAGAAGGCTGAACACGTGACAGGACATTGGCCAGATGCCTTTAATAAACGCTCCAAAGCTTCATGTGCTCTTTAAAATACACCCTTCTCATCCTGGCCAGTCCCAAGAGAGACTCCTAAAAGTTGTACCTTCTTAAGTGACAGGCAGCAGCCAGAGAGGAGACCCCAGGCTGCGGGTGGGGGGGGTGGAGGGGAGCCGAGGGCAGGGCGGCAATGGGGCCAGCCTTCTTGGCCTCACAGAGGGGCACCTGAACGAACAGTGATGGCTTGTGGCCTTCCAAGTGGCAAAGGCCAGCTGTGCAGGGGCTCCCCGCCCAGAGGGACCTGCTGTACTGTGAAGGAACATTCTGTGTTTCTTGGCTGGCAGCGAGCGCGCAGCCTACCAGCCTCCCCTGACTGCACACCCAGGGCCCTGGCGGCTTCCTCACGGGGCACCCTGGAGCTTCTGCCCCGAGCACATGCCCAGGCCTTCTGTTCCCACAGAGCAGCCTTGCCTGCGGCGCTCTACCCATCCTGCTCAGCCAGGAGGCAGCGCTGTTGTCCTGAGCCGTGCGGGGAGCCTCCCCACGGGGCCCAGGAGGGAAAGCGATGCCTGGGTGGAGAAGTCAGCCCGGCTCCAGGCATAGGAGGAGACTTGTGGGGCCCGTGCAGGGCCCTGGAGCCTGAATGCCCCTTTGTTTGCCAAGAAATCAATCTACCCTTTAAAAAAACATCCATGTTGCCAAAATCCCAGGTGAAAAAGATGCAGTTGACATGCTGCTGGGGAGGAATTCCCCAAGCTCTGCGGGCCATGAAATGTCTCCAGGGAAGGCTTGGGCCTGACTCATAGTGTAGATGGGATTCCCCCCAACACACAGCCCTCTCTTTGCAGGTCCGGCAGTGAGGAATAACCACATCCAAGTCTCGGAGCCATTAGACAAGGGACCCTGGATCCTGGCTTCAGGTATAGGAAAGGCCTGGGCTTTTTGGAGCATTCTGTCGTGCTCTCAGTGCCTCCAGGCAAGGCCTTTCCTTCTTCCCCTAGGATCCTCCTTGGTTCAAATGCAGGACCTCTGATCTAACAACATAACAGCCTTCACAGACCCCTGAGGCTGACCGGCCAAGAAGTCCACTGATAAAAGAAATCCAGCTGCTACTCATGCTCCAAGCTACTTTGTCTTTCTTCTGCAAGACCATTCCTTTCTTTGCCACCAGTAGCATACATTCCTCAATCACGGAAGTCCCAGGAGGCCAGAAGCTTGCAACACTTGCAAGGATCATCCAGGAGGCCAGAAGCTTGCAACACTTGCAAGGATCATCGCTACAGGGTTAGCCACAGAACAGAATTTGGGTCCTGAGGGACTTTATTATTATTATTTTTTAAGATTTTATTTATTTATTTGGCAGAGAGAGAGAGTGCGAGAGAGGGAACACAAGCAGGGGGAGTGGGAGAAACAGGCTTTTTGCTGAGCAGGGAGCCCGATTCGGGGGCTCGATCCCAGGACCCTGGGATTATGACCCGAGCCGAAGGCAGATGCTTAAGGACTGAGCCACCCAGGTGCCCCCCCACTGAGGGACTTTAAATCACCATCAGAGATGAACTTGTTATCAATCAGCTGAGATGGGGAGCTAAATTTCTGTCTCTAAGGATTCCATGGAGGGCGTTGTAGGAGAGGAGCCAACATTCCATTGTTCAGGCTAAACTGAACCCCAGCTACTGGAGCCGTGCTTACCCTCAGGATTGGATAAGGAAATTTCTGTGAGGATTCCTGATCTAAGCTACCTTGTCAGATTTCTTTATACACCTGGCCTTCTATCATGCATTTCTTGGCATTTTGCTGTAAGGCAGAGGCTATCCCCATGCATATAAATACTCTCGGCCCCCCTCAGAAGGAAGGAAGGGTCTGCAGACAAATAAGGAGACAAGCTTTCATTGAGTGCTCTGCTCCAGGTCCTGCACCAGGCTCAGGGTACCCTGTGGGTCCTCAGGAGGACTTTGGATGGGGTAGGGGTGGAAATCAGTACAGAATGTTACGGGTGACATGTCAGAAGTAACTATTGGATTCAGTGGGGGCACAAAGCAGGAGCCGCTATTTCCTCTGTGGGGAAGGAGATGGAGGGAGGAAGGTAGGAAAGCTTCCCCCCACCTGCAGTTGTTTTGGGAATGAAAGTTACAACCTGGAGCTCCTCCAGAATACTCTTACACCTGCTTGTCAGGCTTCCGTCTTTAAGGTCACAGATGTCTGCCTGCCCCGTCTGCTGGGAACCAGCATCTGGGGTGTGGATCGCATTCTTCAAGCTCCAGGGAGATGGCTAGCACAATAGATTGCCAGCATCCTCATTTTCCACAATTATCCTAATTTCCTCTCTATTTGTCCATACGAGTATAGCTGTCCAAAGAAAGGCCACTCCTCTGGCACAGTCTTGCCCAGGAAATCCCAAAGAGATGTTTTCTTCAATAAGAGCTATGTTTAGGGGCGCCTGGGTGGCTCAATGGGTGAAAGCCTCTGCCTTTGGCTCGGGTCATGATCTCAGGGTCCTGGGATCGAGCCCTGCATCGGGCTCTCTGCTCAGCGAGGAGGCTGCTTCCCCCTCTCTCTCTGCCTGCCTCTCTGCCTACTTGTGATCTCTCTCTCTCTGTCAAATAAATAAATAAAATCTTTAAAAAAAAAAAATAAGAGCTATGTTTATTGAAGAAATGCTCCAAGTTGGGGCTACAATAAATCAAGGAAAGAAAAAGAAGCAACCCATCCACAGCCAGAGACCTGAACACTCCCCAAGAAGTCCAGCTGGGCTTGTCCAGTGGGCCACAGACTTGTGATCTGACATGAAACGACTAGAGGAAATCTTAGGAAAAAAAAAAAAAGGAGAAAAAAACACTTGCACAGCACACTGCTGGGTCTACCTCACATCATCATGGCAGTCTGGGTTTTCCCTGCACGATTCGGGGTATTATAGTTCTTTTTTTAAATTAATTCATTTTAGAGAAAGAGAGAACGGGGGCATGGGCAGAGGGAGAGAGAGTCTCAAGCAGACTCTGCACTGAGCATGGAGCCCAATGCGAGGCTCGATCCTGTGACCCTGAGATCACAACCTGAGCCTAAACGACAAGTGGGACCATTAACTGCCTGCACCACCCAGACGCCCTGGGGTAATACAGCTCTTAATGACTGCATTCATTCATATGCCCTATCCACTAGTTACTGTATATAGTTACATTATATAGCATATATATTAACATGGAAAAACAATGTCTACGGCACAGACAATAACTCACAGTTAAGGACCCAAGGCAATTGCTAGAATCCTTATGTTGCCAATCTCACTGCCACACGGGCCTGGGTACAAAGAAACTCAGTTCTAACATGAAGTATCGGAATTGTAAGGTCAGGCCAGAGTTCATGGAGCACGCTCTCCTTTTTGCTCTTTGTTATTTTATTTACTTTATTCTTCCCTCTAGTTGGAGGTCTCTGCTCTGTGCAGGCTTTGGGGAACAGACATCTGTTTATTGCACTCTCTGAAAGTGCTTAGAATTTACAAGCCTTGCACTTTAGGAAACCTCCGTGCCCTTCTGAGGAGGCTCTCAGTCAGTCTCCACTAATGGTTCTGAGATGCCTTGTTAGGTCCAGTTCGCTCTCTACCTGGATCTTAATGGGAGGTGGGAAACCTTATGTTTAATACTCGCTGACACTCGGTTCCTCTGGCCTTCCCAGCCAGCAGCAGGAGGGAGGCAGCTCTTACCTCTGCCTGACAGGTGCCAGCCACGGGACCCTAACATCCAGAGCACAGGTCGCTGCCCCTCAGCCGCAGCCAGGCAGAGCCAGGAGCAGAACCCACTTTTGCTTTTTATTTATAGAAAATCATGGGATCTGAGCCACGTGCTGCCATTAAAAAATAATCCACGAGTTTAAACGCAACGAACTATCCGTTGCCACAGGTTACTTTTAAGACATGCTGTCTGTCCTTGAGGACGTTGCACCAGCCAGGAAGGATTCCGGGAGGAAGGGTGGGCGGGAGAAGGACGACGGGAAGCATACCAGGGAGGGGAGCTCCCACGGCAGTCACTTCAGGCTATAACTTTCGGAGCAAAGAGAACGGCCGAGCCGGTTCGGGTCCCCTCCAGCCTGCCTCGATCATTGCTTCACACTTCAGGCCTGCAGGGTTCACTGGTGCACAGCTCAGCGCCTCCGTGGGCCAGGCCTTCTCGGGCATTCTGCTGCAGGCTGATCCCTGATATACACTACTGCTCCGGGGCCCAACGTCCGGTTTTAGGTGGCACCATTGTATAGAATCACAAACGGCTCAGAAGAACTGCGTTGTACTCACCTGCCTTCATCACGTATTTGGTCCCCTCCAGGCGGTGGACGCGGCTGTCGGCACAGAGACGTCCACAGTGAACCCAGTTGCCGTCGTCGTGGGGCTGGTGTTCTTATGGAAGCAGACAGACAAGGAACAGATAAACGCGTTAATGGAGAACACAGCATCTGGCCGTGATCTGTGCCACGGAGAGCATAAAGCAAGCCGGGAGGATCTGAGCCGCTGTGGGTGGGATGGCCGGGGAAGGTCTGCCGATGAGCTGCCCTGAGAGCCGGGAATCCTGAATGGAGAGCGCGTGGGAGGGAACAGCAGGTGCTCGGTGGAAGGAGGCATCTGGCAAAGGGCGCGGGACACACTGAAAACGGCTGCTGTTATGAAGTGCTTACTATGTGTGTAATCAAGCACTTTGCACACCTCGTCTGCTTCTTATAGGCACCGTCTCATTTAATTGTCACAAATGTCCTATGACACAGGTACAGTGATTCTCCCATTTTATAGATGACGAAGCAGAGGCCGAAGGATGACCTAGTGGGCCTCAGCTCACATACTTAGGACAGGATGCTGAGGTTCGAGCTTGGGTCTAGTCTCAGACCAAACACTCACGTCCCCAACATCTAAGATCTCGTGCTCCATGCTGCTGTATTGGAGGGCACCCCCAGACCCTCGGGGCTTAGTGTGGAGGAAAGAATGCTTTTGAAGCTGTGTGTTGCCTGGGAGGTGCTTTGCTCATCATGCAAACCGCTTTCTTGTATGATTGTTTCCTCTCTTACTTAGAAATATTGTGCAGGGCGCCTGGGTGGCTCAGTCGGTTAAGCATCTGCCTTTGGCTCAGGTCATGATCCCTGGAGTCCCGGGATCGAGCCCCACATCGGGTTCACTGCTCAATGGGGAGTCTGCTTCTCCCTCTCCCTCTGCCCCCTGCCTCCCAACTAGTGCTCTCTCTCAAATAAATAAAATTAGTTATTTGACAGAGAGAGAGACAGCGAGAGAAGGAATACAAACAGGGGGAGTAGGAGAGGGAGAAGCAGGCTTCCTGCTGAGCAGGGAGCCCGATGAGGGTTCGATCCCAAGACTCCAGGATCATGACCTGAACCGAAAGTAGATGCTCAACGATTGAGCCACCCAGGTGCCCAAATTAATAAAATCTTAAAAAAATATATTGTTCAACCAAAGTTGCTTTTGGGTGGCCTCCTAAGTCTTTGCTGCTTCTCTTTTACAAGGTAAGGTGGTTGCTATCAGGATGCCCACGAATACCACTCTGATTAGCTTTCTTTCAGGGCTTCATAGAGGTCCCCAAAAGTTGCACACCTCTTTCAAGAGCTTGACGTGTGGAACCCACATGTATAAGGTTGCTTCATTCTTATGATAGCGCTGAAATCAGAAGTGATTATAAAAGGATAGCCATCTCGGTGAATGGTTGACCCAGCAGAACCATACGGACACAGTGCGGTTAGGTAGAAATGACAGCAATTTGAAATCAGTAGCTTTGCAATTTTAGAGAGTCAGACCAAAAAAAAAAAAAAAAAAAGAAAAAATCTGCATGATCCAGAGCAGATAAGTTAGTAATACTCTTGGAGCCTCCCGAGTCCTCATCTACAAAACCGGAATAATCATGCCAAGTTCTTTCCAGTCTTTTCAGCATTGACAAGCGAATATTCACAAGACAATATGGTTCTTGTAAAGACCTCCTTCATCCCTCCCCAGAAGAGAAGAGGAAACACATTAACAAACAAAGAGCCTGGGTGCAGAGCTCAATTCCTATCTCCTAGATGTGAGAAGGCTGGAGGCTATGAAATCGCTCTGGAATTTACCCAGCCCCAAATGGTAGTTCTGTGTGTTGGTTCTTCTGCCGTCCTGAGGAGGCAAATCAAGGTCATTGAAGGATATCCCTCCAGGGAGAAGTAGCACAGAGAGTGAAGACAAGTGTGAATCCATCTCAATACACACGTTTTGGATTTAAGAAGCCCCAAGTGAGCCCCTGAATACAAATATACCTCTGGGTAGCTGTAGATGTGATTAGTACTTAAGGGATGGATTTTGAGCCAATCCCTTTGAGTTTAGATCATGGCTCTGCTGCTTACTAGCGGTGTGACCTTAAGTGACTTAACGGCCATCTTGGAACCTTTAGTTCACCCTTCGTGAAAGACGTGCACGTAAAGATAAAAGATGAAAAATGTAAGATGGATAATAGTAACCCCTACCCCAGGATTCCTGTGAAATTTAATAAGCAAAGGTGTACACACACACACACACACACACACACACACACACACACAGTCCTTGGCAAATTAAGCAACATTTAAGGGTTGGCTATTAGTATAAGGAAGGGACCAGGTTCAGGGGGGAAAATTCCAGGCCATGAGAAAGATGCTACCACTTAATTATCCAGGGAATGGCTTTCCCTAGGAAAAGCAGCTCCGTGGCTGAAGAGGCGCAGTGACTCTCGGGCGGGTGGGGATGAAAGCAAGGCCCGTGCCATTCCAGTCACAGAGAGTGGGAGGGATGTTAAGTGTATGCTGCATTGTCGTTAATTAATTTCTCAAGGGCTGCAGTAATCAGGAGGCTCGTTAATGTGTTTCAGGCTGCCTTTCATTTAGAGCACCAACGAGTAGTAAATGTAAATGTGGTGCACTTAGAAACCTTAGAAATCATTCCGTGCTGTAGTAGGAGGGGGGAAACCCTGCTCATGTCTCTAAGGAAAAGAAAAAAAACCCAACCCACAAGGGCTTCTTTAATCACATGAAAGAGGAGCAGTTCTAACTCAACAGCGGCAGAGGCTCCCTGTGGCTTTTCAAAATATTATCATTTGGACCTGGTTGTCCCTTTGCTCTTGTCCAATGTTTAAAGATCCCATGCTCTATCCATATGGATACTCTCCCCAGTAGGGTGCTTAATCCTGACAGGCAGATTCCAGGGGCCAGGGCCTGGCAGGGCCCCCACAAAGGAGTGGCCCTGAGCTCCTGGGGACGTGCGGCCGAGAACGTCCCCAAGCCCCTGCCCGCTGGAGGCTTGGCTGCTGGGTCAGGCTGGGGGCACAGGTCGGTGGCTTCTCTAATTCTTCAAGGCCAACCTCAGGGTTACGTGCACCCCCTTCAGTCTAATCTTGATCTCCCCTGAGGAGGTGCTTGAAACGGTGCAGAAGTGAGCAGGTTTCAGCGGATCCCTTTCATGGACCTGGACCTCTTCTTCCCTGGCTATTCCCATTAAATCAATGAAGAGCTTAGAGCAATGCCCCGCTGATAGGCAGCCCTCTATGAGTGTTTATTACTCTCACTGTGATTCTTATTAACTGCTGGCAGAGTGTGGGCCACAGGTTCTTGGGGGTTCTGTCCCTCTAGTTTTCCACAGCGGGCTTC
>CM052900.1:102928819-102987659 GCA_028534135.1 Potos flavus | reverse complement strand
TCTGGCTTCAGCTCAGGTCATGATCTCAGGGTCCTGGGATCGAGCCCCGCATCGGGCTCTCTGCTCAGCGGGAAGCCTGCTTCCTCCTCTCTCTCTGCCTGCCTTTCTGCCTACTTGTGATCTCTCTCTCTCTGTCAAATAAATAAATAAAATCTTTAAAAAAGTTTAAAAAAAATACTAATTTGATAATGGATATCTGATCTTGACATACTAGGTTGAAAGTTTATAGGGTGAAAGTTTCAATCTGTCTTAGTTCCTAATCTGTAAATAGGGCTTTTGACTTCTCTTTGAAATGCATTCTCTTCCATGAAACTTTCCTAGTCACAAGGGTTTGTTGCTGCTACCTGCCCTTAACCCCCTACGATGCAGTGTCCCAACTGGGAACACGCCCCAGCACACTGCAGTATGTGGTCCTGCTTGTACACTGATGGGTCTATGTCACAGTCACGGCCTGGACTTGAATCAGCTGCTCGGATGCAACGTGCGTCATGTTATCAGATAAAGAAGAATCTTAGTTTCAGGCTTCGACACAAACTGGGCCAAGGCTGAAGTTCAGTGTTTATTGTAACATCTAGTGTTAAACCTGAATCATGTTTCACTCTTTAAGATTTCTGCTACATTTTGGGGCGCCTGGGTGGCTCAGTGGGTTAAAGCCTCTGCCTTCGGCTCAGGTCATGATCTCAGGGTCCTAGGATCAAGCCCCCCATCGGGCTCTCTGCTCAGCAGGGAGCCTGCTTCCCCCTCTCTCTCTGCCTGCCTCTCTGTCTGCTTGTGATATCTCTCTCTGTCAAATAAATAAATAAAATCTTAATAAAAATAAAAAAGAGTCTCTTATAAAAAAGATTTCTGCTACATTTTAATGATTTTTCTAAAAGTGAAATAAAATAATGGGTGAAGTGCTTAAAATGCTCAACCTACAGTAAGCCCTCAGTAATGTCGCCTCCGTTCATTATTATTATCAGGGATAGTTCTGTTGAAGATTCCAGTCATTTACACCTCTGGAGGTGGCTAGAAATTCATCTACTGAGAGGAATAAGTTTGGCATTTTCTTGATGTATGTTACTTTGGTCTCTCTGAACGCTTGTATTGTTCTTTAATGTTTTCTGTTTACGTCTGGGCTCCCTCATTAGACTAAAAGGAGTTTGAGGGCAGTGATCTTCTTAGATTTCTATTTTATTTTCCTCACAGCACCTAGCACCCTTCCTTGCATATAGCAGACATTCAATAAATATATCTAGATGCATTCATTGATTGGCTAGAGGCCTACAAGGCTGTGTAAATGAATATGCAAGTGTTAATTACCATGCTAGTTGGCATCATCTGCTCCATGGTCCTTTTCTTTGCCACTGCTTCTCAGTTCAGGAAAATGAGTAGGAGGATGTTAATCCTGGGTGGTGGAACAAATCCAAAATACTGGAAATTCTGCCAGCTGACCGGTTCACACATCTCAGCAAATCATTGCGTCTCTTCCTCACACTAGACACTGTCCCGGCAGAACTCCTGATCGTCTTTGACCTCCAGGCTCAAGGGCACCAGATGTGGCCCTGGTTTATTGTACTAAGGTGCAAACGACTTCTTCCAAGTTCAGGAGAAACACTGGAGAAGCGGCCTGCTTCCTATGTCACCCGCAGCAAGCTGGGGCAAACAGGGCTGGCTCCATCCTCCCTTTCAAATAATAGGCCATTCAGTCTGAGGGAGAGAAATGAATCAGCACCCCCAGGGCCATCGAGCGGCCAGACAGCTGCCAGATGGCCAGCCCATTTCAAACAACCAATTAGTATGAGCACTGCAAGTTGATTTGAGCAAATCCAGGCAGCTCTCTGTGCAAAGACTAGAAGGGCCCACATGTCTGTGTGGAAAATGAAGTTGTTTCCCCTTCCCTGGCATTGTTCCACTCCAAGGAATAAGCTTTATTTCTCTCAAAACTTGGCTCCCCTTGACTTGCCAGATGAAAAATGATGTGAAGTTATTGAAATCATCTGCTAAGGGAAATGAATCCAAGCTCGGTGAAAGAGGTTTTGCTGCTTTTTCAAAGCACATCAGTCAGCCTGTCTTACAAGCAAAATAGACTGCTGCTACCAGGTAAAGACAGTAATTATTTCAATTAGCAATTGTATTCGGCGTCGAAGGTAATGAGGAATAAAGAGGCTGGACCCAGCCCAACGATTCATTATGTATGCTTTCTCCTGGTCTAAGGTAGCAAACGAACAGAGTGAATTCAGCTGGGGGATGACAGAGGTTTCCCCCAGTGTGGACTCACTCATCATTCATCATTTGCTGCCTGGTGAAGAAGCAGCACAACCCTGGAGAATACACAGACAGGAGACACCAACAGTGCCCACTCCACCCCTGATCTAACACTGCCTTTGGTGCATAGAGACCCCTGTGCACAACGGCAAGCCGGGAGGTTGTGCGGTGGTTAGTGAAACAATAATTTGCTGATATTTGTCACTCTGTTGCTGAAATGAAAGAAGGAAATCCCAAGGATCTACGGTATTTTTATTCAACACCACCTTAGACCATTCTTTTGATTTTAAATATACAAGTTTCTAGAATGGAAGGAAGGAAAAGAGAGGGCGGGGGTCAGAGTGACAGTAGGGCCACCTTGTTCTGGGAAGACTTTGACCAAACTGGGTTAATATGGCAGAAAAGACTGAGGCAGCTGATAGCCTTTTTGCAAATGTAGCACATTTGAAGTTTCTGCTTTGATTAATGCCTCTCTGTGTTATCTGAAAAGTCTACCATGAAAGCAAGAACTGACAGTACTTCAAGGAGTAATTGACGATTCCTTGATTAGAGTGAGTGGTTTAACACGTATTTCTTAGTAACTGATAGATCAAACAGCCAAAAATATTCAGTAAAGTTATAAAGATTTTGAACAACATAATAAACAAGTTTGATGAAAAGGGCTTATATAGAGCACTGCACTCAACCACTGGACAATACGCTTTCTTTCCCAGATCACATATTACATTTACGAAAACGGATGATGAATTAGGACATAAAGTGAATATCGAATCTCAACAAATTTCAAAGAATCAGTACCATAAGAACTGCATCACAATTAAGTTAGAAATCAGTAAAACTTACACCTTGAAACCTCTACACATTTGGAAATTTCGAAGCACAATTACAATCCAGAGGCAGAAAGCAGATTGTGGTTGCCGGGGGCTGGGAGGAGAGAGGAATGGGGAGTGACTACGCAATGGGTCTGGGGCTTTCTCTGGAGGTAATGAAAATGTGCTGGAACTAGACAGAGGTGGCAGTTGCACAACATTGTGAGAGCACTTCCCTCTGGTTAACTTTCTATGAATTGTACACCTCAATCTAATAAACTTTATATGAATTTCCACCTCAATGAAAAAGAGTGCTCATTATAACTCTGTGTTTAAATCCTCGTCTATGGATACATGGGTGTGTATAGTTCGTGCAACTTTTTTAAGCTATACACTTACGACATGTGCATTTTTCTTTGTTTTTTTATATATCTATGTTTACATTTTCTATATTATGCTTAAATATAAAGAGCTTAAAAATAAAAGCTTAAAATAAAAAAACATATCAACTAAAAGAAATCATATTATAAAGTATGAAAAATGAGAACTGCATGACACTACACTGAAAATTTACGTATGTGGTGAACTCATTCAGATCAAGGGGAAATAAGCTGCAACAGAGGATGATGAAGAGTTGTCCAAAGTACCCATAAAAGAACATTTCTAGCTTTCAATATTTCTTTGGAAAAGGAAGAAAAGTTTAAAATTAATAAGAGGGGAAAAAAATAAATAAAATTAATAAGAGGGGCATCAAATGTAAGAAGGGAGAAAAAAAGCAACAGAATATTCCCAAAGAAAGTAAAAGAAGGGATAACAACCTTAAAGAAACAGATATCAGAGATAATAATGATGATCATCAAAGCCAAAGATTGGGTCTCTGAAGAGACGAACCCCTAGAAAGACTGAATAAGGAAATCTAAAAAATAAAGAGAAGACACTCATGATATTAGGAATAAAAAAGAATACGAAAGATCTCAAATATAATAGAAATATAAGATAGAAAAATCTCATGCCAATAAGTTTGAAAATGTACATTTTATTTATTTACTTATTTTTTGAGTAAAGTGATAGAAGTTTATTAAGTGAAGATACAGGAAAAGCTCTCAAGAGTGACAGAGGTCCTGACAGGGTTGCCAATGAGGGCCTTTAAGGTTGGTCTCTTAAAGAAAGCTAACTGGGGAACTTACATTTTAAATGGAAAAAGTCCTGGAAAAATATACTTACCAAAACTGACTAAAAAAGAAATAGAGAACCTGCATAATCAGCAGTACAAATCTTCCCATGAAAGAAATCCTATGCTTTGAGGGTTTCATTTATGAGTTTCAGGAGATATTTCAATTACAGCCTCAGATTATAACCAGTATGCTAAATAAGCAGGATTCATGGGATGTAATCAAGAAAGTTACTACCCTGCTGTCCCCTATTACCCCTTTAAATTTTCTCAGTGAAGGTAATCCTTCCTCTGCCATTGGATGAAAACTCAGGCAAGTCCCTTGACTTTTATCATTGAGTAATAGAAATGCCTGTGTTAACCTATAGACATAAACCCAGACTCAAATTAGTAACTTAAAATGTCCAGTACAATATAAGATAGGCTTTCAATTTAAAAGTTAAGACTTCTCTTCCCCCAACTCAGGGCTGTGGCAGACTGACCACCTGTTTTGGGGAAAAGAAATGGAGTCAGCCTCTTCTCTTTTTCTCTCCTACCTTTCCAATCACCACCTCCCCCAACCTCCATCCCACCACCACCACTGCCCCATCTATAAGTCAGGGTTCAATCAAGAAACTGAAATTATGCCAGTGATTCGAGAACAAAATTAATGTGAAAAATTATTAACTAAATTGAAGTCACTAACCAGATGACTAATGAGACAAGAAGAAAATTCTAAGGTATCGTTAAGTGTAGCAATTTCAAGCAGAAGCTACCATTCCCGGGGCTGAGGGAATAAAAGAAAGATGTTAAAATTCTTGAAACTTCAAACCACAGGCAGGGGACCCTACAGAGCTGTAACTCTGGATCTTGAGGAGGAAGTGATGCTTGGCTGGTTCTGGTGTGCCTGAGCTCAGAGGAAGGAGCTCATGAGGCTGGACCCAAACTCTCAAGAGGATGTAGTCCTGTCTTAGGATGGAGGGGTGGATGGGATGAGGCTGGCCTTGCAAGTTTTGCTGAAACTGTAAACTGGACGGGCTGCTGCTATGGAAGGAATTGTCCCTGATGGGGTGAAGAAGCTGTGCTAGGGGGACACTCACATGGACCAGACAGGAAGGAAGCAGCGAGGAGTGCACCCCTTCCACTCCTCCAGCCTCCCAGTCCCCGTCCAGCTCCTTGACTGCCAGAGCCCAGCAGGGAGTAGCTGGCAAAGCAGACATGTTTGCAGGAGGGTGGCTCTAGCATCACAGAGCACAGAAAAAGAAGGTGGACTTTTCATAAATGACAGACCCCCGTTCACTCACTGCTTTTCTGATCCTCTCCAGCTTGGGGAGATGGAGAAGGAAGAGAACAGAAAGCCCTTACCGAACTGGTTCTGTTATTAGGATGCTTTGCTCTCTCTGGACCTGCTGGGTATTTGAAGCTGATTCTTTCTCATGGAGGGCTTTCATGTGAACTTTGGCAAACCTATTTTCTTACCCCATCACTGCTGATTTCCTTTGATCTAAATGAATGCACTGTATTCTGGGACCTGCTTATTAACCTCCATTTAATAGCCAAATAAGCAGTGTCCAGGTTCTCCTGTAATGAAACCTCTTTACCTCTCCAACTGAGCCAACTCTACTTGAGACAATATAAGATGACCCCGTGCCAGCTCCTTTGTGTGCATCTGGCTATATTTGAGCCAAAGAAACACTCATGGATTCTTTGCCCAGGCAAATTTGGGGAATGCAGACTGACTCAAGCCCAGGAGCACCTTTCTTTCACTCCATCACCAAAGCAGCTAGCCAGCCCTGTTGTTGCCTTTTGTGTTTCAGATGAGAGCCAGACACAAGTCCACTAGGCCTGCCTAGTTGCAGAGGAACCCCTAGTTGCAAGGGGAACACCTAGTTGAAGGAACCCCTAGTTGCAAGGGGAACCGCTGAAACCCTCCTTGGCTTTCTCAGTTCATAGAAGCCATGTTTGCCAAAGAAATCCACTTTCAAAATTTCCATCACACTCCCTCTGTCAAGTCATTGACATGCTTGAAAGGATGAGGCATTGTTAATGTCAAGGAACTGATTCCTAGATCTGTCTTTTGAAAAGATTATCTTGGCCTACCATCTCACTTTGGAAGTTTATATCTTGAATCTTGGTTTGAAACTTAATTGAACATCTTGTAGCAATCTTAAATTCTTCCAATTCATCTTATGAGATTAGTATAACACTGATCCTGAAATCAAAACGGAACTAGATAGGAAAATTACAGGTTAATCTTATTCATAAGCAAAATTGCAAAAACAAACAAACAAAAACAACACAAAAAACCCCTCAAACTATTCTAAACAATTACCAATCCAGCAGAGTATGAAAAAGATAACCCATCATACTAAATTGGGTTTATCTTGGGAATCCAATGTTGGGTTAACATTATTAAGATGATTAATTTAATTCATTACATTAACAAGTAGGATGAAGAAAGCCATTTGATAATCTCAGTAGATGCAGAAAAAGCATTTGAGAAAAAGCAACCTAATTTGTGATAGAAATTCTGAAGATTATAATTAAGAAGGTAAATTTTAACAAGATAAAAGCCAAAAAAAAAAACCCCCACTTACAGCAAATATCATTCTTCCTGGTAAAACTTACAAGCCTTCCCTTTACAATCAGGAACAAGTTGAGGATGCCCAATGTCATTGTTATAGTCAACATTATTCTAGTTGCATGAGTAAAATGTAAAAAAGAAATAAAAGGTATACAAATTGGAAAAGAAGGAATAAAATAATCAATATTAGCAGATTGATATGATGCCCAGAGAGAATATTCAATAGAATCTATAGTCAAATTATTAGAATTGAGAAGATAATTTAGCAAAGTGGCTAAGTATACAAAACCAATTGCATTTCCATGCAGCAGCCACAAAAATCATAGCAATAGAATTTTTTAAAGATACCATTACAATAGAAACAAAACTATAATAAAATAGAGGCAAGACCTTCATGGAGAAAAAGTTTATTGAAAACCATTAAAGAAGACTGAAACTAACAAACAGATATACCATGTTCATAAGGTAGAGAGACTCAGTATAGCTATGTCGACTCTCCCCAAATTCAATGCAATTAAAATCAGTATCTCCACGGTTTATCATAGGCCTTATTAATCTGATTCCAAAATTTACAAGGAAGAGCAAAGGCCCCCGAATAGTCAAGATACTCAGATACTCTTGAGGAATAAGAACAAGGTGTGTGTGTGTGTGTGTGTGTGTGTGTGTGTGTGTAAAATGGGGTGGCCCTGCCAAATACTAAGATGGATAAATCTATTTAAATAAAACAATGTGATATTGGCACAGGGACAAATAGGCCAAAGGAAAGAACGGTGAGCCCAGAAATGGATCTATAAACATCTGATGACTGATCTGCTGGCCCTCTAGAACCGTTGGCAGATGCAGAGGGGATGATAGGAAGTGAACTGTTCAATAGTGTGCGACCAAGAGTTTATCCATATTGGAGAAAAATGCTAACAGATTCCTCCCTCACATCACATATAAAATAAAGTCCAGGTGAAATGAAGATTTAAATGTGAAAAGAAAAACCTTAAAACTTTTATGTGTCAATATAGAAAAATATTTTTAACTTTTGGTAAGGAAGTATTTTCTAGACAAGACCCAGAAAATACAAACCATAAAGGAAAAGATTGATAAATTAGAGAAATTCAAATTATGAATTTCTTTTTATCAAAAGACACTGTAAAGAGAGTAAAAAGACAAGCCAAAAACTGAGAGGGCGTATTTGTCATGCACATAATTAACTAAAAATTAATATATAGAATTCATGGAGAACACCTAAAAATCAGTGAGAAAAGAAAAAGAACCCAATAGAAAATGAGCAATAGGAATGAAAAGCTTTTCACAGAAGAGCAAACATGAGTGGCCAATCAATATACAAAATGTACCTTAATTTCATTAGTAATCAGGAAAAGCAAAATGAAATCACAACGAGATATTTATACACCTACCAATTGGTACAAATATAAAATCTGACAATTTTAAGCAGTACAATGAGGTCTCCTAAACACCTGCAACGGGTGATACAATCACTTTGGAAATCACTTCTGACATGTCTAGTGTAGCTGACACGGCACGTCTCCTATGACTCCCAGGAATATCCTTTTGTCGTTGCTTGTTTTTGGCTAAATCTGACAACCCTACTCAGTGATGATATTTATAATGTACTATTTCTTAGGTTGTGTGGTAGGTTCATAAGTTGTCTGCACATTCTGTTGTTTATTTTTTAAAAAGCAGACAACAAACTTTAACACAAGTCTCCCCCTGTTTATAATTCTATTTGGTGGATCCAAAGCTTTTGCTGAAAAACCAGCAACAGCAAAACTGAGGTGTCAGGGGCTGGTCCTCTGTGACCACCTGAGGACACGTCGTATTTCTTGCAGCTGGGCTTTCTCCTTACTGCTCTCCAATCACCAATCTCCTGTTGGTGATTCCTTCACCCCATCGTACAACTAGAGCTGTTCGCCTCAGTTAGGTGGGTATCCCACCATCTTCCTTCCATAATGTCTGTAAGTGTGGGGTGTTATGCAATGCATAACCCACTTTAAGCTCATGCTCCAAGCAATAAAGGATTTTTTAACCATCAAAGGGCCTTCTTATCTCCCCAGTTCCTCAGAGAAAATATCAGAAAAGAGATCACAAAGAACATCCAGATTAAAGAGGCTATTAGTTTCAAAATCACTTTCCAAGTCCCATGGGGAAAGCTCACTGAAGGGAGAAGAACCTTCCCCAGAATTTAATCGATGAAGACTCAATGTATAAAGACTCTTCTTGAAGCAAGTGCATAAGTAAAGGGTAAAGACTGCAAAGAATTCTAAGGACCCCGAAACAAGAGTAGAACGTTCCAGCACAACACAAATAGCAAGGGTGGAGGGTGGTGGTGCTCAAGACATATGGAAGAGATTCCAACCAGATGTGACATTCATGAGCCCCAGGACCGTGAGCAGTTGTTCGGCTCACTGTTGTAGTCCCAGAGCTTACCCCAAAGACTGGCACAGAGTTGTCCTCAATAAATGTTTGTGGGTGGAATACATGAATGCATAATGAATGAAAGAAGCAGCAAGGGGAGTATAAAGATTATTATCAGATCCACAGAAAGGAGGAATTAAAAAAGTCACAGCAGAATCTGCTGATTCTCCTGTATTTCTTGTGTAGGCACACCTCAAAGATATGGCAGGTTTGGCTCCAGACCCCAGCAATAAAGCAAATATTGCAATAAAGCAAGTGAGATACATTTTGGTTTTCCAGTGCATACAGAAGTTATGTCTACTAAGTGTGCAATAGCATTATGCCTAAAACAACAATATGCATGTCTTCATTAAAAAATACTTTCTTGTGAAAAAAATGCTATGCATCGTCTGAGCTTTTGGTGAGTCATAATCACTGATCACAGACCACCATAACAAAGAAAGAATGATGAAAACGTTTGAAATAGTGTGAGAAGTTACCAAAATGTGACACTAAGTGCTCATGACATGAGCCAATGCTGTTGGAAAAATAGTGCTGAATAATAGACTTGCTCAAGACAGGGTTGTCACAAGCCTTCATTCAATCTGTAAACAGTATCTGCGAAGTGCAATAAAGCAAAGCAACATAAAACGAGGTGTGCCTGTATGTAGGTAAGTAAACTGTTTATAGCTCTCAGCATGAAGTGTGGATTCATAAAACCTGAAAAAAAGCACTCCTGATTGAACGCCACATATGGATTCCAGTCGAGAAGCTGGTGTCCACAGTAGGCAGAACCACAAAGCAGCTCCCAACCAGCGCCACCTTAACTGGACGTGCTCCTGGCTCGGTGTGCTTAGTTACCCTGATACCTGTCTAATACCTCTTCAGTTCCTTCCGGCTCACCCTGAGGGATGATGGCCAAGCTTCTGATACTTGCCCTATTGCCATAAGGCACCGATACACTGGCCTTCTCCATCAGTTCTTGCATCTAACCATTCATGCACTGAACATTTATAAAGCATGCACCATATGTGGTACTAAGTCTTGGAGATTTAGAGATAGGATTTAGTGAGCACTTACTAAGGCAGTCATAGTGTTAAGAACATTGCTTAAATTAGCTAACTTGCAGCCCTAAGTAGTAGGTATTATTGTTATCCTATTTTACCGATGGGGAAACTTGGGAATAAGACATGGTCTATGGCTTCAAGACATTTATGATCCGCCATTCTGAGGATTTTCCAAAGTGCCACGGAACAGGGTGGGTATGTGACCTGAGATGCTATCTCTCGCTGCATAACGATGTCACCACCCAATTAACAGCTTAAAACAACACCCGTGTATTTTCTCACAGCCCTGGCATCAGGGTCCAGGCACGGGGTAGCGGGCTCCTCTGTTTCCAGGTTTCTCACTAGGCTGCTGTCGAGCCATGGGGGGGTGGAGGGGCGGTTGGCTTCTCATCGGAAGACCTGCAAACTCCTGTAGTCGCCGACAGCATTCGTTCGGTTCCTGTGGCGTGTCAGACTCGGGGCCTCAGGTTCTTGCTGGCCATCAGCCAGCGGCTGCCCACGATCCATTGCCAGTCGCCCTCTCCACGGGGACGCTCACGACATGCAGCCTGCTTCTTCCAAGCCAGCAAAGAAGGGGCACTCCCCGCGAGAGGGGCATCACAGTCTTCTGTAACAATCTAGAAGGGACATCCTCTCACCTTCACTGACTTATAGGAGTTAAAGTGAAGTCGCAGGTCTGGCCACACCCTGGGCGGAAGGGGTTACGGAGGGAAGTGAACGCAGCAGATGGGAGGACGGGAAGCACAGTAGAGCCTGTCCGATTCTGCTCTTTCTCATCAGCCCAGATGAGCTGCCCCTGCTATCTGCCTCCGGGGCTCCCACAGCGGCCCCACGCGGCTGGGCCTCCACCAGCCTGCCGCCTGGGAGGCACCCTGCCCCCACCCAGGGTTGCATGTACACATTTGCATAAGGAGTCACAGCAGCCCCGCCACTGCCATTAGCGTTCATAACACTGCGTTATGACTGTTTCTTTTTCTCTCTCTCCGCTACACTAAAAGCTCCTTGAAGTCCAAGACTAAGACTTTTCTCTTTATATCTCCAGGACAGCAAGTGCCAAAAAGGGTTTGTCAGATAAACGGAAGAAAGATGGCAGCACAACCAGCTTCCTTGGGGAGCCAGCAGGAGGCACGGGGACGACTTAGCAGGGAAGGCGCATGCGTGCTCTCCCTCATCACTCAGAGCGGGACCCTGAACCTCTTTAAAGAGACTTCGGGAACAATTTCCAGCGACATATAATAAAAATCTTGGTTTGCTGGGCTTTGCTTTCCTCTTGAGTAATCCCCATGGAGATAAAAACAAAAATACCCTGCTGATTGAACCCAGTACACACCATTGTTCTCGTTCTCATAATACGGTACGGTAGTGGGAGGCAGCGAGTGGAATGGTTCCTATTTTTCTGGAACTGGCAGGTAGAGCCCAGAGCAGAGAAAGAGTGCTAAGCTTTCTGCAGTCCGAGTCAGGCCAGCATCCAGCACTGGGGAACGCTTCTCTACAGGGCAATGCCGGCCACAGGCTCCTCCCCTCCACCCTGCTTCCCCCACTGTCCTCTACAAGCCCCTAGTGCACCCCAAGAGCTTGGAAGTGAACATAAGGTGAAAGTGGCCAGAACTACCGACAGCCTTAAAACTGGTTATACATTTAAGATCATTATCAAGTCCCCTTTCATTTTCTTCATATAAAATCATTTCTGTTTCTTTCTGGTTGCCCCATCACAGGTGTTCAGTCATCCACTGTGATTCTGACTTCTCATAATAGTAACGTGAAGACCAACACCCTGAATTCCAGGTCACGAAAGCAGCTGTCCAGGGCTCTGGCATTCAGACTTGACCAAGGGCCCAGTGTGGGAGCAAATGGAAATTAGGACCAGCAGCCGCATGTAAGGAAACCAATGATATGTGCAGCAGTGAATGAGAATTTAAGTGCTAAAACCAGAAATAGCTACCATTTCAAAATGATCATTCTATGGTTTTCTCCGTGGGGACAGAGTTGGTTCCTCAAATTAAACTAATAAAGAAAAAGAACATCAAACGCTTGCCTGAACGCCACACTCACTGCACCGTCTTGGGGAGGAGAGGCAGGGATGAGCAGAGCTGAGCTTTGATGGAACTCACGTTATCTGTTCAGTCACTAGAGGCCTTTGGACCTGATGTTCCTCCGCGTGCCAAGGAACGCTTTGACTCAGAACAAAGGCACCCACCAGCGAAGTTCACGGCCTTCTGCTGTTCCCACCGGAGCACAGATCACCTTCACACTGTCCAGACACTGATTTCACTCCTGCTGACTGCCTCCCCTGGCCCTGTTCCTGAAGGATGACATAGTTAGAAAGTTTCTTTTATGTTGCTTCTATTAAATGTGAGTTTTTTGGTGCCCTCGAGTGGTTCTGAGGCAATAAAAACGATTCAGAGGTTAATGTTGTTTTTAAAAATTAATATTAAATTTATTAAAGTTGCAGATTTAAAAAACTAATTTTTCCTGAAGGTTTTAAGTTCTGCATCAAATCTTACTGTTCCTTGTCTATTATGTATAGCCTGTTATATATTTTTAAACTATGGTAAAGGTCTTTGAATAATATGTGATCCTATTTCTAAGCTAATACCTTCAAGCATTTTAAATTGCATTTATAACTCAATGCATTCTGGTTTTTTTATTACTTCAATGTTTTGGTTGAACTAACATAACTTTCCGAGTACTCAACTAACAAAGAACACTAGTAAGTCAAACTTGTAAGGAGGGCTAACCTTTTAAATATTACAATACTGTATATATAAACTTAGTAAAAGTATACCTTAAAAATCTAAAGCAATTATTCATACATTATAAATTGGAGTTTAAATCCTATTCATTTTAATATTAGGTCAAATTGTCTCAAACATTACAGGCACATGAAATACTAAATATAAGCTTCTCCCTCACACATAATATTAATATACAACAGGTTGACTTCCTTAAACACATCTGTACTTAAACCTAAAGCAGCCTGGGGTTGAGTGATACTTAGGCACTGTACTGGCTCCCTAGGGCTGTGTGACAAATGACCACAAACTGGGTGGCTTGAAATAACAGAAGTTTATGCTCTCTCAGTCTGGAGGCTGGAAGTCTGAAATGGAGGTACCAGCCAGGCCCTGCTCCCTCTGGAGGGTTGAGAGGAGAATCCCTCCTTGCCCCTTCCAGCTTGGGGGGCTCCGGGCATTCCTTGTCTTTCTTGGCTTGTGAAAGCCAAACCATTCCAATCTCTGCCCCTAGCCTCACATTACCTTCTCTGTGTGCCTCCTCTTCTGTCTCCTATAAGGACATTTGTCATTGGACCACTGGGGGATGCTCTTATTTCAAGATCTTTAATTTTATTACATCTGCAAAGATCCTTTTTCCAAAGAAGGGAACATACACAGGTTCTAGGGATTTGGAAATGGACATATTTTTTGAGGGGAGGAGCCACCACTGTTCAACCCACTCTACCCACAAGGGGACTTGTCATTCCAGTGAATCATGGTAACGCTCAGGGGTGTCAGGTGAGTGCCTTTCCAGTAGCAACACTGATGAGACTTCCTAGTTCTATTTACAGCACCATTATCAGCGCCTTTCAGATGAGCTCGTCTCACAGTTCATGGCTCTGAGTTCCCATTCTGTCTTACTGGATTTCTTTATCTCCTCACAGACTTCTGCACTAACTTCCTCTCACCTGGACTACACACTTTACTTGATTAGGTTTTGCATTTATTGACTCTTAACATATATAAATATATTGTATGGTTATCTCTAAAGACATTTGTACTTGACAGAATCCTGGATTCTTTTCATATCCTTCCAATCGGTTAAAATCATCAATATCTAGGGTTATTAAAAGAGTATCCAATTGAATTTCTGTATCTTTTTTTTTTAAGATTTTATTTATTTATTTGACAGAGAGAGAGAGATATCACAAGTAGGCAGAGAGGCAGGCAGAGAGAGGGGGAAGCAGGCTCCCTGCCGAGCAGAGAGTCCAATATGGGGCTCGATCCCAGGACCCTGAGATCATGACCTGAGCCGAAGGCAGAGGCTTAACCCACTGAGCCACCCAGGCGCCCCGAATTTCTGTATCTCTCTTATGGTTCTGCCTGGCTAGTCGGTCATACTGCTAAGGTCTTTCCATTTCCAGGTGCAAACGATTGGTTAGGAATTCTCTTAGGACTTTGAACAAGCTGTTGAAAAAATCAATCTCAATGAACCAATTCAATAGTAGGTCTTTACTTAAAGGAGGTGGCTTTGTAAAGTGGTAAAGAAACTCTTTACCATGTATAAGCTGGTGGCTTGGGAAAACGCCTTAGTCTTTTTGAGCTGATGTATGCCTGTATATAAAATGCTGGTAACATCATTCCACGTTACTTCATTGGGTTGTGAGGACTAAAAGAGATGGTGCACATACAGTACTTCCCACGGTGCCCAGTTTATAACAAGCACAGAAAGAGGGTTAGTGATTATAACACTAGAATTTCAGAAGAATGTTTCCATGTTTCCTTAGCGACTGTTTGAACACAAATTTGATGTAGGTAGAAATGTTCCTTAAAAGGAGGTTCCTTGCTGCATATTATATATTCATTCATATTCAAATATTTATTGAGCACCTACTATTTGCTGGGCACTATTCTAAGGATATGGGATGATGACCGAACAAAACAGGCAACCAGCCCTGTTTCATGGAGCTTAGGTTCTAGTGGGGGGGAGATTTATAGAAGGTGAAAAGTACTACAGAAAGAATGGAGCAGGAGAAGAGGGCAGGGCAGTGCCAGGAGTGGGGCAGGTTGAAATCTAGATGGGGTGGTCAGGGCGGATCTCATGGAGAAGGAGACACTGAGTAAAGACTTCAAGGGGGTGAGGGAGTAAGCCATATGCAGATATATGGGAGACAGCATTTCAGACGGAGGAAGCAACAGTGCAAAGGCCTTGAAATGGGAGCATCTCTGACACGTTCAAGGACAAGCATGACAACCGTGTAACTGAAGTGCTGTGAGAGAGGCGAAGAGTAGAAGGGGAAAAGGTAGAGAGATGACAGGACTAGACAATGAAGGTCACTGGCACCACTTTAATAAGATAGGAGGCCATCACAAGGCCAAGAGCAGAGGGATGACATGATCTGATCGGAATTTTAAAAGGATCACTCTGGCTACAGTGTGAATAGATAGTAGGAGGGAAGGGTAGAAACAGGGAGAGGGAGACCAAATCAGAGGGTATGTAGGAATCCAGACAAGAGACGAAGGTAGCTCACACGAGAACACAGTACTGGAAGTGGTGAGAAGTGCTCGGATTTTGCTTTTATGTTGAGAGGCACTATTTGTTGATACACAGGATGTGGGGGTGAGGAAACGAGAGGTGAAGGAAGATGCTAAGATTTTTGACCTGAGCAACCTGAAGGATTGTACTGCCATCAACTAAGATGGAGAGGGCTGTGGGTAGAGCAAGTTTGGGGTGAGAGGGAATGACTACTAGACATTGAAGAGGAATTTTCTACATGAGTTTAGAGTTTAAAAGAGACAGAGAGAGAGATAGATCCTGGGTATAGATATACATTTGAGAGTTGCCAGCATATACATGGTATTCAGAGCTGTGTGGCTTGATGATGTGACCAAGAGTGAAGGCAGAAGGAAAAGACAGCGGGACCAGTGGTGGCCCCCACCAGGATTAAGATGCCAGGGAGAAGAGTGAAACCAGCAAAAGAGACTGAGAAAGGGCAATAAAAAGAATGTGTGGCCTTGGAAGCCGAGGAGCTGTGTTCTCCATGGCGCTAGAGTCTGCAGTTAACTCTGAGAATGTCCTCTGTGTGATGACGGTGAGCCCCTTTGGGTTACATCTGCTGTAGCCCTCCCAATTTCCCCCCGAGTCTTCCTCTCCAGTGAAATATCTTTTGCCTCTCTGCATAGACTTCCATAAGGGAATCGAATGCATTTTAATAATTAAAAAATAATAAAGGAAATAAAAATCAAGAAATACATCTCAGGATAGCAATGATGATTTTTTAAAAGTATGCCTATAGCTCATTCACATAATCTGCATAAAATATACGCATCACATGCAAATGCCCTTGCGGTCACTGGTTTTTAGGAAGATTCCTGTTGATCCCATAGCAATAGTGAAGTTTATACTATACCCTACGAGCTATACAAAGGCAATCCACATCGCACTCTGAATAGCCATAACTTTGGTCATACATTTTGAACAGTAGGGGCAACCTCTGACTATTAGTCCCTTTCTTGTCCCATGAATACCTACTGGAAGAGCCTTAGTCACTAGTGTAAGCTGTCTTTGAATTCAGGGTCTATCTTATTTCCCTTGGCATTTTTCTCAATACCCAGCACACTGTCTGGCTCACGGTAGGTACTCTCTAACATAAAGTTTGCTCAGGGAAAGAATGAATAATGCCTGCTGCACTGACAAATGACTCAAACCAAATAGACTTTCTAGGTCAGAAACCTGAAACACAGACAAGCATAGCAATTATACTTAGAAGTTGCCTTTGTTAAATTTATGGCATAGTTTTTGATTGGATCATTTATGTTTTTTCCCCCCGTAACATAAAAAAACTCGAAAGTGTAGACTTTTCCACCCCAGGACAGGGAAGACATCTTCCACCTTATTTGAACCACATATATTTCCGGGAAGAATAGTAGGCAGAAAGAGAGTAGATTCTGTTTTTTAAGCAGCAGTACTGTTGAGGACAGATGCTATTTCTATTTTTCATCTCTCTCCCTCTCTCTTTTGCTATCATTTCAGGAATTATGATTTTCCATATTCTCAAAGTAAAAAAAAAATCACTGACTGAAGGCAAGCAAACCAATGTCATCACTGAATATACCGCACAAGTGCATATGAGAAGCTTTATCACTGGCCAAAGGGGCATAAAATAGAGCTAGTCTGCAAACCAATCAAAAGGATCATTTCCATGAGCAGCCGCCTTATTAGATGCATAATCAACAGTCTACCTAGGGCCTCTTTCCATGGGAGAAGCCGGGGAGATAAAGATTCATTTTGTCAGCATGTTCCAGTTTTTCATATGATTCTTTGCTGTCTCCAGAATTTTTTTTTTTTTCGGCACTCAAACAGACAGCTATAAAATTGATTGGCTTGAAAGCCAAATAAAATAAAACACAGTAGCCTACTTTATCATTTACTACGAGCTATTTATTAGAAGCAGTGCTGTGCCGGGATATCGACCCTGAGATTAAAGCTAGAGAAATATAGATTCTGAGATTCTGTGGACACATAAAGCTCCAGAGCCATGGTGACAGATGATAATGAGATTATACTCAGAGGCCATCTTTTATCTCAATGGAGCCCAACAGCTATCATTTTTTAAAAATAATGAATTGTACAAACAATGCAGGGAACATTGGCTTAGCAGTTCTGCAATGCAGCTTCCTTGAGCCCCAAGTACGTTGGCAGGCTGCCCAGCTATCTGGCTGCTGAGGACAGCCACTCCCCCAACTCATCTATTTGCTGGCTGGTCGAATCATTAGTTCTCTTATTTACTTCAAGCCACCTGGCCACAGGAGGTGTCCTTCTCCCTGAATATTCCTTGTACTCGGCATGTTCTTTCTTGCCTCCAGGCCTTTTTTCTGAGTATCCCTCCGGCTGAGAAGCCCTCTTACACGTCCAAAATCAAAACCTACTTCCTCTTCGAACACACAGCTGTAGTCTCACATGTCAGGAAATCTTAAGCAAAAACTTGAGAGCAAATTGGTCCAGATCCAAATCCTGCCTTTACTACTTATTAGCCAAGTTGCTGAGGGGCCCCCACATCACCTGTCTTAGTTTCAGTTCTTTACCGTAAAACAGAGGTTAAAAATTCTTATCTCTAAGATCCTTACCTAATTCTTACCTTACGTAAGACCAAGCATGTGAGGCACACAGCACAATTTCTAACCCTAGTAGGCACTCACTCAATGTTAGTTTCCCCTCTTGGGCTCCTTTGCTCAGTTAAAATCTCCATCCCCACTTAGGTAATTAAATGGACACTGAATTTTTCACAGCAGGGTGTCCTGGATCTCAGGCTCTTCTGTGAACCTTCCCTTCACCTTCCTGCTTTAATCCGTGGTTCTGAAGCCTGACTGCACATGGCAATCCCTTCAGATATACACCACGGTTGGGCCCAAACCCTGGGGATTCTGATTTAATTGGCTGGGACAGAGCCCAGACGTTACTTGACAGACAATTCAGCTCTCTGTTCGCACCATGACTACAGCCAAGCAGCTAGCCTGGCTGGAGGGAAATTCAGGAACTTTCTGAATGGTCTTCGATCTGTGCCCGCTAGCCTCACTAGGTGGGCCTTGGTGCGGCAGTCCTACTGAGTTCCCCCGTCCACTCACTGTCCCACTCTCCTTGATGTGACTTCTCACTTCCTCTTCTCCCCTCAACCCCTGAACTCCTCCTGCCTTATCATTACCCTCTGTTAACGGTCTGCAGCACTCACTGATAAGACAGGAGGAAAACCCTGAACATACCACATCGGCACATCTCTGGACTCCCTGCATGCAGACCCTGCTTTCTCTCCTCCTACTGTGAATGGAACGTCCCTGTTGCTCTGACAGACCAGATCCTCCACTTAAACCCTGAAGGTCACTCCTTCCGGCAATCATCGCCACGACTCTCCTGAATCATCACTTATTCCCTCTCTACTGAACCATTCCCACCAGTAACTACATGCTATAATAATTCCCGTCTTAAAATAAGCCCCCCATTATTGCACATGCCCCCTTTAACTACTCCCCCATCTAAAAACTAGCTAGTCCTTACTTGTCTCCAGTCCTTTCCTCCCAGTGTCCCCTGAAGCCCCTGCAGTCAGGCCTTCATCCCCACCACTGCCCTGAAACGGCTTTGTCCAGGCCACCCAAACCTCCAAGGCCAAATCAACAGTCAATTCTCAAGCCTCCCATTGCAGCATTTGACACAGCGGATCACTCTGGGTCTTCACTGCCTCTTGGTTCTCTTCCTACATCACTGGCTGCCCCTTCTGTCTTCTTAACCGACTCTTCTCTGACCTCAAACACTGCAAATGCCCAAGAGTCAGTTCTCAGACCTTTTATTATCTCTATCTACACTCACTGTCTAGGTTATTTAGTCCAACCCCATGGCTTTAAATGCCGTTCGTATACTGTGACTCCCAGATGAACCTCTCCAGCCTGGACACAGATTTGTTTATCCAGCTGCCTTCCTGACATCTCCACCTGGTTTTGTCTCTGTACATCAGAGGTCATACTACAACTGAATTCCTGATTCCCACCCCCACCCCCTCCCCAAATCTCCTGCTCCAGCCAAGTTCTCCAATTCGGAGAGAAGAAATGCTGCTTTTGGTGGCTGTAGGCGGGTCCCCCTCCAATGCCCCAACTCCCCAGTGGCTTCTCGGGGTGGTAGCTGGGAGGTCGGCATTGGCTTTGGCCACCTGTGGCTCTGTCCGTGGTTCCGAGTGAGAGTCGGCACTCAGCGTTGCCAGGACCTCAGCTCACCGCCCACCTTGGGGTGGGAAGGTGAAAGCCACGCCCCCACACGTGCCGCCGCTCTGGGGCCCCACCGCGCATGCGTGGGCTCTGGGCTCTGGGCTCTGGGCTCTGGCCTCTGACACGTGCTCCGTCCACCAGATGCCCCAGATGCCCCAACCCTGAGGCCCAGGTCGCTGGCACCGCAGGTTGAGGGGAGCTATGCTCTCAACGTTCAGGAAAGCTGTTTATCAAAAAGAAAAGAAAAGAAAAGAAAAGAAAAGAAAAGAAAAGAAAAGAAAAGAAAAGAAAAGAAAAGAAAAGAAAAGAAAAGAGAAGAGAAGAGAAGAGAAGAGAAGAGAAGAGAAGAGAAGAGAAGAAGGAAGGAAGAAAGGAAGAAAGAAAGAAGGAAGGGAGGGAGGGAGGAAAAAGAAATTCTACTTTTGTAGTAGTTCAAACCCAAACCCTAGAAGTCTCTTTAAGACACATGTCTCGCTACCATATCCAATCCAACAGCAAATCCTCCATCATACATGTTTTTCAATACTACTACATTAACCATGCCCTTAATTTAAAATTGCTGAACAGCGTTCCATCCGTAACAATAAACACACACGCAGAGTGTCCCAGCATTGTGTTAAATGCTTGACATAACTTATTTAATCTCCACAAGCCTAAGATAGGTGGAATTGCCCAAAGAGGAACTCGCCCAGAGTCATGGAGCTAGCAAGCGAGAAAGCTGCGATGCCTAGGCAATAGGATTTCAGAGTCCATGTGCTTGACTACAGTGCTTTACATTTATTTATCACGGTGCTTGAATAATTACATTGTTCAGAAGTTTCCAGTGTTAAAAACGTTTTGACCATCTTTGTGTACAAAGCCTTTTCCTAATTTAGAACCATTCTCAGAAGTTGAATTGCTCAAAAAAATAAACATTCTTAATCCCCAAAATGGCTAGCCTATTATTTAATAACATTGGCTTTTTGAAATCTGAAGTTATTAAGGACTGTTTTCTGAATAGAGAAGAAAATCTAGAGAACTTCAAATACCTAAGTTTGATCCTTGATTTAGTTACTGTGTATCTTACATACTCATTCAATCTTGTGGTCTTCAGTTTCCCCATTTGTAAATTCAAGATAATCCCAACATTACGACTTCCTCACAAAGATGCATTTATCAGGTCCTAATTGCTGTCAAAAGAAGAAACTTTAGTGTTATTTCCCCTCAAGCAAACCACAAACTCTGAAACTTAGATCTATGACTGTTCTACTCAGGAAGGGGTTGATCCTTTGCATCTTTTAAGACCACGAAACACTGAGTTCTGACTTTTAAAAGACTTGGCAAATCTGAGTTTTATACCTATGCTGGCTCATTCCTTAATTTTTCAAGATCCTCTTTGACTACCTGAACCTGAAGGAAAGATTGAATAAGCTGTATTTGTCATGGCTGTATATCAACTGTGATACAAATATTTTATTTCTCATGTTCTAATCTTAACTTTGATATCATAGGTTTGGATAATGAAGAGCCAATAATAAGTGAACTCTGCTTTTTTGTTCTTTTTTGTCTTATTCCCATTCAGCCTTTGGAAGTTCCATATACTAAAATGTGGAACCTGTAAATTAGATGTACCAACATGTTATTTTTTAGAGAATTTTCACCCCTTATTCCAGAACTAACTATACCTTCTACCCTCAGTAAAAACAAAACAAAACAAAACAAAACAAAAAACAAAAACAAAAACAAAAAAACCCAAAAAACTAAAGGACATATATTTCAGAAAGGGGAAATTCTCAGAAGTCAAGAAATACCCTCTCCTTCCTTTTTCCTTTCTCCATGTGCTGGATTGGCTGTTTGCCAGCTGTATTGCTATGTTGCTGATCTTTTCTATCTCCGCTGAATCTGAAAGGTTGGAAGCCTGAGAACCATATTTCCCAGAACACAAAGCCAGCAAATATCCCAGTCCTGACACTGCCAGTGCCAGACAAGTTATGAGAGATGAGGAAGGCAGAGGGGAAGCCGAAGCCGTATTCTTCCTCTAGCAGCAGATGTGAGATTTTGTAGTGGCCTCTGGGTGTCCTTTCACAAATTATCTGCCTCAGGAGGCAGTTTCCAAAAGTTCCTGACCAGTGCGGCAATATATCCCAGAAAGTTAGCTGCAAACCTGGGAACTGGTTATGGGCTTCCCTTCTCTTTGCTCCTCTAGCTTTTCCAACTATTTTATAAGTGCCTAGTTGCCTATTTTAAAAGCCTTTTTGCTTCAAGTACCCAGAATGGCTTCTGTTTTCCCAACTGAAGCCTGGTTGATGTATCCCATCTCCAAATTTATATAAACCTGTGATCAGGCTTTCACCTAAGAGAAACACAAGTTTAATTTAGATTACCAGTAACAGATCCCTAACCCATAAACTGTAAACTAATTTTGACCCAAAAAGGCGCCCCTTTATGTGATTTCCTTTTGTTCTGCCCGGTTTTGGGAATTCTATATCAAGAATTATACCACAGAGGACAGATCTAAAGAACATAACCCCAGTATCACCAATGTTCCAAAGTGATACCTTGAGGATGGCTACATCCATTCATGTCCCTCTTTAATATCTTCAGCTCCCTTTCATTTTATGTCCCTTGGATTATTTGTATACATGTTTGATTTATGATTTTGCTAATTCTTTTAAGGGCAGGACATAAAAAAAAAAAAAAAGATTTATTTACTTGAGAGAGAGAGAGAGAGAGTGCCCAGGGGGTGGAAGGGCAGAGAGGGGGTGAGAGGGAGAGAGAATCTCAAGCAGATTCCATGCCGAGTGTGGAGCCCAACATGGGGCTCGATCTCACAACCCTGAGATCATAACCTGATCTGAAACCAAGAGTCAGAGGCTCAACCAACTGAGCTACCCAGGCACCCCTATTTGTTCCCTAGCACCTAGGGAATGTTCAAAGATTTTGGTAAATGTCAAAATAAATGTGCGGGTTTCTATTTGACTTGGAGTAAATAGTGGTTTACACGTTTCACGTTTAAGTTCACCTTAGCATAGATAAGCAGGCCGTTAGGTCTCTTAGGTTCTCTATTTCGATGAGCAATTTAATTTTATTCCAGAAATCCTTTTATAACTACACATTTCACATCTACCTTAATCTCATAGATTTTTTTTAAAGATTTATTTATTTGAGAGAGAGAGAGAGCATATGCATGGTGGGGGGGGCAGAGGGAGAGGGAGAGAATCTCAAGAAGACTCCCCACTGAGTGGGGAGCTGGATGTGGAGCTCAATCCCAAGACCCCGAGATCAAACCTGAGCCAAAATCAAGTCAGATGCTTAACAGACTGGGCCAACCAGGAGCCCCTCATAGATTTTAGACAGTCTCCTTGGGTGATTTTAGTGTACACTAAAGCTTGAGAACCATTTTTTTATTTAAGATTTTATTTGAGAGAGAGAGAGTGCACAAGTGGAGGTAGGGGCAGAGGGAGAAGGAGAAGCAGGCTCCCCACTGAGCAGGAAGCCTAACACGGAGCTCAATCCCAGGACCCCGAGATCATGACCTGAGCTGAAGGCAGATGCCTAACTGACTGAGCCACCCAGGCACCCCAAGCTTGAGAATAACTGTAATAAGTGAAAACAGAGCTCCTTCTCTTTCAAATCCCCACAAGGAGTGAAATCCAAAGAATCCAAAGACTTAGCATTCTTTACATGATTCATATGTGGGAAGTGATATATAGAATCACAGAATTTTGGAGCTAAAAAGGTTGTTATAGATCATTTAAGCCCCTCATTTAACCCCCTCATTTAGTAGGCCAGCAATCTTATCCAGAATTTCATTGATAGTTTAGGGCAGAACAAAAATTGGAATCCTGGTATTCTGAATTTCAATCTACTGCTTTAAGATGGTTGTCATGTATATTTGTATGAGTGGTGAAATGAACAGCTCTTAAGTATGCCAATCATATTGTGGACATGCTTACGTATTAGCACAATTTTCTGATACATAGTAGTAAAGTTCTAACAAAATTAGTATAGCAGATGATTTTCCAATAGATGCAAGCTGAGTATCTTGAGGAAAGGCTAGGTATTTTAGTAAAAACCTAGGTATTTACTAAATAAATAAAATAAAAAAATAAAGGGTATTTTCTAATACGCACAATCACATAACCTGGGCTTGTGAAAGGCAGCCTTTCCCCTCCTCACTTTTTTGATATAACCGTATGACTAATACAGAATGTACTAGGCTCTAATCTCAGTAACGAATACAACTCAGATGGTTTATGGAAATTTAAATTGTTCAAACTTGAAGTTGCTGATATAGAAAAATTTTACAGAGTTTTGCTGTACAAAACTGCAACTCCCTAAAAAGCTGGCAAGCACTGCGCATTCCAAGACCAGCTGACCCAGTGAATTGCAAACCGTGTTCCTGGACTGGGATGCAAGGGTACTGCATTATATCCATAGCCCAATGTAACCTACGTTCTTACTGATGTCCGTTGGAACCTCCACATGGGATTTTGGTGACCATCGTACTATCATTCGCACTATAAACCTTTAGCTCAGAAATTATAGATGATAAAACACTCTGAACTCTTAATCATTACCCTTGATAGTTGACCATCTGTTAATTTTGGAGGGAGCACACTCTGAAAAGTACCAGAGACAGTGATGTAAAAATAGAACACAGCATTAGGACCCCAAAAACCCAACCCCACAGCCACAGCATCTTCCATCCTAACATTATTCTTCTGCGAAAACTGATCTTAAATGATGAGTATGTTAAATTAAGTCATGTGTTCAAGAGAGCATCACTCCCACAAAATGCAGCTTCCCTTACTTCAAAATTTTTTCATGTCTTTAAGTGATTCTAACCCCTGCACCTATGCCTGAAAAACAATGTGTAAACTGGAAAGAGCCCTAGGGGTTTCCAATTTAGTATCGCATTTACTAGTCCGCGGAGGGGAGAGAATTCTCTGGTAAGTATGCCAGGAGTCAGATCTGTGCTTGCAAGTTTTAAATTCTTTTTAGTACACAGTGAGATGGATCATCGTGTAGAATAACACTTTGGTTATTTTTACTCCAGGGTCTGATAGGGCTTGAGATTGTCGCCAAGTCACCTTCACGGGTATCTTCCCAGGCTTACTTTCGTGATGGCTATTCAGTCAATTAAAAGAGTGCTGAGTATTCTTCTCCCCCGCCCCAAATGATTAAAGGATTAATGAGCTAATAAGCACAAAACACTTCTAACCTCATGAAATGAGTCTATAGACCTGGGACGTGGCATGTCCTGTAGTCTGAAGGGTGGCATCAGCAGACGAACAGAGCTGTACCACCCGCTCCCATGTCTCCCCCGCCACCTGATACTGACACTGCTGACGTCACCCAGTCCTGGATCCTGGCCCATCGCACCATGGGCTGTGCATGTGCTCAGCGTGCCCAGTAAAACAAGGCGGTGAAATTTCTAAATTTTGATTGTCAGTATTTATAAAAAGCATCAAAGGGCCGATGGTGAGGGCAAGTAGAGCTCTGTTAGAGGCTTACATTTCTTCTATGGCTTAGTATTGTTTGCATTTGGAGTTACACAAATCCGGGCCATAATTATTTCAGTCTCAGTGTTTCTAAATCTCACATTATGGCCCAAAGTCTACCACTCACTTTAAAAAAACTTTCACCAAAAATCTTCAGCGACTTATTTCCGAAAATACTTTCTTTCCAAGTAGGCAGTCCTCACAAAGAACCAAATTTCGCCAATACAGATATATAAGAACATGTTGGGCAGTGCTACAAATCTGAGAAAATTAAATCTTGTTTGGCTAGGGAGTAGCCCATACTTTGCGTCCAGGGTTGGTCTCAAAAGGTCTAGATCGAATTTTTAGAACCATCCTCTCAATGACTTGCAGGTAAGCATGGGGTCCTAGGATTTGAGGAAAAATGTTCTTTCTTCATTTTTTCTCCAACTAAGAGATGGGCTTGCCATGCTCTGGGTGAGCCTTGTGACTGTTGCCACTTGTCATTTCCAAATACACACAACTTCTCGACTCTTGCACCATCTCTGATATATGTGTGCACATAAAAACAAAAGCTATATATTTCCATCACAAATTTCCACACTTGGATCCCCTCCAGACACTATTCTGAATATGACATTCTGCTGCAGAGTACTAAAAATGGTGCTTTCCTCAAAATAAAACCTTTAAAGATCCCTTAGTAGCTATTCAGGGACTGGAATTCAATTTCAATCCTCCACCCTTTGGCCAGCTGTAGATTCAAAATGCTTACATAAAACACTGCGAGTATGTACTTCATGGAAAATCTGATTTTTCTTCTGCAATAGAAAAAAATGTGTGTTATAGTCACCACAGACTATATCTTTACTTAGAAAATACACAAAGCAATAATGCACCTCAACAAGAGAGAACAAATTATTTTATTTTATTTTACCGGTAGCTTTGATATAAGCTTCAGATAGACCCACTTACTACATGGAGTTTGTGAAATCTACACCTTCAAATCATAATACTCTCTATTTTAGGCCATAACATCTAAAAAGCTCAACTTCTCAAATCCTTTTATTCCAAGTAGTTCTCGCACGTAAATGTTACATCACAATAGCAAAAAAAATGTAAACCTCTTTTGCAAACTACATAAATACTATAATAACTGCCTTGAAGTTATTCTTATTTTAAAGTCAGAGTATATTCTAAATTCTTTACATAAAAAACTTCGGTGAGTAGCCTATGTGTATGACACTTTTTTTTTAACTGACTAGCCTTTCATGTTGCTTTCTTAGTTCTTTGAAGTAGAAAATTTTAAAATTGAACATGGATCAAAATTCAGTCCATAAGTAAGACAAGTACCAGGAATGTGTCGGTAACTGTGGGCAAAATATGAAACAAAAAAATTATTCCACATACTAAGTCTGACAAGCCATCAGTTGTACGGAGGTAACTGAAAATAAGGACTCAAGTCAAGCTCCTATTTGATCCTATATGAGTGGAATTCAGCCACTTATCAATATACCTTTTACTCTGCTGTATGTCTGTATGTCTGTTTGCAAATGAATCACTTCTTTCTCTTTTCTTTTAGAGCACAACAGGTCATTTTTACAGCTATAGTCCTAGACCAAACAGTCTGGATGGCCAGTGAATTTATTTCACCATCACTGTCCTTGAGGTCTTTAAATACAAATTAGAAATGTATAAACATATAGGTGTGTACATACACCCATGCCCACTTAGATGACCACATCAAGGCCTTTTTTTTGCTTCAAGAGAAGTTTCTAACATTTACCCTTTTTTGTTATTAACTAAATCTTCTTCCTCAGAATGTTCTTTTAGTTAAAAATCAAGTCTAATCTGGAGCCCTTACTGATTTGTTATTCTGAGATTCCTACTGAACACCTAGCTACTGGCCCTGGTTTCTTCAAGGAAACGAATATCATAGCTGAAGCATTTTAAAATTTTTAAATGCATGCAGAAAGAACTACATAGACTTTCCAAGCAGCTATATCAAGTGGCTCAAGTAACATTATGACTTATCTTGGCCTAAGCCCTCTATCAACAACATCCTTTTAAAACACAAAGAGAATGGCTACAAGATGGTGGCAGGGCCCGGAATGGTGCTCTGAGCGGTTCCAAGGACATCACTGAGGGTTCCACAGTGCTGTCTTCCCTCTTTTGTGCATTTTCTCCAAATGCATTGTGTCCCCTCTCTACTGCCATGCTTTGAAACTATGTAAAATAATTTTTCAAAAAAATCCACCAGTGATTAATTGAGACCTGAAATAACACTGTAGGTGGGCATTGTTAGAGACAGGCAGCCATGCTTCACAGCTCCTCTCCCAGAGGAGGCCCTGGTGGGCACGGGGACGCCCCCAGCTTAGGAACTGTTCTTGTTGCAGACTGTGCCTTGGCTGCTACTGTCTTCCTTATACTGGCTGCCCGTGTCGCTCCTGCTGAGGATGGTGGAGGGAAGGCGGGAGGGACGTCTGTCCGGGTTCTTCTCCTGAGAGAAGCAGCAGATCATCTTCTTCATGGTGCTGTACATGTCCTCGTCCTTGTAGGAGTAGATGATGGGGTTCATGACGGAGTTCAGCAGCGCCAGCAGCAGGAACCACCTTTTGACGTGCTGCACGCCACACTGCGTGCAGTTCAGGCCGTCGAGCAGCAGAACCACCAGGCCTGGGGTCCAGCACACGACGAAGGCCCCTGCGGGGAGACAAAAGGAAGCGGGCTGCTTACTGAGGTTTCTTCTGGTCCAGCTTTCAGTCAGTGGCATCAAGGGACCTTAAGGATTTGTTTTGACAACTGCAAAGCAAACTTCCACCCTTCCTCTGAGCGCTTGAGACCTGGGCTTGTTAGAGGCCAGCAGCCGGGCACCCCCTTGACTGTCCACCGCGTTCTATTTCAACTCCTCAGCTCGTCCTGAGGGGCTCACAGTTACCTCCCGCTTCCTAAGCACTCCACAGACCTCATCTCCGTCAGCTCTCTGAACCACACTAGGAGGCTGCTGTGGTCATCATCCCTGCTTTGCAGATGAGAAAACCAAGGCCAGATGCCAGGAGTACACGTGGGAAGGCCTCACACCTTTAGCCCGGCACTCCGCTGTTCTCTAACTCAGATGTTCTAAATGCTTTTCTGACAAGAAGACACACTGCGTCTGTGGCATTCTCCTAGTCTCTTCCCTAAGTCTCCTGCTCATGAATTCTATTCTTTATAAATCCATGTTGGTGCTGAGTAAGCACTGTATTCTTTTTGACAGATTCATTGGCCATCTGTTTAATTCTCTGCTCTGGGTTCAGTTTTTTTGTTCTCGTTGGTTGTTGTCAGAAATAAACCTGTTTCATGATGAGATAGAGATGTGCTTGTAGCAGATTGATTGATTTAGCACAATTTTAGCACCAACTGCACGTGGAGGGGAGTGTCTTCTGAGTCACCAGACATCTGATCCCACTTGGCTTAACACTAAAAGCTTCTGGACATATTTTCCTTAAAATATGAGACCGAGGTTCAATTATTTCCCTACTTTGTCGCCATCACCTTGGCTATCAGCGAGAGCTCATATT
Source organism: Potos flavus (assembly GCA_028534135.1). Classification (NCBI taxonomy): domain Eukaryota; kingdom Metazoa; phylum Chordata; class Mammalia; order Carnivora; family Procyonidae; genus Potos; species Potos flavus. Next base: position 102,958,913 of record CM052900.1, on the reverse strand, counting down.
TATACACTGCTTATTATGAGCCGGGCGCTGGTATAAATGCTTTCCTTTATTAACTGGTAGAACCATGCTGAGGTAGGTCTGGTTATCATCCCCAGGAAAAGGGAGGTGCAAGGAAAGTTAAGTAACGTGCTCACCATCAAACGGCTTGGAAGGGACATCTGATTTTGAATGTTGGCAGTCTTTCTCCATAGGCTGTGCTCTCGGCCACTACATATGTGACCTGTCTCCGTACTGTGATATGGTTTCTTCCCCCAAAGTCCTTATGATTTCTAAACGCCCCTGCTTATCCATCCCACAAACATTCCTTGGGCGTTTACAGTGTGTCAGGACCAGCACTAGACAGTAAATGAGGCAAGGACTATGCACTCCAGGAGCCCAAGTGCTAATGGGGAGACAGAATAACAAGCATGTCAGTGAATCACATCACCAACTAGTTATTCTGACTGCTTAGAATTAGTCCTGGACGGTGTTCCTCTTGCCGCTTTATCTTCATTCTGAGAGATACACTAATAAGTCAAGAGTTATAAAAAGGCTGTGCAAGGCCATAAAATGCCACGAGCCTCGGCGTCAGACAGGTGTGCCCAGCTCCTCACTTTATGAGCAACACAAATAAGGCAAATCACTGTATGTTTCTGAGCCCCCATTCTCTCATTTATTATTATTATTATTATTAGATTTTATTTATTCACTTGAGAGACAGTGAGCTTGAGCATGAGTTGGGGGGTAGGCGCAGAGGGAGAGGGAGAAGCAGACCCCCTGCTGAGCAGGGAGCCCAACACAGGGCTCGATCCCAGGACCCTTCGATCAAGATCTGAGCCCGAGTCAGGAGCTCAACTAACTGAGCCACCCAAGCGCCCTCCCATTCCCTCATTTATAAAATAAGGATAACAATCCCGACTGTGTGGGTGGTTGCAAGGGATCAGAAATCATGGAAAGTGGTGCCCAACACTGAGCTGGGTTCACTAAGTAGCGGTTGTCATAAGATGCTCTGGCAAAGACATCGGCCAAAATTAGATGGTTAGGAGTTATCAGCAGGGTTTAATTCCCCATTTCACAATTACAGCTCACAAATGGTTCCCTTTTCATTCCTTTCTGTATTATTTTTGGTCTGACTGACATATATGAATAAAGAACTTGGAGATCAGAGATCAGAGATCGGGTCCTATCCTTCACTTACTGCACAACTCTGGGACATCCATGTCATCTGTCTGGGGTTTGGCTTCCTAAACTATAAATTGAGAACCTTAGGCAAGCTCTGGGTTTTTCCAATTTGGGGCCAGGGCACCTTAGTGGGGATGCAGTCAGTTTAATGGGTTTGGACTAGTTTGGAGATTTTTAAATGCAAGAATGGAATGGAATCGCTCAGAGTATATTGCTATATTGCATAGACCAAGGAATGTTTTGTTTCATGCAACTTTCATTTCAGTTTTACATACTATGTTTACGTGAATATTGGTTATGAAGTAATTATTATTTCTTACTGTTGGGCTTTGTCAAAAAGTTTGGAAAACACTAGTTTAGATCATCCCGAAGGCCCCCTCCAGCTCCAGTGGTCTGTATTTCCCGTAACAGTAACACTTTTGTTCTCTGCTCTTCCCGAGAAAGGGTTACTATGTTGTCAAAAGGCAAGAACTAAACAAACCAGACATCAAAAGCTGCTGCTGCCAGTTTTGATGTGAAGACTCCTTTCTGTGTGAAACTGCATTAATTCCAAAGAAATCCCGGTGGGAGAGTTCTAATGTCCTTGTGTTAATGCGAAAAAGGGAAAAATACTGATTAACTTTATACTTTGTTAAATAGGCATGTCAACATTTAATAAAGTATTTAACTTCCAAACCAATGGAAGGGGAAGAATGGAACCAAAGGAAAGGAAAACAAGATCTCGACATAAAAAAAAGGAGGAGGGGTGGAAAGTCAAACGTAGAAAAGTGGGACAAAGAAAGAACAAAAGAAGATACTGGAAATGAATCCAAATACACTGACAGTCAAGCTCAATGTTAATTGTGGTATTGTTTTTTAAGAAACAGGTGAATCTAAACAATTTGATGTCTACCATTACATCTCTATCTGGCAAAAACCATAAGGAAAAGCAAGATGATTAACATGAAATTTATGATATGGTTATTTCTCTATAAGAGGGGGTGGTCACTGGGTCAGGTCCACAGAGGCGATGCTGAAGATATTGGAAATGTTCTATTACGTTGGCTGGCAGGTACATAGGCATTTTTAAAGTTTTTTTTTTTTTAATTCTTTTAAGTGTTATTCTTTATACGATACATATGTCGTTTAGAATTTTGTTTGAATGATATATTTCACACACACATGTCAAAAAAGGATAAACGTAAATTGCCAATATGCTTTCCTAAAAACTGTTTCTTAAATCAATTTTGTTTTTAAATCATAAAAGCTTTTTTCCTCTCAAAACAAAATTCTAGGTTAGATTAGTCAGGGGACCTAAACACTCTAAATAAAGTCTCCAAACTGATGTCTTATTTGTCACAATGCAGTAATTCATGTATATTTTCCCTTTGCATTGCATTACATACAATAATTCATTCAATCAATACTTGACAAACTTTTCATTGAGTAATGATTATATATGCCAGGTGCTGTTGTAAGAATTTTATATGCATTAACCATTTAATCTTCATGTCAGCCCTAGGAGTATTATGAACACCGCCTAATAAAATACTAACACTACTCTCTTTTTAAACCTGAGGAAGATGAAGTACAGAGAAGTGAGGTAATATGCTCAAAGCCATAAAGCTAATAAACGGAAGAGCCAGGATTCGAACCCAGGCAGCCTGGTGCCAGGGGCTGTGCTCCCGTCCACATGCTAGCCTGCTCAGCAATGGACAGAGAGTCTTACTACTAAAGTGAGTGATGGGGGAGGGAGAAGGGCACTTTTGGCTTTTAGAGTCCCATCTATGGTATGTCGCATCTGACTGTGAAGCTCCATATATAACAATTAAGCCATGCTTTGGTTTGCTAGCATAAAGATTTTCTGTCCCGAAGGAAGGAAGGGAGGAAAGTAGTGGAGGAAGGAAGGGAGAAAGAATTCCAACAAAAATATAGGCTGGCCGTAGGAGTAAGAAGAAACAAAAATCTGCTGACCTTTCCTTTCTACTGTTTCCAAGAACAACAGAAGGCAAATCTTCTTTGACAGAGCAGCCCAGACACCCTCCGCTGCCAGAGCCCGAGCTCCGGCATGTCGTCTGAGGTGATGGCCGCACGCGGGGCATGAACCCTGGGAAAGACGCCGCTTCCAGACTCCTCCACCTGACTGCCAACTTCCCCCACAAAACACATCTCAGCAGAGATGCGAGGTTCATCTAACACTTCATTCTTTTGGGGGGGTTACTGTATGTCGGCAGCTAGATACGAGGCCCCCAAAATGATTTAGGAGGAGAAGAACATGTCGGGAATGGTTTTGGCCTTGGGAATCTGTAATCTTGGAGAAATTCATAGAGAATGCAGGGGATGCCATAAACAAACAGATGGGCAACTGGCCTATTTCTTACAAATGGGACAGATGATAGATTCTGGGATATATAGATCAGTCAGTTCCCTATCAAGTTCCAAGAAATATGGAAGAAAAAATGAATGGAAATGGTTTTTGAGTATTTAGATTCGATGCTCAGACCATACCAGCTGGTAATAAGCAGTTTCAAAGAGAGGTCACGACAAGTCCTAATCACTTTTTTTTTTTTTTAATCAGGCATTCACAAATAGGAGTGGATCCAAGGTGTCATTTGGGAACCAGTGGAAAAAATTAAGTATGTTACCCTTGGAGAAGAAAAGGCTTAGGAAAGACACGATGTGCTAACTGCCTCAAAAGCCTGAAAGGCCATCAGATAGAAAGAGGACGCACAGACTTGTCCCGGGCCATTCTAGAGGGTCACTTTGAAACAGAGGGAAAAGTACAAAGGGGCAAAATTTGGATGTAAGCGTTCTTTCTAAGTAAATGAAGCTATTTAGGAGGGGAGCTGGCTGTTGAGCGGGCAGAGAGCCTCTCATCAGCGGAATACTTCCTCTGCCTGGATCATCCTGAGATGTACAAAAGGGAGGCATTTTTCCTAAATGAGAGATAGGGTTAAGTGATTACTGAATTCTTTTCAAAGTAGAAAATTGCTACATTCTACAAAACCATGAATTTCATCGCATCCAATAAAATTCCAACAAATTAGACTTGTTTGTTTCCCAGACACAATTATCAGATGGTATGGCTAAAAGCTGACGGAGATGAATACTTTGAGCTAGCTGCTCCCAAACCTAGCTGGTCATCCAAATTACCAGGAGAGCTTTTTAATGATGCAGATTCCTAGGGTGTCTGGGTAGCTCAGTTGGTTAAGTGTCTGCCTTTGGCTCAGGTCATGATCTCAGGGTCCTGGGATTGAGACCCCACCTCAGACTCCCCGCTTAGCAGGGGGTGGGGGATGGGGAGCCTTCTTCTCCCTTTCACTCTCACCCACCCCTTGCTCATGCACCCCTGCTCTTACTCTCAAATGAATAATTTTTTAAAAGATTTTATTTTTTTATTTGACAGAGAGAGACACAACGAGAGAGGGAACACAAACAGGGGGAGTGGGAGAGAGAGAAGCAGAGCAGGGTGCTCCCTGCTGAGTGGGGAGCCCAATGTGGGGCTCGATCCCAGGACCCTGGGATCATGACCTGAGCTGAAGACAGACGCTTAATGACTGAGCCACCCAGGAGCCCCAATAAATAAAAATTTAAAAAAAGTAATGCAAATTCCCTGTTCCCACATCAGACCCAATAGTTAGAACCTCGGGGGTGGGATGCGGAAATCTGTAGGATGAAAAAGCTCCCCGGTTGGTAATGACGCATAGCCAGTTCTGTAAACCATTTCTCTACGCTGACTCAAAATGGTTTATTCAAGCTGACCCTGCCAGCAACATTGTGGACTCTGTAGAGACTTAGCAAAGAGTCATGGAAAAGAGAGAGGGGGCAGAATTCTTTAAAATAAGCAAATAAGCAACTCGAGAGATCAATGCCTCGGCTTCCATTTGGAGAGATGTCTGAGCACATCGCACACACGAATACATGTATGAACACCGGCAGCGCAACGAGAGCACAGGCGAGACACGCACGTCCTCCTCTGGCCTCTGTCGGCTCTCTGGTTTGCCCTGCCGGGAATGCCTTCCCGCCTCCTAATCAAAGGTCTACTTTTCTTTCCAAGCTTAGCTCAGATTCTGCCTCCTCCACCAGACCTCTCCCATTGTCCCACCCACAGCCATCATTCCTTCCTCTCCACTCGTGGGGTACTTTCCCTCTACGACAGCCACGTGGTGCTGAGCATGTCACCTGCTTACTTCTCTCTCACCTCTCCCAGGAGCTCTGGGCCAGCCAGTGTGCTCAGGGCGTTACACACACCGGGCATTTAAAACTCTCGGCCCAGAGAGGCTGCCACTCCTACTATTAGCCCAGTCTCACAGACAGTGATTTGAAGGGTAGAAGTAGCTCCAGAAATTGTCTTGGGTCCAGAAGCCAACAAATACAAGACTCATAATTTGAACCCAGGTCGGGCTCCCCTATGAAACTCTTGGGGACTGGGCTAAACTGGAGGTTTAGCCAGTTCTGTATCCTCAGAACTAAGTATGGAGCCCCCAGCTCAGTAGCAGAGATGAGGCAGTTGAAGGTAGGTGAGATTTCCCAAGAGGCCTCACAGGGCGAGGTACTGCACCAGCCGCAGCATTGTGAATGGCGTCTGGTCCGAACCTGGATGCGACGCTTGACGATTCTGACCACGGTCAAGGAAAGTCTCAGGTGAAGTGACAGCAGTTGAGCAAGCGGAGTGTTGGTGGTTAAGCCCAGCTGTGCAGAGGGGAGACACAGCATGAGGCACTGGGGGAATTCCAAAGAGTTCAGGATGGTCTGAAGCCAGAGAGGTAATTGAGGAAGTACGACAAAGTCTGAGAGATGACCTGGGGCAGACCCATGTTGCCTATTCCCGGTCACCTTCACACCACACCCCCTGCCCTCATACTCGTACCCACACCCAGACACCTCTGAGCAAGGGCCCTGCGTGCAACACTCAAGAGTTTGGATTTATTGTGACGATATCGGACCCCACAGCCTTTGCCTCAGGTGTCCGTTGTATGTAACAAATTCACTTCTCTTCCAAGCAACTAGAATGGTAGGAGTCATATAGCATCCTTAGGAAGATGAAGAAATATTTCTATATTTCATGGTTCATCAAAGAATCCCATTGAGAAAGGCTAGATCAGAGGTTTTTCAGGCTCAATTGCGACTCATTAGTGAGCTGGGATATCAATTTAGTGGGTTGCAACCAGCCATTTTCTGAAAGATGAAATAGAACAGAAATCATCAGAGTGCATCAAGTATAGTAAGGATACGTTTAATGAAACTTGTTTCAGTTACACACAAAAAGGTGTGTGTGCACTGGGCCATGATATCAAATGTACACTATTTCTTATTGTGAGTCCTGATTTGAAAAAAAAAAAAGGTATAAGCCACTTCTATAGATCAATGGTTTTTCAAATCAGATTTTTAAAAAGTAGAGAAACACTTCTCAAAGGAAGTATCTTGTTAAAGTTCAAAATCCAAGATTCTCTGACTAAAGAAAGAGGAGGAGCAGGGGTGGAGGAGGAGTTGAGTAAAGCCCGTGACAGCAGAATCCACACTCCTCTTCACACTACGACCCCCACTCCACACGTGTACAAACCCTGAGGCTCACGTGGGAGCACCACTGACCGCTGTTCACCCAGTTACCCCATCTCCCACCCAAATCCCCTCCAGCAACTGCTTGCTCCCTATAGTTAAAAGTCTCTTATGGTTTGCCTCCCTCTCTGTTTTCATCTTATTTTCTTTTTCCTTCCCCTCCCCTATGTTCATCTGTCTTGTTTCTTAAATTCTACATATGAATGAAATCATATGGTACTTGTCTTTCTCTGACTCATTTTGCTTAGCGTAATACTCTCTAGTTCCATACACATCTTTGCAAATGGCAAGATTTCATTCTTTTTGATGGCTGAGTAAGATTCATTCTCTCTCTCTCTTTCTCTCTCACACATCTTCTTTATTCATTCATCTGTTAAGGGACATCTGGGCTCTTTCCACCTTTTGGCTATTGTAGACATTGCTGCTATAAACATTGGGGTACATGTGCCCCTTCGAATCACTCTATTTGTATCCTTTGGATAAATACCCAGAGGCGCCATTGCTGGGTCATAGTGTAGTTCTATTTTTAATTTTTGAAGAACCTCCACACTATTTCGCAGACTCGCCGCACCAACTTGCATTCCCACCAACAGTCTAAGAGGATTCCCTTTTCTCCACATCCTTGCCAACCTCTGTTGTTTCTTAACTTGTTAATTTTAGCCATTCTGACCAGTATGAGGTGGTATCTCATTGTGGTTTTGATTTGTATTTCCCTGATGCCGAGTGATGTTGAGCGTGTTTCCATGTGTCTGTTAGCCACTGGCATGTCGTCTTTGGAAAAATATCTGTTCATGTCTTCTGCTCATTTCTTGACTGGATTTTGTGGGTTTGGGGTGTTGAGTTTGAGAAGTTCTTTATAGGTTTTGGATACTAGCCCTTTATCTGACATGTCATTTGTAAATATCTTCTCCCAGGAACATGACAGGGCTGTCCATTCTCATCACTGTTGTTCAACATAGTACTGGAAGTTATAGCCTCAGCAATCAGACAACAAAAAGAAATAAAAGGCATCCAAATTGGCGAAGAAGTCAAACTTTCACTCTTCGCAGAAAAACCCAAAAGACTCCACAGGGGCATCAGGGTGGCTCAGTTGGTTAAGGGTCTGCCTTTGGCTCAGGTCATGATCTTGGGGTCCTGGGATCAAACCCCATATTGGGCTCTGTGCTCAGCAGGGAGCCTGCTTCTCCTTCTCCCTCTGCTCCTCCATCCTGCTCAGGCTTTCTTTCTCTCTCAAAAAAAAAGGGGGGGGGGCACCTGGGTGGCTCAGTTGGTTAAGCATCTGCCTTTGGCTCAGGTCATGATCCCAGGGTTCTGGGATCGGGCTCCACGTCGGGCTCCCTGCTCAGTGGAGAGCCTGCTTCTCCCTCTGCCTGCTGCTCTGCCTACTTGTGTGCTTGCTCTCTCTCTCTCTCTGTGTCAAATAAATAAATACAATCTTTAAAAAAAAAAAAGAAAGAAAGAAAACTCCACCAAAAAATTGCTAGAAATTATACAGGAATTCAGTGAAGTTGCAGGATATAAAATCGATGCACAGAGGTCAGCAGCATATCTATACACTAACAATGAAGCAAAAGAGAAATCAAAGAATTGATCCCATTTACAATTGCACCAAAAACCATAAGATACATAGGAATAAAACTAACCAAAGAGGTAAAGAGGTAAAGGATCTGTAACCTGAAACTACAGAACACATGTAAGTCTTTTGTTTTAGAGCAAAGTTTTCAGTGCTCAGGATGGACAAGAGGTCAGGGAGCTGGAAGTCTGCTCCCACCTGCATCAGAACCATGGGGGGGGGGGCGCTCTTTAAAATTCAGATTTCTGGGCCCCACCCAGACCTACCAAGTTAGAAACTGATGAAAGGATGATCTAGGCATCTCCAGGTTGAGCTAGCTCCTTGGGGAATGCTTTCGTATAGCAGAGCGTGAGACCCACTGGCCTAGACAGGGACACTCACCTGAAGGCGGGCTAAAATTCAGGTGAGAAAGGCAAGGATGGGAAGAGCACCGCTGGCGGGGATGGACAGAAGCCGATGGCTATAAGCAGATGGTAAGGAGGAAGAAATGGGAGGACTTGATAAGAACTGGCTGTGGGAACTGAGGGAGAGGTGATGGGGTTGCACAGGGTTCTGATGACCAAGCAGAGAGGCAGCGGAGGGACAGGTTTAGAAGGAGGAGACAGTGTTCGGTTTTAGGCATCGGGTAGGTAAGCAGAGCACTTGTGGCTCCTCAAGCCGGAGATGTGTAGAAGGCAGTCAGCCTTCTGAGAGCTCCAAATTGAAATGTTGACTTGGGAGTCATCAGCAGTAGGTGGGCACTTCGGCCATATGTCCTTCCATTAATAAGTATTTACTAAGCAATCACCTACCCTGTGCCAGCTACTAAGAGTGAATATTCCCATGATGATTACATTTGGATAACAAATCTAATTTCCTTCTATTGCCAAGTGACAGGTCAGTTACATTGACAAGAAGCAATTAGGTTTTATTTTAATGAGGCACTATGTTTTTTCAGTACCTGTATAAGAGACTCACTAATTGTCCAATTACACTATAAATGAGCTTTCCTCTGGTAATTAAATAAACTAGTTTCAGTGCTATACTCAAAAACCAGTACCATGAGTTCAATGTTAATTTTTAAAGCACAGTGAATCATATACTAGAATATGCAATTACAGTGCTGAAATGATATTTAATGACTGCAATTTAAGGTAATCAGAAATATCAAATTAAGGAATGTCTAACACTTCAGAAGACAGAATTACAAATGAAAATATTGGTGACAAATGAAATCAAAGATCTTTCCAAGTCCCTAATCAATATCATGTTAGAGAGTCTATAATAGCCCTCCTCTCTTATTTGGAAGTTTTCAAAATATCTCAAAAAAATCCTCTGGTTAATACTGCACCTCCGCGATACACAGGAAATCAGAAAGAAGAACGCCACTCTATCTGGAAGAAGGGCCTCTTCCTGGAATGTAATTAAGGTACTTCAGCATTCTTGGGGTTTTGGTGACAGGATGGGCAGAAGTTGAAGACTTCAAGGTGCATGAAACCTGTTCTTCAGGACTCATAGGTTTTTTTTTTTCTGTTCTAGTCAGACTTGTACCCATATTTTCATTAGTTTAAAAATTCACACATGCAATTAAGAAAAAATCCTGACATGTGAGTGCCACACAAATAAAACATCTGTAACAATAAAAGCAATCACTCACACAGAATAGTCACACTCTGGCTCATGCACTACTCATTTCATCAAACGGGAGGATATATTTTAACTATGTTCACTCTGTTATTCTTTGTTTTTAGTCCAGGAAAAAGTGGCAGGGCACAGGCAATAATGATAACCTAGTAAGCCGCAGGGCTGTCTGATTTACGAAAATAGAAAATTACAACTCTACATAAAAATCAGGTTGCCAACCTCATCCAAGGGAAGCTCTCTTCTTATTTGAAAAGAAACTTAATTTCAAAGTAAAAAGCTGTCCTTGATCAGAAGTGTTATAATGCGCAAGTCACACACTAACAGAATATTTAAGTGGAAATGCTCAGGATAGCGAAGAATTTGTTCGATAATTTCAAAATAACACTTCCAGATGTGGTTTGCATTTAAATTCATATTCGTTTACCCACAGTGTTTCAGAAATCCAATAATTCAGAAAATAGATTGTCACATACGCGAAAGGAATGAAAATATATACTTTTAGTAAACCTGACTTATTTTTACTACAGAAAGCAAGAAAACACTGAGACACTTCAAATAGAAGATGAGCAGTTAAGCATTCCACAAATGATTCATTTAACACTATTGTCACTTCTGGCGGGCCTTCCGACTTTAACAACTGGTTTTAGACACTTGTTTTAAGTTTGCGGCCAGCTCTGGAAAATTGAAAATCTCAGTGCCAAGGGGTTACGAGATAAAATTTAAAGGAGAGGCATATAAGCAGCTAGAACCACAGCCTAGATGTAATTCTAGTGTTTAACTCTGGGCAACAGCTGGAAATCATAAACTGAATAAGGAAGAGAACACCATCTCCACCTCCAGATTCCTCTTTCAGCATAATATGTATGGACCGATAATACCTCAGTACCTCACAATTACATCAAGGGCTCTCCAGCATCTAAGAAAAGGTGGGAGGTCAGCTGCGTGTATTGGCAAAGTAACAGGTCTTTGCTGGGTAAAATTTTAAAGACAGACAGACCCCAACTAGTCTGTCCAAGGATTTGAAATTCTTGCTGGAGTCACTCTTTTGGATTAGAGAGGTCTCTGCTGCACCCTACCTGAAAATGTAAACATGTTAAGCTATAGGAATATAATATTTTATCACATAAATGGTCATTGGCACAGAACAGGTTTCTGAGGGGATGATAAAGGGGTATCTTTGACGGGGTTGAAAATTTTCAAAATGGCTATAGTATGGGACACTTCACAAAAAGTTGACTTGAATAGAATACAAGATTCTGGCCACCCATATGGCATGAAACACCATTCTGAGCTCAGAGGAAAGGAACAGGAATGAGTAGGAGCAGGACTTGGCTCAGAGGAAGTTGGACCTGGAGGAGCAAGAGTGTGTTATAGCTTAGGAACTAAGATGTCTTGCCACAAGAGCGATCACCTCCCATTCCATGCCCCTGGCTGCCATTATTAACTAACCATACTACCTGTGTCTGAATCCACATACGGCCTCGAATCCTTCACAGCACAGCTCCAAGCAGCTTCTAGCAATCAGATGGAATTTGCCCTTGGGATGAAACCCACTTAAACCATCCCTGTTATAGTAAAAAGAGCATAGGCTGGAGATCAAGCTGACACTGAGTGGACCATGGGCAAATCCATTCACCTTCTTGGGCCTCCCACCATTTTCTAAGCTATGGCATGAGCATGATGATACTGACCTGACAGGATTTTTGTGAGAATCTCATGAGATAATGCATGGAGTGTCCAACACAGAAAATGCTAGTTCTGACTGCCCAGAGAGAGTGTTGGTTATTTCCCCTGCTGTGCTTCCTAAGGCAATTCATAAACACATGCAATAGGATGCTTCAGTTGCTGTTGTGTACCCACACGTGCATATATGCACACACACACACACACAATTTATTACACTTGCTCCTAATTCTGCATGCATTTGGCTGCCCTGCTAGGCTGACATCCTCAGGAAGACCCCTTTTCCAACTTGAGATACCCAGGGCTTAGCCAAGCACCATGCACATAGTAGGTACTTAATAAAAGCTTGTTAAATGAAGGGATCTCAATTCAAATCCAGACCCTAGAGCATGCTTTTTAAAAGGTCATTCTTGTTTCTCTGCTCCCAATTTCTTCATCTGTCCATTAATGGGACTGGATTAGAATGAACTGCAAGGTTCCTTTTGGCTCTCACATTTGGCGGTTCTGGGTTTCACTCAGAGCTTCCTTCAATCATGGTCAATGAACAGTCCAAGTAACTAAGGAGAAAGGCAAACATGGACGCTCTCTAAGGTGCCATGTGAGAGAGAGAATTCTGTGGTAAATTTACGATGCCTGTCACATGATTCTAGCAGAAACAGGTATCTGGGTGGGGACACCCAGAATGCTCTTTGATACCAATGTTTATTCAGTTCATACACGGTGAACATTTGTGAAGTGTCACACACTATACTAATCACTGGGCATAGCAAGTCAAAGGACACAGAGGAGTAAAGGATTACCATGCAGGGTATGCATGGGATAGTGTAAGGGCGTACTGCCTAATGGTCTTCACAAGGGTTAGAATTACCATTCTCTACAGTGTCACCATGGATTGAGTTTTTGAAAGGACAGAAATGTAGGGGGGCCTAGCTGGCTCAGTCAGTTGAGCATCCAACTCTTGATTTCGGCTCAGGTTATGATCTCTGGGTGGTGAGACTGAGCTCTGTGTCAGGCTCGGCACTCAGTGGAGACTCTGCTTTAGATTCTCCCCCTCTCCCTGTACCTCTGCCCCTCCCCCACTCATGCGTGTGTTCTATCGCGCGCGCTCTCTCTCTAAAATAAATAAATAAATCTTTTTAAAAAAGGATATAAATGTTAGGAATATCCTATGGCAGTGCGTTACTACATTATGTTCTATATAAACAATATTTTTGATATATTAAAAACAATATTGTGGAAACACTGAAATAATTGAAAACAATAATACTGATATAAACAACAGTATTGAAAACAATATTGACATAGAAGATGTTCATAATATATTGTTGAATTTACATAAAACACAGGTTACAAAACTCCACGAATATAGTATTAACCCATTCTGATTAAAAAGAATAAGTTAAGGGGCACCTGGGTGGCTCAGTCAGTGGAACGTCTGACTTTTGGTTTTGGCTCGGGTCATGATCTCAGGGTCGTAAGACTGAGCCCGTGTTAGGCTCCATGCTCAGAGAGGAGACTGTTTGAGACTCTCTCTCCCTCTCTCCCTCTGCGCCACCACCCTCCCCCCGGCTTGCTCTTGCTCTCTTGCTCTCGAATAAGTAAATCTTTAAAAAAAACCAAAAGGAACAAGATGCATTTGTGCATATACATGTGTGTCTTGGAAAAGACCACAAAATACACAGTATATCCAAATACCCTAGCAAATATAATCTCTAGGCAGCATGTCCCAGTTGCTATTTACCTTCTTCCTTACCTCTCTCATTATTGTTTTTAATTTTTTGCTAGGAGCCTACCTTTTTTTTTTTTTTTTTAAATAATAAGCTCTCACCACAGCTAGTTTTGTTTCTATTTTGGGAACGAATATATTTGCATGCACTAGATTTCTACTGCAAAAAATGGTATAAGACGGATCCTATGTAGTTGACAAACAAGAAGGTCAAGACTGCATCTTCCAACAAATCTCTTAACAGGTGTTTCACTCCAAGTTACCTACAGGTAGTTTACTAAATAGGAAAATGAATAGTAAGAGTATGAGAAAGTCATTAAATGGTAAAACCATGTCATAACCTTTGAAGCAGAACCAATAAAAATCAATTGTGTAAAATGTGAGGTTTGTTATTGCAATGTTAATTAAAAAACATTTTCCATTGGTTGTACATTAATCGCAAGAGGAACAAGGTAAAGAAAGGAAGACATACTACAGTGTACACTGGGCCAAAAGGTCCCAAATGCTCCAAGAGCATACATCATCCAGCAAAAATTTATTGAGCCCTAAGAGGAGCCAATGATAGTGCAAATTAACCAAAACACAGAGGCAAACAAGATGGGCTCTTTCCCAGTTCTTGCCTTCACCAGCTCCTTCTCAGAGTTTAGGTGTCAGCTCCAAGTGGGCCCTTTGGAGAGGTGTCATACACAGCAGTGCCCAACCCAGACATTCCCTAAAATACTATTCTGCTTGGTTTTCTTGTATCACTCTCTGCACTTATCTTGTTTATTAGTTGCCTGGTTGACTGACTGATTTACTAACTGTTCATCAACCTAGTTGGAAAGTAAACATGAAGGTGGGGCCTTTGCCCATTGAATTCACCTGCAGACAGCTTCCATGTATATGGTACTTTCTAGTTCCCTTCCAGAGGTTCTTATTCGAAGAGTCTGGAGTGAGGCCCAAGGATCCGAATGTTTAAGAAATACTCCAAGGGATTCTCCTGGTCAGGGTAAATGCGCAAAGTACTGGATTTTATACAAACCCAGATCTTAACTCTCACCCATCAATCCAAAAGTCTGATAACTGTATCTGTTTCCATCTCACTGAGAGAATGGTTTCTTGGGGATCCTTCTGCTGGAAAGGAAAAGTCTTCAATTCTGATATAGTCTGTAGACTTGTGTAAAATGTATTTGGTAATACCGGATGGCATAGGCCTAATAGGAGCTTAAGAAAAATCATTACTGGTCAGGCTTCTACTCGAGAAAAAAAATTATTGGTAAAGTACAACCTGACTAATCAAACTTACTATAATGGATCAATTGTGCCATCAGAAAAAGAAAAAACAAACAAACTTGGAAACATATTTCTAGTTTGCATTGAGCAAATCTGCGAAGTTTGATAGGAGAAATATGAGGAAATGGGTGGCTTATGTATATAGCAAAGTAAGGCTGGAGAACATAAATAGAATATGTGCAAAAGGTAATGATGGAAGGAAAGACGGCCACTGTGAGACACATGTGGAGCTGCCATTAAGCTCTCCCGTGAGAACCTGGAAATGGAAGAAAAAAGCTTGCTCTTCGAGTTAAGCTCTAAACCCAAGTCGCTTAAAGAGGTACTACGGTCCTCAGATCTGTAACAGCTTTACTAAAATCTGACTGAAGGTGATAATGTCTCAGGAGAAAGAATGTCCCTGGAGCCAAGGATGTCCAGAAGGACCTTATGCAACTCTCAGGGAGAAAAGTTCTCGGCCAAGGTCAGTCTATTCTTGTGGCTGGGAGGTCTCTAATGTTCTGATTCAGCACAAAAGGCAACCTCTGATTGTAACTGGACTTGTCAGGTATTGAGTATCCGAACCCCTTGGTAATTAAGAGAGAGGGCAGGCCAAAGGGAGGGAGGAAGCAAGTGAGTAGTGACACCTACACTTTGTTCACATTCTTGCCTCTGTCACCTTTACTGCCTGGTTACCTCCTCCTTATTCTCTCAAGTCCAGCTCATTTGTCACCTGCTCTTTGTAGCTTTCCCCAGACACCACCCCCAGGCTGCATCAGAGGTTCCCCATTCCACATTTCCATGGTACTCTCCCGAAGCTTCCTGTCAAATCATCACCATGAGTGGCTTGTCCCTCAACAGCCAGCTAGGCTGAGAGCACCTGAAGGGCAGAAATGTTGCCACGGTCACCTCAGGTTCCCGACACCTGACCGGGACTGGATGCTTAGTAGAAAGTGCGGAAGGAAAGCTGGAATGTCACAGAGAGGAAACAGAGGTGCCACGGAAGATAATTAAGTCGTCCCTCCGCTGGGTTTTCAACAGAATGACGCATCCCCAGGTACTGGTTTCAGACACAACATTTCTCAGGCAATCAGCCCTGATCAACTTTCTGGGCCATCAAGGGAAGTGCAAGGCACCACGGGAGACCCACCTTATGAATTTACTCAATGGCAAGTTCCCAAACGGAGCAAGTTGGTTGGTTGGAATTCAAAATAAACTTTGTCACGAGCACAACTGATATATGTGGCTTTGAGTTACTCCAAAAAGCCTACTTCACCCCTATATCGTTGGTTACTTTATGGGCAATTCTAGGCTAACTGCAAGCTGATTTGCAATGGTGTTTCACTGATCCATCCTTGACCAGTTATACCCTTTTTACCCTTGCTAATGTGTGCAAGAACTTCCAATAGTCTCCACCCAAACTGCGAGCCTCGCCTGGCCTAAGGCCCTGACAGTTCCTGCAAAGAGCGTTAGGGGCGCACCTCTCTTTCTTCTGGTTATTTCTTTAAGACCCCTCAGTCCTTTTCCTATGTCTCTTACACCTCTGTCTTTGAAAAGAAACTAAATTAAACCCGAAAACATACAACAGCTTACTCTATTTACCCTGTATAAAGCAGGGACATATACATACGCATATATGTGCGCATTTTCAATGCATACACTTGCTTTACATTATATACAAGTATTTCATCCAGAGTCGATAAAATCAAGTATTGGTAAAAATCTTCTTTAGAGAAAGACTGAACAGTCCAGGCCCTTGGGTGGGAACACAGTTCCCTTTTAAGACATCGTTTCTACAGAAAATTAGATTGAACTTAGTTTATATCCCTTTATCCTGGAAAGCAAGCAGCCAACTTCAATGTGAGGACTGTCTGTGCAAACAGAGCAATATTACCTAACCAACCATCACATTCCCCTATGGGCAAGATGATCATGGTTCCAATCTGTGCTGCCAATCATAAATAGTCTTCCTTCCCCCTGAAGGACTCCTATACGAAATGCTAATGTGCTTTTGCCTTTCTTGTGTCTTCCGGTAATCATTAACACATTTATTAATCTCAGCAGTAAGTGTTGGACAAATAAGATGCAGTTCTTGCCCTTAAAGTCTTTGCTCTCTAGGAGGGCAGACAGAGCACGCACATAAAAATAAATTACTGTTAAGGCAGTAAATGACACATAGCCAATGAATGGAATGGGGGACTAATATAGGAACTCAGAGAAGAAATCTCCACATGTTGGGGTGACTGAAGACCTGATGGAGAAAACGGGGCTTGAAGGGGATCACGAAGGAAACGCAGGAATTACTAGAGAGGAAGAACACTCTCGATTTGCCCCCTCACCCACCGGGTAGATGTCTAGCACAGGAATACACCCAGCACCTTTGAGATCAGGCACCATACTTTGTGTTGTAATAAAAGAAAGCTGAGACAACTCCCAGGCAACAGCTCATCCAATGGATCTGTAAACCATATTATCACAGGTACTGGGAAGCCAAGGACTCCTCTTCTGAATTGGGATGGTTTATTACAATCTAGAACAAAGAGTGTACAGCTTTTCTTATAGTCCATGTTTTTCCACATTTGGGTTAATCAAACTCATATAAGACACATTACATCACTGTTTGAAAGAACCCTCTGTTTAAAAGATACTTTTACCATCCCGGTAATCAAATGAGATTAGTAAGTCAGAATGTGTAAACAGCAAGTAATTTGTAAATTGTTAACAAGTGAAGAAGAAACATCCAAATCACATAACTACAGATGCTAAGAGATCAGCCGAAGTTTAAAGGACTCCCTGAATTAGACCACTTCTTAACAAACCCAATACCCTCAATTCAATAAAGGGCAAATAAAAAAGTCTGGGTTACTATCTCACTCAAACTGTGGAACTAAAGACATCATAATAGTCAAATAACGAAAGGCTCATCTTCTTATCCCTTTAGCCATCCCCAAGAAAAACATTAAATGCTTCCTCTTTCAACATATACCTTTTTATTTTCCTGAAACAAACGTGTTTATTATTGTGTACAATGACTACTTGGTATTTTTACCTAATGACATACATATAGTGAAGGATTTACTAGTTAGGTAAACTTAGATAATTAAACTCTTAAGCCTTGCTTCCTCATCTGCAAAACAGAGGCAGTAAAAATCCCATCCCCAGGCTGGTGAGGCCCAAGTAAAAGAAGGAACACAAGGCCTTTCACTGCAGCATTTAGCAAAAGGTCATTGTCAAGATCATCATCTCTTAGGATTGCTCCCGGAAAGACCTTTTGTGATCTCATATTTGGAAGACCTACCATGCCACTGGTGAGAAAGGCGATATGGTATAGTGTTTTCATAGCTTGGTCTCAAGAGCCAGACGGCTGGGTTCAAATCCAAGACCCACCACTTGCTTTTGGGTACCCTTGGGCATTTTCTGTGAAACCTACTTAACCCACCTGTACCTTACTTCGCTCCCTTACCCATAACAGAGACAATAAGAATACCACTGCCATCCCCTTCCTGGGGT
Organism: Potos flavus; assembly: GCA_028534135.1. Lineage (NCBI taxonomy): Eukaryota > Metazoa > Chordata > Mammalia > Carnivora > Procyonidae > Potos > Potos flavus. The sequence continues at coordinate 102,940,851 of CM052900.1, read as the reverse complement.
TGCTGTAAGGGCCAGATGACTGATTATTCATAAAGTATACAGATCAGTGCTTGACACAGAAGATGAGTTCATGTGTTAGCCATTCCTATAGTGATCCTGCTCTCCAGGTTTAAAGACAGTCAGAATCAAAGTCAAGAGTCTTCAAAGAGGGTGAAAAAATACTAAGGTCCCAGAGTTACATGAGATGCAGGAACGTCCTGTTGTCCCCTAAGGAATCCCAAAGGATTTTAAAGTACAGGGAGTCTTTTAGAACACAGCTGTACAGAAGGAACCAAGTGAAAAAGACATGAATGGCAGGAGTAGCCTGCTGAGCCCTATCTAGTTCACATATTTCTATTCTAGCACCAGCAATGCTGCAAATATTTGTTTTCATTTTCATGCTCATTTTCTCCACTAGACCAGACAGACCTCAAGGACTAGAACTATATTCAGCCAATTTACTTTTGTATCCCCAGTTCTTAGCATAGTGCCTGATGTACAGCAGGCACTTAATGTTTATTAATGAGTGAATGGTCAGATAAGTGAATACAAGAATGGTCTAAAGATACATGTAGGTATGCGTCCAAGTGCAAGAAGACCTTTTATTCTTTTCTTTGACTTGGGTATAATTGACACAAAATGTTACATTAGTTTCATGTGTACAACATAGTCATTCTAAAATCAAAGACAAGAAGTGCAAGAGGGAGTGGAGAAGCAAACTCCCCGCTGAACAGGGAGCCTGACTCAGGGCTCAATCCCAGGACCCTGGGATCACAACCTGAGCTGAAGGCAGACGCTTAACCACTGAGCCACGCAGGCACCCCTAAAGAAGACTTTTTAACACTAACAGAGCCAAATTTGACGCTTGGGATCACTAGGACCAAGCAAGGAAGAAGATAAATGAACAGGAGTAACATTCCTATAACCTGGAACCTCAATTTCACAGTTCCTAGTTTTTTACTGTATGGAGCTCTTATTATGAATCATCTTGTTTGCTTTCCAATTCTAATTAGCCCATCCTGAGCTAATGGATTGCACAGGGCCTTTGGCAAGATGGTTTTGTTCTTTGCAAATGATACACACCCATGCAATTAAAGTAGTTAATGCTTGTGCCTACTTCAAATGAGATCAAGTTATCTTCCCATACTTATGAAAACATCAGTAGGTGTCAGTAGGTAAATCTAATAAAAAATTTTTTGTAGAGTCACAGACTGAGACTTGCAAGAATTCTTAAAGTTGGTCTCTCTCTCTTATGCAGTGAAAGAATGCCTAAGTAACACAAGACATGAGGGGTGCCTAATACCTGTGTAACACTTTCTAATACCTATGTAACAAGTGGGATCTTGCCTCACTGCCCTCGACAGCCAGCTCCACCAGAGAATAGCTTGACTCTTTATAAAATTCTTCCGATAATGAGTTCAAATATCCTTTCTGTAATTTTTACCCTTGACCCTAGTTTTAACTGCCAAACCTCTGAAATGTAATTTCTTTCCCAGGTAACAATTCTTAAAATGTCTTAAGATAACTGCTATGTCCCCTTCCTTCTTTTTGTAGTGACACTTCCCCAATTCCTTCATCTGTTCTGGATCCTTCGAAAGCCCAGATCCTGACCACACTGACAATATTCCTTTCCAAATGTGATGTCCATAATGGGCCTTACAGGGCCTCCATGACTTAACTTGTATCCAGAGAAAACAGGACAACAACTTCTCTAACTGGATTTTTCATGTTCGGTTAGTATGCCTAGGACCACAGTCCTCTTTGGGCAACCACACAGCATGATCGCCTCTACACAACAGCACTGCTGGTCAGTAAAAACCGTTGGATCTTTCTCTTCTTTGGTCCAAACATGCACTGTTTTTAAAGGAGGTCTACCTTACCTTTGTGGTTGTGTAGTTGCAACATGTGCATGGGTGTGTTTTATATAAACCTAATGACCAGGTCTATTCTTATAAAATGCTATTCTTGTTAGCTTTGGCATATCCTTCTGCTCTGCAGACAGCTGTTTAAATCTGGAATCTCTTCCCTAACAGATTAGCTATTCTGGCCTCTTTTTGCCATGTATGCAAGCAATGTTTTTTACATCTTCTCTAAGTCACTGCTATTTTGCTGGGGAAATACAGACCAAGGGCAAGAATCCTGGCAGTCCATGAGATTCTTGCCGGGTTGACATCCGTCCTGTCTTTTATCACCAGGCTTGGGATGGAATTGTTCAGTTACTGGTGAAACTCCTGACTGCTCTATCACGCTGCCCACAGTTCTTCTTGGTAACCAGAACAGCATGTCCATTTCCCAAAGGCCTTCTTGACAGTCACATACATACCATCCACAGCATTCCCATTATCTACTCACCCGGCAACCTTATCACAAAATGTAAATCAGGTTAATTTGTTATTCAATTTATGTGGTACCTTCGGAACATCACTTTTTTTTTTTCACTTAAAAATCCATTCTACAATTTGCTGAGCATATGATTCTTCATCAAACATAAAAATAGTTAAGCAGTATAAATTCAGGACTTATTTTCTGACCTTATACAAAATCACTCACATTTATAAAATATTTAAAAAATCTCCAAACATGGTCCGAAAATGAAATTTAAAGTTCTAAAGTTCACAGATGTTGTATTCCTTTTTTTTTTTTTTCCACATATACATTGTGTCCTGGGAAAGAATAATAACATTTCATTTTTCAATCACCATAATCGCTTACATGGTACTTTAGGAAATTAGAGCAAAACCTTAAAACCACATGTCTCCAAAATTAGCCATTTCTGTGCTTTCTAATGGCCTCATTTTATTTATTTATTTTAAAAATATTTTATTCATTTATTTGACAGAGAGAGCACAAACTGGGGGAGCGGCAGAGGGAGGGGAAGAAGCACGCTCCCCACTGAGCAGGGAGCCGGATGTGGGGCTCGATCCCAGGACCCCGGGATCATGACCTGAGCTGAAGGCAGATGCTTAACTGACTGAGCCACCTAGGTGCCCCAAAGCAAAGTTTGTTGGGCAATAGTAAAGTGATAGTACAAAGCTCCTGAAGAGGGAGGGTACCTGAGAGGGTTGCCCTAATGGCATCATTTTACAGATGAGAAAACTGAGACAGATAGGTTAAATAAATCTTTTTTTTTTTTTTAAAGATTTTATTTATTTATTTGTCAGAGAGAGAGAGAGCACAACCAGGCAGAGGCAGAGGGAGAAGCAGACTCCCCGCCAAGCAAGGAGCCCGATGCGGGACTCGATCCCAGGACCCCAGGATCATGACCTGAGCCGAAGGCAGCCGCTTAACCAGCTGAGCCACCCAGGCGTCCCGGTTAAATAAATCTTATTAGCAAATAATACAATTAAGTCTGATCCACACTGCAAATTAAAATACCTATATTCTTAAGAAAAAGGTAATCCCATCACTGAAAGAAAAATACTTACTCTATCAGTTACTAATTCTAAAAACTCACTTTCAATGAACTCAGCACTTCAGTTACTTAAAGAAAGACAGAAAACTCCCCTAGGCTGATTCCATAGAGTCAACTCCTGTGCTCCCTGCAGATTCTGAGTTAGTTTGGGGCCAGCAAAGAGAATCTGCGGTCCTTTCCCATTCTAGAAAAAAAACGAACGTGACATTAACTCTGATGGAGTCAACAGAAGGTATATGAAATGCCAAACTTAGGCAGGAGTTTCTCATCATAAAACATGGAAATACAGTCATTAGTAAAGTCTTCATTGCATATATATTACACACACACACTACTCCTATCGGTATATTGCCACAGAAAAGGAAGGCTGAAATACTCCCAGTGGTAATAAATATGGAAACAGGAGGGCAGTGAGGCTTTACATACCACCTCTTTGCTGGGCCACAGTAAAATCAAAGTGTAGAAACTTACATTATTATTTGCACAAGAATTAGGGTGAAAATAATATCTGAAACTAGAAAAAAATGATTCAGAAATGGTATCCTTACAATACACATAATGTGGTCCTATCATGTCTACTTGTGAAATACCATCCTGGATGGTTGCCCTGGATGGCCTCTTAGGTCCCAGCTGGTATAACAGGATGGACTTCGAGAAATCTCCCTAGAGCACCAGAGCTCTGAAAAACACATATTTGGGGGCAGAACGAGCACCAGGCCAACTCGTGGAGAAACAAGTTGCTACTCACCTCCCACTGGGGAAGACCCTGGAGGCTAGGAGACTGGGGGGCGGGAGGCGGGGTATCCTCGGAGCAAAAGGTATCTGCAGGTGGGGATCACTGTTGCTGGCAGACCTGTGCCAACAGTCTGGTCATTAGCTTCTCTGCCTGAACACTAAGAAACCCATGCCACCCAGTGTTGATGCAAGATCCACCATGAATTCCTTCGTAGATCACCTTCTTTCATTACAAACTCCACCATCTCTCATGGTCCCATTCTCGATGATTCTAGAAACTGCTTTCATGTATACAGTTATATGCTCTGAGTTACAGGCATCAGGATCTCCTTCCTCTCAGTTGTCTAAGCCAGAAATGTGGGTGTCATCCTTGACGTCCCCCTCATGGGACACATGGCAAGTCACCAAGTATTATTGATTCTACCTCATCAATGTCACTCTAATCTGTTCATTTCTTTCCATCCAGCTTACCCGTCCCTTACATCAGATTACCATCATCTCTAGCTTGGATGAATTTAATAGCTCTCCAAATGGCCTTCCTGCCTCTAGTCTTTACACCCTCTAATTCATTCTCCAAAATGGGGTCAGCAATCTGTATATAAAGAAAGTCTAATGAAGCTACTTCCCTGCTGAAAAGGCTTTAGGATAAGCCCAAAGTCCACAGCCCGACAGACAGGACCTTCATGATTCACCCCGACTGACCCACCAGCCTCCTTGTTCCTCTGTGCTCCGTGTTATTTGCAATGCCTTGAGCCGGTCATGCCGTGTTTCATTCCTGGGTCTTTGTCATTGCAGCTTCTTCTGCTTTCCACGTGCTTTACAGATTCACAACCCAGTTCTTCACATGACTCCACAGCTCCCAGTGCTGGCTTAATAAAAGTCGTAGCTGATACTCAATGTGAGGGGTTCCGTTCCAAGCATTTTAATGCATTAAGTTATTTAATCCTCACATCAGCCCTTTGAGGTAAGTACTATCATGTTCGCCTTCTATAGACAAGCTGGCATGATCTCTCAAAGCTGGGTTATATGCTTCTAAGTGTTCCCAGAGCCCCCTGTGTTTATCATAAAACGTACTATTATACATTTCCCCAATTTTCTGTACTATAGACTATAGGTCCTAAAGGAAAAAGACACATCTAGTTTTTAGTGATCTCCTAGATGAAGTTCAATAAATGTCTGCTGAACTAATAAATGATGACAGTGCTCAACAATATGGGATACAGGTTCGGGGCACATTCTAGAACCCACTTGCTTGCATCCAAATCTCAGCTCTTCTGATTACTAACTGTATGACCTTGAGCAAGTCATTTAACCTGTCTGCCCAGAATGGGGATAATGATAACACATACTTCATATTAGAGTGAAATAAGTTAATATCTGTAGACTGCTTCGAGGAGTTCCCGGCATATATAATGATAATATAAGTGTTTGCCATTATTAGCATTCATGTTAATGAAGGAACTAAAGCCACTCGTGAAACGGGATAGATATCATTAGCTCAATTTTACTGGCAAGAGGGGCTGACGAAGATCAAGTGAGGATCCTCAAATGTATGCTGGTTCTAAAATTAAATATCATCATCCAAAGATTTGTTACAATGCATCGGAGACATAGCTGAAGGATGTCTTACAAAAGATCCCATCCGTGGACTTTTTAAAAACAGCAACAACGAGGACAACAGCAGATGAATGAGTGGGCTCCTAACAAATTCCAAAGAGGAAATGATCCAGAGGTTTCAGAGCACACCACTTACTTGTATAATGGATGTATTGCTACATGTGGGGGCCAAACTTAGAAGAAAGTTACGAGAAAACGTTTCCTAAACAGGACCATCTCGGATTTGTGGGAATGTTTAGGACCAAAGCAGCTCTGTTTTATAGAGAAAATTCCCTAAACAAATTACTTTCTCACAGTGAAAAAACTTGCATCCTCAGACCTTGACAAAGATTTAGTTGTGTGCTCTTAAAAGCATAGCAGATGTCTTTTCAAAATAAGAATTTTGTCTAAGAAAAGATGTAACCAAAGGAGTAAACACTGAGACAAGATTTCATGGCATTGATTAAAATATTGCATCTTGTTACACACATCGTCTTTGCTCAGGTTACTGAAACGAAGACCCCAGTGGCTGAAAACAGTGGTGAGTCTTCACCAAAGGAGACACAGGAAAGTTTTATTCAGAGCTGACCCTCTGCTGAGCAATCCAAAGGCTTGGTCCTCACGTCCATAACCCACTTAAATGTTCATGGGAATTTCCTGGTGAAGAAACAGCAACCTGAACTTTTACTCTAACATTATCCCTTGGTTCTCAGCAGTAATCCATCATTTGGCAATGACTGGCAAAGAAAATAATAAAGGGTTCATTGAGGTTCATATCTTTTCTTTCTAAACCACATATAAAAATGAATTCCTGGATGCCTGGGTGGCTCAGTAGGTTAAGCGTCTGCCTTCGGCTCAGGTCATGATCCTGGGGTCCCAGGATCGAGTCCCACATCAGACTCCCTGCTCATCAGGGAATCTGCTGCCCCCTCTGCCCCTCACCCCACTTGTGTTCTCTCTCACTCTATTTCTTCTCTCAAAAAATAAATAAAAATTTTTTAAAAAATGAATTTCTGAAACTCCATTTCCCATTTTTGTGATAGAGAGTAAACCCTACATAAAAAATAGCAAAATCATGAAAATTTTTATTTGCCTGAGAGGTTTGTAAGAACAACCAATGGCACCTCATGACAAATAATGTTTTACTCATTAATTTTTAAAACTTTGAGACAATAAGATCCCATTATGACCAAACATCGAAGAAGCCCTAGATTTTGCTGAAGAGGAATTTGTCCTTTCATGGAAAAGAAAAATGGATGAAGCCACCGTGAGATTCTAGAAAATTCTCAATGGCTCTGTCATTCTCCAAGCTTATACCTCTACACGTTGATGTCATTTGGTTTTATGTTTTGGGATTAAAATGGACACCAACGAGTCAGATTCCCTCTTTTCTGGTGTTGCTTCTAGCCGCACACCCCTCTCAATTAATCTCTCTGTCTCGGTCTCTTCTCAGTATTTAAGTATCACATTCCTTGCCTCTAGCTCTGTCTCTGTTTCTCTTTGTCCGTCTCTCTGTCATAAACACGCACCCTCAGCCACATGGCTATAGAGGTGAAGCTCCTGGCCTGTCTGAATCCACTCCTGACCAAAACCAGTTCCTCTGAAGCCCCAGATCCATAATGGACCATTTAAAATTCCCTTCCCAGTCTGCAGCTTCTGGTCAGATGTGAATGGTCTAAGGGCTGGCATCTGATTCCAGAATGGGCCAGTTGAGTCCCTTCCCAGAAAATTTATAAAATGCAAGAAAGACAGAGATCTTGACATATACATGTAGAAACTATTGGCTGCCATGTTTTGTACAATAGAAATGGAAGTAGCAGGGGTGGGAGGGGGAGTGGCAGGAAGAAAAGCAGTTTACAGAGGGAGGTAAGAATAAAATAAGTACATAGGAGAAACTAAGATGAAAAATATGAATAGGCTTTCCTGGATAACACAGGGCTTTCCATCCTCTAGTTCTAGGCTATTCCTTAGGCGTGGTGATCTACACATCCCTGGGTTCTGACATTTTTGTTCTTCTTTTTCACCTAAGTGACAAGCGTTGGTTCCTGTTCTTCTAATCAAAAGGATAGTTAACACATGAATAGAACTCCAAATTTAGGTATAGGGCCCCAAACTGAAATATATGGTTTCTTCCAGATACGTCATAGCCACCACTATCAGATCAATCTTTTGCTGTAATTTTAGAGTCTAAGACAAAAGAAGTTCAATCCATGGTCAAAAGTCAAAAAGTTCCCAGAGAGTTTAAAGAAAGAAAAAAAAAAAAAAACCTATAATGGATGGGCTACACAAGTGCTTTTAACGATATAAATGAATTAGTAGAATTCATCTTCCTTATATTTCCTTTAGTTTCGTAAGTTAGAGCTTTAAAGAGATATATTGAAGAAACATATTTAAGTAGATCAGTTTTCATTTTGATGAAATATTCGTGCAGATTATAAACCTCATCAGTCTGTTTATTCGTAGCCCTCTTAAAAATTGTCATTTAAAAAGAAAATGAGCTGTTAAAGTACTTATGAGTCAGCACATTTTTTCTTTATGTAGGTAAGTGAGGGTAGATTGGGGAGTTTCTTTTAGAAGCAGAAGATAATAATAACAGTCCTATGTTTGAATTTCAAGTTCAATATCACATTTGGCATGGATTTCAAAGTCTCCCAGGGGTGCTGTTTTGTTCACAAGGAGGTTTTTCTTGTTTGAGGCCTCTTGCATAAGACTCTTGGAGGAGAGCAAAGAAAAAAAGATTCGCTACGTGCTGAGACATGAAGAAATTAGTGTAAAACACCCAAGAAGCAATGCTTCAGCCTCTTTAAGCTGAACAGCAAAGCAATTTCATCCTTTCCAAAAAAGATGAGGTCAAAAAAAGGGGACCAAGTGCTGAGGAGAAAGGAAACTATTATCTTGGTCTTTACAGAGATCAAGTCAAGCCTGGTGGGAGATGGGGCTGAGCCCGAAGTTCAGGGCCTATGGAAGAGGCTCCAGCTTGCAGAAAATTCTAACTCCTGTCTCCATGTCTCCATCCTCACTTAAAACTGCCTCCTTTCTTTCATCATGTCCTCCCCCTCGCCCCCCTGCACGCAGCTCTTCCTCAAGCCCCTGGCCGCTGCTCTCAGCCAGTGCTGGGGTGTCTGAGTTGGGAGGGAAGATGGGTGGTGATTCATCCTCAGACACAGGAGTAACTTCCCAGGCCTGGTGTGTGGAAGCTTCTCTCTGCGACTACCTTCCAACAAACTTCATTTTAATTATGACTTTTCCCTTCAGTCGTGTTAAAACACATGTAATAGTGAACTGGGTTCTTATGAGGCAAAGAAGTAGGAAGGACCCAATCATGAGTGTGTAGGCCTGACCTTCTCCACACTGGAGGGGCAGTGGGCCTGGTTCACATTTTTATCGGTTTCATATAGATGGTCCTCTTGCGATGGGGAGAGGCTGTGGGCAGCTCCCCAACTGCTGGCCATTGGCAGAGGCCTTGAAGGCTTTCAGGGTTAAAATCTCGTCAACACTAAGAGCACTACCCTCCTGAAGAAATGTTAGTCTTGCCCAGTTCATTCACTTGAACATGGCCTTTTACAAAGAAATTAAGTGGCCTGATGGTCCTCCTGTGTCAGATCAAAAGTCAGTGAGACTTTGAGGCCAGGGAACCTGCCAAATGGCTCCTCCTTCAAGGCTTCTGCTCCTGCTGTTGCTGGGCCTGCCTCCATGGAACCGTCCCCCATCATGACGGCCCTCAGCCCTCACTGCTTTGGGTTTCTATGCAGTTGGCATGTCAGCAGAGAAACTTCTAGGACCACCCAGCCTAAAGTAATCTACCCTTTCGCTATCTCTGCCCCGCCACTGTTTATCCCTTCCCCTGCTTTATTTTTCATCAGAGATCTTAACGCTACTTGACGTCATATTCTGATTTCTCTTTCTCTGGCTCACCCACGTGAGGACGCAAGCTCATGAAGGCAAGAGCTTCATCGTGTTCATCACTCAGTTCCCGGAACCTAAACAGGGCCTGGCCCATAACAGCCCTCAGTGAACACTATTTGAATGAATAAATAGGAATGGAAGGCAAATATCTCAATTTCTAGCTTAACAGACGCTCCTCTCCCTGTCAGCTTTCATTTACTCCTCTACGCTTTCTGTGCGTGGTTGGCTGACAAGGGTTGACAGATGGAGAGCTCCGCCCTCTCCAACGTCTTGTGCTACAGCAGAAATGCTTCACGTAAAGGTATGTGAGTTATAAAAACCTGGTGTTGACAGAAAGCGGAAGGAGAAAGACACCACACTGTTTGTCAGAGTGTGGACTGAGACCCCCAGGCGTCCCAACAACACATTTCCACCCAAAAAATCATTACTATGGGTGTGTGAGGAGTACACACACACGCACACACACACATGCACACATTATTTGCAGGGAAAGGGTCTACAAGACGACACATCAAACTGTTAACAGTGGTTCTGATCTTTCTAAAGAGAGGACTGAGGGTGACTTCCACTTTCTCAATCATAAATTTCTGTAATGTGTAAATGTTGGCTACCAGCAAGGAGTACGCTCATAATAACAAAAATAATAAAGGCTTCAAACATATTTAAAATCTGGAGCCAAAGCACTTTCATATTTATAAAACTATTTACATGCTGAGCTCTAATGTATTCTCTAATGTATTCTGATTCTCTAACGTATTCTAATGTATTTACATTCTGAGCTCGATGTCCAGATTCACAAGTGCTGTCACCTCTCTAGGCTTTATTTACTCCTGAGCCATAAAATGAGGCTAGGAATTTCGGTCCTGTCTGCTACTTGGGCTTATCGGGTGGCTTAAAGCAAACTCACAGAGTGAGGTTTGAAAACATTTTGAAATTATGAAGTCAATTCAAGAAGCCATTATGTATGTTATTATATTATTGTTGAAGCTTCTTGTTAGCATTAAATTTCATTTACTTCTCAGAATACGCTCAGAGAGATTTGTGTTAATTTGTGTTGTACAGGTGAGGAAACGGCTGGAGAGAAGTAAGTTTCTCCCTCAGACAGCAGAATTAGAATCCAAGGCCGACTTTAAACCGTCATTCCAGCCCAGGTGTTACCCAGAGAGAAGGTAGAGGAAAAGGCCTGGAAGAGCATGGTCCCTCCCAGATGAAAGGGACCAGGCACCCTTAGAACCACAAAATGAAATAAAACTACAGTGAAAGAACTGTTGCTTCTTATCCTGCAAGTGTGTTGGTCCAAGGCCAATTAATCCCTTTAATTATGCTCAGATACATGCTTTTAGGCACCCCAAACCATAAGAGTTTAGGAAAACCTCTTCAGAACAAATAGTCAAGATTTTTAAAAAGAAGAAGAGAAAACGTAGGCTTTGCTAAAACAAACATGCCTTTTGGAGGCATACTTGGAGGAAAAATGCAACTTTTAGAAAAAAGCAGGAGCGGTCATTCCACTAAACTGAGGAAAGGGATACTTCACCCACTGGGAAGTTTGTAAAGGTTTGCTTGTTATGGCAATGCTACCATTATATACAAACAAGAGGGCAGGACGTCTTCTACTAGTCCCACGCGGCCGTGATCCTAAAGGTTATTGCTCTTGCCGAGGCTTCGAGTAAGAGAGCTCATTTCTAAAGAAGGTGGCTGGGCTCCAAAGCAAGTTTTATCTCAACATAACAAAGTTCTGTCAATTCCCTAGCACCAGCCTGGGTCTAGTAATAGAATAAACAAATTCAAGACAGTAGGTTTACTGATCATCAAAGATCATCAGAAAACATTCCAAGATAAATTTTCCTATCTAAAAAAAAAAAAGGCATTTTAAAGATGTTTCAACTACCTGACTACTGATTACATTACTCCTAGATATTATTTTTTAAATAATAATAATTATTCTCTCTTCCTTGGGAGTGTCATCCAGAGAGGTTTCATAGCAATAAAGAACTGTCTTCTTGAAGACGTCTTTGCTTACTGCTTGAATCCTAGTATGTGCAGTGCGCTATGCAAATAAGGACAAATGAGATGCAGCAGTCCCTGCCCCAAAGAGGGTCACCCAGCACAGAGAATTACGGTTGGAAAAGCTATGCCTAATTTGCACTTCTTTGAAAGTTCCGGATCTATTAGAGAATCTCAAAACACAATATGAACTCCATGCACTTTTTATTTTCAAGATACTACTCCAACAGCTTTCTGTGCCCAATTCCAACCCTACTATTGAAGACAGGCTGCTCAGACTAGTCGACCTTGCCATCAGGTTAATGTTGGAAGTCCTGCCTCCCCTCTCCTTTATAGCTACTTCTCCGTTTTGGCCCCTCCCTTCTTTCTTTCTTTCTTTCTTTCTTTCTTTCTTTCTTTC
>CM052900.1:102907551-102928719 GCA_028534135.1 Potos flavus | reverse complement strand
CTTTCTCACATGATGAGCTCTCTGAAACATCCTGGGGCAAGATTTCATTCTGTGCTTCCTCAGGAGGGCAATAATATTGGAAGCACAGTTTGCAGATCATTGTAAGAGGTCAGCAAGAAGTCCCCTGGTGTTAATAGCTTGAGTGATACTGTTTTCTCCTTCAGACCACACCATTAAATTGTTTTCATTGCCCACGGAGGGACTGTTTGTGTCAGAGCAAATGAGACCTGATACAAATGCAAACCGGCTAATTTCAACCTAACAAAATAGTTTGCTCCTGAGAACTAAAAGAACAAGACAATGACAAAAATTTGTTAGGTCTCTTGATGATGTACAGGCAGGAGAGAAGAAATGTATTAAACAGATGAGTCCCCTCAGAGCAGATGATGCAGCTTTGGTGTGCTACCTAGAACTTCTGACTTTTATTCTCCCAGAGATTGGGGTTAGGGGTTTTTTTCCAAATGTTTTAAAAATACGGTATTTTATGTTCTTTAAGAATATCAGAGATTCTGGGGCACCTGGGTGGCTCAGTGGGTTAAAGCTTCTGCCTTCGGCTCAGGTCATGATCTCAGGGTCCTGGGATCGAGCCCCACATCGGGCTCTCTGATCAGCAGGGGAGTCTGCTTCTCCCTCTCTCTCTGCCTACTTGTGATCTCTCTCTCTGTCAAATAAATAAATAAAATCTTTAAAAAAAAAAAAAAAAGAATATCAGAGATTCTGCTTTGGGCCTATTTCATTGAACTTCCATTTATAAAGCATTTTTTTGTTGTTTGGTCATCCAAACGCAAAGCTCTGAAGCTGGGTTCATCCTTTTGCTGCTCCCCTCGTGCGTGATATGTCTCCCCTTCCTGAGGCAGCTGTCCTTTTAATGCCTTTTGAATCTATGTTTCCTGTTTTCTCACTGCCATCACAGTAACTCTTGTTTCTGTGAAGTGTTTCTACTTGGGACCTGGGTACTTTCTTCAAAACGTGCAGGTCAGGCCTCTAACAGCAGAGCGCTGAAGTAGAAAGCGGTACGTGTGTGTGTGCCGGAGGGGAGGGAGAGCTTGTCTGCATGTGATCCTGATTCAGGTGCCCATCCCACCGCCTGAAGCCTCACTTCTGCAATACAGTGTCTGGGCCCTCTTCCTGCAGCCCTCCCCACCGACCACTGGGAGCCGGTCAGAGCCCACCTCCCACCAGGAAGAATCCGAGGAGAAAGGAGCCTCAGTTCGGCCACATTCCTGGTCTCTGCTTTATACTCCAGTCCCGCTAATTAGGTCTCCATGGTAACCTGACTGGTACCAGGTCTGCTGAGACCGGGCCTCTCCCTGACTCCTGCCCGTCTCTCAGGGCCCTGCAGCCCTCCAGAGGAGGCCTCCGCCCACCCTCATGCCCAGCTTGGCTCAGGTCAATGACCAGGTTCTGCTTACCTGCAGTCAAGCTTCTCTGACGTCCAACTACTGATTTTGAGGTGGCTTCATGCACCTGGTGGTTGGCAGAAGTGGCATCTGTTGTCCCCAGCATTCCTGCCCGGTCCCCAGCCCTTCCTTGCTAGCTGCTGGCACTATTCCAGGGCCCGTGCTGCTGTGCTGGCCTCTAGGACCTGCCACTTTCCCCTCATCTTCCTGTGGCGCTCCCTCAGCACTGCCGGACACAGCAGGCACGGGCCTTTGTGAGCCTGCCCAGATCCAGCCAGCTCCTTGCTCCACCGAATCATCCCACAGCCCCGGCCCCAGCATTGCAGCCGCCCCCGCCTTCCACCTGCCACAGAGCGTGGACAGTGGCAGCCTGAAGCGAACAAATGCTTTCCACCCAAATGTGGCAGCTCCCACCCGTACCACTTTCTGTTATCACCTTGGCAGCTGTTCCTGGTCTGGAGGTGTGGGAGAAACTCCACCCAGGGGGCCAAGGGTCCAGTGAGCCAGTTGTCCTCTCAGGTCTCCAGGTGTCTGTCCATTTCCCATGCCAAGTGAATGCCCAGAGAGCTCTCTAGAAAACTCAAGAGGACCCCACGGCTGCTAGAGACCTTCATCTCCAATGGAGACATAAGTGCTATGAGCTTTGCATCCAGCCTTTCCCATTCAGTGGATAAAGGGTTGTCTCAGCCTACTGTCCCCTGACTGATAACTACAGAACATGCATTAATATACGCCAATATATCTTCGAGGGATTGTAAGTGAATGAGGTTCTTACAGAACCCTCAGACCTTAGTATACCATCTTTTCTAATGTCCAAGGCTCATAAGCCCCACGCACCCTGGCTCAGCCGTGTTCTCTGAACGTCTAGTGCCTGGTCACACCAGCCTCTGAATGATCCAAGGTGGCTGCTCTCTCCTGAGACCCTGAAGCCTCTTGAGGTCCCCAGGTCCCCAGAGGCTAGCCCATGGTGCTTCAGAGGGGCTGCAGAGCCAAGTTCCAGAGAACTCCTCAGAGCAGAGAGTCCCATATTTCTGTGTGGATCCTGAAGGTCACAGCCCCTCTACCCCACAATCACTGAGACTCCTCAGGCTGAGGAACCCAAATGAGCCCAATGACCCAGTGAACTCTCCCATGTTACCTCCCCTTCCTAAACTTAAAGGAATTCAAGAAAGCCCTCAACTTCACTTCCAGACTGCCCCATGGGATCCCTAGGGTAGCACTGCCCCTCACCCCAAATGACAGAGTTCCAGAGTCCAGTGGCTGGTCCTTGGCATTGTCCCTCCTTGACCACATCGAAAGAGACTCCCCCAGTCAGAAGAGTCTATGTGATCCCTTATTATACAGAGGCCAGGAAAGAAGAATCAGGAAGCCTAAAGACTCTCTAGGGTCATGACGCTCTTTAAAGTGCAAGCTGCCTTAGAGCAAAGGAACAATATTTCCCTTCCACGTCAGAGCAAATGGAGGAGAGTCTAGTAGTAACCCATAAATTAGCACAAACTTCCTGAAGGACCACTTCTTTGTCCTTCCGAGGGTCCATTCCATGCTACTGAAGGGACAGACTTTCAGCTTCTAAGCTGCAGAGCCCACAACCACTTGCGTCTCCTCTGCCAACGCAGGATCCCGAGGATGAGCCCCAGCCGCCGTGGACAGCACCGAACTCTACTGAGAGGGGTTCACAAGTCTGCTGTGTGTCCGTGGAGTAAGAGCGGGACATCCAAGTGGCCGTGTCCATCCCAGAACTTTGCTACAGGTTGCCCAATCTAAGTAAGCTCAGTGTAACTCCTCTGGAGCCCAGAGCCTTCACGAGAACATCAGGCCTAACTCCAAGGAGTCCCAGGACCCCAGGCGCTTGGAACGCATCCTGGGAAGGAGAGCGCTCATATACCGAGGAGGAATTGTTTAAGTCACGCAAGAAGTTCTGACCCGTCATATGAGGCCCATTTGTGGTGTTCTTTAGGTGAGGCCAGTCATGAGGGGGGCTGTTCAGGATAGAGCACTGACAAGCCTTGCCTTGGGCCCAGCTAGGAAGACTGAGAACAGACACAGGGCTCAGCCACATGGGCCCCGTGTACTCCCGTCTGTGCTCAAGACTGGTGATAAGGAGCCTTACCCTGAAGAAGACAAGGAAGTTTCTAAGACAATACTTCTCACGATGGAGGAGATGGATCGTGAGACAACACACACAGCTGGCCCTTGCAATCCTGGAGGAGGATAAATTCAATGAGAGTGGAGTGTCTGCATGTGGTCCCGGGCTAGTTAAGGCTGGGAGGTTATACTCAGCGGCCAGGCCAGTCTCGTGGGCGTGTGGCCCGCATGGTCACACAGAGCCCGTGCTCACCAGTGCCCTGAGCTCCGCTTCAAAGTCTGCTGTCTCCATCTTGAAATCCACAGTAAGTTTACCTTTGAACTTAGAGTTGGTAAGTGATGTTTGGTGGGACAGCAGGGTATGAGTGTGAGTGGAGATGTCCGGAAGAAAGGAAGGAGTTTTAGATCTTAGTGCCTTTGGCCCCACTTTTTTCCCTGCCTTTGTTATATGGGGCCCTTGAATTGTGTAGCCAGTCCTGTCTGCAGCTCTGTATAACAGCCTCCCAAGTAACCACTCACCCTCGAAGGAGGGAATTAAAGACGTAACAACCATGCATTCTCTGGCAATTTCTCCGCCTCTGATCCCATTCCTACAAAAGAAATCTCCTTTTATGCCTTAGAGTCACTCACTTAAGACTTAATTGGTACCTGCTTCAAACTCCCCCCAGCTCAAAAAGACTACTGGGAAGAGCGGGACATCGGGGGCTGGCATTCCAGAAAGCAAATCATGTCATGACATCACAGGGTAAGAAGGATCCCGAGCGGCAGTAGGACCTTCCCTGTGATGATGACCAGGACAAGGACGGAGGTTGGGGCAGCTGCTCAGTGCCTGTCCCAGGACTCATCCGGTTAATATGTTTGTTAGATCATTATACAAACAATGAACATTTGCTGAATAACTGCTGTGTGCCAGGCCCTGCGGAAATGAAGACAGATCCAGTGCTGTCCTTGACGAGCTCAGTCTAGTAAGAGATACAGGCACTTAGCAAATAAATTATAATAAAATGGGCTAAATATAAATAATATGCTATAGAAGCTCTGGATAATTAACTTCGGGAGAGTCAGAAACTATCACAGAGAAGGATCTTAAAAGATAGAAAATTGTCATACTAAGAATACCCAAGAGGGGCACCTGGCTGGCTCAGTTGGTAGAGCATGTTACTCTTGATCTCAGGGTCATGGGTTCGGGCCCCATGGTAAGTGTAGAGATTACTTTAAAAAAGTTTTTTTTAAAGAATTAAAAAAAAAGGGGGGTCTAACACCCATATTAAAAAAAAAAAAAAGGATTACCCAAGAGGAGCATCAAGCAGACCCAGAAATGAGGAGAAGCTCAGCACTGTAGAAGCCTGGGCTGTGTGGAAGAGGGGATATTTAGAAAAGAAGGTTGGGACTAGAATTGTGAAAATGGCCTCCTAATCCCAGGTCGCTCAATAATTTGGACTTTATCTAGAATGCAAGAAGGGCCCAGAAAAGATTAGACAGAGTTCACTGTGTTTTTTAGGATGGGACCTCGGCTGGTGGTATGTAGGAAGGCCTAGGGCAGGAAAAGCAGGGAGGAGGGAATCCCGCGATGATGGTAAGCAACAGGATGGTGAGGCTCAGTCTCAGGGGTTGCGATAGGATCTGACACACCCCTCAAGTAGATCTGGTGACTAACTGGATATAGATGCTGAGAGAGATGGCCATACTAAGTGTTCCAGGCTGGAAGGCAAGGCAGGTGGGACCTCCATGGTACATGTGCAATACGACCCCCAGAGCGGATTTAGAGGGGAAAATTAAATTAGCCGGGCCTGGAGGGCATCTGGCTGTGTGTGTGCCACCCGCAGCTGGAAAGAGAGATCTGGATCTCATGAGGAGGCCGAGGATGGAGATACATCTCTGAGCAGCATTCACAGAGAGGCACTGGGCCAAGCCACAAGAGGAAGGTCATCTTAAGAGAACATGGGCAGCCACAGAGGACAGGAACAAAGGTCATTTCCGGGATGCCCAAGGATGGCAGGGACGGGACAAGAGACAGAGAAGGAACTGAAGGGGGAAGAAACCATCGAAGGGTGGCATGAAGCAGGCAGCTGGGCAACAGGGAGCTCAAGTCGGATCGCTGGAGTGGGCAGTCAGGGGGGCAGTGGGGGCCTCATCAGCACAATCTTAATAGGGACAGAGTTAGCTTACCATGGCTTGGGGTACTTAGAAAATAGGATAAGAAATGGAAGAAGAAAGACAGAACAGTAGTTAGAAAGGGGACCTAAGGTCAGAGGCTGTATATTTTAATGGTCAAATACAGAGCAGAGCAAGAATAATGAGAATGGGCTCCTGGGAAGGCTGGAAGTAACGGGCTCTCGTAGGAAACTAGAAGGTAAAGATGAGGCCTTTGTGGATTGGATGGTAGAGGGAACGGTAATAGGAACATTCACGTCAAGTCAGAAGGAAGCAGGGAAGGTGAGGTCAGCTGTGGGTTGAGAAAGGGCAAAGTTCAAAGGCTTTAAGAAATCTTAGTTTCCAGGATGAATTCCTGCCCCTGAATCTTAGTTCCATCTCTGCCTCTAGCCAGATTTCTGCAAGCTCATGCTCCACTGGCCTGTTCCCCTCCCTCTCCCCTGCTGGGCTTCCCTGGCTGCTCCTCCTGGCCCATGTAGATTGGCCTCTGCTGACAGCTCCACCTTCCTGCTCTGGAAGGGGCCTGCTCTGCCTTCTCTGTGCCATTTGGGCTCCCTGCCACCCACAGAGCCTTGGGCCAACTCCAGCAATCTCCTAAATGATCTCTCCCTCTTCCACCACCCCCGTCTTTCTAAAATTCTGCATGTAGCAACTCCCAGCTTCCTCTCAACCCATCAATGCCCTCAAGACCCCACAAGGGCTCTCCAGTGCCAGATGAGGCAGTTGAGCTGCGGCCACAGACCTACATAATTCCGCCTGTAGAGTCTTTTAACAAAAGTAGAATCCGTGCAGGCAGCCACAGGTGCCACCCTTCCCTATTGCCTTATAAGTCCAAGGCCAACCCAGGCACCTGTGTCATCTGCCCAGCCTCTGTAGGCATTTGACAACAAAGTCCACGCCATCTTGGGATTCAAGGCTTTCCATTCCCTGACTCCAGAATGCTTCTCAAACCAGACTGTCATTCCTCTGCAAACCCCTAATTCCAGAAATTGGTCTATCCTGTTCCCCTTCCCCCTTCTGGCCTAAGTATGGTCTCCCTGACTATGTGTATGCCTGTCTTCCATCCTGCCATTCCACCCGTCTACAAGGCTTTGCCCTCCCTTCTCTACCTGTTATACTGAGATCAGGCTCATATCCTGCCTCTTCAAGGAAGCCTCCACAGACCATCCAGACCCACAGCGTTTTCTGCCTGGGCACCCTCACTTGGTCCTTCTGTATTTTTATTTGTTTCCAGTTATCCTGCTATTATTTTTTTTTGTAACCTTCTTATTTTCTCAGATCAGCCTATAAATAGGGTTCACTTTAAATCTTACATACAAAAAGCCAACAGAGCAGATCTGCCTTTGTGTAATCTACCTCACACATGACCCAACCATTGATTCATGAACGTTGGTCATCTCCCAACAACGATAAAACATCACAGCAAGCCCAGATTCACAGTGCCTTTAAGGCAGAGGCACCCAATACATGTTTACGATGAGAAAATGTGAAAACCAGAAATCTCTCCCTGTTCAGAAAACCAAAAGCGTAAAACAAGCTCAGGGTTGGGCTGTGAACTCTCTGACCTGAAGAAAACAAACAAGTCTCGGTATATATCATGGTCACTTGGCCATCCAAGGACAGCCATATTTCACCAAGGCAAGAAAGGAGACCCATTAGAAGAAGCAGGAACTTGGAAATCCAGAGCTCTGGCCACAATACCAGCAATGATTTACAAGGTGAACTTGGACAAACCTCTCCAAGGTTTGATTCTGATACTGACTCTTCGAGGTAACAGGACCTTTCCTTCTCATACGCTGCACTTATGCCAACAATCTGGTGGTGAGGGAGCGTGGGTGGCTGGAGCAGGGAACAACCATCAGGACAGGGTGAAGGCTGCTCACCAGTGGTGTCCCCCAGCCCATACTTCTGGTTCACCTGCCCTCTACCCCAGCTTCTATGGTGATTCCTCGGTCTGACCAGGCATGACTCCAGAAAACAACTTTACTCCCAATTCCCACCCAACCTGTTTGCTTTAGCTACACACAGTACAGCGGCCCCCCACCTGAAAGTCTGAAAATACGATGTTAGCACGGACTTGATAAAATTCTACCATGGGTCAGCACATACCATGCTATGCCAGGTATGAGCCTAGTGGTGTGGCACCTGGGTAACAGACAATAGCCACATTCCCCTTTGTCAGAAATTGAGGCCCTAAGAGAAGGCTTTACTGAGTTCTGGAAATCCAAACCTTCCCGGAGGCTGGCTGGGTGCTGGCAGGAGGACTGGATGTAGTTGGGTAATGGAACATCTCTGCTAAGTGAAATAAGCGAGACAGAGAAAGACAAACACTGTATGGTATCACTTATATGTGGAATCGTAAGGGGAAAAAAAGAGGGGGAAAAAAGAGAAGAAAAAAGCCAATTTCATAGAAACAGAGAATAGAATGGTAGTGGCCAGGGGGAGGGGAAATGCGGGCTGTAGGTCAAAAGGTACAAATATTTAGTTATAAGAATTGTAAGTTCTGAGGATCTAATGTACAACACGATGACCACAGTTAATAATACAGGATTGCATTCTTGAAAGCTGCTGAGAATAGATCTTAAGGATTCTCGGTGCAAAAAAGGAAGGAAGGAAAGAAGGAAAGAATGAAGGAGAGAAGGAAGGAAAGAAGGAGAGAAGAAAGGAAGCGGGAGGGGGAAGGAAGGAAGGGAGGGAGGAAGGCAGGAGGGGGGAGGGAGGGTCAGATTAATGTATCTTGGTAATTATCTTGGTAATTATCTCGATCTTGGTAATTATTCCACAACATATATGTATATCACATCATCCTGTCAGATAGTTTAAATATACCCAGCTACGTTTGTCAATTATTCTTCAAAAAATTGGAGGAAAACACAAAGATAGAATTTGAGAAGTGTTTCTATATCTCCCACTCGGGAAATAGTCAATAATTGTTTGCTCCAGCTAAAGAGGAAGGCTTCAGGTTTCTTTAAAAAGAAAAACCGTTCTGAAGGAGGAAGGGTGCTAGGCGGATAAAAGAAGCTGGGTCGTGTTTAGTGTGACAGAACTGAAGGGCTGTGTGGAAGAAATAGAAGAAAGAAGGCAGGGCAGGGATTGTACTGGAAATGAGAATGAGTTGGAAAAATGACTTTAGATCTGACTGCAGAGGGAGGCATGTGAAGGAGTGAAGTGGGAGGGGAAAAAGAATCGAGAGCCAGAGAGACCCAAACAGCCACCTAGGCAGAGGTAGAGGGGAGGTACAGACTTCCAAACACGTCTGGGTGGGTGAGCTGTGAAGAAGTGAAGGTCACTTGAAAAGGTGGGATGGAGGGGCACACAACGGTGGGGTTGAACTTGAACCTGACCTCCTTGTAACATCAGATGGTGAGGTCTTCTCCATCACCATGTCCCCCCTGAGGACAGAGGGCAGGTGTCAAACAGTACTGTGGGAGGCCACAACCCGAGGGCGACATGAGCACTCCCAGCTCACCCTGCAAGCCAGTGTGTCCCTCCCAGAAGGCGCCCATGGCGATGCCACAAAGCACACAGAAAATGTCTCTGCAGCAAAGGTGCTCCTTGGATTAGCTGCTTTGAAACAAAAGCTTGAACAGCCCCTGGACTCAATGGACTAAGTCCTGGTGCCCGGATGGCTTGACTCTGGAAAGAATTAGACATTCTCCGCCTGATCGGACTGCCCAGCAACAACAGAGCTCCTGCGTGCCAGACAACGATCTGATCGTTTCAGCATTTCTTAAGGCAAAGCTTTCACTTGTTTTCTTAAGCAGATATGTGATAACTCAGGCATGCAAGGCAGCAAACACTGAAAGTAGACTTCTGCCCTGCACAAGCTACTATGAGGCTACCAACGCTGGAAACAAATGTAGGATTTCCTGAGACTCTCAGCATTTCTCGACTCCTGGTTTCTCTGTGTGTGCGTTTGTGTATGTGTATGTGCTTGTGTCCACCTTTTTTTGATGGAACAAGGACATTTCATTGAGGAAACCCATAAATAATATCAAAAGGCCTAGGTCCTGGTCTCAGCTGTTTTCAGACAGAGAGCCAACTTCCCGACGCTGGGACAGGTGGTAACAGTGCTCGACTACCAAGGCATCCTGGTGGGGTTCATTAGCGAGACAGGACCGTTTCTTAGGAGGAATGTCTTCTAGACTACACACAAGACGGTGCTGTATTATGGGATTCTTATTAAGCCAAAACTTAGTGGTCAGGGTCTCGCTTATAATGTTTTATTCATAAATGCTCCAAAAGTGAAATGAATTATGAATGCAAAGATCGTCTGTCAGAGACAGGAATCATTAACAGCATTTCATGGCTGGGGTTGGCATGTATGGGGTCTAGTCAGGCAAACGTGGAGCTTTTCAGTTCCGTGGCACGCACGTGTTCAGGTCGGACTGGGTCTCCAGGAACTGAGCGAGTGCTGTCGCCAGCGGTCAGGCCGCCCACCCAGGCAGCTTCCTCCAGACCACCTGTCCACATTACGAAAACTGCTTCCATGATGGCATCGACGGTAGGCCTTCGGCCTCCCTCTCCACTGGGCCTGTGATGTCACTGGGAATAAAAAAGCACTCTGCCTAAATGCAGGGCCAGGCTCCTCAGAGGCAAACTAAGGCCTCAGAAGAGTAGCCATGTTTACTTAGTGCATACTATGTGCCAAGCACCACACTGGGTTCTTGTAATGCGCATTCTCTCATTGCGTCCTCAAAACCTTGCCGCGCCAGAGGAACTGATATTAGCCCCACGTGTAAGAAACTGTCACAGAGTGTCGGGTAAACTGCTCAGGGTCACACAACCTGGAAGCGGCAAAGCCAGGACTGAAATCTGGTTCCCTCCCTATTCCAAAGCACCTGCTCCTGCTGTCTACATCTTGCATGAAGTTTCAGGAGTGGGTAGCTGTCATTGCCCAAGAGATGTTTTCACAATGGTCACTACCATATGGCAAAAATCTTCAGCACAAATCAAGGGCAAATTCAATTTTGAGAGTTCAAGTGACTTTACAGAAATAACTAGAAATCAGGGGAGATACAAGTTATAAACCTCATTACTAGGGTCGCTGTTGTTCTATCCCTATCACTTAGGCGAAGCTGCTCGTGAACTTGACTACGAGTACGGTCCT
Source organism: Potos flavus (assembly GCA_028534135.1). Classification (NCBI taxonomy): domain Eukaryota; kingdom Metazoa; phylum Chordata; class Mammalia; order Carnivora; family Procyonidae; genus Potos; species Potos flavus. The sequence goes on along the minus strand of CM052900.1, from coordinate 102,917,970 downwards.
GGAGCCGATCTGCTTGGATTCAGATCTCAGCCCTGCTACTAATCTTAGACAAGACACTGAACCTCTCCGGGCCTCAGTTTCCTCATCTGGCAATAATAACAGAACCTCCCTCAGAGAGCTCTCACGGAGATTAAACGAACACACCAAGTGCTCAGAACCATGTATAGCACAAAGTAAATATTAACTGTTCTTATTTTTGCTACTATGGGTCTGTGGGCAAGACGCTTAAGTCCACCCAAACTTCCTTACCCACAAAACAGACCTGCATAGCAGTGTTGCGAGAGGTAAGTGAAATAAAATCCCCAAAGCATGTGACTCGCAGACTTCCTACTGGTAGGCGCTCAAAAAATGTTCGTTTGTTTTCCTCTTCCCAAGACAGCACTCCCACTCACCCTTCTAAGACCTCAGTTTCCCATACTATAAAATGGGAGACACATCCATTCCTCGGTCACCGTCCACCTCACAGGCCTGTCACAGCCAGATCCTGCCAAAGGCCAGGCTGGATGTGAGGAAACCCGGTTTCCACTTTCAGTTCCAGCTTTCAAAAAGCCACTTAACTTCCCTAAACCTCCATTTCATCATTCATTCACTCATTCTATTATAATCTCAACACATATGTTCCAGACAGTGTCCTCCATGATAGATATGCAGAGAGAGAAATAAGGTGCCATCTCTGACTTCAAAGCACACACTAATTCAAAATGAAGGCGTGTAACAATTAAAGGGATGAAGTAAGAAACAAAATAGAGAGGCGGCCCAAAGGATGTCGTAAGCAGATTTACCTAGGTAGGACAGGAAAGATGCACAGAAGATAGGCCCTTGCACTGAGTCTTACAAGATGAATGGGAGTTTCCCAGACAGAACAAGGGGGAAGGTACTCCACCACGTGCAAGGCTTAGAGACGCCAAACAAAAAAATCATGAACAATTACAGCTGAGTGGAGGGCACATCAAAGGGAGCGGGAGGAAAGCAGAATAGTATCTTTCCCGCTTACCTTGCAGGATTTCCTGAGACGGAATGAGAACACATATTAAAACAGTGAAAAAGTGCTGCAGAAACATCGTGTACGCTTATTATTAGTACTCTAGCAAGATTCATGAGGGACTTAATTTTCACCCATTTCCTTCCAGTGTGAGAACTCCCAGGACTGTTTCTTTACCACCACTTTGCCTCTTTCCTCTCTCCCCTGAGAGAAAGCAAGGAGGATTTAGCACTGACCTAAGTGGAGTGGTGGGAGGGAGAAATGGCAAGAGAAACATCCAGCTCTTTGTTTCAATTACCACAAACCTTTTCAAGGTCCCTTACCCATAATGCTTCTCGTAATTTAAAAGATTTCAATCATTATTGGCCAGAAACGAGACCTTGACCCCAAAACCATGGCTTTTCAAACATATCTAGCCATAACCCATGTTAAGAAATGCATTTTATATTACAATCCCGTGCACACGCAGAAAGTGTCAGTTACAATCTCCTCATTGATTTCATTACTTGCCAGTGGGTCACCACCTGAGGTTTGAAAAACACCACCCTGAGAGACAAGGAGGTTTATGGAAGATTTTTTTGTGGAAGATTTCAAGAGTATGGTTCACAAATCCCCTCAGCCTTCTTTTCTTTTGCCTTTCAAGACACTGCAAAATAGAAGAAAATCCAGCCCATTTCCCAGGAAACAGAACATCCCCGTGGGCACAGCTCACAGGGTTTGTTGTCTGACAATAAATGAGAAGTTTTTCCATGGGGGGGGGGCTTCCTGTTTGGTTGCTAAGCTGATTAGCCCTGTTAACAAGTAGGATTTCAAAATTCATGACTCTCTCTTAGGCAGTGCTGTGGTGCCCTATAGAAAACAGGATCATATGTCCCCAATGTCTTTTCCATGGGAACGTTCAATAAGCAATTTCTTTCATGTAAAGGGCTCATCACACATCATGACTCAGAAATGAGCAAGCCTTCTGCCTCAGGGCTGCTAAAATGGGAACACAACGCCTAGATGCCTTTCCACTCATATACAGATTCAAGGTTCACACCACCATCGTCACTACTACCGCCTCCCTCAACAAGGAACAAATCTGCCCCCCTCCAGCTCTGCAAGCTTTGTGTGCAACCAAGATACTAACGCTGGAAAGAAACACGAAGGTCATCTGGTCTCCCTCTCTCCTTCCAAAGAGGATGGCCTAAACTAAACTTTCTAAACTAAACTAAACTAAACTAAACTTTCCTGGCTCACAATTGAGCTATTTCCTTTTTTTTTTTAAGTTAAATTAATTTACATATAGTGTACTATTCATTTCAGAGGTAGAGGTCAGTGATTCATCAGTCTATATAATACTCAGCGCTCATTACATCATGAGCCTTCCCCAATGTCCATCCTCCAGTTACCCAATCCTCCTCCCCTCCAGCAACCCTCAGTTTATTTCCTAGGATTAAGAGTCTTTTATGGTTTGTCTCCCTCTCTGATTTCATCTTGTTTTATTTTTCCCTCTCTTCCCCTATCATCCTCTGTTTTGTTTCTTAAGTTCCACATATGAGTGAGATCATATGATAATTGTCTTTCTCTGATTGACTCCTTTCGCTTAGCATAACACCCTCTAGGTCCATCCATGTCATTGCAAATGGCAAGATTTCTTTTCTTTTTTTTTTTTTCATGGCTGAAAAAATATGGAACACTTCATGAATTTGTGTGTCATCCTTGCCCGGGGCCATGCTCGTCTTCTCTGTATCATTGCAATTTTAGTGTCTGTGCTGCACAATTGAGCTATTTTCTGTTGTATCACACATGCATCTGCAAGGGCCCTCCTTGTGGTACTGCTCAATTTTAGATGTTTCTACTGTCACTTTTGATTTTGCATTTCTATGACTTAAAACATCTTTCCCCCCTGCCTATTCAAATCCCACCCGTCCTTCCAGATCACATCCCAAGCTCTCCAAGTAGCCGTCCCCAATCTCCACCTGTCCATCCCATCTTCCTTCTCTGAAATGAGATTCAGCTCCCTGAATTCATGCATCTCTGCCTTTGAGATGCTGTTTAAGAGACAGTTAATATATATTTATGGATTGACTTTCTAATATTTAAAAGAAGGCATGTTTATAAGAAACTTCCATTTTAACCTTTCCCACAGCATATATATCAATGTAAGCCGAAAGGTTTAAATGGTTAAATCAGATAATCATTACAGAAATTAATATTAAGCTATTAATTACACATACTTAGAACCAGTAACTACAATGATGGTAGAGCCAGCACTGCTGATTTTCAAAGGTACTGTCATTTGGGAGACACTCGTGTAAGGCAACGGAATTCGCACATGCATCGCAGTGAGCAACTGAGGGGCCTCCTCCCTGAGGAGTCGCTATGGTAGATGCTTTCACGGAAAAAGACTCTTTGCTTTGATACATAGTCAACACATGGAACTCTGTGTTGACTTTGATTACCTACTGTTATTACAGGATCGTTGGATTTTGTTACTTGGAAAGAATTTAAAGATTATCTATTCCACCTCAAAGGATGAAATTTAATCAGGAGAAGGTGAGCTAATAATGTACTTCAGATCACCCTTATAGGAAATGACAGATTTGAGGCTAAAACCATATCTTCTATAATCAAAAGAAATCAGGATCTAGAAGCCTAAAAACCTCATACCACCCAGTTAGAGGAAGTGTCACTTCCTCTGTCCCCAGACTTCTCATCTGCCACCAGATCCCTCTGTCTCACCGCTGAGGAACTTCCTCAGGTCCGTGCGGCCAAACCGTCTCCCCGACACAAACCAATTCCCCTACACTGTTTCATCTCAGCACCACAACTTCTTATCTTACTTAGCAATTTCACTCTTTATTCCGTTTTTTCCCCCTTATCCAACCACACCTGCCCAAACCACGCTGCTCCTGCATTTTACCCTTCTGTAACCATGCCAGGCAAAGTTACATTCAAACCTGAAGCTAGGGACCAAGACTGTCCTACGGAGTCCTGTTCTCCCCACCTAAGATTACTTACACCTTTTCTATCTCACACTGTATATGTATATGATACATAATATGCTGAAAAAAAGAAGGTCATTACCTTCTTGACACATGGCCTTTAAGACACATGGCTAAACAAAGATGCTTGCAAGTCAAGAAGGGAAAATAGCAAATTCATGGACAATACCAATAAATACTGAATGTTAGTTACTCTTTGCCAAAAACAATAGTATCCTGTCTAGTTCAAGGGTGCAAAAACTGATCAATGTGAACCCCCCCCCCCCTTTCCTTTACTTACTCTTGGCCTACATTCTTGTCAAGGGGCTAAATGGAGAATGACATGGTCAAAGCAGAAGATGAGACAAAGAGGAAACCAGGGAAACCAGTAAAATTCCCAATAAATCAAAACTGGCTGTAGGATATGGTGTTAAACACAAGGGCTCCGAAGGCCAGCGGCCCAGTGAGCATTGGCGCCCTTGTGCATGCCTCACTGAGAGCCCTGGGCAGGCTGCTCTGCTGTTTCTTCATCTGGTCAATGAGGGTAATGGTAGCACTACGTCACAAGACCGGCATGAGGATGGAATCGATTATTATCCATAAAACAGGTAGGACAATGCCTGACACATAGTAAGGACTATATAACTACCTGTTAACTAAAATAAATCCTCAGTCTGAAATCATTTTAACAATTACGCTGTGTGTCTGCTGACTTCTGTACCTTATTGGCGATTTCAGGACCTGGAGATATCCTGATGGCTCACATTCCACACCACATAGTCCCTGTGTCCTCTACTATGAACTGCTGCCCAGGAATTCCTTCACATAGGGACTTGACAGGAACATACTCCAGGACCTCTCTCGGGAACAGTCCCCACTGCTGTGGCCATCGCACATGGTAAGAAACGGCCTCTCTAATGTAGAAGACAAGGCCTGTGAACCCACGCAGCACCAATTCCAACTATAAACCTGGCTGGAACTGGGGGGCAGCCTACCAGAGAGAAAATAAAACAGAGAGAAAATTTCTTGTACCAAATACGTCTTCTGGGGACAGGGCTGGCGAAAGTCCTCAGAGCCGTTCAAACATGCTGTCCTAAGGCCTCTCCTCCCTTTCTTCATTTTGTTCTGATCAGGCTCTTGGCCATACCAAATTTGATCTCCTCAAAGTCACCTAAAAACTGCGTGTTTGCTAAGCTAGGCCCGGTATGACCTCATTTAACTCCGCCTCCCAAGAGCATTAACATTGCTGATACTCCCTTTCCTCGATGGCTCTCTTCTTGCAGCTTCTAGACCACCACATTCCCCTGGGTTTTCCAGCTACTCCTTGGAGGGCTCTTTGGCTGGTTGTTCCTTGTCTTCCCACCCTCCTCACACTGGAGCGTCCCAAGGTTTGTTCTTTGGTCCTCTTCCCCATGTTCACCAACCACATTCACCTCACCATGGCGAGCTCATCCAGTCTCGAGGTTTAAAAGACCATTTCTTCCCTCAATGACTCTCAGTGAATCTCCAGTCCAGATTTAATTCCTGAACTCCTGATTCAATAACTCACTTGGATGTCTAATACAATTCTAAACTTAGTTTGTCCAGAAGCAAATGCCTGATCTTCCCCACAAACCTCTTCAGCCTCCCCATCTCAGTGAATAATACTCCCCACTCTCCCTCCTCCTCTCACCTTGCTTCATACCTTACCCATCAGCAAATCCTATCACCCTAACCTTTAAAAAACATCTAGAATCCAATCACACGGCATTACCTCCCAACTGCCTTCTGGTCCCAGTCACTATCACCACTCTGAGTACTGAAATACCCTCTTCAGCAATTTTCTTGCCTTTGCCCTTGCCCCTCACAAAACAGCAGCCAAAGAGATACCATTAAAATGCAGGTCCAATCATGTTACTCCCTCATTCGAAACCTTCCATGGCTTCTCCTCTCACTTGGAAAAGCCAAAGTCCTCATGATAACTACACAGACCTACATAATCTGAGTACCTCCCATCAGCCCTCCGACCTCGTATCTTCCCACTCTCCGGGCTTGCTCTACTCCAGCCACACTGGCCTCCTTGTTGTTCCAGCCTCCTATGCTTACTGCATCTCCTACCTGGTGACCTTCCCCAGACACACACAGCTCGCTTCCTCACCACCTTCACATTTGCTCAAAAGTCATCTTCTAGCTGAAGCTAGAATTGCAACCTAGACCGGCTTAGCATCCTTATCTTATTTTATAAGTATTATAGTAAAATGCATTATTAAATGATTTTGTTTATCCCTATTACAATACTTGTGTTGTCTTCCCCTACTGGAGTAGAAGCTCCAAGCAGGTTGGGGATTTATGACTGTTCTTATTCACTACCGCATCCCTACTACCTAGTAAACGCCTCGCGTACTCTAGGTGCTCAGTAAGTATTTGTTGATTGAGTGGGAATAATGGCTCACTTGCTTCCTCCTTACCTAAGACAGTCATCACCGTCTTCATCAGCTTCATGGGTGTCTTCCGGCGGCTGATGGACCCACTCGTATGTGGAGACAAAACATTGGTTTTCCTCTTGACATACATGTAGATCCGCAGGTACACCACAACCATGATGAAGAAGGCCACAAGGTTGGACACAGTCCAGAAAATGAGGTAACTCCTGCTATAAATGGGGGCCAGGGAAGAGCAGGCAGAGATGTCACAGAGGCAATTCCAGCCCAGGGTGGGGACTGCCCCCATAAAGATGGCGATGGCCCAGATACACAAAATGAGTAGCGTCACCCTCTTTTTCGTCAGATTACTGTGGATCCGCATCCTCATGATTGACATGTGCCTCTCCACCGCAATCACCAACAGATTGGTCAGGGAGGCGGTCAAGCTAGTGTCCAGGAGCCCCTGGCGGAGAAACCAGCGGTTGACGGTCAAGGTTTTTGACACGGGGCCAGTGTTAAACATCAGGAATACATAGGCAATTCCAGCAAAGAAATCCGCAGCGGCTAGGTTAGCCAACAGGTAGTAGAAGGGGAAGTGAAACTTTCTGTTTTTGATCACAGCGGCGATGACTAGAGAATTTGAAAAAAAAATAAAGAGGCAGAAAAATGTTCCAACACACAACACAATCACAAGCTTCGTTCCCGTCCACTCATCGGCAGTGTCAGTGTTGCTCCTGTTGTAAAAAAAGTCCATCCGCTTGTCATAGTAACACTCATTCATTGTGGAGAAGGACTGAACATCCTAGAAAGAAATTTAAAGAAGAAACAAACATCACTCTTTGCAAATTCAGTCACTAAACCACCAATTGCCCCTGCTAAGCCCCAGTTCTGGCCAATGTCCGTTAATCCTTCAGATCCCGACGTAAATGTCCCTTGTTCCCAGATTCTAGTCCCCGACCTCTTATTATAGCATTTATCTTGCATCAGTAATTGTTGTCTGTTTCCCAGGCTAGGTGCAAGCTCAGGGAAGGATGGTCTATGTCTCTTGTGGTCACTGCTATAATCCCAAGACCCAACTGCCCTGGCTGCCTCATGACCGGTATTTGCCAAATGGCTGACTGACTGATCGTGGTTTGGCAATAGATCAAATAATTCTGAGTCTTGCAACATCTACTCTCCATCAGTAATAATTACAGCACAGCATATTAATGCTTTCTCGTGGTTGCTTCCAGCTCATTCCTTATTTATGGGTTCTTCTGTTCATTAGGCAAGGGCAAGTTGGTAATGCCAGGCGCACTGTCACCAAGATAACTTGAGTGTTGAGTTTACTCTTCCCATGACCAAATGGATTCCCCAAGAGATCAATTTTCTACCACTTCTGATTCCACTCCTGATCCTCCTCCCGCCATCTTCTGGTTTCAAGTTATGATGACAATGCTCACTTATTAAGCATGTGATACAGGGCCGAAGACTGTGTTCTCAGTACTCCTCCTTCTTTTTTTGTCTACTTTTTCCTTGTTGTCCTAATCCAAATTGTACCAGTGGTGAATGTGCTTACTGGATTTTCCAACTCAACCACTTTAAGTGAGGTTCCTTCCCTGGGCTTTCAACACAGCACATGGTAGAAGAGCCCGGCTCCACGGACAAGACTGAGCTCTGGAGTTTGGGCAGATGTCCAAGGATGTGAGAGCATACCTGCCAAGTGAGGGCAAGTCCTTGGGGCACATGTCTGAAAGTAGACCCCGAACTGGGGTATCAGGCAGACAGAAAACACTCATCTCAGAACAAGATCTCTTGGACACCAAAACTAAGGGATTCTGGCCAAGGAGGGGTTGGGAGGGCTCTAAGGATGCCTCTCCAACTATCCTGGTGGAAACACCAGGTGTTCTGCCTCACAGTGGTCTGGCCACAGCTATGAAGGGTCCAATCAAAGGAGACTGGAGTTGAAAGCCAGGAAATTTAGAGTGAGAATGCCTGTGGGCTCCCTTTCAAGGAACAAGATGGCAATTTATTCATGGGAGAACCATAGATCCAGTAGTCTCAGGCACTGAGCAATCCACTGGTGGGAACGAAGTGGCTCTAACAGCAAAAGCTTAATAGAAATCCCTAGCTTTTAAGGTTCTCATAAATTCTGCTTTCTAATACCATATCCAGAATCAGGATAAGCAGAGGAGATAGCAATTTGAAGTAGCACAAAATACGAATATATCTTAGTTTGCTTTTTAATTTATATTTTAATGGTATAATGATACTTTCAAATGAATTAGCTACATACTTCTCTGCCCTAACAAATGGAAGGTAAAATACCATTTTATAAGCTTACAATAAACAAACTGGGAGTGGTCTCAAGAGACAAATGCTCTAGAGCCTTTCAATTACAAGGAAAGGGACTTGATTTTAATGACAAAACAAAAATTACTCTGTTTGACAGACATTCACCAATGTTTAACTGCCAATAGCAGAGAACTCCATATAATAGGCCAATAGACCTATGCTGCATCATGGTCATTTTCCCAAATTAAAAATACAGATGTATAATTTTAATACCTTCATAATGTTCCAGTAATGATAACACGCTTTACTTAACTAATCCCTAAATGTTGGATATTTCAGTTGTCTCCAATATTTAGCCTCTATAAGCAAGGCTGTGTTCTTGTGCATTAATCTCTACACACTCGGCCAATTATTTGTTTAGGATTAATCCATACATTTCAAGTTGCTGAAGGAAAGAATATAAATTTATTTAAAGATTTCTGATACAGATTGTCGAACTGCCCTTAAGACAGATCATATTTCTAATCCCACCAGCAACATACGAAAATTGAACAAAAGATACTAATCTAGTGAAATTCAATTTAAATATTCAAGGAGAAAATTCAGTTTTCAATAGTGTTGGAAGCATACAGAAATTCAAGACAAATAACCCAAGAGAAATGTTCATGGTGCAATTATTATGTGTCCTTTCACTAATAAAAATATTTCGTGTATTTTATTTTGCTAGGTGGTCTGGATAGCTAAGAGAAACATATTTCTAATTTAAGAGTTATGTTATCCTTGACTAACTCATCAGTAATATCAATTAATATGTCAGAAAGATGTTGGTATGAAGATACTACCAAAAAAACTTTAAATTTTCCTAATTTCCTTTTGAAGGGGTCTTAACATTTTAGTTTTGGTTCACAAACTTGGTGGCATTTATAATTATATGATATCAGAAAACCTCAATGATTTTTACTTGAAAAATCTTCAAAGTCAACTTTCCCCCCATCAAAACCCAAATGGCACATTCTTAGACATATTTTGACAAAAAATCATCCTGAGACTGAGAAGCAGTTTTATCTTCCAAAGCTGAGAAGGCACAGAAGAAAACATAATTTTTTAAAAAGATTTTATTTATTTATTTCACAGAGAGAGAGCACAAGCAGAGGGAGCAGCAGGCAGAGAGAGAGGGAGAAGCAGGCTTCCCACCGAGCGGGGACCCCTGACATGGGGCTCGATCCCAGGACCCTGAGATCATGACCTGAGCTGAAGGTAGAACCTCAACCGACTGAGCCACCCAGGTGCCCTAGAAGAAAACGTAACTAACCAGAATTCCCCCCAACCAGCTCCCTACCTCGCAGCCTCAAATCCTACTTTTAAGAGAAACAGACAATGAAAGAAAATAAAGTTCATATGGGGAACCTGTGAAAAACATTCCATAGGAATATTATACAGCCACTGAAAATCATATTTACCACAAAGTTTTGTTAATATGAGAAAAAGCACATGCCATTTTAATTATAAATAATTATATATGTATGTATGCATATACATACATATTTTATAGACACAAAGACATACATACATACACATATTTCTTGACTCTCTTTTAAAAATATAGAAAAAATAAGGAAAACAATCTTAAAAGTGTAAATATTTCATTAAGGATGGTGGAATTAGGGATCATTTAAAACGATTCTTCCCAGTTTTTTCTCTGTTCTACATTTTCTGTAATAAATAAATAGACTTTTATTTTATTTATTTTTATTTTTTTTAAAGATTTTATTTATTTATTTGACAGAGAGAGAGA
>CM052900.1:102855262-102907051 GCA_028534135.1 Potos flavus | reverse complement strand
ACCAAAACTTTAGGGAGCTTCTAACAAACGATCAATGTATTGTCTCTCGAACTCTCTCAAACCTTAAAATATGATTCTGTGATCCCAGCCTCAACATCTCCTCCACAGAGATACCTTCTCCAATCTATCCAAAGTAACCCTAGAGGCCTGTTTATCTTCACCAGAGCACCTGTCATTTGTTATGAGTTTTCTCTTGTTTTTATGCCCATCCCCCACTGCTAGACTATTCTCCTCCAGTACAGCAGGGACCCTGCCTCTTAAGATCATGTCCATCCCTAGGGGCGCCTGGGTGGCTCAGCCGGTTAAGCATCTGCCTTCGGCTCAGGTCATGACTCCAGAGTCCCGTGATCCGGCTCCCTGCTCAGCAGGGAGTCTTGCTTCTCCCTTTGTTCCTCACCCTGCTCGGGTTCTCTCTCTCTTACTCTCTCCCAAATAAATAAATAAAATCTTTAAAGATTTTTTAAAATCTTTAAAAAAAAAAAAAAGATCACGTCCGTAGGATGAGCATTTGTGGACAGGATGAATGAATCTGTCCTACACTACCTATTCCCCCACTAAAATGACAAGTTCAATTAAACATCTTTGCAGACTTACATACACATCACCCGCTAAGTAGGTCAGTTAGAGAACAGCTTCACTGAACTGTGTTCTTGGGTTAGTTACTGAATATCTCCACTTCATTATTGCTATTCTTAATTGCTAGTATTTGAGAGATTGCTTTGTGCCTGGTCATCTCATCTAATCCTCCCGACAGTGATGTAGATACTATTATCAAACCCACTTTGCAGATGAGGAAACTGAAGTGCCCTTCCCGATGGTCTGTTCCCATGCGTTTGGAAGCAGGAAGAGAACACCCTGGATTGTGTTGGGGAAGCTGTGGTCCCCGGCCTGCGTGCTTATGAATAACATTAGACTTTCTCTCCACGGGCAAACAAAACAGATAGTCCCAGAACTGTAGTCATACTTACAATAACTATAGTATCACCAAAATAGAATGAGCCAATCAAACACACTCAAAGACTATATTGCACTACAAAAAAAAAAAAAATAATAATGGGGGCATTATAAATAGCCTTTAGGGTTTCTTTCTTTTTTTTTCTAAAGATTTCTTCATATGAAAAAGAGTACGCACAGACACGAGATGGGGAGATGTGGCAGAGGGAGAGGGGGAGAGTGAGAGAGAATCTCAAGCAGACTCCTCGCTGAGCCCAGAGCCAGACGTGGGGCTTGAGCCGGAAAGAAGAGTCTGGTGCTTAAGCGACTGAGCCACTCAGGTGTCCCTAGGGTTTCTTTGTTTTCTTTGAATAGCCCTGAGAAGCACAGAAGAGGCACTTTTCTGAAAATATGTTTTCAAATTTTATGGTAAGTAGGCCCACAATATGGTCAATTTCAAGATTAATGTTGCTAAACTTTAATTCCAACAAATCCCAAGCTGTTTTGTTTTTTTTTTCCTTTTTCTTCTTCTTCTTCTTTTTTTTTTATACCCAAGGTTTAGAGGATTTGGCTAGTTGTGACCCCAAAACAAAAGATGCTAAACTTTGGAGCTATTACCACAACTTCAAACTTCAGTAATTTAAGACTTCATAAAATGATGGTTTAGAAAGTCTATATGTGGAATCCAAATGAAAACTTCATGAGCAAAGCTCTCATTTAGACTCTCCCAAACTTGATCCTCTGAAAAAATGTTCAGCCAGCCCATAATGTGGAAACAATTATGAAAATTAAGACATTTGAAAACCACTCAAGCAGCTTTTATTTCCAGCTACCTCTTACAGGACCTGGTGCTGCTGGCCTTTTAGCTGGCTTTCAGTATAACGCTCCCCTCTGCCTCCTAGGATGAAGCGGGGTGCGTCCTGAACGAGACCGGTGGGCACTGTGCATATTTTCTTCTCCGAGGGCCTGCAAAGGTAGAACAGTTCTCTCCTCTCTGGAAACCCCGCCAGATGGGAGTTAGAGGTTCGGTCAGCTGGTGTGCCCAGAGCCAGGGAAGAGACCACTCCCGCATAAGCAATCACGTCTGCTCACTGAATTCTTTTCAATAATTCACGTTAATGGTGAAATCAGGATAGCATGGGAGATTTAAATCCACATACGATCCCTCAGGTTCATTTTAGCCGTGAGTTTCAAAGTCCTTAGGCTTGCTATGCCCTCTGCCCAGAAGCCTCCTCCCCCAGGCAGCCCCCGGCTCACATCCCCACTTCATTCCTACTCAGATGTCACCGCATCAGAGATCCCTCTTCTGCCATTCTCTAAAAGTGCACCTCCCACCACCCTGCTGAGCTTCACCCTCTGTTCTGCCTGGTCTTTCTCCGCAGCATTTCTCACTACCTGAAACTCTCTACTGGGTTTATGGTCTGTTCCCATGCGTTTGGAAGCCAGGCATGCCGTGTCATTATGGTGCCTCCCTAGTACCTGAAACAATGCCCAGCACATAGTAGGCACTCATTAAACACTTGTTAGCTGTAGAACAAAAGCAAGTCCTTGTGCACACACGCCTGCACGCCCCTCACTGTTTACCCAGACTAAGCATTATTGCTTTCTTCCTCGGTGTCCTCTCCAATTTGGATCTCACAACTCTTTCATTTCCCTCCACAGTGCTGGCCCCAAGCCCTGCTGGCCGAGAGGTGTGAGGAGTTTGCCACCCTTGAACAGGGTGGTCTGGAGGGTGGTCCCACAGTAGAGACCTCTCCCTTGTGTGTAGGGACATCAGAAACTATGGCTCCTTTTTAAACATAACTTCAAAAGAGAGGGGAGCCCAATGGCCAAAGCTAGAACAATTTGAGCAACAAAATAAAATAGCATTGGACTATAAACAAGTGTATAAACTATACACCCTTAATGCATACTGATGTAAGTATATGATGGAATAAAATAACAAACGAGAAAGAGGAGATAAATCTCCCATGCAGAAGAATTCCAAATAAATTATACAGACATTCTGCTCTAAAAGAGGGGAACATAATTTCTCCCAGAGGGCAGCAGGGAAAGGGTAGGGGTGGGAGGTAGGGGTAGGGAGTCATTTGTCAAGTTTCAGTGGAGAAACTCGACAAATGACTTTAGCAAGGGGATCAAGGTCAACAACAACAGTGGTAATAAGTCATATTGCTAATCTGTAATCTTGATATAGGTTAAGAATGGCACTTTACTCTGTGATCTTCCTTCCCCAAACCCACAACCACAGTCTCAGCAGGAGAAAAACCTCAGACCATTCCCAATTGGGTGACATTCTGCAAAATTCCTGACCAGGACTCCTCAAAAACTGTCAAGGTCACGAAAACCAAGGAGAATCTGAGAAACTGTCACAGCTAAGAGGAACCGACCAAGCTGTAACTTCTAAATATAATGTGTATCCTGGATCCTAGAACAGAAAAGGAACATTAGGTAAAAACTAGGAAAATCTGAATAAAATATGAACTTTATCAGTTCACCGATTATAACAAATGTACCACACTCACGAAGATGTAAATAACAGGAGAAACCGCATGCAGGAGCAGAAGAATAACATGGAACGCTAGACTATCTGCTCGAATTTTCTGTAAATATAAAACTGTTCTATAAATAAATACTAAACTAGATTTAAAAGAGAGAGGAAGGGAGGTTATGAACTTCACGATACTCCCAGTAATTTTAAGATAAACAGAGCTCGCATGTTTCCTAAAAGGTCCCTATCCTCGGTTAGGATAAAATACACAGACGGGAGGCGATTTGTTTGGGGGCTCAGTGTACATGGAGATTGTCTGGGACAGAGAGTGGGAAGCCTCTGTTGTCATTGGGTAAGGCTAATGTGTTGACTTAGGGGGTGCCTGTTAACTGCACAAAACTGATACCCTATCTCCGTACCCTAGATCATTTCTCTCAAGAAAGCTAAACTCAACTTGGCTAACGTGGCGCCATTCGGTCTCTTAGGGAGGGATGGTGAAGTCAGGTGCACGGAGTCGTTCCGATGGAGACCTTCTGTCTCCACGACGACCCAGCCAGTAAAGCTTCCGAGGAGCGGCCCCACAGGAGAGGGGCAGGCACCCTCGGGGGTGCGCCTGGGAAATGACAAACATCCGGGCCTCCAGTCCTCCTCCGCTGAAAGTGGTGATGGGGGGGGGAACCCCTGCAGCTGGAGCTCCGCACAATAAACGGGTTGCCGTGCCACTGCGCCTGGAGGAGGCCTGCGGGGAGGGAGGACTCGTTTAATAAACAGCCGCGGGCAAACATATTGTTCCCCAGATGTCACCGATGACTGAAGTCTGTCTTCAACCTCTTGATTAAACAGGAAGGCCAATTGGAAAACATCCAGAACTAAACCAAAGGAGACACAGGTTTTCTACCATCAACGGATTCCCTGACATAACTTATCCGAATATAATGTAAATATTTAATGGTGTTTGCTTAATCTATTATACAATTTTAATCTCATCTAACTCGGGAGGCTAGACAGATAACAGATACACTTTATCCTTTGACCCTCTCAAAAGTAAAGATGCTAATCACAATGCTTGAAATTGATATTTACACAGAATATGACTAGGTATGTTCTGTTGTATAGCAAATAAACTTGAGACCATTATGCAATCACAGGCTTTACTCTTTGAAGGAGGAAAGTGCCAAAATTTAAAGCGTGGACACTTATAGCTGAAAAAGATCTTCTTGTACAAAGAACTTGGTCACTGTGAAAATACATTTTGAGAAACTTCACAAAGGTCCTGCTTACAGCAAAGACTTTCCATGAGAAGAAAATTAGGTGTCTTTAGATGTAAAATCCGCACCAGACAAAATTTTGGTCCCAACCCTTTGTCCTAACCTAACCGTAGTACTGCATTCCCTTGCTCGTTCCATTTCATGACCCTGTCCCCTGCCTCCAGTCCTAAAAAGGATATTCGAGGGCCTCTTGCTCAACACTGTTTGTTCCAAACAATCCCCCACTGTGACCAGCGATGAGTCGACAGTGATCTGCAGTGACATCTCTATGCTTCTGGAGACCACACCAGCCCAGGTCTGTGCCTGACTAAACCCTAAAACCGCAGAGAAAGGGAAATCATATTTTCAGAGCGTGGCTTCAATAGGAAGCTGCTGTTGTAATCAAGGCTTCCGAGGTTCTACAGGAGAGCATTGCTATGGCTAAAAGAACAAGTCACAGGGTCTCCGGCAGGAGTTCTAGGCCTTGGTCAGGAACCAGCATTCATCAGGAAAGTGGGAGGCTCACAGCCCTCCCCAGCCTACCCCGATGTAAAAGAGCACGTCTCTGTCAAGGTCGCCAGATTATGGAAATGTATACAAAAGGCATCTGAGGCTGGGCCTGACCTCAACCACTGGCACCTACACCCTCCAACTCCCCTCTCCACCCTCCTCCCTGGGCTCCCTACCCTGCAGGACTGCATCAGCAGGCCTTGCCCTCCAGCTCCTGCCAAGGAGAGGGACAGCAAGAGATTGGGAGGAGGCAGGAGGCCCAGGCTGGGACGCTGATTTTCCTTGCTCCCTCCCTGCTGGGCTGCTCTGCATCGGCCTGGTTAGCTGCCCTCAGCCGGCCTCTCCACGCAGGCGGCCTCCCCTCCCCTCTCCCCTTAGCTTTCAGGTTGACGGGTGCTAACTGCTTCTTGCTGTTTCCAGCTCTTGGTTGACATATGCCATCTCTTGTCGGCTTCCGTGAACTCTGCCCTCCCCCAGTGACTAAGTTACCATCCCCGCCCTCCCCCCCCACACACTCCAATTACCAGTTTGACTGTATCGTGTGTTTCTTGTGGAACACTGATAATACAGATGTCATTTCCAGTACACTGTAATACAACAAAAGGTGTTATTTTCAAGGTTTTAATATGTTACGGGTTTTCTTAAATCTTTTAGTAATATTTACACTTTAACATTTCTTGGGTGTGAATATAACAACTCCCAGAGAAGGAAAGAAGAATAAATCATACTCCTAAGGGCATGGACCAATATCACCATTCTTTTGATGCCCTCAGTGTCCCCTACCTGCACTGGAACCCTACTAAATTTCTCTACATATGGTAAGTGATTTAATCAATGGGTGATTTACCCACAGTGAGAGGGGTTCTATAAAATACAGGTGATGCCCCTGGATCCCACCAGATCCTGGCACACCAGAGTGTACATCATTGATGTCCTTTTGTGTCATCCACGATCGGTCCCAACTCTGCCTGTGCTGCTGGTCTTAGATACCATGGAGATAAATGACACGGATTTAAGTGTTAAGTTGGGCCTAAGGATTAGCCAGGTTTGAAACCCGATGGTACGGTGAAGGAATCAGTAGTCTTTTCCTTATAATGCCTGTGAGGAGGGCGGAGAGGGGGGGTGGGATGGGTGATGACAACCTGAGCCGAGGGGGCAGCACAGCCTAATGCGAGGCAAAAGCAGTGCGGACATCCCACAAGGGCTACATGTGGGGGCACCACTGAGCCATCCTCCCATGGCAGGGCTGGTGGCACGGCCAGCTGGGGGGAATCCCGCATCGGCACTGCTCTCTCAGAAGCTCTGGGGATGCTACAATGGAAGACGATCTTTAGACTCTGAGGACACAAGCCTGAAAGAGTCCCTGAAGAGGCCAAGAAGCTGGGAGGCTCAAAGCATGGGGGGGGGGGGGGTCTCAGGAATAAGCTCGTCCCCGTCCCAATGATAGCTTCTTCATATGCCAGCATTCTTCACCTCTGCTCCACCTGCTCCCTCCAGTACGAATACAAACACGGTCGGGGGAGATCAGAGGTCATCCGTGACTCTGGAACTCAGACAAATCTAAGTTTCCTATATGTATACCCTGATTTTCCCTAACTGACTCTTTGTGCACTAGCTTCAGACTCTGTTCTAGCCGCTGCTGGGGAGAAAGTCCCCGAGGCTGCACGGTAGGAACATCTTCGACCCAGAGTCCGCCTTTCCCACCAGACTGGGAACTTCTCAAGGGCTGGAACAGTTTCTTACTAACATGTGTGCACCCGATGCCCAACAGAGGAGCCCGGAGTGGGTACCCAATAAGTGTCTGGTTCCTGCGCTGGTTAATTCCAGTTAGTTACCAGTTAGCTGGCAGGGAGTGGAGGAAGTGGAAACTCGATCACATCGTGTTGAATAATAACTAGGAGTAAAAAGAAAGCGTAGGCTATTCTTTCAAGAAATTTGGCTGAGAAATACTAGGTACCTCTTCTGTGGCATTCAGCATGCTTTACTGCATATTTATTTGTCTTGACATCGCTTCCAAACCTGTTAGATACACAGCTGGTATCCTGTCTCCCTGTTCTTTGAAGCACAAACAAATACTTGCTTGTAATCAACACAAAATAAAAATGTGTCCCTCTTTTTCAATCCCCAAATCCTGTTTCCAGTCCTCTTTTCCTTTGGTTCACTGTGGAGGTTGACAAATAGTTATTCCCTTCTTGAAACTCCCCACCTGAGCCTCAGGCACTCTATCCTTTCCTGGTGTTTTCCCGCTGTCCTCAGTATCTCTGTCCCCTGTTCTCCCATTAGCCCTGACGTGTACACACTCCTAAACTTGTTCTCAGACTCCTCTTCTCTTCCCTTTAAACTTCCCTCCACCAGCACTACGATTGCTTAAATTATTTCCTCTATGGGGATGACTCCTGAATAATTATCTCAAGTCCCGATATCTCTCACACACACCCCCTTTTTCAGGCTCATCTCCCAGACTGCCTTCAAGATAAACGAGAAGAAAGTCACCCTCAACATAGTACATATGTAGGCTGGAACTTGGAACTTCCCTCCTTTCAGCTCTTGGAGATAATAAGACCACAATAAAAAATAAAGTTGGAGGTTTCAGAATGCCTGGGTGGCTCAGTCGGTTAAGCGTCTGCCTTCGGCTTGGGTCATGATCCCAGGGTCCTAGGATCGAGCCCCACATCAGTCTCCCTGTTCGGCGGGGAGACTGTTTCTCCCTCTGCCTGCTGCTTCCCTTGCATGTGCTCTCTCTCTCGGTCAAATAAATAAATACAATATTTAAAAAAAAATAAAATTATAGGTTTAAACATCAGGTTTTTCACGTAGGGAGCTAGAATGATGGTGGTGTCAGGCCTCACTCCTTGT
The DNA here is from genome assembly GCA_028534135.1 of Potos flavus. Classification (NCBI taxonomy): domain Eukaryota; kingdom Metazoa; phylum Chordata; class Mammalia; order Carnivora; family Procyonidae; genus Potos; species Potos flavus. Next base: position 102,899,017 of record CM052900.1, on the reverse strand, counting down.
TTGTGGTCCAGCATTCTGAAGTTAGCAGAGAGGTTTGGAGTGAGACAGGCTTCGTCTCACTCGTGCTGACCAGGGCCTTAGGTGTTTGGCTTAGGCTCAGGGTAGACTAGTAGAGCCCCTTTCCCTGATGCTCCACTGGGTCCTCACTACTATAATGTTTTGGGCTCTCAATCTGCTCCTGCTCCAGCCCTCTGGATATGCCCTTGGGGATTCTAACTTGGCTCCAAACCTGAGTATATCCTTCCTGGGCTTCCCCCCGAGAATGGTTCTCAGCCTCTTCTCAAGTTAACTCCCCCTTATTAACCATACCACGCACCAGGCCTCTGACCCTCAGGCTGCAAAGAAGGACCAGCAGGACCCTTGACTCCATTTCTCAGAAGTCCTGTCTGCCTGGTATGACACTGAACTCATTCTGCTAACTCACTGGCTCATAATTGTATATCGCCCTCTCACTTCTCTCATGATTATTTTTCTGTATCTATATTTTACGTCCTACGGCACAGACTGCCAAATTGTCTTCCAATTGTAACGAACTCCATTCCCCAGGCTTCTCGCAGCTAGGCTGGCCACGTGACTAAGTTTCTGCGGTGGAATGTGAACATAAACATTTGCTACTTCCAGGTTAACCCTAAAACGCGTCCTGTGTGCCCTTCCATGCTCTTCACTCTCCTGCAAGTTGGAGTACAGGAGGGCCTGTGATTCCACATTCAGCATTCAGACCAGGGCAAAGCCCTAGACGAGCATGATTCCACGTAGTTCACGGACAAGTTTCTATCAATGAGGAGATAAGTACCGAAATTGCAAATAAACACCTAGAAATGTTTACGGCACTTTGACATCACTGTGAAAGACAAAGTGCATGATCAGCGGAGTATAAACCACAGCTATTGGTCTTTGCTATACTGAAAATAAAGAAACCCAGTCTCTAAACAAAGAGTTTGAGAAGCACCACCCTAGCGACGGTGGAAAAACGAGATGAAAGGGATCCTTCAAACCCAAACCACTCACCTCGGGACTGTGAGCGAGAGAGAGAAATAAACTTCTGTCTTGGTCAAGCCACTGTGTTTTGGGAACTCTGCCCAAGAAGCCTGCTGCTGCAGGTGAAGGTGCTGGAAGGAAACAGAATGGGAACATGTGTTGGCTGCTCCTTCCCTGCAGCTCTCAGCAAGAAAGAGATGAGCTCAGGGAAGAACTGTAAGTTTGTAAGCAAAGGTGTAAAGGACAGGCAGCATCTGAGGACTGGAGATGAGAGACATTAACTGCTCTGGGACCCCAAAGAACAGAAGATAGCATCACCACTCACAGCCTTTCTTGAAGGCCTCTCAAGAAGATGTTGCAGGGAAGCAAAGGAAGACAGGCCTATAGTAAAGATCCAAGTAAAGGTGCGCCTTCCTGCCCAAGTCCGTGTTTTGAAGGACCTCAAGGTAGGGATTGAGGAAGAGGGACAACAGGGGTGGGCCAAGCACAGAAGCTGGGAAGTCAGACAAGCTTAAGAATTTGGTCCAGGACGCAATGTGAACGTGGTGATTGTTGAGTGGGACTGACTAGAAGCAAACGGACGGGAAAGACTAGGAACTTCTTAAAGTTATTATGTTGCCATGGAAGCCACAGTTGGGCCTGGAAAGGCCCCTGTTCACTCTCCCCCAAGGAGCACACCCTCTCCCACACCCATTTCAGATATGGCTGCAGAGGGGATGGACAGGAAGAACTTCACAGGAAACAAAGTCAAGGTCAGAGTCCTCAAAGTCAAGGTCAGAGTCCTCGTGAGTCCTCTCCCGGAGAGCAAAACCAGGGACCAGCCACAGAATGCCTCCGCAGCCGGAGCAGAGAGGTTTTCATTCCTGCCCAGCAGGCTCCGTTATTTCTAGGCGCATTGACTGCCACACGTCTCCTGTTCTTCTGAATGGGAGTTTGTTTTATTTTATTTTTTTATATTGGTGCGCTTTATTTTATTATTTTTCAATTAACATATAATGTATGATTTGTTTCGGGGGGGGAGTTTGTTTTATTTTTATGCGGTTTTCTCATTTCTCCTCCTCCATCATATAGCAGATGTCGGCCAGTCAGAATAAAGAAAGAAAGGAACATTTCAGCACTGGCATAGAAAACAGAGGTTAGAGAGGAAAAGGCTACGCCTGTGGAGGCTGGTAAACTAAACCTTCTCAAGGCAAGCACGGCAAGCCATGACACACAGGCGGGCGGGGTGACCGGGGCAAGGAGCAGAAGCTTTGGCATCAGCTGGACCTGAGTCAGAGGGAGGCTCGTCACACTCAGCAAGGACTCTAACCTGGCAAACCTGCGGATCCAGCCAGAGCCTTTCCCTTTCTCTATAAAAATGACACCATAACTACAATGACTGGGACTGTGGAGGATTAAATTAAAACAAAGTTTACAAAGTGATTAGCAAGATGCTTAGCACATAGGAAGTAATAAATGGAGGACAGTACTTTGTAAGAAAGTTAGGTAACTCAAAACTTCTTTTAAAAAGTCAATGGAATATACAATTGGCATTCTACAAGTTTAACTGTTCATGTTGTGACACCTTCATTTAACAAGGAGTGATGACAAAGTCATCCTATATCTGCCCTAAAATAACTACAGTCAGAACGAATTTCTCCCTGCCTGAGAATGGGCCCAGGGCCACAGTGACTAAGCTGAAGGCACCGCCACTTCCTTCTGCTGCTGCTTGAAACCGAGCAAGGAGGCAGGGATGTAGAAGGGGGTGGAGGAGGGAAAGCGGAGACAGCACGGTGGGGCAGAAGAACACAGACCTTGGGTCTGGCTTCAAACACCAGCAGATAAGCAGGTGAGCAGAGCGGTTAAAGAGCATGGCTCCCACACAAACACCAGACTCAGCAGTCAGAAACTAAGAGTTTTTTCTGTAGGATCAGGAACAAGGCAAGGAGACCCACTCTGGCCACTTCTACTCATCACAGTACTGCAAGTCCCAGCCGAGGTAATTAGGCAAGACAAAGAGAGAAAAGACATCCACATGGGAAAAGGAGAAGTAGAATTGTGTCTGTTCACAGGTGACATGATCTTATATAGAGAAAACCCTAAAGGCTGCACGAAAACCTAATAAATGAATTCAGTAAAGTTGCGGGATACAAAATAAACATACAAAAATCAGTTGCACTTCTATACACTAACAATGAACCATTCAAAAAGGAAGTTTAGAAAACAATCTTATTTACAATAGCATCAAAAAGAGTAAAATACTGAGAAATAAACTTAACCAAAGAGGCAAAAGACTTACACATTGAAAACTGTAAGACGTCAATGAAAGAAATTAAAGGAGACACAAATAAATAGAAAGACATGCTATGTTAGTGGGTAGGGAGACTCAATTCTGTTAAAATGTCCATACCAGTCAAAGTGATTTAAAGGTTCAGAACTAGCCCTGTCAAAATCTCAATGGCACTTTTTAAAAAAATCCTAAAATGCATATAGAACACAAAGGATTCCAAACAGCCGAAACAATCTTGAGAAAGAAGAATAAAATTGGAGACTACATAGTTCCTGATTTCAAAACATATTACAAAGCTACAGTAATTAAAACAGTATGGTACTAGCAAAAAGACAGATACAGAGACCAACAGAACAGAATAGAGAGCCCAGAAACAAATCCATGCGAACGGTCAACTGGTCTTTGACAAGGGTGCCCAGAATACACAGTGGGGAAAAGACGGTCTCTTCCACAAATGGTCTTGGGGAAACTGGGCATCCCCATGCAAAGAAGCGTGGCCTCTGGAGCTACATGGCCTGGGTCAGAAGCCTTGCTTCCCAGCAAGTTAGTTAACCTCTCCGTGCCTTAATTTCCTCATCTTTAAAACAGAAATAATAACAGTATCTTCTTCCTAAGACTGTCAGCAGATCTAAATCTGACATTCCTTTACAGTCATTAGCAATAGGATCTTGGGAAAGCTACTTACCCTCTTTGAGCTTTAATTTCCTCTGCTGTAAAAGGGAGGCAAGCTCTAAATTGTTAGGTTATTGGGTTATCAGGACGAAACGAAGTAGCCAATGTAAAGACCTCAGCGCACTTCCAAGTCCAACGGAGTCAGAAGAGTCCAGTAAATTGCCTTGTTCCCAATAAGCCAAGAAGGGGGGGTCTCAACAGAGATTTCTGGGAAGGGGAGGCCAGAAGAGGAAACCCCTCCCTCAGAATGAGTGGGTCACCAGCATAACAACCCCAAAGCCAAGGCTGTCTCTCCTCTACCACCCTGTCCAGAGTCACGAACTGGTGTTTTTCACTACCACTGAAAACATTTAGATGAATATGTGTAAGAGGAGGTTAGCCAGCTACATTCTAATTATACTACCATGCTTGCTCTAGGCCACTCTGTCTGGATCTTAGAATAATCCATCAAAACACATTCATTGACATACCACTGAACAGTGGTCAAAGTAAGTTCCCATGTCTTTTCCCGTTTGATCCCACGGTGAGATGGGCAGTGTAGCATTCTCCACATTACAGAGAAGAAAACGAAAACTGGGACAGCTTGATTCACTCTCACCAGCACTCATCCTTCTGGCCCCGGGCTCTTGGGCCACATTGACCACTGGAACCCTTTTTCGGTATTTAATTCTATGCCCCCGCGAGAAATGAAATATGCAGATCTATTCTCTATAATGACATTAATGCCTTTTGCAAGCATTTACTGATTCCGGAAGAAATATAATATGATTATGGTAAATGTCAATAAAATTTGTAAGCATATCTCTACTTAGAAGTTTTGACAAAAGTTTATGGGAAAAAGTCCATATAATCCAACGAAAACAACAAAATAAAACTTTAAATACAAAAAAAAAAAAAACCTCTAAATACGTAACAGAAAATAGCAATGATGACTCAGTTTGCCTGCTTCAGAGAAAATTCAGAAGAACAAGCAACTGGGCTGACCTCTAACGCCCTGAACAATCTAACTGAAGAAAGGCCTTTTCCGAAAGCATTTTGCTTTCCCCATCAACACCACAGTCTACCTGTTGAACTAGACCACAGAATTCAATTACCTGACTTACAAGGAATTAGACTGGAAATTAACTGAGAAAGACTAGTAATGACCTAGCCTTGCTGACATTCCTTTTCTTTTCCCTCTGTTGGATGTTGACAGAATTTTCCTACATGACACGAGTTTCAACTATGTAATGGGTGAGTTCCACTGGTCCGGGCCTGGGGAACACTGCCCCACCATGGGTCCCTCTCATCCCTGTCCAGCTAACATTTCCTCAGTGTTCATTCCATGCAGGAGAGAGACAAGAGATGTGCAAACATTTTAAAAGATGGAAAATGCCCCCAGGAAGCTCGTCATCTAGGGCAATGGGCGCACAACCAGGGCTCATCCTCCACACACCCCTGCCCCAGGACATCTCACAGCACCCAGAGACACGTGTGTTAGACCTGGCCGGGGGTGCTATGGGCATTCAGGGGCTGAAGGCCAGAGGTGCTGCTACAACGTGCTACTGGGCACAGGGCGGCCCCCACCTCTGAGAATTACGCAGCCCAAGATGTCGGCAGTGCCAAGCTTGAGAAAACCGGATCTAAAGGGTCAAGCTGACAACTCGGAGTATCACAGCGCTGCGAGGTGACTATGGTGTAAGCTAGCAGAGAGACAAAAGTGAGGTGCTAGCAGATGGATGGGTAAACAGGTGACTGGGGCGCCTGGGTGGTTCAGTCGTTAAGCATCTGCCTTTGGCTCAGGTCATGATCCCAGGGGCCTGGGATTAAGCCCCATGTTGGGCTCCCTGCTCAGTGGAGAGCCTGCTTCTCCTTCTCCCTGCCCCTCCCCCTGCTTGTGCGCTCTCTCGTTTTTTTTCTCTCTCTCTCTCTCAAATAAGTAATTAAAATTAAAAAACATTTTAAATGCTCGATGAATAATGGGGATATCAAAGGGACATAGGAGCCAGCTTAGAGGGACTTCCGGTGGCCAAATGAGGACAAGTTGAGCATCAAAATAAATAATAACAGTAACAGATGTCAACATTTTGAATACAAAAGGAATCCATGAATACATGCTAATAGAAATGAATAAATACACGGGGGAGAAAGTTCTTCCTTAGAGTATAATGCCAAGGAGTAAACACAGACGGAGTGATGGAAATGAAGAATCACCATGTGGCAACCTTCAGAGAGGTGGCTAATTCAGGCGGTAAGTCCTCATTCCTTGAGATGTAGCAGGTGGAGGTTTAAGGAGGAACAGGGTATTAACATAACCTCAGAGTACTTCCCCACAAACACGAACAAATTTCAAAGGGAAAAAAGGTGGATTTAAGGGGAGGGGATCTAGAAGACACCAACATAACCAGGCGCTCAAGGCCAATGTTCCAGTGGTGGGACAGTCCCACACGGAGCCCCTTCTAATGTGCTGTGCCAAGAAGAGCAGGGGACCACCAAAGGCACAGGACCTGAGTCCGGTTCTGAAGAAACACCTGCCAGACCCAGGTGGGGAATCCACCTACAGAGTGTGAGACCTGTAACAGCTGCAAGGACCTCCAGAACAGAGTAAGTCAGAGGAACTATTCCAGAAGGGACACGACAAAAAAATGTAAGTCAGATCCTAGATAAAGCAAGAAAAGAGACATTGGGGGGATGACTGATGAATGAGGAAGGGGTTCTGTAGACTGGATGGTAGAGAGTTGTGCCATGGCCAATTTCCTGATTTGGTGGCACAATGATTGATTTTGTGGGTCAACATAACCGGGTTAAGGGATGCACAGATAGCTGGTAAAATATTCTCTGGGTGTGTCCTGAGGATGTTTCCAGAAGAGATTAGCACTTGAACTGGTGAACTAAATGAAGAAGATCACCCTCACCAATGTGAGTGGGTGTCAGCTTCCACTGAGAGCCTGAGCAGAACAAAAAAGTGGAAGAAGGTCGAATTTGGCCTGTCGCTTGAACTGGGAGATACATCTGCTGTCCTTGGACATCAGTGCTTCCGGTTCTCAGACCTTCAGACTCAGACTGAATGACGTGATTAGCTTTCCTGGTTCTCCAGCTTATGGATGGCACATTAAGGGACTTCCCGGCCTCCATGACCCTATGAGCCAATTCCTTCAGTAAGCATCTTCACACATATCTCTCTATATATACCCTAGTGGTTCTGTTTCTTTGGAGAATGCTGACGAATCCAAATGCCATGGGGATATAGAAAAGGGCCATATGTATTTTCAGTTTCATCCACGAAAGGGCCCCCCTTCAAAAGACTAACCTATTAAAAATCAACCAGGGCAGGAGGCAAATGAGTCAGTGAGTTCTATATCTGAGCTCCTGTTTTGGTCTTCAACAACTAGTTACCCTCAAGAGCTTAACTTTGGATTTCTTTAGCTCTCCTTGGGGAACGAATGCCTCTGACTGACTCCACTGCCCACCTTTGACTTTTATGGTCTGAGTCTATCTGGGGGCAGCTCCAGAATTTCTTTTTTTGTCGTTTAAAGATTTTTATGTATCTATTTAAGATAGAGAGCACAAGTGGGGAGGAGGGGCAGAGCAGGGAGCGTGACACGGGACTCGATCCCAGGATCATGACCTGACCGGAAGGCAGATGCTTAACTGACTGAGCCACCAGCTCCAGAACTTCTGTAGAGGAAGGACTTTGGGGCAGCCTATCTGTGAGGGGACACCAGAGAAACCTTAAAGCTTTACTTACAAAGCAAGCCCACTGCTTTCGTTTAGACGGCATGTTTGTTCGGAGGGCCATTGGACAAACTGGTGGCGTTTATGGAGGGGCTCAAGTGCCCTCCAAGCCATCCCTGATGAGACCACAGAATCTGCACGGAGCTAAGTTAAGGCCAGAGCTAGCCGCACCTCCAGCCTCATGTCCCAGAGAACAATAAAGACGCGGGGCTAGCTGATGAGTAAGTAGGGGGCTGACTAACATCCTTAAGAAGGGCTGGAGCAGGCTGTACGGGGCAGGTTGTTTTCAGAGCGACACCCGATCTGGCCCAGCCTAAGGTATATGAATGATTCACATCTGAGGAGGGAAGGCAAGGTCCATGGGAGCTGGGTGATGTCAGGGGTCAAGGCAAGGGAGGAGTTCAAGGCAAGAGGCAGACAGGACGGGAGGACAGGGGTCAGGTACTGCAAAGGCAGGGTTGGCAGATAAAGAGGGACAAGGAATAAGGAGAAGGACATCAGCCTGGGGATCTAAGAGGGATAGGTGCCCCCGGGAAATCAGAACCTTCCTCTCGCTAGGCATTACTCTCCTGGTGAGCCAGGAGAGCAACACATCTTTCAGACTCAAATTAAATAATTAGCTTAATTGTTTGCAGCAGAGAAATGCACCATGTTGGTTTAGTGCTTTGCAGAGTGGACCTTAAAGACCCAAGTTAGCAAGAAGGCACAGGCCAGGGAGGGTGGCATCAGGCAGCCCCGATCAATGTCCAGCAACTGCACAACCATGCCTTTCGGACTCACTGGCTGGTGAGCCGGCTCTGTGTTTTTGTCCACTAAGCACTGAGATGAGCAGACAGTACAGGTGATTCTAAAAGGGAATTATAGTCTTTTCGGAACTCTGCCCTGTGCCTTCGATCACCCAGGGTTAGGTCATCTCAGTCCCGAAACTTCTGTTCCTTGTGCATTCCCCATAGGGCAGTTTCACAACCTCTGGCAGGATTTCCTCCCTGAAGTCCCCTTCAGCATGAGAGGGCAGGAGAGAGGGGATGTGAAGGGATCGCAGCTTAGCCCACTCTACACCCATATGGAGACCCGACCACTCCCATGCATCCTGCCTGGGGGGGTCCCACAACGTATATGTAATCCTCACTGGGTGCAAAGCTCTTTCACATAGATGACTTCACGGCACCCAACAACACACGCATGTAGGTAGAAAAAGAATTATTATCCCTGTTATATAAATGGGAAAATGGATTCAAGGACAACAAGCGGTTTATTCACGGCCACAAGAATTCACAAAGGTGGGGCTGGGGCTAGAACCCAGACCACTGTACTCCAACTGCCTCCCTAACTCAGCATTATAAAAGCACAAAGTCTCAGGGCTTCTGTGGACAGGGCCACACCCCTCCCCTCCACCTTCCCCATCCACCGTGGGACGAAGTCCCGGGGACTCCTCCACGTCTGTGCAGAATCCAGGATGAGCAACAAAGCACCAGCAAGGCCAAAGAGGAGGAGGCTCAGTCCCTGCAGGAGGAATGATGGAGGGAAGAGCAAAAGGAAGCCGGGGAGAGCGAGCACGCGAAGCATGGGGAGCACCTCTAAGTCACCTACGCCTTGGGGATCTACATTTGCACTCTCGCCAGAACAATGTACACTTGCACCTATGTTTACAGAAGTATCAATATTTTAATGTTTATCTTGGAGGAAAAGATGGCAACCGGCATTTAAGGAGTACTTCCTGTATGTCAGAGACTCTGTTAAGTGCTTTCTCTTCTAATCTTGGGACGTGGATATATGCTTCATTTTTACAGACAAGGAAATTAAGGCTTAGAGAACTGAAGCAAGGATCCAAGGTCACAAAGCTGGGCCCGGAACAAAGGCTGATCTGACAGCAAAGCCCTGCTCTTTGCCTCCAGTGCATTAATAATGCCTTGGGCCCGGGCTCTGCCATACAGAAGCTTGCAGTCAGACTTAAGCACTCTGTTGGGTATAATCACAGGCCAGAAAGCATTCTGAACTAATGTATCCTCCAAGGGGAATGGCTAATAGGTAATTTGAGTTTAGTAATTCCCATTCGAGTTACAAGGATTCCCCTTGCCCCAGCCCAAAGAAACAAGAGGTTGGACATCAAGTTATGGTGCATTTCTGCCCCGCATCAAAAAGATGGAGAACCTGGGGGAGCAGCAGCCCGCCCTGGGGATGTATGTATGACTGTGAGAGGGTGTGTCTTGGTTGTCACCTGGCTACAATGCTGTGTGTGCATCTGTCCCCGTAAGTGTGTGTGTTTTGGAAAAACGAGAGAAAGCATGAACAGGTTGTAGACTCTCAAATAGCTTCTGAGGAACATACCCAAAAAACAATCACATGTCTTACTGTTTTCATTTCAGTCTTCATCTACAGGAAACATATGCAGATCTGTTCTATCAAATCTCTCGGACAACCACCAGATACCTAAAATAGATCTGATCTAATATAAAGAGGCTGGTAGGTGGTTTACACATTTGTCAGACTTAGGAAAGAGGACGTGTCATTTATAGTTAAATCAAAGCTAGAAATTTGCAATGCTAATGATAAAAAAGAAAAGAAGAAAAGTGTGCCCAAATGATCTACTTTCCTAGTCACATGGTAGTGACAATCAATATCAGTTATGTCCAGATGGTTAAATGTCCAGAACTAACATGTCCTAGTACATGATCCTAGGTCCATACAGTCTCAAGGCACAAGAGACAACTCTGGAAGTTTATCTCAAGTACATAAACCTTACTGGCAGGATTTGTTTGCCGCTCTTTTTAGAATGGTCTAGTTTGTTTAGACAAGCATGATGTTAACAGAACCAAGATTGTGTGTTTCTAACTATGACTTCCAATTGAAAAAAAGGGAAAATTCTATTCACTGGACTCAGACCACACAAATGTTTCAGGGGAAGCAGGGTTAGCAACTACTGACAGATAGTTCACTGGAAAATCCAACAACTCTCCTTAGCAACAGAAAAGTCCATGCATTAATGAAATGTCACGCAGTGTATGGACTGATAACCTATTGGTAAAGAAGGGATCATCTGTCCGTAACTGTCATTTACTTTGTTTTCTGACTGAAACACACACAAACACACACGTAAGAACCGTGAGAAGCTAAGCGGCCCTTAACTTCTAAATTAACATTCCAAGACCAGGTAATACTCTGGGCAGCAAAGGGGTGAGGAGGGAGGAATGCGTTGAAGGACAATAACAAATTACAGAGACACATTTTGTGGAAATTACTCAGTTAAAAATTGCTTTTGAGGGCCGTTTTAATGATTACCTTAATAAGACTAAATTGTTTCCAATATTCACCGTCACTACTCAAATTACAAGTTGAGAAACTTCTAAGCAATTTTGGGTAGTCGCAATTTGCTGCGGGAAAGCAATAAAGTAACAATGCTACAGAACAAAGCACTTTTGTCTGCCGTTGGTGAGGGGGATCGCGGGGACCTTCGCTTACTCACAAAGCGCCACTCCCCACAGTGTTACCAGTTAGTTAATAATCACTATTTCCGGAATCTTTATGCCTTGCAGACTTCCAGCTTTTTCCCGGACACACCATCGTACCGGGCGTAACTGGAGGCTGAAAAATGTGACATCCCTGGGCTCCGCCGGAGAATCTCAGTTAACCGTCGACGGCTGTAAGGCCGAGCTCGGAAAAGCAGCACCTGGGCGAAAGCCGAGCGGAGCGGGCGCCGCGCTCCCGACGCCCTGCCCACCACACAGCCCGCGCGATGCAACGCCGATTCGGCATCCGGGCTTATCACGCCGAGGAAAACAGTGGGGACGGGCAAGATGCGCCTCCCCGAGAGGGTCGTCCCAGGTGCTCGGAGTGGGTTTGGCGCCCGCCTGGCCGCCAGGCAACTCTGAAGAGCCGCAGGTCCCGCCCGGCTGAGGTGTGCCCCAGCCTCTCCCCCAAGCGCGCCCCGGGGCCCCGGGCTCCACGAACCCTCCCCGCGCCCGGCGCCCGCACTCACCGCTCACGCTCGCCCGCCGCCGAGCCCGGGAGCGGGGGCCCTCGCGGCTGCCGCATGCCCTCGGGGCCGAGCGCGACGAGGCGACCGGGGGCCGGGCTCCGGCCGGGCGCAGGGGACAGTGGAAGACAAGGCGGGCGGGCAGCGGCGCGGCTCCTCTCCGGCGGCTTGTGACACTCCCGGAGCCCAAGGAAAGTTTGGCGGAGCGAGGGGTGGCGCCGAGGGGGCGGAGGGGCCGCGTCCCCGCCCTGCCCCGCCCTGCCCCAGGCGTCCGAACGTTCCCACCGGAGAGCGCCCCCAACGGCGATGCACGGATCGGTGCGCCGGGGCGCTCCAGGATGCTAGCCTGCCTGGGACTGGTCCCCAGGAGGGTGGCCGGCCTGGAGGAGATGGCACCCACTAAGGGACCGCGAGCACCCACGGGGCTCACAGAGCCATACCTCGGAGCGCGGTATTAAAGCGCTGTCCCTCTCTCCTCGCTCTCCTGGGAGATTTGTTTGAAGTGACTGCGGGTAAGTGCAGCCCACACTCTCCCTCCCAGGGGAGGCAGGCTCACTGCCAGGCCGAATGCTTGCTCTAAAACTTGAACCTTAAAGCTACCCGAGGGTGCAGGCAGCCCCCAGAGGCCAAGCGTATTCATGTACTTCTAACCTGGAGCATTTCCTGGGCACCTTTTTGTTGAAATAAGATATTAAAACACACACACACACACACACACACACACACTTAAAAGTTCCTGAGAGAGGCTTCTTAACCTGCTGGGGTAAATAGTCCTGGATACTTTGTTTTTCAAAGCTGAAATATAAAACCTCCACTGACCCACCTTTGGTAAAGAAAGATGCAAAGGGAAACAAAATCCTCAAGACTTTGTTCTCTCTGAACTCTGCAAAGCAAAATGAAGTCACAGACGTGCTAAAAGTTGGGCCTTTCTGATAACCTCACAGAGAAAAATACTGTGAGGTGAGGTCCTTCCTACTCATGCCTCAAAACTTCGGCAAACGCTGAGAGCCTGTGCCCAGAGGTCCACCTGTAGCCCTTGGCCATTCATTCGTTCATTGTTCATTCGACATTGATAATGGGACCTCCCATATGTCAACTAGGAACCATATCTCAGGACACGGACTGTATGGTAACGTGCCCCCTACCATCCAAGAAATGCTTTATCTGAAGACAATATTTTAATAATGTTTTATTCCTTATGTGATGGACCTCATCCCAGAGGTCACGGCATCTTGCTACCCCTCCAGCCTTCACAGGGATATAGCTAAAATTTTGAGGGACATGTGCAAATTTTTGTTGCTCCACCTGGATGTTCAGAAAATTCTTGTGGTGTCCTACAGATGGTATAGGGAGGGCTACAAGTTGCAGAGCTAGTGCTAAAGAAAGATCATGTTTCCTGGAACAAGGAAAAACGTGGCAGATGATATATGAGAACAAGGTCAGGGGAGTGAACAGCTCAACTCCAAGAGCACAGTGCTGAAAGGGCAACTAGGCGAACACAAAAATTCGCAACCGCCAGTACTCAGCCAATGCTAATATGCAGTATGTTGAGTAAGTTGTTGTAACTGTAAACAGGCAACTGTAAACACCGGTTAAAGCCTTCTTTTGCTGGAAATTTTTTCCAGGTTCCAAACAACTTATTAGCAAAGGCACTGGGGAAATGTATTGTGTTGTAACTTGGGAACTTCCTGAAATTGAGCAATGCAAAAGAGAACAAAAATTCTGTAAAGCCAAATGTGATTACCTTTAATGTAGGAGTCCTAAACAAAGCAGAAAGGAGAAGGGAATATGGTGAGCTGGGTTGCGAAAGGAAACAGACATTCTAGCTAGATGATTTTTTTAACTAATGTGGGTCAGAAGTGAGGGAAAGGCAAGAAAGCCAGAAAAGAAATGCAGAGGGAAAGAGGGAAAACACCCAGCTTACAGACTTATGGGCAGGAAAGGACAAAAGGGACAAGAGGCAAAGCACAAGTAAAAAGAAAGATGTGGCCTCAAATTCTCATATTTGGAAAGAAGCTTCTGGTGGGATTATCCACCAGAACTTTCTTTAAGACCTTATAGGATCTGCGGTGTCTCGCTTCTCTACCGAAGTGTTTTTATTAGTAAAACTAAAGTTAGCATGAAAAATGACAAACACCAAGGCAATGACAACACTTGGCCTTAAAGATCATTGGCTGGAAAATCATTCAAAACGTTTCCACAAACATTTGCTGATCAGCTTCCTATGTCCTGAGTGTTGTGTTCTGTGTTCCTGGAGATACAAAAATTTATAATATTGTTTCTATAAGGGGAAGAAAGGGGCATTCCACAGTGCTTAATGGAAAGGAATTGTGATGGCTGAAGGAGCAATTTTAGCCTTGGAGAACCTGTGTACACCAACATCTACTTAGCAAGGAATGAATGCTGCAAAATAAATACATAAACAAATAAAACTAAAACCCAGCCTGCCACCTACTACAGCGGGAGGCAACACAGGACAGGCAAGACGTCTCAACCTCTCAGGATTTATGGTAAGAGGCTCATGTTCCTCTGCTCCCTACTTAGTTTGGACCTCTGATCAGAGGAGCAGAAATTCATAGACTTGTTGTTCTCAATTATGGGAAGTCTGAGCTGAATTTGTTAAATTTTTGCTCCACTGTACTAGTTGGCAATGAAGATGCCTCCTGCAGAAGAATAGTGAGAGAAAGTGGAAGGGCATGAGGGATGTAGGTGATACCTGAAATAACAGTTAGCTAGAAGGTGCTGAGGAACGACTGAGCCAAAGGATAACTCTGTAGAACCCAAAGGAAAAGAGAGATGGCATGAGCAAGGTGATGGCCCCATAGAGTACCTCTCAACTGCATGTAACTCGAAGTGAAAAGGAACCAAGTCACAGAAATAATCAACAAATACCAAAAAACAAAAAATCCAACTCAAGCCCATTTAAATTGAGCAAACCATCTCATATGATGTATGTAAATCATTAAAAAATACTTCTTAGATACACATCTTATCACTTCTTAATTTCTGCATATTTTTATGCTTTAGAAAAGAGTAACCAATTTTGAAAACAAAAGTCATGATGAAAATCTTGCTGTAGCAAAAATGAAAATACATTATAAAAGCATCACAACTAGGTGCCCCTGGACTCAGATTTGAGCCTGTCATGCAGGCACAATTCACTTGCAAAAGCTGCCTAGTTCACTTGATTAGATCGTATGTGAATTTAATTAATAATTAAAAAAATATGACACTGGTACAAAGCTAGAAAGACAAAACATTAGACCAGAATAGCTATCCATCCCATATACCAATCATAGTAAGTATAGAAGAAGCTGACATCCTAGATCAGTAGGGAAGGGAAGGCCTATTCAGTCAGTTTCCCTGCTACAATTCATTGACCTTTGGGGAGAAATAAGGTTAGCCGCTCATCAAAGCAATTCTCATATGCATGAAAGAGTTAGTTTGTTAAAAAGGAGAAAGAACCATAAAACAAGCAGAAGCAAATAAAGATTAATATTTGATTTAAAGTTTGTAAAAAATAAAAATAAAAAAGTTTGCGATGAACTTTTTTAAATGTAAGAGCAAAGGAAGAAATCACAGAAGAAATTATTAACTAAACTGACTGCATGCAAATTAGATACTCCCACGCATAATAAAAATAGTCCTGTAAATTTAAATTTAAAAATCAAACTAGAATCTAGGGGAAAAACCTTTTGCCACATATGACAGATGAAAGATTAACACCGTTCCTACCTTAGTTATTGAGAGGCATGTAGAAAATGAAAAGATTAACATCAAAACAAAAATCAGGCAAGTATATGGACAACTGGAAAAGAAGAAATACAAATGACCAAAAATATATGAAGATAAATGTCAACTGCTCTAATAGTAAGACAAGTAGAAATGAAAATGGGAGACTACTTGTCACCTATCCAATGGCAAAGGTTTTTGATTACAGAGATTCACAGTACGAGCTAAGGTGTAAGGGAAATGGGTGACTTTGTGTGCTGTGGGTGGGAATACAAATTGGGAAAACTTTTCTGGTGGACAATTTGCAATCGAGTATCTTCCATTCATTCTCAGGAATACAGCTGTTTTCACATTTTAGTGTCTCTAAATTGAGATGTGTTTTACAATCCCTGTCAGCCAGGCAGCACTCGTGAGTTAGTTACCACCAGTTGCCTCTATGCACCAGGTTTTGAAGACTGGATGTCAGCTGCTGGAAGGAATCCCGGAGCAGAGAAGGGAGCATGTTTTTAATATATGCTGCATCTAAATGCTTCCGATGCATTCAGGCCAAGGACCACACAGAGTCAAAAAGTGACTCCAAAGAATGAGGAAGTTCAGGAATGAATACTTAGTCAGGGTTTTTGCTTCTTCTTTCTGGATACACAAGAATAAAATATAAGCTGGGCCCCCCACCCCCCGGGTGGGGGGAGGTTAAGCATCTGCCTTAGACTCAGGTCATAGTCCCAGGGTCCTGGGATCAAGCCCCACTTCGGTCTCTCGGCTCAGTGGAGAGCCTGCTTCTCCCTCTCCCTCTGCCTGCTGCTCTTCCTAGTGCTCTCTCTGTCAAATAAATAAAATCTTAAAAAAAAGAATGAAATATAAGCTAATTGTATTTTGAAATAAGTACAGAAAACTCTTTCAATAATTATAAAATAAAAGGTATAGTGATAAGAAAGCAGTGTGTTTAACTGGCATCATTTTCCTTTTTGGTATCATAAAATAATGGTGCACGTCACAATTTATGAGACCTTGGGTATGATGAACTATGATATATCAAGAACCCATACCATTTGTTCATACCGTTTGACCCAGCAAATTCGTATCTAGAAAGTTATCCTATAGACACCACTGGAGGCATGCAAAGATTTTAGTACTAATATAAACATTTCAGTATTATTTATACAACTGAAATGTTAAAAACAACCTAAAAGTCTAACCTGAAAGCCCAATAGGAAATTGATCAAATAAATTACCATACATCCATAGGACTGAATGGTATCCAGCCTTAATAATGATATTGTCAAAGAATATATAATAACATAGGAAGATACTCATCATTTCACATAAAATTTTTTCAACATGTCTATTTTATTTGAATGTTCTTATTTTTGTTTTATTTAAGCAAAATTTGCATAACATGAAATGAAGCATTTTAAAGTGAATAAATAATTCAGTGGCATTTAGTACATTCATAGGGCTTCTATGTCCCCAAACATGCCTGTCACCCCAAAAGGAAACCCCATACCCACTGTATTTCATATTAAATTTTTACAAAAAGTAGAATACAAAACTAATTAACTAAATCTGTTTTCTTTTGAAAATGCATTTGCCTACATAAAAGAAAAACTACCACAAATAAATACCCATATATGTTAATTATAGATATAACGGGCAGGCCAGATTATGTACATTTTTATTTTTATATATTTTGCCATATTTTCAAATTTTTCTGCCATGAACATGTATAACATTTGTAGCCCAAATTTTTAAAAAATAATATTTTAAGTGGTAAATTCTTATAAATAGTCATGTGGATCACATACCTTTTCAAATATAGATAACTATGAATAAGAGAAACATCGTCAAATTGAGAAGTGAGGTTTTGTTCAATTTTATATAGTCCGAGAAACCAGATTCTAAGGGGAAAGGATTAGCTTCTTGTTTTACACGCTTTCTGCTTGACTCCTTTTTGTGGGGATTCACTGGAATTATTGATTTCTCACAGCTGTGAGCTTGGCTAGTGAGCTAACACAGGCAAACACTGCACTTCTCAAAGGAAAGGTCCCAAGCAAAAGCTAGGAAGCTCGCATTGTAATTATAAGTCCTTTACCAAAATCTTTTACAATGCGCCTTGGAGATCAAGGGATGGGAAGCGGTCATCTACCACCACCAGGGAAAATCAGGCTTCATTCACTCAGGATAACGACGCCCTAAATCTCCCCTCCCCCAAGCAGGCTTCATTTTCCCGACCACTTCACTTTCTCTACAATTATGATGAAATTGCATTTGGAGATAATAATGGAGGTTTTCTTTGACTACTTTTCCTTATTGCCCCTCTGACCTCTGACCATTCATTGTTCCTCGGAGCATTTCATAAAGGAGAACGTAAAACACCAGGTCTTTCAGAGAAAAAACCTGAAAGAATAGAAGAAATCAGTTCTCAGCTCCTGGGTTCCTAAACAGACTTTCTTAAACTCATAGCACACATACACACACACACACACACACACACACACACACACACAAAATAAACACTAAGGTTTGTGATTTGTAAAAGATGGGTTCTCTTGAGTTTCAAAGGCCTACATGCTGAAAGAAACTTAACACAAACTTTTTTTTTTCTCCCCCCCCCCAGAAACAATCAACTAGAAGAAAACAGATGGGAGAACCAGACCACCCTCCCTGAAGACAAGATAAGTTTTCCTGACTGGGGAGAAGAATTTGAGCTGGAGGAGAAGCAACACTGATAGCCCTAGGCAGAGGTTTCTGACCCCTCACCCCTCCTCAGGCTAAGCTGTTATAGCAAAATAGATCCTCCCTTGAGTTAGCAACCCAGGGATAATGTGGCAGAATGTGTTAATTAAAAGTATAAGCTGCCCCTCCCTGGGGGAGAATTATACCTCTCTGCTTATCCATTTGGCTTGCTTTGCCCAACAAAGTGTGAGCTGTACTAGCCAGCAGAAAGTTCTCTGTGTTCTCTTTTCCCCTGGCATCAGCAGCATCCTAGAGAGAGGCAGCTCCATCAGCCTGGAGCCAGGAGGGAGGAGGGCGTGGAGTAGCACCATGGCTGACCTGAATGACAACCAAGGAAGAAGTAAACCTTTGTCCTTCTAAGCCACTGAGATTTGGGGGGCATTCGTCACTGCAGCATAACCTAGCCTATCCTGACCAACACAAATACAGAGTCCTATGCCCTGCTGTCCGTCCATCTGAGACTTGGACAGGAACCATTCATTCGTGCGTGCTCCATGCCACTGTGAGAGGGGAACAGGGATACCGGAGTGGTGACATGGCATAGCTAAACACAGGAGGAACTGAATCCACTCTCTCTGAGTTGTCTGTGGGCCCCAGAGTGAGGCAGAACAGCACTGAAGTCAGTTCCTCGAAGAAAAGTACCTAAAGGGAAATATCGGCAGCACATGCAGCAGGGACAGACGTCAGTATGATTAGGAGAGGGGATCGCTTCTCGAAAGGATGTAGTGAAGCAGGTTCTCACTACCCACCCGCTCCACCCCAACTCCTGAACAATGTCCATTCGGAAGTTAGATCCCACAACAGGGAAAGAAATGGGAGGGACAGAAGCCTAGGGATAAACTTCAAATGACCAAGGCCACTGAAGTGGCCTGAGTTTACCTGGAAAGTAATGGGATTCAATTCTGTAAGTGATAGAAATAGGAGGTTCAAGATAGAATTTAGAGTCACTTTTAGAAAAATAGTTATATGTTTTCCTGCAAAGTTTGCAGCCTGAGAAATGTGTATACACTTTACCGGGATACTCTAAGAGGGCATCGTGGAGGTTGCATATATTCAACAATGTGGGGTGCTGAGGGTCCACTCGGACAACGCTGAAGCCATGTGTGGGCAATGATAACCCCTTGGATAGTAGGTTAACTTCTTCCAAACCTGGTGCTCAAACTACTGAGTATGTATCTTCCTTGCCTGAGTCAGGCACCAAGAACCTGCTATTAGCAACACTTTTGGCTGCACAAATATTTAGTCTGGTAAACCTGATAAAGAAAAAGGAAATAGTAAATAAATTTTGTTAAAATTTTCTGCATTCTATGAACTAAACTTTTTTCCTTGTTTTGCAAAAGAAAGCTGTAATGTGACATTAACATTCTCATATCCAGGATTGATTTTTTTTGATTGGATTTGATAAATACTAGCCAGTTTAATATTTAATGTTCTTGTATAATTTGAATGATAACACAGTTGACTAAGACACGAATGCACTATAAAAATAATTTTCGCTGTTAACCTTTAGTCCATTTAAAATAGAGGATTGATTCATTTAAAATGGAAGATCAAGAGCTAAGAAGTTTTGAGTCTTCTTTTTAATGTGATTAAGTTTGAAACTAGAAATATAATATAAAGTACAATTGGCTTTTCAATCATTAATATTTTACTTACAAACAAGAAAATGTCATGATAAATTACTTTGCAGTAATAGAAGATTTTTTAGGAGACTCAAATCTTAATTTTTTTATTACTGGGGTATGATTTACTTTCATTATATTGTACTGGATATAGTGGAGGCAAATAACAATGAGGGGGAAGTATGAATATTAGTAAGGAGAATAATGACTCATGTATGTAGGAATAAACATCAATTAAAAAGTACTGAAAACCAAAAAGATAAAAATAAACATCAATTAAAAAGTACTGAAAACCAAAAAGATAAAAATGTTATAGAACTTTATCATAAATGAATGTATTAATTAAAGTATCTATAACTTCTAAGACTTGCTGTCAAGTTCAAAAACTTTAGCATGCTCTAACATAGTTATTAGTTACACAATCTTGCCCAGTTTCACTCAGCGTCCACAGCTATAAATGCAACAAAGTTAACTACCTCCAAATGTAGTGAGAATTAAAAAGAAATAGTATACTGGAGCAATTTTTAAGATGAGTTTATTATTAGAAAAAAACTGGGTTATTTCATGACAATAAAAGAGTCATCACATAACAGACCTTCAAAATATATGAAATAAAAATTAACATAAATAAAAGGAGCAATAGGCAAATCCATAGTCATAGTTGGAGACTATATATTGTACTTTTTCTATTTATATTTATAAAATATATAAAATATTAAAAATAAGGTTATAGATGATTTGAACACTATCGACCAACCTGACCTTGACTTAATTGTCATTTATGAAGCATTATGGGTATAATGCTATAAAATAGCACTGTAAAATACATACTTTTTAAGTATACACGTAACAGTCAGAAGAGAGGCCATATTCTGAATCATAAAATAAGTTTCAGTAAATCTAAGAGGACTGAAATTATTCTCTGGCCAAAAGGGAAATAAATTAGAAGCCAAAAACAAAAAATGTCTAGAAAATCCCCAACTATCTGAAAACTAAGCAACTTACCTAAAAATAACCTATGAATTAAAGAAGAAATCTCAAGAGAATTTAGAAAATATTTTGAATTGAATGATAATGAAAACACTACATATCAAAATTTAGGGGCTGCTGGCCAAAGCAGTACTTAGAGGGATGTTTATAGCTTTTAATGCTTCTATTAGAAAGAAATGGAGTTTAAAAATTAACAATCTAAGAAGCTAGAAAAAGAACAGAAAAGTAAACCTAACATAGAGAAAGGAAATAATTTTTTAAAAATGGAAACAATGCCATAGAAAACAAAACCAGAGAAAATCAAGGAAACTAAAAATTGAGCAGTTGAAAGGATTAATCTAACTGATAAACCTATACTAGACTGGTCTAGGTAAGGAAAAAGAAAGCCACAAATTAACAATATCAAGAATGAAAGAGGGACCTCACTATCTATTGTATACATAACAAAAAGATAGTAAAATGAGAACAACTTTATGCTGACCAATTTGACAACTTATGATAAAAAGGACAAATCCCTTAGGAAACAGGACTTACCAAACTGACAAAAAACGCCATAGAAAATTGGTACCATTATGCTTAGCAAAGAAATTGAATATATAAATAAAAACCTTCTCACACACAAAAATGCAGGTTCAGATAGTTTCACTGGTTAATGCTATCAAATATTTAAGAAGAAAATAGTATTGATTTTATAGAAACTTTCTGAGAAAATGGAGGAAGAACAACTTCCTTACCTATTTTGTAAAGCCTGAATAGCTTTAATAGCAAAACCTAACAAGAAGACTACAAGGAAAGTGAAGGACCAATACCATCTAAGAATATATAAAAGAAATCCTCAAAAATAATTAGCAATTCAAATCTAGCAAAATATACAGATAATACAGTATGACCAAGTGAAATTTACCTCATGAATACAAGGTTGGTTCAACATTTGAAAAATCAAAATAATTTCCCATATGAACAGACTAGGAAGAAAAAACATGATCATTTCAATTAATGCAGAAAGTGTACTTGAAAAAATTTAACATCCATTTATGATTTAAAAATACTCTTAGCAAACTAGAAATAAAATAGAATTTTCCCACTCTAATAAAGGGCATCTATGAAAAACTTACTCCTGACACCATACTTAATAGCAAAACATTGAACACTTTGACTCTTAGATTGGGAACAAAGCAAGAATGTTCATTTTTACCACTTCTATTCAAAATTCTACAGGAAACTCTAGCTGTGCAAAAAGGTAACTAAACAAAATAAAAGCCCATCCAGATTGGAAATACATGGAGTGCTATACCATGTTGATGGGTTAAGATTTTAATTTTCCCCAATTCAATCTCTATAATCAATGCCATCCCAATTAAAATCCAACCAGGCTTTTTTGATAGACATTGAAAAGCTGATTCTTAATTTATATGAGAAGGCAAAGGACCTAAAATGACCAAAACAATTTCTAAAAAGATCAGAGTTGGAGAACTTATACTATTTGATTTCAATAACATAAAATTACAGTAATCAAGATAGCATGATAGTGATGCCGGGTTGGGTAAGTAGTAGGTCAGTGGGACAGAAGAGAGTCCAGAAGCAGGTCACCATACACATGGCGAGTTGATTTCCCACAAGAGCCAGGGTAATCCAGTGGAGAAAGCATAGTCTTTCAACAAATGGCACCAGAACAGCTAGATATCTATGTAGAAAGAGAACGGACTTCAACCTTAATCTAATACCAAAAATTATTTCAAAATGAATCACAGACCTATCCAAAAAAGTTAAAATTATAAAGCTTCTAGAAGAAACTATAGGAAACTATACTGATATAGGTAAACATTTATTAGCCAGGAAACAAAGAGCACTAACAGAAAAGAAAAAATATAACAAATTGGACTTCAGAATTATAACTTCTTCTCAAAAGACATCATTAAGAAAATGAAAATATAATCCATAGACTGGGAAAAAAATACTTGTCCCACAAGAATTTGACAAAGGACTTGCATCTGGAATACACAAAGATCTCCTACAAATCAATAATAATAAAAAAACAAAACAATTTAAAAATGGGCACACTATTAGAACAGATACTTCACAGAAGAATATAAGTGAAATAGCTAATAAGCACATGAAAAGATAATTAAAAGTCAACAGCAAAACACAAATTAAAACTGCCAGGACTTACCACTGCATATACACAATGACTAATGTAAAAAGATTAAAAATACCAAATATTGGCAAAAAGTGAGGCAACCACAACTCTTGTATATTGCCAATAGGAGTATAAAATGGTATGACTGTTTTGAAAACCTATTTGGCTGTTTCTTATAAGTTTAAACATACACCTGCTCTATGACTCAGCAATTCCGATTGTAATTATTTACTCAAGAGAAATAAGAACATATGTCCACAAAAAGACTTGTATGGTAGCACTCAAAGCAGTTTTATTTGTAATAGCTAAAAACTAGAAATAACACAAATGCCTCTCAACAGATGAATGAATATATTTTTATATAACTACACAATGGAATTCTACTTGACAATAAAAATAATAGTGAACTATTGACATAGCAACAACTGAGAAGAATATCAAAAGCATCAGGTTGCATGAAAGATTTCAGACATGGAATATGATTCTAATTATATCAAGTTCTAAAACAAACGAAACCAAGGTATAGAAATATAGATAGAAATCAGAGTCACAGGATTCATTGGAAAGGAGCCCAAGAGAACTTCTGGGGGTAAAACGTTCTATATACTGATTTCTCAAAAATCAGTGATCTTCTTTAAATCTGTACTAAAATCTGAAAATCTGTACTAAATTATGACTCTCTCTATATTTGGATATATTTTTAAATTTCCATAACATAAATTTTAAATTAATAAAAAATAAAATGATTCTAATTCAGTTGCTTTAATGGCTTCCTCTCCTTTTCAGATTTGACTAAGCCTCAAGTGCCCAAAACAAAATAGACAGCAGGACCTTGTCGTCTAAGATGACATGCTAGACCCCAGTTGCACAATATATAAATCACTGTAAAACTGTTTCTTCCAACACGGGCAGCCTGTCCCCTACAACCTACAAGAGGGTGAAAGTGGAAGAGGTCAAACAAGGGGATTTCTTTAGAAAATGTTACTGAGCTACTGAGATGTTTTCTCTCCCCTGACTTCAGGTAAAGGACCAAGGTACTTCCTCCTCATCTCAAGCAAATGAGAACACCAGTCAGTGAACTGGACATATATGCCCTAGACCCTCAAACTGTGGTCCACAGATCAGCAGCATGGACATCACCTGGGAGCTTGTGAGAAATGCAGCATCTCAACCCCAGGCCAGACTCACTGAGCCAGAATCTGCATTTTAACAGTATTCGCCAGGGGACTGGTATGAGCATTAAAGGTTGAGAGACACTATCCTAGATTTTGGGTGAGCGTCTGGACGGGAATGAGGAACTGTGTGCAAGTCACCCTGCGGGTAGCACAGAGGAGGAAAGAGGGCCACACCGGGAGCCCAGTACACTTTCACCCAAGGCAGCACAGAGTTGTTGGTGTTTCTGTGAATCAAACAAGATCCACACACTGTGCTGTCAGTCTGAGGCTGGTTGAAGGGGATTTTGCTTGAGAGCAAAGTGGTCCCTGGGGGTGCACTGTGAGAGCTCTCAGACCAAGACTGGGAAAGTAAGCAGTTGGCTACAAGTAAGGCTTTGCCCACTCATGGAAATTGCAGCTATCTTTTCCTAAAGGTTTTGGGAGGCAGGGGGTTTGGGGAAGTGAGTCATCTCTGAGAAACCCAGAAAAGTCCTGTGAGAGAAAGAAACCACTACTGAATATTTTCTATCCAGAGAGTCCCAAATCCAGACAAGATAGCACCAGCCATATAAGAATGTCCCCTTACTTGTATTCCTCCTGGCTAGATCCTGAGAGGTTAGAAACTAAGGCAATTGAGTAGAGGGATACAGGAAGGAAAAAGAAAACCAAAGACAACCAGATTTCCCTCTCCTACTTCAGGTTTTCCAGCTGGAAAAACACAAGCCTTAGAAGGAGAGAAATTTTAACTTTAAATGAAATTCAGAAATTTAATTATTATACCAGGTAGGACATCACGATTATTGAAATAAGGCTATTCTTGCTTCTAAAAGTAATCACAGGATGCCTGATTATCTAATAATAACTAGAACATTTATGAGACTTGCCTAAGATTTCACCCAAAAGGCAAGAAAAAGGCCAGATTATATATTGGGTTTAAATGGGTAGTTGGGGGAAAGATTAAATTTATGTTCTGTTCATATCTTACTGAGTCTAGCTCACATAAGAAATTGAAAATAGAGGGGCATCTGGGTGGCTCAGTCATTTAAGCATCTGCCTTCAGCTCAGGTCATGATCCTGGGGTCCTGGGATTGAGCCCCACATCGGGCTCCCTGCTGAATAGGGAGTCTGCTTCTCCCTCTCCCTCTGCTTCTCCCCCCTGCCCATGTTTTCTCTCTCTCTCCCTCTCAAATAAATAAATCAATCTTTAAAAAAAGGAAAAGAAAACCAAAAGGAACTTCTAGAAATGAAAAACTGAGTCAATGTAATAAAAAAAAATCTCAATGAATTAAATGTCTGGAATAGGCAAATGTATAAATACAGAAAGTAAAGTGGTTGTTTATAGGGCTGATGGGGAAAGGGAAGCAGATAATGGGGAGTACTATGAATTGAAAATTTGTGTCCCCCCACCTCCCAAATTCATATATTGAAACCTAATTTCCAATGTGATATTTGGAGGTGGGGCTTTTAAGAGGTGACTAGATCATGAGAGTGGAGCCCTTTTAAAAAGAGGCCCCAGAGGACTCCCTTGACTCTTTCATCAAGTATGGTTATAACAAGAAGATGGCCGTCTATGAACCAGAAAGTGGGCCCTTACCAGATACTGAATTGGTCAGCACCTTGATCTTGGACTTTCCAGCCTCTAGAATTATGAGAAATAAACTTGTGTTGCTTATATGCCAAAAACAAAACAAATAACCCTCAATGAACCAATTAAACAAAAACTTAAAAGCAGCTAAAGAGAGAAATAATGAACAAAAAAATATATTTAAAGAAACTCATTAGACTATAGCAGAAAGAGAAAGGGGATTGAAAATATGAAAGAGAGATTGAGAGATGAAGGAATGAGAAGGAGCAAATGAGAACGTTCACAATGTTTCTTTCTTTACTTTTTTAAAGATTCTATTTTTTAAAGTAATCTGTACACTCAACGTGGGGCACAAACTTACAACCCCGAGATCAAGAGTCGTATGCTCCACCGACTGAACTAACCAGGTGCCCCTCAACTTGTTTCTAATCAGAGAGTCAGAAAGCACAATAAGAAGGAATGGGAAGAAGGAAACAATATTAAAAAAAAATAAAATAGGGGCGCCTGGGTGGCTCAGTGGGTTAAAGCCTCTGCCTTCAGCTCAGGTTGTGATCTCAGAGTCCTGGGATCGAGCGCTGCATCAGGCTCTCTGCTCAGCAGGGAACCTGCTTCCCCCTCTCTCTCTGCTTGCTTCTCTGCCTACTTGTGATCTCTCTTTCTGTCAAATAAATAATAGTATCTTTAAAAAAATAAATAAAAATAAAAATAAATTAATGACTCAGTAGTTTACAGAATTGAGGAAAGACATGAATTTTTTAATTCAAAAACCACAATTGTCTCAAACAATTAAATTTTAAAACACATACACACACAATGAAGTCTTAAAGATGAATAAGTCTTTTTTTTTTTTAAAGATGAATAAGTCTTAAAAGCAGTCCATGAGAAAAGTCAGATTACTTAGACTGATAACACTTCTCAACAACAATAAAGACCAGGAGAAAATGGAATTCCATTACCAAAGTGTTGAGAGAAAAGAGGGGCAATCTAGGATTTAATGTCCAACTAAAGAATTACTGAAAACTGAGGGAAAAATAAAAATGTTTGTTAGATGAAAACTGAGCCTCGATAAACAAAAAACTACTAAAGAAAGAAGGAAATTGGACTCAGAAAGAAGAAGTGGTCTGCAGAAATCATTTTTACTACGGCAAGTGGTAAAAACATGAGTGAATCTGAGGAAATATTGTCTGTACCAGACAGTAAGTAAAAATAACAATGAGGGAAGAAGAATGGAAAAAGGAACTAACATACTAGACAAGAAAAAACAGAGAATGAAGATGATCTGGGGGAAAAGACCAAAGGTTCTTACATTATTGAAGAGTGGCAGAGATATTTTGAATAGCTTTAGAGTTTTCTAAGCCAGGTAAGAAGTTAACAAGTTAAGAATACATACTAAAAGAAAAGAAGTGGAGGTGAATCAAGGAAATCTCCATTAATCCAAAAAAAGGAAAGATGGGGGAGGGGGCAGTGGAGGGGAGAAACAAGAAAGAAAAGAGTATAATTTATGGAAAACGCAAATTAGAATTATAGGAAGAAGTCCAAATATATCCATTATCATAACAATGTAAGGGAAAACAAACAACTCAGTTGACAGAGACTGTAATGGAACCAACGAATCCAGCTACATGCCGTATGAATGAGATCTACTTAAGTCCTAATGACAGGAAATACAGAGTTAGCAAATACTAACCAAAAGAAAGCCTGTTGAACTGTTAATATCGAACAAAAGAGACCTTCAGGCAAAAAATGTCATTGGGATAAAGAGAATCACCACCTATATAAAAGCAATAATTCTCCAAGGAGTTACTTTGCTAAAAAACAAAGTTCTGTCCCTAAAACTGTGTTCTCACCACTTCCATTGCAACTTTTATAGAAGTATTCCTACTGGGAAAAAATAATAACACCTTCCTATCTAACCTCCCAAATAAATCAGATCTAAATGACTGAGTTTGGTTCTTTTCTCTCTTCTTTTTAATTAACCCCATGGCAATCTAAAAGGATTAAAGTCACTTAAATTTTTCAACAATGTCAAAGGAAAAGGATTCATGTTGAGCACTCCTATTACTTTATTTATTAAATCCTTACTGCAATGAGCACCAAAAGGAATTATAGATTTTCATGAGGGTTCTCTGCAGGATGGAAACACTGACTCCAGTGTATTAGCAATTATATTAAATATTAAATATTATGGAATAAATGAAAGTTTCTGGGCAAAACAGTGAGTAGTTTCAAAAACTGAATTCCTCTTATGCCAGGTTTCAAATGCATTTCCCACAATGCATGGGCATTTCAATTAATTTTCTTCATTCAGTTTTTCTGTTTGTGAAAGAATACAATTTCCCCATATACAAACTAGGGCTAATAAAACTTGCTCTACCTGGTACAGGGTTACTGTGAGGATAAAACTAAATAATACATGGGAAAGCCCTTCGCAAACCTTTTAGCATTATGTAATGTAAGAGATCTTTACGAATCCATCATCCTGGGATGGAGTGTTCCTATTAAGATGCCTTACGTACCCTTCCTTGAACATGCCTGCAAAAAATCTCAATTTTCTGTTATTGGGTTTTGTCTAATGTTGAAGAGTAAAGCTACTCCCACTTATATATTTACACAAATATTATTTACACAAATAAAACACATAATATTACACAAATATTATATATTTACACAAATAAAACAGCTGTTCACCTTCTTCTTGCTGGACACACACACCACACAGCTATATGTACACTCGAAGACAAGGAAAACTTGCTTCGGTTTTTAGTGTGAAGAAATGTTTTTTCTTAATAATGGTTCTGTGGCTCTTGTAAGCAGGGCTAGAATATCTTGCGATGTCTTCTTATGACTTGATTCACTACTCTTATGTAGGTAACACTGAATTCTTGAGGTAAAAAACGTGAGTCTGGTAAGGAAAAAAAATTGCAGTCAAAATTGTAGTGAAGAGGGGATGAGGCTGAATAGACAGTAGATAGGAGATAGCAGCATTCCCTCCAAAGGCCGTGGCCTTCTCCTTCTGTAGAATCTGTGGATCCACACAAAAGCATCTGCAGAAAGAGTTAAGTGCTGTGGAGGCAGGCAGACCTGTCAGAAATCTGGGTGAAGAAAGGTGAGTTACATCATCTCCTCAAGCCTCCATTTTAAAACAGGGGCAAGAAAGTCTACTGACATATCAAGTAGGGGTGAGGAAGTCTACTGACATATATCAAGTAGGGGTGAGGAAGTCTACCGACATATCAAGTAGGGGTGAGGAAGTCTACCGACATATCAAGTAGGGGTGAGGAAGTCTACCGACATATCAAGTAGGGGTGAGGAAGTCTACCGACATATCAAGTAGGGGTGAGGAAGTCTACTAAGCAGGGTGCTCGGTCTGCTGCCCAGCCTGTGTGCTCTTACATCGCAGGGAATCAAGGCCTCTGTGTAGGCTTCCACCAAGACCTCCGGTCTCTCACTTGGCCTTAACTACTTAGTCTCAGCCCACAGTTTCTCATCTCTCTGCAGAGTGTCAGTCAACTTCAAAGTGATGAGACAACTCTACTGTCTTTGTAAGCATCCCTTTTGCCATGTCTTCTAAATGCCGGAATCATCCCGAATCACTGCAGCTGTGACAGCAGTCCCCACCACCAAGACACTTCCCCAGGTCACCACCAGGGAAAGCCTCGGCAACTAGGCCACTGCCTCGTATCAGGGACTCTCTTTGCCCCACCTACCGCTCAGGACAGTATCCTCTTCACCTATCAGGGATGGGTAAACTAGGCCCAGATCTCCATCTTACCATGTCATTTCAACCATCTTTTTCAGAACCACCATGTGTTACTTCAGACCCTCCAAGAGGCAGAGTGCCAAGACAGGACCAGAAATGCAAGAGAATTTGTGAGCCAGCTCCTGTAAGGGAGAAAGGGGAGCGAGCCAGTGGAGGCCGGGAGGGCTGTGAGGCTGCAGTGTGGGTCTGACCCCATGACAGAGAGAGGAAAAGGGGGAGTGCCAGGTAGGAGAGTCTTAGAAGCAGCCCAGTTCTGAGAGGGAGTCAGCCAAGCTGATGGAGAGTCCACCAGAGGGTTCCCCGTGTAGCAGAAACGGGCCTGCTTTACGACCACCATTGCATCCCCTCACAGGCCAAGCGATCCAAGGAAAGCTCATCTCTAGGCAGGCGCAGACAGATTCTGAGCAGAGCCTGGCAGCAGACGCAGCCGCCAGGAGGCTCCTCACAGCAGGAGAGCCAGGCCTTGCGTTTTCGTGGCCACCGCAAGGATGGAGAGACCTGAGAACACCTCACAAGGCGATCAAGATGAATATCACCCATGAGGGGCAGACCAATATCACGTACCTCTGATATGATACCCGGAGGAAGACATCGCAATGCTGCTGTGGTCTGTCCCCCAAAATGCGTAGCCTGGATCTAATCGCGAGGAAGCATCAACAAATCCACGTTAAGGGGCTACATGCAAATGATGACCAGTAGTTTTCAAAAATCTCAGTGCCGTGGAAGACAGAGAGGCTGAGGAAGTTTTCCAGTGAAAGGAAACTAAGGAGGCATGACTGGCTAAACTCGGTAGTGACCCTGGATTCGATCCTGTGCCAGAGGGGAAAGAATGACAGGAAGAACACTATTGGGACACTTGATGCAATTGGATTAAGTGCTGCAAGATTTGATAAAAGCATTGTATTAATGTTAAATTTCCTGAGTTTGATCACTGGACTGTGATTCTACAAGAAGCCATTCTTTTTTTTTTTTTTTTAAGATTTTATTTATTTATTTGAGAGAGAGAAAGAGATCACAAGTAGGCAGAGAGGCAGGCAGAGAGAGGGGGGGAAGCAGGCTCCCCGCTGGGCAGAGAGCCTGATGTGGGGCTCGATCCCAGGACTCTGAGATCATGACCTGAGCCAAAGGCAGAGGCCTAACCCACTGAGCCACCCAGGCGCCCCACAAGAAGCCATTCTTGATAGGAAATACATTCTGATGTATTAAGGTATAAAGAGGCTTAATATATGAAACCCTCTCTCAAATGGTTCAGAAAAATAAAATCTATAAATTAGAGATACAGAGAATATGAAGGACATTTTCTGAAAGGTACACGGATTGAGTTGCGCTGACTTCATCAGTGGTCAAATACTACACTGAGACATGAAAAGTACATGAGCGATATTAAAACACGTTACTAACACCGGCTCTCTTGGCTTCTGGCCTGTGAGATGAAAGACATGTTGAGTCGAAGGTTTATGGGGTGGCTTTCATTATTCAGTCACAACTATGTGGTGATTCATTATTGGACTTGCCAGAAACTCCACCCTACTGTCTGTAATTATCTGTTTACTTTCATTTTCTTTCTTTTTTTTTTTTTTAAGGAGCCTGTTAGGGGCATCTGGGTGACTCAGTCAGTTAAGTATCTGCCTTCAGCTCAGGTCATGATCCCTGAGTCCTGGGATCAAGCCCCGCATCAGGCTCCTTGCTCAGTGGAAAGCCTGCTTCTCCTTCTCCTCCCCGCTTATGCGCGCTCTCTCTCACTCTCTTGCTCTCTAACTCTCTCTCTCAAATAAATAAATAAAATCTTTTTTAAAACAAGGGGCCTGTTAGATAAGATTCTAAATGTGGGCATATTGACTTTGATGCATTAGTATTACCACACTGGTTTACGTAAAGGGGGTGCGAGGGAGGGGATGGCCAGTCTGTCAGCTGACATTTTCAGCTATGTCCATTGAAAGATAAATACGTCAAGAAGGACATACCCAGGTATTTGCGATGACCCTATCGAGCTTTGATTTTCACAATTCTTACACACACATAAACACACACACGCACACGCTTATAACCTTAAGTTTTGCCTCCACTCACCAGTGTATCCAGTTTATCCTTTTCAAAGCTGCTTCCGTCCATTATCTCCTAGACATGACATCTACCTTGTGAACTACTCACCTCTAAAGATGTTCTCCCTCGGTCTGTGTCCCAGCTCTGGTGCCTGCTGTGCTGTGACGTTGGACAAGTTTTGGACAAGTTACTTTACCTTCCTGCATTCTCGATTTTATTATCACTGCGCTATAGATAAGGACTCTGAGGCTTGGGGCAGCTCAGCAAGTTGTCTAAATCACTTGGCAATGCTGTGTTAGGTCTGGGAACTTCTATGGAGCTTTCTCGGCTCCCCTACAAAGACACAGATTTGTCTTCCGTTAGCACCAGCGTTGTGTGACTTCAAGGAACGTTTCCTTAACAAGGTGTTGTTCAAAAATAAAAGTCACATTTCACATTAAGCAGGTGACACTTAATTTTCTGCCATTCAATTCGATTCAGCAAGCGGTATTTAGAAGGCAGGAAGCAGGGGGAGATGGGGGAGGGTTTGGGAGCCAGAAGCTTCGGACGTGAAGCCAGCCTCTGCCACCTACTCTGTGCTCAGTTTTCTCTTTGGTAAAATGGAAATTCGGATGTTGGGATGGGTAGCAAGACTACATGTACATAGTAGGCATTCAACCAAAATAGCTTTTTAAATATATACTATTTTTTGAGCGCTTGCTACTCACCAGGAACCCCGCTATGCACATGAAACATGGAGACACAGAAAATGTAGTCCCTGCCGTTAGGGGCTGACCCTCCAGGAATGTGTAACGCTTCCTCGTCTAGCAAGGATACTAAGCCAGTTGTATACGCCGCAGTTGTTTTCTTCCGAGTATGCTTTTTAAATTTTGTTTACATTCTTCTTGTTTGAAGGTTTAGTTATGTATTTTAGAGAGGGGTGGGGGAGGGGCAGAAGGAGAGAATGTTGGAGCAGACCCTCTGCGGAGCGGGGAGCGGAGGTGGGGCTCGATCTCATCATGACCTGCACCCTGAGCCGAAACCAAGAGTCGGATTCTCAACTGACTGAGCCACACAGGTGCCCCTTTTGTTTATATTCTTAATTCTCTGACATTTTTCATTTTTGTGGAATAAATCTAAATGATTTTTCTTTTATGGTTTACGGATAAACTTAACTCCAGAAAGCCCTTCTCTACTTCTCTTATCAGATCAGTGATCCTCTATATTTGTTTCTAGTTCTGTTACAGACTGTTCTTCACATTTAAATCTTTAATCCACTTGGAATTTGTTTGGCTACGTGGTGGTAAGGTGCTGAAGGGTCGTCTTTTTAAGACACATTCCTGATAATACTGCCTTATGATACTGGTAGCTCATTTGGTTTGCACTCATTTCTGTTCAATAACTTCCCCTCTGCGTTGCCTGCCAGGAATGTGAATTGAAAAAGGCCAAAGGGGAAAATGTGTATCGATGGGCTTTATCCCATTTAGTTGCTTTGTTTTTAAGGCAGAACAATAAATGTCAGTTCTTTTGCCTCAATCATATAAATGTGGAAACAAACAGAATATTTTATACGAGGGTTAAAGGTCAGAGGCACGCTAAGCCTAGAGAAAAGCGTGAGAGAGGTAGTCAGGTAGTCATGTCATCACCGTATTCGCCATAGACCCTCACACTAAAGCTTCCCTCAACTGCCTGTCATCTTGTGGGCGTCTTTTCCAGATGGACAATGGGACCATTTATGCCGGAGAAAGAAAATTCTAGTAGAATCGTCACATAACCCTTCCTCAGTCTGTTAATTTGGGTCCTTAAAAGCTGTTCCAGGAACATGACCTACTCAAGAAAGGATATGGGAAGCAATCTCCGTGTTAGTCTGGCTGACAGCTCGACTGCACCTTCCCCAGAGATCGGACTTGGGCTGGGTGGCCTCAGTTGCCAAGAGTGAGTGTGGATGTCGAAGTTTCCCCATAGAGTGTCTCGCTGCTCAGCCAGGATCACAGTGCCGGTGTGGATCCCCTTGAGGCCACGGTTTGGTCCTCTGAGCATGCAGCCCATGCCGGCTGCCCACAGCACCCCTTGGGGAACTTATCGTCTCCCTGCTCCATGGTCAGCCCGCAGAGCTTCAAGCATTCTCCCTCACCACCGATGCCCAACCGGGCTCCTCTGACGTCCTGCTCTGGGAGGTACAGAAGCTCCTGATGGGGTTTCCTAGCACCCTGCTGCCCCACACATTCCACAAGTTAAGGAAGTGTTAAGAGTTGAGCACCTGCAGTACTCACGGAGTTGCTTTACCAGAATCAGGTAGAGCTTGCAAAGAGGTACCACCGGGGTTGGTCTTGGCACAAACCGCTGCTGTTCTCTGTAGGGGTCTGGAAAGAAATAGGCAGATGAGCTTCACGTGCACTCGGGCATTTGGACGACTCCATGCCTTCTTCATTTGTGAGGTGGGGGCCACGCCACCCTCTTTGCCTAGCCCCCCAGGCACACGCAACCCCCCCAGGCCACCAAGCTCAGGAATACTCCTCTAACATGACCTCATTCATTACCATCCCCAAAATCGAGGCAGTGGGGGTGGGCAGAACACAAACCTCTGAGTCCCTCAGTCAGTTCGCCTCCCATCCCCTAATCCTCAACCTCCCCACACGCTGCCCCTGCCTAAGGGAGGTATAAAGGCGAAGCACCTCCTAGCACTTACCTAGAACACCCCCCTTTCTCAGGAAGCCCCACTTAGTTCTGAGCCTTTGTGATCCCACACCCAAATCTTGATGGTGGTCATGGGGGAGCGGTGAGGAGGATGGACTCTTCATAGAGTCTCTGTGCGATCTGTAAGCTTCTGACTATAGATGTCAGGCTGGCTTTGTTGGTGGTTACTCTCACACATATTGCCACCTTTATAAACACAAACGGTGCTGGCCTTAAGGTCTGGTACTTCAGAGTGCATGTGCGTGCGTGCGTACGTGCGTGCGTGCGTACGTGCATATGTGTGTGTGTAGGGTAGGTGGGGCCAGATGGTGCAGAAACAGAAAAGTCTTGGATAAGCTTCTTTTAACTATGTGGGAAGGAGAAATGCCCATGTGATAGAAATATGCATTCAAGCCATTCCTTCTAATAAGTGTATTTCTCCATAACAGGAGTTAAGGAAACAGCCTCTCCTCTCTAAATGCATAGTCTAAAAGCATGAACTCCCAAGAAAATGACAGGGTATTTAGCAGAAAAGTCTTCTGAGAAAGAAAAAATATGTATACAGATAGATAAAACATATACGTGAGATCTGGTATATTCCCTAGAGACAGTTTTCAGGCAAATTTCTCCTTGTGTTTGTTATTGTGTTTAATTATAGGGAAATGGCATCACTGTTTTCTGTTTTAACCTGAATGATCGTGGCAGCTTTGTAACTAATTTCCCCGCTCATCTCACCCAACCTTAATCTGTCCTTCATGGTGCTGCCTTTTCTGGTCGGGTAGCTTCCCTGGTGCTCACAGTCCCTGTGGTCACTTGCCTGTCACTTCTCTGGTCTTGTCTTCTATTACTTTCCTCGACATATAACCTACATTCCAACCACCCCAAAACAGTTTTGGCAACTGGTTGGGTCCTCTTTCAGATGTCCATGCCTTTGGCCTACCACTGCCTTCCTCCAGAAAGCTCCACCCCGACCCCACACCACAGCCATCTGGTCAAGCACAATTTGTTATTCAAGTCTCATTTCCAACATTGTATAGTTCTCCTTAAGAGGCCTTAATTTATACTCCAGACAAGCAGGAGCTATGGCCATTCTGCTCTCACGTAGCACTTAGAGTGACCCTGTCTTATCCTTGCTTTGTACATTGTTGTCTTTCCCACTAGACTCCAAACTTCTTGGGGCCAGAGATCATGGCATTCATTCCTTGTGCCCTTAGTACCTAGCACAGTATTGGAAATCAACAAATACACATTGAATTAATGGTCTTTAACAGCATCTCCTTTTTCCATCTACACATTGTGTTGTTACCTAGCGCTTCCCCAAATTATTGGTGCTTATCACTTCCCTTGCCTAATTTGTCATCTAGGAAACTTCCATGCTTATTAGCCAAGTCTACCTCTCAAACCCCCCAGGTGGAGAAAATTAAATATTGATAACAGCTCCCTGATTTTCCCCCAAAGGCAACCAAGAGCTAAGACCAACTCACTGTCCGGCTATCATGGATAACATACGCAGGCTGGCGCGACCCACGGTGCTAGGTCCAGATGGTGCTATTAATACTCTCTCCTCCAGCAGACCCAGCATGGCAGGCTCACAAGTGAGGATGTAAATTCACTTTGTCAAAGCAAACATTCCTCTTGGGGGACATCTGCTCAACCTCGAGGAGAGAATAATGACCACAGCCCACAGGCAGCGGGGGATGAGTAATTTACTGCTGCTAGGCAATTAGTGTTGCTAGAAAAAAATTGCTTTCATTTAAAATTCTCCTTAAACCATATGTATCATGGCTCATGGGATAATTTATATATC
The DNA here is from genome assembly GCA_028534135.1 of Potos flavus. NCBI lineage: Eukaryota > Metazoa > Chordata > Mammalia > Carnivora > Procyonidae > Potos > Potos flavus. Next base: position 102,863,193 of record CM052900.1, on the reverse strand, counting down.
ATTAGAAACTAAGAAACATACATCACCCTAATAAATTGTCTCTCTCATTCACCACAGCCAATAGCTCCCAGGGGTCTTTAAGAAGTCAGAGTTGTGCTGTCCTTGTTATACAAGACGGTGTGGAAATGTATGTGACTCATTTAGCTCCTCATTCACTCCCTGGGTCTCTGGCAGAGACAGATGGCAGGACAGACATTTGCCACCATTTTCACCCACTGGTTTACAGCAGCATTTGCTGTAAATGAGCCCATGGTAGGACCGCCTTGAGTTGTATTGTTTTCCCTAACAACTTGAATGTCTATTTTGAGATTTGGTTCATCTTGATGTCTTCCTGGTGCTAATATGTTTTCTCCAACATACAGCATGTGTAACAATTCCACATCTCCCCATTCAAGACGGGACCTTCATTCCAACAGCAAATGGCTGCAAAGAGCTTGGAGAGTGTCCCACTGTCCCGCGGAGCAGGTCCCACAAGACTTTGCTGAGCCAGGTCAGAGGTCATGTGGTACCTGAGTGAACATGCTTGAGTTTAGAGGATGAACCGCCCTCAGCCGCCTCTCTGTCAAGGGAAACACATGGAATACAAAGTAAACAAATGAGGCATGAGGGGAAAGGTGAGCAGCCCAGTGTCCAACCTGCCAACGTACTAAGGTTCACTCTTTTCTTTCATTAAATTTCAATTGGTTTGAAGACAAAGTACAATGCTGGGTTCCTAGCTTTTTCCTAAAGGACCATGCTTTAATCGCTAAGGTCATCCCTGAGTTATACTGTCCTATCAGGAGAATTTGCTACATGACTTGTGGAGCCTCTTGTTCAAAAAATATTAAGAATTGCAAGGCTGTGAAGGCAAAGCATTAAATCCTGTGTGGGGTCCTTTGGGAACCCCAATAGCATAGCATCAATATCAAGCATCTCAAATGGAAGGGACGGGAAAGCAGACGTGTTTCTGCACGGGCTCCAACTCGGCCCTTCACATTTCCCCTCCCGTGTCTAGAGCTCACCGTCCTTCCTCGAGTGCCTCAGATCTGAACACCATGCTCCGGGGTCCCTCCGGCGTTCCTCGGTCCCTCTGTCCCACAAGAGCTGCTTCCTGTGTATCTCACAAGTATTGTGAGCTTCTGGCTTTGGTAGAGAGACTCCGTTAACGTTATGGTTGGGATGTTCGAACTTGAAGTGAGGAGCAGCAAAATAAAATTTGCTCGAGTTATATGAAAACAAAGGTGAACATGGTGAAGAGTAAAGCGTGATCTTGTCGTCCAAAGTTACCGAAATAAGTGGCGGCTACAGGGGAATTCTTTAGATGATGGGACTTGTTATCTTTACACACCACGGGTCTACGTAGTGGCAGGAGCAACCCACGGTCAGGACCGCAGCAGCAGTTCCCCGAGCCTTCTTCCCCAGTGACTCCAGGGCCCTGCCCGTCTGTGAGAGAGCTGGGCCACAGGGTGACTGGCTGTGTGTCCCTTGAGTGAAAGGCTGGGCTGCTGTGCTTTTCCTAAACCCGAGAGGCTGAGCCTAGGCCTCCTCCGAGCCAGGCGGCCCTCCCACCATTGTTACACAGGACTGGATGTGGGGTATTTCCACACTTAAAGTCCTAACTGGAACAGAGTCCACCCAAAGTGGGTGGTGAGCTCACGACAAAATAAAGATCTTCCTAGCCAGCTAAGGTGAATAGATCTGCACATTTGTACACTATGCTAGAAAAGCTTCTCGAAGACATAACATTCACCATGCACTCAGGAGTCATGCCAAGTTCTAGGCCCTTCACGTTTGACTCATTTAATCCTCACGGTCCCCATTGTACAGATGAGGAAACTGAGGCCCTGTGGGATCCGACCAAGGAGACTCAGTAGGCAGAGGACAGGAGTCCAGGAAGAAGGAATGCAGACTAAACATCTTAACGTCTTCACTGTTGCCTGATACCGTGGAACCTACTTACAAACATGGCAGAAAAATCAAAAGGAAAGAATGGCTCACGTTTCGATTTCAATGCTGGATTTGCCCGAGTTCTCTGACTCACGTGTGAATCCCACAGTCTGCTGAGGTTTATCACCATCATTTAGAAGGACAGAGTAATGTGCCCAGGGCCCCAGAGCTCCAGGGGAAATGTGGACTTTCACTCGAGTCAGTCCAGATGGCTCCCATGCCCGGGCTCTTTCCTCCCGCCCCCGTCAACAAGCTCAAGGGAGTTGCGTCTGGCTGGGAGGGTCATCCTCAAGGGTCGGAGATCCCGGGGTAAAATATGCAGAACCAGAGAGAACACATCTCCCACCTTCCACGGTGGACTCTCCACATGGAGGCCTGGGTGGGAGAGAAAATGGCTTGTCCCAGATGTGTCTATGAGCAGAGCTGTGAGAATAACATTGCTCAATAAAACCCGAACAGATAATACCGTTGGTAAAATGACAATTGTTTAAAATTACTAAAAAGAGAGAAAACAAGTCTTCCACGGATAGAGGGTAACCTTGAAAGAGATTTTTCTTCCTGAAAGGGTTTTGTTTGGCTGGAGGGAAAAGAGAGAAAAGGGAACATGAAAGCCAATAAAAGAAAAACATGAGCACGGAAGACCATCATTCATCTTCTATTCAAATGGCAGTCACACGGCTGCAGACTACAGAAGGCTGTAATAGCAGTTCTATTCAGAGACTAAATACTGGGGGTGTACTCAGAAGTGAGCGAGTGATCTAATCGCATACCTGATTCTGCGAGTCTTGGAAATGACCCCAGAACCACCATTTAAATGGTCCCTTAGTTTAAAAGTTGAATATAACTCTTGACATTTTTTGGTAAGAAGTTAACTAAAATGGGGTCCCCTGAGTGGCTCAGTTGGTTAAGCGTCTGCCTTTGGCTTGGGTTGTGGTCTCGGGGTCTTGGGATCGAGCCCCAAGTTGGGCTCCCTGCTCAGCGTGGAGTCTGCTTCTCCCTCTCCCTCTGCCCCTCCCCCCACTCATGCTCTTTCTCTCTCAAATAAAATCTTTTTTTAAAAACAAAGTTAACTAAAATGATCATTTTAGCAAAGTATTCTGTGTGTAGACATGAGTCACTTATTAATTTTAATGGTACTAAGTGAATGATTTTCCTGGCCTAGATTTGGTGAAGGGAGGGGTATGGGAAAGGAAATCTGATAGGGGCTTGGCAGGGAGGGGCAGAGGAAAAAGAGGGAGAGCCCTGGGATGAGGGTCCTGCTTAATTCAAATTCCGTTCTTCTCTAAGAAATTTAAAATAGTTGACCCCTAAAAGATAGTGCAAGTATGAGATAAATCCATGCATGAAGTGATCTTAGTCTCAAGTCATTATCATAAATATTTATTGAATAACTTTTATACACTAACCCCTCCTTCACTGCCTTTAAGAAAGTGAGAAATCCTTTTTGGAGACAAGATAGTTAAAAGACATGTGATCTGAATTTTGCACTCGGTAGATATTAAGAAATACTACATTAAAAAAAATAGCAGTAGTTCCATTTGTTGTGATAAAAATATATTTATTTGGGAAAAAAAAATACCATCTTTATTTGCTTGGCAAGGGCAAATCACCAGCATAGTAGAGTTCAACCGTTACAATGAGTGAGGCCTGCTACAGTTCATTTCCACCTGTCACGTGTACAATCAACAATTAGCATAAATGACAAAGTCTCCAAATGACTCTGTTTCCAATTTATCCCACTGACCATGCCAACAGTTGCTTCCTGTCATGCTGAAACACACACCACACACACAAACACACACACACACACACACACACACACACACACACACAGACACACACAAATAGGCCCAGAAATGTCCACTACAAGAGGTCTTTTTGTTGATGTAAGTGTGTTCTTTAAAAGGCTTAGTAGCTCTCCTGCTTGGAATTTTTAATTTAGTATCGCAACCAACCTCATTGCTGTGCACACCATGAATTAACAAATGTCTTCGAATCCAGGAATCATTTGTAAAACAAACCCATACTGGATGATAAACACGCATCTTTTAATGCATGGCTTTAAGTGCCATTGCTTTTGCACATTCTGAAATTGATACTTTTTTCCATCCCACCACTGTGACGTCATAAATTAAAGTCCAATGCCGAATGTCATTATCACTGCTCTATTGCACTCATGCCCAGTAGTTGACTGCGGTCTACGCGTCATCATCCAAGTTAACAAAAGGAACTTTGGAATTTCAGTTGTGTTCAACCAGCTGATAGTCCTCTTTCCTGCTCCACAAATAAATAAGTCAGTATTTTGGGGAGTGCTGGTCCAAGCTGTTCGGGGTCCCTCTGCATTTTCACTGGGTAAAGTTAGGTCTGAAACTTGGTTATCTTTAGCAGAAGGACTTTAGTTGACAAGTATCAAGTGGTCCTCACTTCCTTTCCTGTATCAGAAAGGGAGACGAAGAAAGAGAAAACAATGATTTTGAAATCTTGGAGACGGAAGAGGAATACTCTACATTCCAGGCATGCATAAGTTCTAGAGCTGCTGAGTGCCACATGGCAGAGGAAGAAAGGCTAGGAAGGACAATGCACGTTATTTTTGGTTTGAGTGGATGCCTTTGGCAAGTCTCAGGAGCTGTGCCTGTGCTGGGTCCCTGCATCTCCCTATATTGACAAAGCCCACTCGATGGCTACAACAGATTTTCCCCTTCGCTGCAGTGGAGAAGGGGAAAGGTTAACTCTGCCTCTGTCCATCCCAGTAGGTCTTTCCAAAGAATCACATCACATTAGAACTGGAAGAGGTTTCAGAGGTCGTATGTCACAGTCTGGTGGCACTGGAAAGACCAGGAGGTTAAGGAGAGCTCAGGGGACACATTCAGTAACCAGTAGGGTCCAAAACAGAAACCAGGTCTTCTGAGGATCAGGCTAGAGGCTCTGGCAATAATTTGAAGGAGAATCGGTCTGTGGTGGTTGGCAGACTGCTTGATTAAAAGAGAGTGACCCCCATCTGTGTTCTGCGGGAGGCAGAGCTATGACAGCTGGGGGCTGCCAGTCACGGGCACCAGCCAGGGGTCCAGACACCAACATCTGTGATGCTCTCCCTCCCCAGGTTCCCTCAGTGAGGTCCTTCTCCAATATTTACTCTCCATTTGTGGTCTTCCTCCATTAAACCTCTCTTAGATTTGTAGCCTTTAAACACGTGCAGGTGTACTGAGTTTTTGATGGAGTCAAAGCCATCACTTATTCTGAGCACAATCCATTTCCTGCATCAGTCCCATGAGCTTCATTTTCTCTCGGCAGGGTCCATCCAAATCTGCCCGGGATCCAGGCCTTGATCTGATGATTCAAGTCAAACTGCTCTAGCTGACTTTACCCATGACCGTCCTTGGTAACAGACACTACTGTTTCCATTTTTGATATCCCTTTGCTCAAAACCTTCAACATTTTAGTTCTTCAGTTGACTTCCTTGGTAGGCTCCCTCATCCAATTCTTTCATTCATCATGACCAGCAGACCCTCCCCTGCACCAGCATCTTCTCGATGGCCCCTAGCACGCCACACAGCAGACGGTCCGCCGCTACTGCTGCTGCTTCTTAGCCCTCAGACCCAATCTGACCAAGAACTTTTCTCGTCCACCCCTTAAACCTTCTACTCGTTCCATGTGGCTGCACGAGAAAACATTTAAAAACCACCTGTGGCTTTCTGTGATGCACACCAAGGTCCAAAAACCAAACACCAAAGACTGGTTACTTTCCAGAATTCGCAATTACCTTCTCTGATGAATATTTTTTCTTTAATTAAATACACATGAGAAAGAGCAACTTTGCAAGACTTTCCTTAAACAAGGTGCCTCTTAGGCAGCAGCTGTCTATTAGGAAAGTTAATTTCCCTTTATCTCAGCTCCTATGTCAACAATTTAATGCTCTGAGAGGAAGAAATGTGATTTTTAAAAACTTCATTTTTCTCAGAAGACCTCATTTCATATTTATCAGACATTCTTTGGAAATGCGCAATCATATCATTTCGTACCCAAGATGCGGTACGAATTGATTAACAGAAAATACATCCTGTGGTTTTTAAGTAGCAATTATGTTCTTCCATCTTCCTTCAGGAATTTGGTTTAGAGAATTCTTCTCAGAAAACATGGGTAGGGGATATTTTTATATCCCACCTCTGACATCACATGAAAACAAATAAGGGTACAATCAAGAAAACTATCCTCACATGACCTCCATTCTAGTCCCCAAAACACCATGTGGGGCTTTGTCGTCGAGGTGTAGACCATTTGCTTAAGTGTCCTGCTGACACGAGGAAAGTTGGGTCAAGGTAGAGCTATTGATGCTATTAATGTGTGTTCCCAGCCAGGGCCTCCTCTCAAGCAGGTTTCCTACTCTGCTCAAGAAAGGTTATTTGTACCAAATACTGCAGCAAGGGAAAAGGCCTTTGACATTCCCAGAGCTGCACCTCTAAAAATAAGAGTTTGGACCTCTTACTTGGGCCATCTCAGAGTTCACCTTCTTGACTTGAGGGCCATAACTCATGCCTTCCCATTAGAGTCTCATAATAGTCCCAAGAGATTTCAACCATGTCATGTAGCTTTCTACCCTGTTTTAAAAGAAACAATTCATTTCTGAAGCCAGTTTCAGTGGGAGGAAAGAAAATGAAAGACGAATGATTTCCCACAATAAGCTGGTTTCTGAGTGTAGAGTAAACCTTGGAAGAACTCTTTGTTAAGGCCATGGAGAAGCTCACCTTAGGGGCATGGAGACCTGACTAAACACAATACTGACCTCCTCAGGCAGCAGACGCACGACAAGAAGGCTGAGGACTCTTTCTGATACTTCTCTTTGCTACTACATTCCTTCAGGAATTCCTGAAGATCAGTTTCAGGAAACCCATTCTGTTGGTATTTCTGTAAAAAGTACACAGTGTTGTTACCTTATTTATAGAGCATGAGAAACTGCTCCCTTTGTCAACACATCAAACCCACCTTGGCTAAAATAAAACTCTCCCACATTGCTAGCTCCGATCCAAGAACTGATATTAACAGTGATGCATCAATCTGTCAGTCCCAGAGAGCCAAGCCAGGGCCACCATGGGAACAGAAACAATCCAAAAGTCCCAGAAAGAAAGCCAGGGCTGGGCAGGGGAGGGGTCTGTTAATAAGGGGAATGAAGGAAACAGTCAAAAGTCTAAAATTTTAATGCTAATTATAAGACCAGATAAGATCTCCCCTTTCCCTCACTGCCAAAGTAGAGCCTACAGAGAAGTAAGCCCTGTTTCCTCTATGTTTATAGAAGTTGGTCACTCAGTGGGGCAGAAGGCAGCAAGTTCTTCCCGATAGACAAAAAGACCCTGCCTGAGACTCTGCTCACCCCATGCTTACTGAGGGCACCGAGGCTTGACCCACTCCCAGGGCCACGGCCTCATCACAGACAGGAACCCCCAGGGCAAGAGTGTGCAGTTCCCATCTCCATGCCCATCCCCACGTGCGCGCTCATCTCCCCATCGACAAAGCACTCAAGGAGCATTTCCAATGGATGGTCGTCTTCTTTTTTCTTTTTCTTTTCTTTTCTTTTTTAAGACTTTATTTATTTGTCAGAGAGAGTGAGAGCACAAGCAGGGGGAGGAAAGGGAGAGGGAGAGGGAGAAGCAGGCTCCCTTGCTGAGCAAGGAGCCCGACTCGATCCCAGGACCGTAGGATTGTGACCTGAGCCGAAGGCAGATGCTTAAACAACTGAGCCACCCAGGCGCCCCTCAATGGACGGTCTTCTTCTGAATTAGTCTGAGTTTAAGAAGAGGACAAAACCCCAAGGCACTGACATAACACCTCTGGCTATTCAGACGCGGGTCCCGAAACAGGACTTTCCAAGCACGACCCTCTGCTTGGAGGGGCCACCCCACGAGGGGGCACAGAGCTTCCTTCGAGCCACAGGGCAGTGCCGCAGATCCGTCTGACAGCATGCAGCACCCACGGCGCGGCTGAGGGAGGCAGGAGGCGAGGCAGCCACGAAA
>CM052900.1:102775663-102854762 GCA_028534135.1 Potos flavus | reverse complement strand
TGCCTGGAGCAGGGCCCTTTCCACCCTCAAGTTAAATTCTTCTTTTTCAGCCTTGGGTTTCAGAGGAACTATTTTCCTCCTCAGAAGAGAATTCCCTGGCTTCCCATCTGTATCAGCCCCCTCCTATAATCTTTCATAGCACTCTCCACAAGTACACACACCCATAGCTCTGTTTATCCCTCTCTGTCCCATGGCCACCGCCCCCGTGACTACGTCTTCCAAGATGGCGCAGCAAGGGGCACAGAGACAGGGCAGAACAGGAAAGACACAGTCTCGGGAGCCTAATGAGCAGGGTCTGAAACTCAGTTCTGCACTCAGAAGCTGTGGAGCCTTGGAGAAGTTGCCTCAGATGCCTCATCCAAAAAAAAAAAAAAAGTAGAAGAAAAAACTCCATCATAGGGCAGTTGTGAGGATGCAACAAGATCATATACGAAAGCCCCTGGAACAGCCGCGGGGAAAGAACAACATTTCTGGTGCTTCCTACTGGATATCACTCGAGGTCTATATTCCCCAGGAAATGACTGCCCCTGGGAAGCAGGGACCGTATGTGTTTGTTCAACACTATGGTGTCTGTGCTTTCCTAATGCTTCGGAATGCTTACAGAGGAATGCAGAGCCTCCGGCACATGAGAAAACTACTGAATAATCCAAGTTAGAACCCGTGAAGGTCTGAGCTCAGTTACATGCAGAAGGAGAGAAGGCACAGAGCTGTGAGACGCCAAGAGTCAACCTGGTCTCCAGAGGGACCTAAGCAAGAGAGAAGGACCATCCAAGAACGACTCCTGGTTTTCTGTCTCGAGTGAACTGAGCTCAGTCTGGCCATTCATGACAAGAGAGGACAACTTGGTGGCAGTCGAAGCCATGGGTGCAGACACGGCCACCGAGACCACAGAGCGGAACAGGGACTAGGAAGGACTGGGGGAGGGGCAGCAATGTGGGGAATTATGGGAGCAGCTGAGCTCAGGAAGTAGACTGAGAAGGGCCATGGGGGAAGAGAATGGGGCTGAGGACAGGAGACCTTCGGTGGGGCACTCAGGGGGGTTACAAAGCGGAGCACTCTACAGTGATACCTCTGCAAAAAAGGCCCTTAACAAAAAGACCAAGTGTCCCTGGATTTAATAACACAAGTGTGTGAGCAACAGTGGCCGGTCGGTCTGAGGGCAAAACAGCTCATCCTGAGGGTTATGAGCAGAGCCAGCTAGTAAATGTAGTTCACTGAGCGAATTATTTAGCCTTGCAAAGCTTCAGATGCCTCTACTACAAAACAGGGGCAACTGTGCCTTCTTCATGGGCTGTCAGGAAATCAGGTGAAATAATGCATGTCAAGTGCTTGTTAGAACAGCACCCAGCACCTAGCACCTGGCACCTAGCACTTACATTTACTTATAGCCATTTTATAATTATGAAGTTTAAGTTATCTTGAGATATCATCTGATGCGTAGGTAAGAAAACAACTTAACCAGAACCCAAGACTTTCTTTCTTTCTTTCCTTCCTTCCCATCTGTCTGTCTGTCTGTCTATCGGAACCACGGGATGGGACAGAGGGAACAGGTACAGTTCTTGGGAAGATGGGACTGAAAACCTTAAGAAATGCAAGGACAGCAACTAGTACTTTCCTTTCTGACATACAACCAGAACAAAATCTCTATGATTACTTGTATTGAGTCTTATTTACAAATGGGAAAATGGAGGCCCATATCTAGAAGGATAAACCGCCCATCCTAACAGAGAAACAAGTACCATATTCTGGTTTTGTTGTTATTGTTGTTGTCATATTAGCTTCAGACACCTTTTTATTATTTTTTTCTTTAATTCTATTTAGTTAACATACCGTGTAATATTAGTTTCAGGTGTACGATATAGTGATTCAACACCCAGTGCTCATCACAAGTGCTCTCCTTGATCCCCGTTCCCTATTCCACCCTGTTTCACCTCCCCTCTGGTAACCATCAGTTTGTTCTCTATACTTAAGAGTCTGTTTCTTGGGGTACCTGGGTGGTACAGTCGGTTAAGTGTCCGACTCTTGTTTTGTCCGAATCTTAGTTTCAACTCAGGTCATGATCTCAGGGTCATGAGATCGAGCCCTGTGTTGGGCTCCACGCTCAGCGAGGAGTCTGCTTAGGACTCTCTCGCCTTCTTCCGCTGCCCCCTCTTCCCCCCTTCCCCGCTCTCTCCCTCAAATAAATAAATCTTAAAAAATAAATTAAAAAAAAAAAGAGCCCATTTCCTGGCTTCTCTCTCTCTCTCTCTCATATTCTAACTTTATCTATTGAGAAGACAAGTTGGTGTGCTGCAAAAAGTATTTTATGAACGTTGCAATTGCTTTCTTACTCCACTGAATCTATATTCCTGCCACAGGAGCATTTCTTAAATTTTGGTTATAAAACACTAATCCAGAGAGATGCCCACTAAGCTGGTTAGGGAAGTCCTACACACTACCCCTCCTCCCAGGTCCTGAAAAGTCCCACCTTAACTGCCACTGTCCACCTGAGGGACTCTAACCCAGGGCTTCCCCTGCTTGCTAACCGCTCTTTCCCTGTGAAACTTGGGAAATTACCCCTCAGTGGGGGATCCTGCCCACCAGTCCCTACCGTCTTCAGCCCCTCATACCCACCTTCCTAGGTTTATAAAATCCAGTTAAAGTGAAGATGAGTGGCACACTTGGGGATGGGTATTAGAAGTCATAAAAGGCAATGTGAGGTTTGTGTGTGAAGATGGACAATCCCTCAGCATTCTTCCTGAGATAACATAGGTAATGGCAAGAGGAAGAGAAAAACCTCAGGGTAAGAGTATGGACTTGAAGGAGCCTCAGAACTTTCTGGAAATAGCACAAAGATCCCACCAGATGTCACCCTTGCCTATTTCCCACCTCCCCCAAAGCCAGAGCAATCCATCCACCAGACAGCTTCCATAGACAGAAAGAAAAAAAATCCACTTCCTAAGCTGGTTTCCAAACTTCAGCCTTCTAAGGGTTTCACGTCACATCATTTAAAATTCATATTCTCCTAGTAACAGAATCTGGTTTCTTAGGACACAGGTCTGGGAGAAACATAAATGTTGGTGTTTCTACTCAGCAGTCTGTGAGGTTTGTGTTTCTCCTCACTGGCCACAGCAGGGAGCCAGAGCTCTTCTGAGAACAAGCAAAGAAAACTCCCCAACATCCTAGCAGCCCTGTCGGGGTAAAGGAAACCAGGTTCTGGCAACAAGTTTGACCCACTAACTCATTCAGTCAGAATGACTATTCCAAACCACACTTCATGTGCGACAAAGGTTAGCTTTTCTCACATTAAATAGCTGAATCTACATTCAGACTTGGCAAATACGCATGTGATTTGTGTGTTTCTGTGGGCAGCCCAGTGTGTCTGATGGGAAATAGGAACCACTTTCAAACAGAAAGAAACTAAAACTGTCTATGCTGATCAGAGCCTTGAATCAGTTAATGGAAATACCGAAAGCAAACGTCCAGAATCATGAGGATATATTATATAGCTGAATAGCCACGGGCCACACACGCATCTAGATTAAAACAAATCTAAAATAGTTAAAAACCACAGGCAATTTACATTTTCTTTGGTTCTAATAATCTGGTCAAAGGCAAAGTCACTCCAACCAAACTTGTAAATTGAAAAATACTGACAAGGGACACCTGGGTGGCTCAGCCCATTAGGTGGCTGCCTTTGGCTCGGGTCATGATCCCAAGGTCCTGGGATGGAGCCCCACATCAGGCTCCTTGCTCAGCGGGGAGTCTGCTTCTCCCTCTGTCTGCCACTCCCCCTGCTTATGCTCACTCTCTCTCTGATTTAAAAAAAATTTTTTTTTAAATATAAAAGAATCTGACAATCTGGGGCACCTGCATGGGTCAGTCAGGTGGGTGTCTGGCTCTTGATTTCCGCTCAGGTCATGATCTCAGAGTTGAGGGATCAAGCCCCGCTCTGTGGTCAGCGGGAGTCTGCCTGAGACTCTCTCTCTCCCTCTGCCCCTGCCCCCACTCACTCATGCTTTCTCCCTCTTTCTCTCTTTCAAATAATAAATAAATCTTAAAAAAAAAAATACTGACTTCTGAAACTAATAATACATTATATGTTAATTAATTGGATTTAAATGAAAAAGTACTGATAATCCATTATTAACACCATCACGACTCCCTCATTGAGAAGTTCTGCATGACCCATTTGAAACTGAGGCTGAAGAGGTGTTTTCTGAGTGACAACTGAGTAAACCACCCAGTGTTTGTACAGGCTGCTTTCTGACTTCCGAGGCCTTGCTCTCCGCCCATTGTCAAAGGCTCGGCTCAAAGCATACCTTCTCCGAAAACCACTGCTAGGTTTTCTTTCTCACTGTGCCGCAAAGTTAACCGTTGCTTTCTTTATCCTCATCCCTTTCTACCTCCACCACTTAGGTTTCACAGGCATGGCAACCTCTCTCCCTGAGGCATTTTCTTTCTTTTCCTGTAGTGCTTAGCAATTATTATGTGCCGACTCTTGTTTTTGGTGCTTTCCTTGACATGCAATTCATTTAATAGTCAACATTCTAGAAGGTAAGTACTATCATCACCCTCACTTTATAGAGAAAAGTATTGAGAAATAGAGAGGTCAAGTAATTTGTCCCAGATCACAGGCATAGTGACCAGAACCAAGACCCAGACCCAGGCAGTCTGGCTCCAGAAACTGTGCTCCTAAGGACTGGGAACGCTGCCTCTCTCTCCTAAGAGGTGTGCAAGCAACGCCTGCTGAAATGGAACAAAAAGGCAAAGCTTTAGGATATGTGTACAGGACTGAATACTCAAGAGTTTTCTGGAGCTCTTTCTTCCCATCACCATTTAAATACCCCAAATCCCAAAATAATGTGTTAAAAATCATGCATAATCCATAATGAGCAAGCAGGTGACATACTTACTAGATCCAGATATGTTCAAGCCTTTACATTCTTCAGTTTTAGCCTCACTGTCAAAATAGATCTTGATCTTGCCACTGTGAGCTTTATTGTCAAAGGTGATCTGGAGACACAAATGTGTGGCAAGGTTACCGCCCAGCAGAAAGTATGGCATCAACTGCTTCAAGTATCACCGGCATTCAAATAGCATGCTGATTTCAGAATTGCTACACTGATGAAAATGCCCTTGTCACATGATTCCTTCCCAAGTTTCTATTATTAATGAAAAAATATGATCCAAAGGGTGAATACATGAAGGTCTAATGAATCACATTTGGGTTCAGAGGAATCCGACATCATAACAACTAACCAGTCCCCGGAACAAAACCAAGATTCGCCAATCTTTGACAAGAGAATACAATGATCTCATTTATTATACCGAATGGAATTTAAAAGCATTTGCTTCGAATGAGTCCTTGGAGCATGAAATTCTAGGTCTTTACTAGGCAGGAAATTGTTTTTCCGTTTGCTGCAAATGCTACACATAATGCTTTCAGAAGTGACAAAGACTGCTCCCAGGCTGCAGGCTGAATTTAAGATTTCCAAACAGCCTCAATCTTCCACTTATGTTTCAGTCATGTTGTTTACAAGTGAAATGTGCTGAGGATCTTAAGGCTTGAGAGAAGTATTTTGGGGGCTTTCCTAGGGGAGAACGGGGCTGTGCATGTGCCGGGGTTAGTGGGGGTGTCCTCAGAGGTCACAGGCACTGAAGTGGGGCCCGCAGGTCTAATTCTCAAGCCCCTGGCTTGGTGGGAGGAATATTCTTGGATTATACGGAGTGCGGCTCATGGGGGGAGATGCTGGGGCCCCCGTGGATTTCATTACAGATCTCCTACAGGGCAGCTCTACAAGCTCTCTGCCTGTGAGTTTGGGGGGGGATTTCGTAATGTGTTTTGTAATATGTAGGGCACCCCAGGGAGGTTAATCATGCTCTTCTGTGCCAGAGACATTCTTCCTCACCACATGTCAAGATTTATAATTACTTTTCTTTCTTTGTGTACGTGTTTTCCGGTCAAGCTCTTCCGCTAGGCTGTCAGCTTCCTGAGGGCCACTGCACCCCGACAGTATGGCCGTGTTTGGTGCGTAGGGGGGACTCATTCCATACTGATTGGCTGTTGTTGAATGAAGCACTCCTCTGAGTTGCTAAAAGGCGGTCATAGACAACCGTCAGCGCAGCTGGAAGTCCGTGGAACGAGAGGGCCAGTTACTCTCCCCACAGGAGTGAACATTCTCCTCTAGTGCACATGCCTCCTCTCAAAATGAAAGAAGCAACAACTAATTCTTCGCAGACTGGCCTTCAGATCAAGGGGGGAGGGAACAGTTTCTGCCTAGAGGTTTGAAAACATTTGCTATAACAGTTGGAAAGATCTTCCCTTGAAAGTGGGGAAGACACTACTTTCAGAGACACTTAAAAACACTTGTCATCAACTTTTTTTCCTAATGTATTACGGGAGTACTAGGTGAAAGCCAACTTTGAAAATTCCTCTTTCCAGCCCACAAGTCTGGTTTTAAAAAGTTGGAAAGGGTTTGCTTGATTTTCCCAAGTAATGGTCTCTGGACCAACAATGCTAGAAAGTGTCATTAAGCTGTTTTAAACACAACTGCACCTAACACATCTATAGGGGCTGGTGTGTTTTACACTTGGCATCTGCAACACGAGGAGAGAAAAATAATAAAAACCAGCTCTAGGATGACAAGAGACTTGCCGTGTTCTGAAAGACGTAACAGTCCGGTAGCTCTCGGGAATGAATCGTCTGTAGGTCAATGCCTTTGAGGTGAAAGGAAATTTCAACTTGTAAGAGCCTGAGTAAGAAATATTACAAGGTATAAATTGTCATAGTCTTACTATCCTAATCTGCTTTCCCCATCCCTGTCTCCTGGGAAATGAGACTTAAAAACTTATTTACCGATAAAATTCCAGGCTGAAGAATGACGAGTTCTTCCAGTCCTGAGGGGACTTGGAGAGGTCTAAGTGAACACAATCTAGAGCAATGAAACAATAAAAAGGATTGTTTCAGGCAACAATCAAATGCTAAAAGTAGTGGGGCAAAATGTGTTGAGAAGCAGGACACTTAAAAGTTCCAAAGTATCTTCCCACAAAATCCATATTCATTGTAACAAGACCTGTAACTTGACACGGAAGAACCTGGAGATACCACCCTAACCATCACCAGTAATGGGATAAAGAGACATCATGAACCTCCTGAAATAATGTACCATTTGTGTGGTATTCCCGCCCAAAATGCATAACCTCAATCAAGTCATAAAGAAACAGAAAAACCCAAGTGAGGAACATTCATTCTACTCTTTTAAAATGTCAAGGTCATTGAAAAAAAAAAGGGCTAATTTTGCTCCAGATTAAAGGAGATTAAAGTGACCTGACAACTAAATGCATTATGTGATCCTGGACCAGGAAGGGGGGGGCGTGGCCGGGGGGTCGGGGGAGGGAGGGGAGGTGGATGGGAGGTATGAGCAGGCAGTTTTCTTTTTCTATAAAGAACAGGACAATGGGTGAAATGTGAATAGGATTTGGAGATTACAGTACTGTATCCAGGTTCCTTGGTGCTTTTGAGCACTGTATGGTGGTTATGTAAGAGAATGTTCTTGTCTGCGGAAATGCACATTGAAGTATTTAGAGGTAAAGAGACATCAAGTCTGCACCTTATTCTCATACATTTCAGGAGAAATATTTATACATTGGAAGAATGATAAAACAAATGTGGTAAAACATTAGCCTTGGAAAATCTAGATGAAGGGTATACAAGGAAACCTTTGGGCTATTTTGCAACCTGTTAAGTCTGATGCTTTTTCAAAACCAAAAAAAATAAAGAGAAAAGAAAGAAACTTAGGTTTTATTCAAGTAAAAGCAAATTATGAGCTGTAAGCTATAAAAGAATAATTCCAAGAGCCTCACATAAAAACAGTTTCATCCTTGTGTAGCTCAACAGCTTGGCAGGAAAGCAAGGAGGTCCAGAAATGGTGAATGCCTTTCAAGGTCACAGAGTCTTGACACAGAAAGGGGTGTGGGGGGAAGCGAGCCTGGCTGACTCATGCCCAGGTTGCTGCTGCCCCTTCGTGCTGCCTTTGAAATGGAGAAGTCAGGGCTGCAGCAGTGCCTAGTACCCAGGAGGTGCTTGAGAATCTTGGTAGACTTGATGGCTGATTCTTTAAGCATTTTCTCCCACTGGGCCTGGAGTAGCAATGACCTCCCATCACTAAACAGGACTTGACCTCGGCTTAGCCTCCTTTCCTGACTGAACACCAGTTTCCTCGGATGTAAAGTAAAAGCCAAACTGATAATATTTAAGGTCCTTCCACCTATCACATTCTTATTTGAAGACAAAGTAAAAGAAAATAAAACATTTAAATTGATTTAAGTGGCTAGATTCTGAAAAGAGAAGGAACATGTTCAAAATCTATGTGCCATGTACTGTCCCAGGTCTCCTTTTCCTGTATTTCACTCATTCTAAGAGATTTCTTTTTTTCACTTTTAAATACCTCTAAAACAGATGAGTTTTAATATTTATATTTATATTTAACAATTTGATGGCATCTTAGATTCAGAGAAATGTAATAGCATTTGTTAGTTAATTTTATACTTTACGTAAAATTCACCTTATAAAAGTCTATTTGGTTATTCAAGTTTTGTCATTGTAAGTATGGAGTTACACTTCCTCTAAATACACATTCAGGACTCTCTGAAGTCTGGCTGACCTTATGTTACAGTCACTGCTAATGAGGACACCAAGCACCCTTTGGCAATAAAATCGAAGAACGGGTTTTGGGTTTTTATTTTAAGGACAGCAAAAGCCTTAAGTAAAACATCAAACCTCAAATAGAACAAACTGGTATTAGAGTAGCAGCCTCGGCACTCAAAGAATCTCATTTACAGGGCAGAATATTCCAGCAAATGAAATAACAACGCTCTTAGAGATAAAGGGAAAGTAGAGCTTACATGTTCTTAAAACAACAGGGAAAATGATGAAATGCTCGTAAAGTCTCATGCTGAGAACATGTGGAAAGGAGAACATGAATTCAAAATCTGTGTTACAGAAAATGAAGCACTACTGTATTAAAATGATAGCCATCTAAATGTTGTAAAAACATTTTTAAAAACAGAATTTATAACAGTCCCCCCAATGAGGCTAAACTGTAAAGCTTCAGTTCTGGAAGAATGATATGCCCTCAGCATGACATAAGGGAAACCCTTAGCTTGAACAACACATTTGGTCATGCAATTAAATAGAGACCCGCCGAGGAAGTGGGCATGGAGGGTGACCTCTGCATTTAGCACACCAAAGATGACTCTCTTAATTAAAAAGATGATGCAAAATTCATGAATAGGTAATCTAGAACAGCTTCTGCTAATTCATCTACATAAACTATAATGCCTCACCAATTCCTATTCCCATCATGTGCAGGCTTCCTCCAACATACCTGAGAAAAGAAAGTCTAAGATCCAGTATCAAGCATTCTAAGAATATTCTTTACAACTTTTGAATAGATACGTCAAAGGGTTCTCTTTGACGAGTTATATTTCATAAGTCAAAAATACAATTAACTTGCTCAAACAGTCTCTCTTAAAATAAAGTCAAATTAATAACCAACTTCTCTCCATTTGGTTAAAACGATTCCAGATTCTGATAGAAGGAAAACAAACAAGGACACCACTGCCCAGGGGTCAGGTAATAAATCCTAATCTCTGGCACTGCCTGTCCTACCCAGCCACTGACACTGACGTTGGCCACATTTCTTTAATTGATTTTCCAAGAAAAATCAATTGAGGAAAATGACGTAAGAATCACTGGACAATAGTTGTAAGCAGGTTTTTAAGAGGACAAGGGGCTGACCACAGTCAAGGCTGCTGACCACGGAGCCACGCTGCGGACACCTAGACGACCTCCGAAAGCACCCTGGGGTCCCTGGCGGTGCCGGCTTATGGGCTGTTTCTTTCAGGGTGAAGAGCATGGGACACATTTACTCATGAAGAGATTCTCAACAGGCGGCCTGTGGAAACAGACTCAGAAACTCTGTTTTAGAGATATGTTCTTTGATTATTTTACCAAAGCGTCTCAAGATGGGATTATAGGAAGGACGGTCAAATGAACTGTGTGATGCTCTCTTCTTAATAAAACCATTCCATGTTTAAACTGCTCCTAGGACCCCTACTCCTGAACTGTTCGCTTCTTGAGGAGTCATAACTGATGAATCTTGGTGGTCAGAACCCCAGTACATAAAACAGGAAGTGCCTTGGGCACAATTGGTTCTACATCAGAGATTTGTTGAATGAATGACAAAAAGAGCCTTAAGTCAACCACTTTGCACTTACATATAATGTGTTTTTAAATTCTTAACAGAGTGGCACAAAATACTTCTACTTGATTAGATATTAACTTTTTGCAAAGCAACCTCCTCAAAGAGAAAATGAGTCGCTAACCACAATTCATCTTTGAAGAGCATTAATGTAATTAACATACAATTGCAAGAGTACCAAGCATTTTAACATACATTATTTCATTTATAAATAGACTCTTTTTTTTTTTTTTCAAAAGCCTACTTGTTTCCTTGGGAGGGAAAAACCTCAACAAACAGGAAACACCTGTCCATTTACCTCAGCACCGCACCCCCCCCCAACAATCTTGAGTTGTACCAAGAAGTTCCACAAATGCTCCCCAGTCCTATCTCAGTAGACCCGCAGTTCCCTGAGGCAGAGCCCTTTGCAGGCATATGTTCAAGCTTCGGTCACAAAAGCAAAGTGGGTCCATTTGGGTCGTCAGCACATGGGGGGATGTTTGTTCTTAACACAGAAGACGATAAAGGCATGTAATGAAATTATCAGTGCATTACCTATTTCAATGTCGCTGTCAATATTCAGTGTCTCATTGGAAGGAAACATGGTCCCTTTCTTGTAATGCTGCTTACAGACTTTTAAGCCAATTCTATTGTCTTCATTTTCTCCATAACCAAGGGTCCCCAGGGATATGTTCTTTAGCTGATGATACTGTTAAAAATAGTTAAATAAAAATAATATTGGCTTTTAAGAATTTCATCAGAAGTTACAGCATGTGGAAAACACTTTTAGCTATTTTAAATTGTTTCTATCAGATCCCTCAATAGAACTCCCCCGTGTAAAATACCACAAGGTAATTTTCTCATGGTTGGGCAGGAAACACACTGCCTCACGGAACTCAGAGCTAATGTAAACATGCTGACACACACCCCCACCTCACCGACACCCAAAGCCGGGGGGTGCTCTGGCCTCACAGCAGGGTACTGTCCCCTGGCACCGAGCCCTACCTCCCCGTGCCACACTGGCCTCCGGGCGCCTCCTGGAGCTTGCCAGGCACATTCCCGCCTGGGCCTCTGCTGTTCTCCCTGCGTGGAACCCCGTGTTATCTATCTGCTAGGTTCACTCCTTCAGATCTTGAGTCAAAAATGACTACTTCGGTGAGGCCTTCCCTTACCGTCCAGTGCAAGTAGCAAACATCCATCCCCAGCGCACAGGCCCCAGCAGGCACTGCCCATCTCCTCCCCTGCTTTATTTCACAGCAGCTATCACTCTCTGACACACCAGACCCAAGCCGTCCATACCCCACAGCTCATGTTAACACAACTGGCCTTTGCTTACATAACTCCAGCAGCTCTCATCAAATGACTTTACTATTCACCAATCTTCATTAAGAGGGTTAAGAGGGATTTACTAGCTCCCACCTTCATTAACAAGACTTTACTATTCCAAGAAAATTTTTTTCTTTTTTGAGAGGGGGAGGGTGTGGAATCTAAGCAGGCTCCACGCCCATCACAGAGCCCAATTGGGGCTGGATCTCAGGACCCTAAGATGAGATCATGACCCAAGCAGAAATCAAGAGTTGGACACTTAACCGACAGAGCCACCCAGGCGGCCCTATTCCAGAAACCTTTTGCCCAGAAATGTAAGTTACAAATAACTCTATTGTTCATTTCAGGAACATCCAAAGCAACTCATTCAGATAATCAGTTTGAAAATTGAGCCTCATAAATCCAAGACTCTTTGAAACCACGCCCCTCTCCCCAAAACCCTCGCCTTCTTGTGCCCACCAATCCAAAACTATTACGTCTTATCTTTACCCAATTCTAACTGAGCTCCCCTCACACTGAAAGATCCACCCTCCATCAGTCTTCAAAACGTGTATTTGGACGTTGCCCTCTTCACCCAAGGCACTAATGAGAAGGATCAAGGGAGCATCTCCCCTACCTCTGTAAGCAATAAGCTCATTTTGCTTATCAACATGTTTTCTTGGTGGTGTTTTCAGGGAGCTAGCATTCAGTGCTATACATTTCACTTCTTTTCATTCGTCTGGGTTCTCTCCTCTACAATGAAGTCCTGTAAGAGCAGGGCTTTTGTCCATTTTATTCTCGATGCATTCCCAGTGTCTAGAACAGTACCTCGTATATCGTAGGCATGCAAATACTTATGGAATGCATGAGAAAAGAAAAAATAAGAATAATGATTTCTCTCCCCTAAATGCTTTCTTTGGGTCTATCAGTCTGGTTTCTCTATACCTGCGTAGATACGACTATATCGTATCCTACTCCATATTCTTAAGATTCAGCTAGGCTTATTAATGCTAAGACATCAAAGTTGAGACTCTTAGATTTGGTATCTCATTCATCAAAACTTCTGAGATTATAAATCCACTCTCGGCAATTTGAACTTGGGGAAAGTAATCTCCCAAAGGTAGTGGGTGTAAAGGGATAAATAAAAAAATACAAATCCTTAAGAAAAAACTTAAGCAAAATCTATCTTGTGGAAATGTAGCTAGAGAAATAGCAATGAACTTTTTTTTGGCAGACTAGGCAAAATTTAAGTTAGAATATTTTAATACATGTATAATTTTTTTTTTGCTAAAAACAACAAAGTACCAACATATTTGTAAAGTGTAGGTCATTCACAACAAAACACTTGCCTGATTGATAGCAAAAAAGATGCTCTCATAGACATCCTCCTGAGTATACACACTACAACTGTAGTCATCTTCATCAGTGCCAGAATATCCTTTTAAAAACAAGTGCTTAAAAGCAACAGTGTTCTCTTCTTTGAAAGCAACCACCAACTGGTTACTTAAACCAAAACGAACAAGCTAGAAAAGAAAATCAAATAGGAAGATATGAATTTTCCATTTACTGGGGCAGGCAAATGCATTCTTAATATCATTGACCCCCACCTGGAAACCTCAGCAAGTGTTTATTAACTATATTAATGTCCAAATACAAGTCCCCAAAAAGAATACCCCCATCAAACTCATCAGCAAGTCAAAATAGTGTAAAATTAGAGGAAATTACCACTCCCAGTGACTACCAACCCTACTGGTCTTTAATGAGGGAGAAAAAGGAGAAATTCAAATCAGTGAAATCGGAATCCATTTTTTATATACTTGGGCTTCAAATTAATTGTTTAAAAAATTGATGTAGTCACTAAACTAATAAGTCATTTTTTGCTGATTTAACATTTAGAAATTGCAATTATTTTTAAAAATCACAACTATGTTTTATGTATAGCTTTTAAGGATGTTTTTGAAAAGTGGACTAGATATGATACTTACTCCAGCTAAGAGGTAAGAGTTGTCAAAGGAATTCAATCGTTCCAGCTCTGCAAGAACTCTTATATAAGATTTACACCTAGGACTTCCTCCTCCAAGATCTATAGCATCAAAGCATGTGAGAGAATACCAGGGCTTGCTTTACCACTGAGTTCAAACCCATTCAAACCTTACCTTATTGTGATCAAACTCCTACTTATGTCTCCCTTACACTGTATCCTAGTCCGAGCTTAGGCACCAAGGGCTCTCTTTACCAGGAGGGAATGTATTCTTCCTGCCCATCTTGGAATCCAGTAAGCAGGGAAAATTAGCAGGCACTAAATGTGTACCAAAAAAAACCCAGGAAATTATACACACATCAACAATCTCTCTCTCTCTTTCTCTCTCTCTCTCTCTCTCTCTCACACACACACACACACACACGCAATGGCAGAAGACAAGTCAGACCTTTATAAGCTCTGTCCCACACACCCTTCCTTATCTACCTATTTTATCTCCTCATCTGCTCTATAAGACAATAAAAGTACAAAAACTGTGCCCTAAATCTTCATCCCACTGAGTCTCCGAAGCAATTTGGGGCTGTTTCCTCATGTGTGAAATCAGCAGGTCCAACTAGAGGACTGTGGCATTTCTGCTACGTGCTGTCACTCCATGGTTGGATATGAGAGACTGCACAGCCCTGAACCGGACCTCAACTAGTGAACCTTTCAGATGACACACACGGTAATCTGCATATGCAAACGTATATACTACTTTTTTTAGTGATTTACATTTTTTAGCTTTTAAGTTCTATCTGACTCTTTGAAAATGCTGAATAATTAAAAAATAATAGCTACCACTTTTCAGCAACTATTATACTCCACGTGCTTACGGAACTGCATTACGAGCACTATCTCCGTTACTAACACAACTCTAAGGTGACGTCACCATGGTTAATCCCCACTTTATGCATGTGGGAACTGCGATTTAGCCCCATTGAATTGCCCTAAGTCCCGCGACTAGAACGAAAGTCAGGTCTAACTCCAAAGTCACCCTATTGTGCTATACAATTTACCTCCACTGAAGAATATGCCTTTGGGACCCTTCTTATAGAAAAGAATTTAGGTGCTAGCTTTTGAGACTTGCCACTACGGTTTGAGAACATCCTTAGTCAGCAGTCTTTAGCATCTGAGCCTCACCAGGTCACATTCCTCAAATACCAAGTCAAAGGATTGAGCAATCGTTAAAACCCAGCTAGTCTAAGGAAAATATCAGATAAGAAACCCCACATCATCCAACCTGCACTAGAAATCAAGCAACTGGAAGCCAAAGGTTTTCCATGCATGGAACATCTGTCAATGGTGGCTCTAGGACATGCCAGAAAGGGTCACACAGCTCTTTGAAAGCCAAAAGTAAACCACGGAACCAATACACACATGATTGTTTCACAGTCATTAAATACTGATACACAAATGAAAAAAAAAATTGGTATACACGCACATGAATTAAGTTCTTCAATCAAAGTCTGCTGAGCGCTTATTCTGTCCTGAGCTGGGATATGATAGGCATATCAAGTTGCATGGTGTTGCCCATATATGGGCAAGATCAAGTTGCATGGTATTGATAACAACTCTTATCTACTGAGTGCCAGGGACCATGCCGAAAATTTACAATTTTTTAAAAATTTAATTCGCCAACACCCTATGAGGGGGATATTACACTGGGCTCCACAAGGACAGGATTCCCCTCCCCCCCCCATTCAGGAACTGGAATAGTGCCCATCACAAGGCCAGGGTCAACTACTGAACCCACTGATGAATATAATCCCATTTTATACGCGTGCAACTGAAGTTAGGGAACTTATTCAAGTTGGAACAGCTAGAAAATGTCAGAGTGAGGTCTGTTAGGCTTACATATCCCTTCTCTTGACCATCTGGCCACACTACCTCTCAGAGATGCTGCCAACTTAACTCTAGAAGCAGAGATATTCGACCTATTCCTCCCACACTCAGACTTGAGAAAAACAAAACAAAACAAAAAAACACACCAAAAAAATCTGAGTGGAGAATGGATAACTTGACCAAGTAAGTGGCGTCCTGTTTGCTGATATTTTAAGCTACCACCTTATTTAAACTCAAAGCTCCTCAACTCAACTTTGGGAATGAGAGAACATGGAGGTGTAATCTCTGCTTGGAACCACCCCCTTCTGGCAACAGGAACAAGAAATTTCCTCCATTCCATTATTCCTAGAACAAGCTAAGATCCAGCTATATGGCCCAGCATCATGTCAGGGTTGGGATTTTCAAAGCATCTGCTTCATACATATGAAGCAGGTGCTTCATACATATAGAAAACTAATGAGATAGTAGAGAAGAGGAACCCTCAGGAGGAGATCATAGTCCCCTTCCTGCTATGGCAGAACCTAACATTCCCTATGGAGCAAGAGTAAGATGATGGTTTTGGTCAATGGTTGACAGAAGAATGCACTCTTGCCCCACTAACTAGATCTTAAGATTTGCCAAGACTGTGATATAAAACAGAAGCACATTAAGTGCAGCCTGGCAAAGATTGTGAAGGTAAGATCTTATTATGAAATCAGTGTAGGAGAAAATATTCTGTACCGGGTAAAAACAAGATACTGCTCTAATAAGGTACACAGAATGTGGGAAGGAACAAGTAGAACAAGTATGTGGACTCCTCTCTCAAGATTATAAATTACTGCAGAATGCAGAGTAGGAATGTCTTTTTTTTTTTAAGTTTCCTACTCATCAACCCTGATAAAATGCCACCCATCCCATTAGACTTGAGTATGGAGTGCTAAGAGACAGAAAAAGAGGAGGAGGGACAACTGGGATCTGAAGGAAGGAAGAAAGGTATTCAAGAAATCTGCTCCAGTTAGAGATCATCCACATAGCAGAACTTATTAGAATCATCCTCCAGCAGGACAAGAACTTAATCCCTCCCAATCTTGTCAGGGAAGACAAGGTACACCCCCACAAAAAGTAAATTTTCATGTCCCAGAAATAGTCTATTAAAAGCAAAAGCATTGAGATAGACAGCAACAGGTACCAGGGTCCCCAGGAAAACCACGTGGTAAGTGGTCAGGCAAGACCGGTAGGGGACTTCCAAGGGCAGCTGCAAGATGGTGGAGAAAAAGAATCACTCTGGACTCGGTGGAGCAAACAGGGCAGGGATGAGAATCCCTGGGTGGATCCAACTGGCTGGGATTGGGGAGGAAATAGATGAAAACCCATTGGAAAGGCAAGTCGAAGGAGACTGTGGAAATCTGAATTTCAGGGTCACCTGGGTGGCTCAGTGGGTTAAAGCCTCTGCCTTCGGCTCAGGTCATGATCTCAGAGTCCTGGGATCGAGCCCCGCATCGGGCTCTCTGCTCAGCAGGGAACCTGCTTCCCCCTCTCTCTCTGCCTGCCTCTCTGCCTACTTGTGATCTCTCTCTCTGTGTCAAATAAATAAATAAAATCTTAAAAAAAAAAAAGAAATCTTAATTTCAAGCTACACAGTCAAGATTTTCTTCTGTGGGAAAATGGGTACCACAAAAGATTCTGAGCAGGAGAGGGACCCAATGAAGGCATTCTAAGACAAATTCATTTGATATTAGCATTGAATGCACTGCTGTGGGTGTGGACAAGGAAGGTAGGCATAAGACAAAGTCTGGAAGCAGCCTCATTAACTTGTCTGTATGCCTACACTGCGAACTGAGGACAGGACCCATGCCTGGAATAAAACCAATCTGAAGGTAAGAGTGCAGACTCTAGAACCAGACCACAGGGCTCCAATCCAACTCTACCACTTACCAATTGAATGGCTATAAGCAAATTACTTATTCTCTTTGGTCCCATTTCCTAATCCACAAGAAGGGAGCAATAACGGACCCACCTCACAGGGTTGCCGTGAGGATGAAATGAATGATCACACAGAGAGCACCTGGCACATGGTGAACGCGTTGGCACATGGTGAACATGGCAAGGGCTATTTCACGTGTTAGGGTAGGTCTCAGCAGCAGGGACGTATTCCCAGCTGTATTCCCAGCAGGACACACGGCACGGGAGGTGCTTCATACATATCGAAAACTAATGAGATAAGAGTCTGTGCTAGAGAGAGAAGATGGTATGGCAAAGCATAGTAGATACAGTTTTGAAGGAAGAGCCCATGAGATTTAGTAGACATAAGGACAAAGAAAGTAAGTCAAAGATCGGGATGGTCAATGCCTAGATAAGGTGGAGTTTTAGTAACATTAATAGATCAAGAAGCTGAACTGAAAGCTGATTTGGCCAGAGAACAAACTGGGAAACAATTAAAATTAACCAAATGAAAAAAGGGACATTATTTCTCCTCCTTCCAAGTAATACTAATAATGTACCCACTTTATAGGATGCCAAGGATGCCAGAATTAAAATTTCAAAACCAAGAATTAAAATGAAAGATTTTTAAATGGCAAAGCCAAGCATACATATTTAACAGGGTCTCTGTATCTCAACTTTGTTGGTTTTTTTTTTTTTTCAAATTTGTTGTTTCTTTTAAAACAACTTGGTTACCCTAAAACTTGGTGTAATGGAAAGCATGTCATTCAATGAAAAGACCTCTTTATGATCACAGAAGAAAGATGCAACTTCAGTTGCAACAGGAACCTCCTCTCATTTCTAGAACTATACAAAGCTATTTTTAGAAAGGTATTTTTTTTTCTAGAGAGAGAGAGATGGCTAGAGAGGGAACACGAGCAGGGGGAGTGGGAGAGGGAGAAGCAGGCTTCCTGCTGAGCAGGGAGCCCGATGCGGGACTCAATCCTAGGACCTTGGGATCATGACCTGAGCTGAAGGCAGATGCTTAACAACTGAGCCACCCAGGCGTCCCAAGAAAGGTATTTATGTTCCAGAATTAACATCTTTATGAATAATATCTTTACATTGATAACAGGATGATTATTTGCCAAGGGAGCCAAATACCCCAAAATGATAGTGTTTTTAGAAGGGCACGCATTTCAAATGTAGTTACCTAGATAGGAGCTTCCCTGAAACGGGTTCCAAACCACAGTCTCAAAAACTAGATGACAACTCTGACGGCTGTTGTGATCCTGGGGATAAAGTCTCAACAACATGAAATTCAACCAAAGATCCCAAGGTAGCCCTTGTATGCTCCTGACAGGCCCATGGGTAAGTATTCGCTGACCGACTTAGCTACTAATGGAAGGGAAACAGAATTCTGTCAAGTCTCAAGTCAAAACAGTCGAAAATGCATTTTCAAAAGTGTATTTGAAAGAAGATGAGAAATTTCAAGAACACACTCACTTGGGATTGAGCAGCTTCCTCTACCCCACCCCCATATCGATCTGCTATTATATAGACCTACTATTTATCTCTATTTACAGAACCTGTGGGAAGATGACCTCAGAATCCCTTGCTAAAACAACGTCATTATTGAAACTGAACTTCGACCTACCATCTGCCCTCCAGAGCCAACATAATTTTATAGTTTCATGAACTTGAGTGTGGACTTTTCATAACAAAAGTCAAGTGCGGAACACAAGAAAAGAGTTTCATCTTGGAATACGGAAAAAAAACAAAAAAACTGATAACATGAATTACCTGTGTGGTGACCATGACTATCTTCAAAATCTGCAGTCCCAGCTTCCATGGAATCTGGTGTCTGGCTCGGTATTTTTCGCAAGGGTTCATGAAGTAAAACTTCAGGTCTTCCCTCAGACATTCTTCTTTCACCTCAGAATCAAGATGAGCCATTGCATTTCTGCCACAGAAGATCAATTTTTAAATAAACAGAACATCTTGTTCATCAGAAAGTTTCTAAGGGGCACCTGGGTGGCTCAATCAGTTAAACGTCTGACTCTTGGTTTCAGTTCAGGTCAGGATTTCAGGGTCATGAGATCGAGACTTGTGTCGGGTTGCACGTTCAGTGTGGAGTCTGCTTGAGATTCTCTCTCTCTCCTATGCCCCTCCCCTCCAGTCGTTCTCTCTCTCTCTAATATTTTTTTAAAAAAGAAAGTTTCCAAATAATACTTTCTGTTCATGTTCTTTACCCATTCTTACAAGCAAAATTCTCCCTTCAACCATTGACCTCCTCTCCTCTTTAGAAATTTGAAAATTATTCAGGACCCTCCATCACTTGCCTTTCCACAGTTATCCATCTTGTTTAAAACGGCCATTGTCAAAATTTATAAGAATAGGATTTTATTTGCAAGACTCATCAATTCCTATATCTTAACATATAGCATTAACCTGCCACTGGAATATTAACAAAAACTAGAAGGGACACTTTCATAGATATACCAGGTATGAAATCACAGAAATTGAGTATGGACTAATGGAATTAACTTGCTATGAAAACAGAGAATCTTTGCTCTATAATGTGGTACTAAATGATTATGCCCCTTTTTTGATAATATAGCAATGATAATAAGGTTCAAAAATGTAAATACCTTTAAAAAATTAAAATAGTATCTATTTATGCCTTGTCAGGTATTTGTGTCACTTCACATTAGTAAAGTTTGCTTTTACTATTTTGAGGGTTCTAATCTCAGGAATGGGCATGTGAGTCAAGCTAGGCCAAAATGAACCAATGAGTTGTGGTCCCAAGACTGTGATTGTATCTGATGAGAGAAATATCTACTAAGCTGTCGCCAAATTGTGTGTGCAAAACAATCCACTGGCAGTATAGAAAGTATTAGTTCTTCTATTTTATTCTTTATCTTTTTTTAGAAATTAATTTTATACTTTAATTTTTTTTATTTTAAGTAAACTCTATGCCCAATGGGGGGCTGGAACTCACTACCCCGAGATCAAGGGTCACATGCTCTACTGACTAAGCCAGCCAGGTAACCCTATTTTATTCCTTATCTTAAAAACAAAAGAAACCTGAACTCTACTAATAACTAATATAATATATAGAATTACAGTGGTATATAATCACATATAATTTATAAGTAGATCTACACACACTGAGAACATGTGCTTAACTTCTATCATTGGATACATAATCAAAAAGGTTGGAGATTATAGATTTAAAGCAAAGGCTATGAGTCTGGAGTTTGTGGAAGTCACCTTGCCATCACACTAGAGCATGCCAGAGAGTGGAGCTAACACAGAGCAGACAAAAGATGGACACTAACCCTAATGATAACACTTGAGTTCCTGGATCCAGTTGTGCCTACAGCCATTCATCCCAAGACCTGCAATGGAAGCTAATAAATACTCTTTGGGGTTTATGCTAGTTTGAGTTAGTCTTGTGCTTCTTACAACAGGAAGTGTCTTGATGGTAAATTTAAGGATTAAATTTTACTAAGTTCAGCCAATCATTCAAGGTATCCATTTCTAGAGAAGATTTTATAATTGGGGGTCATTTGGGGGCATCTTTTTACCTGAAATA
This sequence comes from Potos flavus, assembly GCA_028534135.1. NCBI lineage: Eukaryota > Metazoa > Chordata > Mammalia > Carnivora > Procyonidae > Potos > Potos flavus. Next base: position 102,833,875 of record CM052900.1, on the reverse strand, counting down.
TCTAAATCACCTATTTTTATACTGACTTCAGATCTACATTATCTACCTCGACTAACAAGTTTTAAAGACTAAAGGGCGGGGGGGGGGCGGAATGGGGTGGGGGCTGGCTGGCTCATCAGTAGAGCATGCGACACTTGATCTCAGAGTCGTGAGTTCAAGCCCCATGTTGAGTGTGGAGCCTACTTAAAAATTTTTTAAATAATAAATAAATAAATAAATGAATAAATAAATAAAAAGACTAAAAGGGAAAGAGTATTTTAAGGCTTATTTAAGATTATTTAAGACTTATACTCAGTTAATAATTTTCTATCTTTAAATTGATATTTAGATCTCCCGTTTCCAGAATAATTAGTAGGCTACGTTATTTAGAATTTTCCTGCTGGGTAGGAAAATGAAGAAAGGGAGGCAAAAAGGGAGGGAGGGAAGGAGGAAGGGAGGGATGAATGGAAGGAGGGAAAGAAAGAGGGAGGGAGGGAAAGAGGGAGGGAGGAAAGGAAGAAGAAAGGAAGGAAGAAGAAAGGAAGGAGGGGGAAAGGGGAAAGGAAAGAGAAAGGAAAGGGGAGGAAGAGGGAGGTTAGAAAGAAGAATAGAAAAGAAAAAGAAAGAAAAGAGAGAAGACAGATGCTAGATGAGATGTATACTTCTTTTGGGTGGCAGGTGGAGGAAGTACCTGTGAATGACTGAGGAGTGAAACATAGACCAGTAAGTCCTAGAGATCTAATGCACAATAGAGTGAATCCAGACAATAATGTTGTATTATAAACATCAAACTTGCTAAGAGACTAGATCTTAATTATTCTCACAGCAAAAAAGAAATGATCATTCTGTGAGGTGAGAGAGGAGCTAACTATTGCTACAGTGGCCATCATATTACAATATATAAATGTATCAAATCAACTTGTTGTATACCTTAGATTTGTACAATGTTATACGTCAAATATATTTCAATTTAAAAAACATATAATAAAGAGGTTTCTAAGAACACTTAAAAATTTAAGAGCAAGGAACTCCCAGTCTAGTCTTGGGGGGATCCTGGAGAAGTGGGGGGCCCACTGCCATTCATCCCACTTAGGCTTCAGTCTGCAGCCCCAGGAAAGGGGAATGTGGGGGCCAGGACTCAAGGCCCAAAGCCCATCCAAGATCCGACAGGAGACCCTCCTCAAATTGAGATGGGGATTCCAAAGGGCCACCGTCTCAGAAAAGTACCTTGCCTCACACCTGCTTGCCCCCAAACTTAGAGGGCTACAGAGAAGGCCAGAGTAGGTTCGAATCAGGGAAAAGAAAAAGGAAATTTAAAAAATAGGCCCATCCTGAGAAATGACGCTCATGATGAAGACCTTTGAGCCTCACACCCCAAGGAGCCAGGGAACATCAAACCAGGAGAGCTTGCTTGGTTCGGGGGGATCCAGACTGAGCCTGCCGGTCTCCCGGCAAACCCCCACAGACCTCCCCAGAGGTTCATCCCCGGACTTGGCCACTCTAACACTCTACCACAGAACCTGAAAAACACACTGATCAGCAGGTCGTAAGATGTAACCAAGCACACGAGGAAACCAAGTCCCATGGGCAGTCTGCTTAGAGACAGGGAGCAGAATCAGGGCCGAGTCTATAAGAACCTACAGGAATCAGACACGGGTTGGAAGATGATCATGCTCAGCGTATTGAAAGACAAGAACAGGTAAAAATTATCTCTAAGACCAATTTGGGAAAAACAAAAACTACTTTTAGAAATGAAAAATCAATGGCCACATGAGTCTCATCTCAAGAGAATGAGGAGACCTTTGCCATGTGCTTGCCTGCGTCCACTCTGGTCCTCTCTGGATCGGATCCAACCGCCTTACTGGGCACAGTGCTGGGACTGAGCCGGGTGCTTGGGACTGAACGCTGGAGGGCGCCCCTGACTGCAGATGCTCGGCCTCCGGGAGGAGAGAGACCCCTGAGTGCAGGTTCCCAAGTTCCCACACAGCCCCGTGAATGCTGTACCCGAGTGTGAAAAGCACTGTGGAAACAGGCCGAACTCTCCCTGCACAGGGGAAATCCCCTCATAACGCACAGGGGGTGTGTGTCATGGGGGCCCCTGACAAGGAGCACGGAGGGAGGCATTTCCCAGAAGAACGTGGTATCTTAACTGCGCCTGACAGCAACATCCTCGGAGGTGAGTGCTCAGACCCCTGAGAACATGCCAGAAGAAATCTTCGTGGGCATGTTGGAGCAGTACTCTAATTTAGAGTTAACCACCATCGCTTTAGCAGACCCGTGTGGCTAATGTGGTCATCCTGATGATTCACGGTATCTTTTCCACTTAATAAAAGGAAGAAGGCATCTGAAAAGTTGTGATCGAACGCTCGGAACACGGCATGGAAACTCCTGCCTTGGTCTCCAGTGTGAGAAACACCACACTGAAGAAAGAAGAGATGGTTTTCTCGAGAATAGTGGTGTGAAACACGGGGCATGAGGTCACTTAGTGAACGCCTTGTGAGCCCAGCTCTGCCAGAGACCTCTTCCTGTCCTCCAGCCCAGTGCAGTAGAGAGGAGAGCTACGAATACACGAAAGTACAATAAACCGTGTTCTGTGCAGTAACCGAAATATGCATGGAGCATATTCTCCATTCAGCAACAGAGATGACAGTGCCGCAACTGCTTCACGTGACTTCAGATAATTCTTTCAGCTGCTGGTTTCTTTGGCTAGTTGGCCACTAAGTGTTCAAAAAATGATAAATGATGTTAACATTACCCTAAGAAGCCTTATTAAGAAGATAATTCGCAGGGGCGCCTGGGTGGCTCAGTCAGTTAAGCGTCTGCCTTCGGCTCAGGTCATGACCCCAGGGTTCCTGAGATGAGCCCCACATCGGGCTCCTGCTCAGCGGGGAGCCTGCTTCTCTCTCTGCCTGCTGCTCCCCCTGCTTGTGTGCTCTGTCAAATAAATAAAATCTTAAAAAAAGAAAAAAGATAATTCACACACATACAAAAAAGTAACAGAGATAACAAACATCAGGGTTTATTATGTTATTTGCACAACTCTATCCACCCAGAAGTTTTTCACTCATAGAGCAGCTATGATACTTCTGGCACGGTGAAGGATAAAAACAAAAATGGAAAAGCCAGCATGAAAAGCTTTCCCCTCAAGCACAAAGGAGCCCCTTGGTGAAATAAAGGATAGTACTAGTCAAATGTAATCCATAGAAATACAGGGAAAAAAGATTAATGCGAATAATAAAGTTATGAGATGGCTATTTTTAGTAAGTCCAACTTAAGTTTAGAAATAACATCTGGGGGTGCCCGGATAGCTCATTGGTTGAGCGTTCCGACTCAATTTCGGCTCCAGTCATGCTCTCAGGGCTGTGAGATGGAGCCCGGAGTGGGCTCTGTGCTCAGCGGGGAGTCTGCTTGAGATGCTCTCTCCCTCTTCCTCTGCCCCTCCCTCCCTCTAAAATCAATAAATCAATCTCTACCAAAGAAATAACATCTAAAGTTTGGAAGAAAAGGTAATGATATTTTGGCTCAAGAATTCTGGAATCTCAAGGATAACGTAAATGCTTAAGGTTTCTAACCTTCACTTTTCTGAGGGCTCTTTCTTGCCCCGCTCTTCCCAGTTTGCAGATCTGCCCTATTTCCCTGGTCGGTGAAGGGTATTAAACACACACTCACATACAACTGGACATCCTAGAACAAAAATACAACGGTGCAAAACAAACGAATGGTGCAAAGTGAAAAGGAAGGAAAACTAAAAAAAGAAAAGAGTCAAGAGAGTATCACGGGACTAAAACATCCCTGCATTTGACATATATTCATCCAACACCCTCCTGGGCTGAGCACCAGGCTCGGTGTCTGGTACAAGAGGCTTGAAGCTGCAATCACAACTTTAGAAGCAAGAATTAAGTCAGCGGGAGAAACACTGCAAGTTCTATCACAAATGATGAAAATCACCAACAGGTTGAGGAAAGGCCAGAGAGCCGAGAACTCGTAACACAATTTGGGGAAAGAGAAACTGCACCATAAAAAGAGTCAAGGAAAAGAAATCAATGAAGATCTAAATCTGACCCATCAACTGCAGCATAGTCGTGAAATTGAAATTGCACAAAATAAATAAGAACAATCATGACTCATGAATTATTTATGTTTCACTAAACTATAGGAAATGCATGATCTGGATTATATAAGCTTAACAAAGAGCACTGTTAAAGACCAAAGTATCAGAGGGGGAAAAGCACAGTACTAGTGAGCATAAAAATAAGATCTGGGATAGAATGGAAATTCACCCACACGCAGGCTAAATAAAACCTAGAGGTGCTAGGATGGCAAAGTAAACAGGACTTGAGAAAGAAAGAAGCCTGAGCCTTAGTACTATGGGGAGAAGTCACATCAAAGCTACTGTCTGTTATTAAGAAAATCTACTTTTTCCTCAGATAATCAGGACTGTGTAATGTCAGCTAAATTTAAGGCTATCATGTGACCAAGGGCAATTCCGTCTTTAACAAATCAATGACTAAAAAAGTCCATGGAAGCTTGAAGTTTTAAAAAACGTAAAAGAAAACAACTTCCAGCAGTTCTCAATCTCACGGGGGTCATAACCCCTTATGAGAACCAGTGAAAGCTTTTGACCTTTGCCTCAGAAAAATGCACACACCAATTTCAATGATGGTACCTTGTTCATGTTAGTGTAGTCAGCTCAGCAAATAAACTAACCAGCCCAGGCTACTAGTTTTTCAGCTTGCATGACCCTTACACTACTCAGAAAGAGGAAGAAAATATTATTTTCTACCCCAGTGGCCTCCAAAGAGGGGTGTGTGCACACAAGGGGGTATTAAGGCCATTCACTGGTATGTGGGAAGAAAGGGTTAGGGCTTCTAAGTAGACTAACCTAGCAAAGCCAGAAGTGAAGCTTTACAAGGTTTAATACAGGGCTCATTGTCTATCGTACCGAAGCTGCCCTCACTTGGTCAGAACGATGGATGCCTGTGCCTCACATGGGTAGGCAACACACCCTGGGGGGAAGAAAGCGAGTTCCCAAAGTAGGGGCTTGACGGTGGTGGCCTCACTGATTTTTCAGCATGGTCCGACCACTAAAGGCTTATGTGGGCCCATTTAAGCACTTTTGAAGTATACAATCCAGTTTAGTCAAACCTCACAAGGTGGGCAAGGAACATAAAGGTTCTGGCAAAAAAAAGAGACTCACTGGAAAACTAATGAGGGCCTAAGTTACCATCAAGAAAATGGAAACTCTAATACTCTCCTAGTGCAAATTTTGTTTGCCATGAGTGTAAAAAGGATGAAAAGTAGATCTGATCTGGAAAAAAGAAACAGATTTATCAAGAAAACTCTTTAGGGGGTGCCTGGGTGGCTCTGTTGGTTAAGTGTCTGCCTTTGGCTCAGGTCATGATCTCAGGGTTAGGAGATCAAGCCCCACATCAGGCTCCACCCTGGGCATGTGCCTGCTTGAGATTCTCCCTCTCCCTCTAAAAAATGTTCACGTTACCTTTTTTATAGTATATATGATTCTGCATACAATATACAGATACACATTCAGAGAGGGTGGATGTTCTTTTAGTTGATGGGGTAAATTATCAAAAATACTTGGGACTACTTCTCTAGTGTTTCAGAGCTCCAACCACACTTTAGGGTGGTTCTTCTGTTATCCCTGCTGACATTATAAACTTAGCTTGGGAGAAGCTGGTGTTTGTTCCCCTAGCTCCTGACACGCATCACGGCTTAGGGACCTTGTATTGACGCAGTGGTGCTAGGACAGAATGGTCTTCCTAATTCACGACACTCTCACTAGTCCCAGAGGATGAGCAGGGGAAGCACTTCCCAAATCTATGCTTTCCCTATCCTTAGCACAGGGAACAGTAAGTACCACCAGCCTTCCAGGAACCTACATCTGGGGAGCTCTGTATCATCTGGTCCCACCTATCCCACCAATGTCATCTTTTTTCCCCCCAAACTTAAGAGTGTACATAATTTCAAAGGAACAGTAACAAACCCCACCCCTGATTTTTGCTCGTTAGAGGCCATTTCTTTCTTGTTTCTTTTCAGTTATGTATTTTAATATTTCTCAATAATGTTGTCCCACTATTACTCTTTTAGATATTATCAATTTATATCCTCCCATGGAAAAGATGATGTTAGCTCTTATATCTGCTCCCTACCAGCGAACATACACATTGACCTCCCCACTCATTGTCCCAGTAAAATTTTAATAAAACTTTTGGATAAATTAATAGTCAAAGTTTACAAAGTGAATATGCAAATATTATTTATAGTTGAGCCAGTAGTACACTGTGATTTTATATTTATATATGTTATATTTACATATATTATATATAAAAGAAATTTATATATATATATTTATATCTTATATATATATATATATATATTTTAAGCAGGCTCCATGCCCAACATGGGGCTTGAACTAACAACCCTGAGATTAAGGGTAGCATGCTCTACTGACTGAGCCAACCAGGCACCCACTTACCCCCTTTTTTTATTCTTTCTTGTAAAAAGAAGGTTTTGGTGTTAATTGCCTTTTTCCCCATTTGGTTAGTTTTCAGCATACCAGCAAGGGCTCTACCACCAAATTGGCTGAATCTGCCAGCTCCCTTCAATATAGTCAAACAAGTGGGGCAACTTGTCAATTTGTTTCCACTCATCATTCCCGCTGTATCCTCCTGCTCCAACCTATACACTGGTTGTGTGTATTAAGGGCCATTGATTTGGGAACTCCCTGCACCTTCTTCCCAAATTGGATTCCGCATTTCCTGGACTTCCTTTGTTCCCTCATTTTTATGGCAAGTATCCATCAATCCCTTCCTGTGAAAGGAAGCCTGGGAGGTAAATTTTGAGCCCTCCCTTGATAGACATTGCTAACTGCCTGCCCAGTATCCATTCCTCCCTTCTTCCTGATTTTGTTGAGGGTAGGGGATATATTAATACCCAAGAATAGGGTAATTCAATATAAGAGCTAGACAAAAAACACAGGGCCACTGTTCGCCAACTCGGCCGCACACAGGGTCACCTGGGGCACTTAAGAACCACGGAAGCCCAGCTTCCACCCCCAGAGATTCTGGCCTCATTGGTGTGGGTGCAGCCTGGGCATCCGGCGGGGGGGCTTTTAAAAAGCTCCCCAGGTTATTGTACTGTGCACCCAGTTTGAAATCCTCTACCTTAGAGATTACGGTTTCTGTCTCCTTATTTTATGAATGAGGCAATCAAGGGCCCCTAAAGTTGCAACCTGCCCCCAAAGAATCCAAGTTACTGACCCCCGCCAGTATTCCTTCCTGATCCCGGAATTAAGTGTTTCTTAAGGAATCATGGCCTGTAAGATGGTAAGGAATGAAGAAAAAAAAAATGTTATGGGCAAATAAACTAGTATTTCAGATACACTTTCTCCTATTTAGAAATGTGTGGTATTTTTGCAGACAATAGCATCCTAGTCCATAAATTCAGGAGACTTCTAAATGGTCATGTTATCAAAATGAGAAGGAAAAAACAGGTAAAGCCATGTGATGGAACAAATCCAACATTTACTTTGCTCAGGCTCTCTTTGGGCTTCCGATTGTCTAGAGCAAACCCTTGGTTTCCATTTGTTCTACCCCAGTGGAACCGCTCAAGTTGAACCCTTTCCTGCTGCAGACTCCAGTTGCTACTTCTCAGGCTGCAGCTTCGGGGCTTGGCAGCACTTGACACAGCTGACCACCACATTCCCTGGGACGACCTCTTCTCTCTGCCTCTAGGACACCCCACTCCCCTGGTTTTTCTGCCAACCTCACTGGGCATTTCCCGGTCTCCTTTGCTGGCTCCTCTTCCATCTGAATTCAGTTGCCAGAGTGCCTCGGGACACAGCCCAGGGCTCCTCCATCCCCCGTCCTCCGTCTGTCCTCCCTTCTAGGAGAATTTGCGCAGTCCTGTGGCTTTAAACACTACCCACGTGATGCGGACTTTTCACATTTGCCACTCCAGCAAATCTCTCTCTTGAACAGACTCCCTTATCCAACCTCTTCCTTGATACTCCACCCACATGTCTAGTAGATTTCTCAACCAACTCCCCACCCCTTTCTCCACCCATCTGCTCCGTGCGGTGATGACACACATCGATCCAGATGTTTCAGCTGTAATCACTTCCCCTATCAGTGGTTCTCCCCCTTGGCTACACAGTAGGAGCACCTGGGGACTTTTAAAAGGTTTCAGTGCCTGGCTTCCAGCCCCTGGACATTCTGATTTAATTGGGGCCCCGTTATGAGCTGAGCATCAAGATTTTTGATAAGATTTTCAGGTGATTCTAATGGGCAGGAAAGTGTAGGAACTTGTGCTCCAGAGCCCTACTTTGACTCCTTTTCCTCAATCCTCACATCCAATTGATCAAGTCTTCCTTCAAAGCACATCATAGATTGGTCCCCATCCCTCTCTCTATCCACTGCAGCCTCCCTGCTCCACGCCCTGTCACCTCTCGCCTGACAACTTCGACACACTCCCACTTTCCCACATGCTACCAGAGAGGTAATATTAAAAGCCCAAGTCAGACATCATTTCCCTGCTGAAAACTCCGTAGTGGCTTTCCCCAGCTCTCAGACTAAAATCCAACCCCCCACCCCCATCATTGCCTCAAAGTCTTCTGCCCGCTCCTTCCCACACCCACCCTTCCCCTTCCTCACTACCGTACTGGCCTCCTTCCTAGCCCTGGAAAAGTCCCTGATCTGGACATTTGCATTTGGTGTTTCACCCATCCTTCTGCTCTGTCCCTCGCTCTCTGCATGCCTGGCTCCCCACTGCCTCGCCCACCACTGAATTTCCTTTATAACTGAGATCACATTCTTTATTGGTCTTCCCTACAAGAGAACTGCATGGAGGCTCGGTCTCGCTCATCACTGTATCCCCCAGCGTGCAGCAGAGCACCTAACACATAAGAGGTGTTCAATGAATATTTGTTGGGAAGAAATGGGTCAATGAAGGAGACAACCCTGACAATGTGAACATTTCCTTGGCCAGGACCTGATAAAGCGAACTAATAATAATGCCAGCAACAGCAACAAATATAATAAAAACAATACAATGACAAGAATGCAAAGTCTAAAACACAGGTAGGAAAATTTGAATTAAAAATATACTGAAAAGGCTTGCTTAGCCAAGATACATTAGAGAGTCTTAGGTAATTGAGTTGCTTGGTTTGCTGATAGAAACCCTATTTTGTTTCAATTAATATTCCTAAAGTCTTTCCAAAGAATGAATGATTCCATGAGTTATCATGAAAACTCACAATCCATTGGGGAGAGAGAAAATGAGTGTCCTCCTTGAAACCAAATGCAAAAGTAAAACTTAGATACATTTAAAAAAATAAAATTGGTTGGAGCATATGATAGACCTTTTTAAAATAGGATTTGACATGGCTTTCTAAACATGATGAAATTTACAAGCCAATCAAGAAGACTGACAGATCTTAACACAAATATCTATGATTTCGAGAAGTTAAAGGACAGAATGAAGAAAAGGTCTGCAATATATTTAAACAGGCAGAAAAGCTTACGACCCATTATCTGTAGAGAGCTCTCAGCTATTAGTAAGAAAAAGACAACCCAGTGTAATAACAGGCGGAGGATCTGAACAGGACGGTGAACATTTAACAACAACAAAAATGGACTAACAGCCAAATTGGTGAAAATCTAGCTTAAGTTTTATTTATCAATAATGAGAACAAAACTCTATTGATGGAAATGTAAGTTTTTGAAGGGCACTTGGGACAGTAACTGTGATCTAGGAATCAAACTTCTATGGATTTATGCCACAAATGTGGCATAACAAAAAACAAGATATGTTTTCAAAGGGGGTGTGAGTTTTTCAGAACAAGCACCAGTCAGAACGATGGCTATAAAAATGTTCACTGTAACCCTGACAACTTTGTATTGGCCTAAAGATGTCTATGCATGTTGTTAATTTTTTTTAAGTTACAAAGCAAATATATTGAGGTTCCATCTTTCCAAAAATGTTGACGTTTATATCTGTATGTAGACATCTTAAAAGTCTGGAAGTGCATAAACCAGAAAAAAAAAAAAAAAATCTTGGTAATCTGGTGAAGTCATGTTCTATGTAATCTTAATTTTCTTCTTTAAGTTTTCCACATTTTCTTGATTTTTGGTGACTGACATACAGATTCTTGAGTTACTATTATGAGTTAAAATACGCTACATCAAAAAGGATCTAATAATACATGTAATCCGGTATTTCCCTGCCCAACATTCATGGGAGAGGGAGAAAGTGAGGAAGTCATGCAGAGACTGAACCTCAGTGTTTGGGAGGCAGGGTGTCACAGGGCAATCTGGCAGATGGAAGACTTTAGAACAATCCCAACAACCCGCCTTGGGTTTTTTCTTCTACTTCAATTCCTACAATGAACTGATTTTGTCATGATTTGCTGAATTGCTGAGAGAGAGACAGAGAGAGGGAGGGAGAGGGAGGGAAGGGAGAAAGAGGAGAGAAAGGGAGAGATCCAAACAGCTGAGGCTCTGGGGTAGTTAGGCCCTAATTAAAGGAAGTCAAGGAGCAAAAAAAAAAAAAAAAGGAAAAGAAAAGAAAGTCAAAGAAAGAAACCTTGGTTACCCTCTAAGCATAGCTCTCAGAACATAAATGATGTGCTCATTCTAATCCTGAGAAGCACTGGGAAGAAAGACTGAAGGGCTTTTCATTTTCCACTAGAGCCACTCATAAAAAATGTGCATGCTACAACTTTCAGGAATTTCCCTAGACATGACCAACCATGCCACCAAGTTCCTATAAAATCATCTCCCATCACCACTTTGCTGCCTCTGGGCAGCAGAAAAGCAGAACTATGGCTGCACATTTTAGAAGCGCTTGTTCTGAACAAGTCACCCCCTTTGAAAACACCCTGACCAATCAGCTCTCTAGGTCAGAGATAAGTAAAGCAAAACTCCATTTCTCAGCAATACAGGATTCCCAAAGCACTTACAGCTGGAGAAGATGGGGCGCCCGGGTGGCTCAGTCAGTTAAGCCTCTGACTCTTGATCTCTGCTCAGGTCACGATCTCAGGGTCTTGAGATCAAGCCCCATGTAGGCTCTGCACTGGGCACGGAGCCTGCCTAAAATTCTTTCTCCCTCTCCCTCTGCCCATCCTCTCTCCATCTCTCCCTCTCAAAAAAACCAACCAACCAACCAACCAAACAAACAAACAAAAAAGCTTGAAGCCTGAAGAAATGACTGGAATTACGGCATTCTTTACATTTTGCTTTCTATAACATATCGATAAGTGCCCAATTTAACAGGGTCATGGTGATGCCTACTCCTAAGGAAAAGTAAAATTAAAAGCCACAAAGCCATAATCATTTTCTCCTCAAACCACTGAATGAGTTTACCTTACTTTCAGACAAGCCCAGCTCAGTGTCAGCTGGGGAATCCCTAGATTCACCCCATCTCTAACAATTCCCTCTAGTCGCCATAGGTGACATGATTTTTTTAAGCCCACTTCTTAAATTATGGGTCTCCTGGAATTATAGCAAGGACAGTATTTCAGAACCTTTAGCTTCACCAGTCACCAATTATTGCCTCACAGATGCTTTAGGCTGAAACACCAGATGTATTTAAGGGGAGATCACCTTCAAAGGAGAAGAAAGGAAGCCATCTCCTAACTGAGGGGACAGGAATACTGGCACCCCTCTCCCTCCCAAAGCTGTCTTGTCACCTGGGGACTGGTGGTGGGAGGCGGTGGGAAGGAGGCAGAGACCCAAGATGGAAACAGAGTAGAAAGCTCAGCCAGGGGTCGGCTAAGGAAAATGGGAAGAAAACCCCCCAGATGACTGCCAAAGTAAACCAACCAACCAACCCAAACATGGCTTTAAACATTTGTCCCTGAAAAGAATATTGCAGTCTGAGTAAAAAAGAGTGAAGTCTGGAAATAAAATTTCTCTATGAAGCTGGAAACCCGTGAGGTAAGAGCTCCCTGAAGGGTAATCTCATTCTTCAGAACTGACACATGGAACCTAGACTCCTGGGCTCTGCTAAGCACAGCCCAGCCTCAGGGAAGATCCCACTTCTAACTTCCCTGGCCAAAAGGGTTTCTTTTGGCCACTGATTTTACTTTGAAAGTTGTAGCCACAAGAAGCCACCTGTCTTCCCACTAAGCTTTGAGGTTTGTCTTATCCTGGGTTTCACTTCACTGATAGAGACGGAGCCTGAAGAGCTCAGCTTGCGAATATGATCATTCCTGACTTTCGGTTCTCTATTCTCTGCCACTCTGTTCGAAATTTGTCTCCCTACGCTTCCTCCTTGCTTCATTAGATTTTATATTTATTATTCTGTTGTTAAAAACACCACTTTTGATATGCTCCTCCTTGTGAGAAAAGAACACGGCCCCCTCGAATACTTTACCAGGATTTACCGATTTTTAAGGGCAGGAAATTAAATAAAATTGGCACCATTATGTTGACCTCTAAATGGGAATAGTCAGGCGAAGAGTGGAACATGGGTGTTTTTAAAGGGTCCAGGCCACCGAACGAGGTTTAGGGGAGGTTCGCTACAGGAGAAGGCCAAGTTTACAGTCATGGGAACTTGACTCAAAGTATGAAGAGGAAGATGAGCTAAAATCTTGAGACTGCTGACTCAAAAGGAAGAAGCTACCGGATTCCCCCAAACTTGGGCTATTTGGTTAGCACATCACAGAGGCGGTGAGCAGTTCCTGAAACTGTGAAGCCCACACCCCACCTCTGCAGAGAAGGAGGTAGCTGGTCCCTTCAACATAAAACATCAGAATTCCCGGGGCGCCTGGGTGGCTCAGTGGGCTAAGCCTCTGCCTTCGGCTCAGGTCATGATCTCAGGGTCCTGGGATCGAGCCCCGCATTGGGCTCTCTGCTCAGCAAGCAGGGAGCCTGCTTTCCCCTCTCTCTCTCTGCCTGCTTCTCTACCTACTTGTGATCTCTCTCTCTGTGTCAAATAAATAAAATCTTTAAAAAAAAAAATCAGAATTCCTATCCTCATGCTCTAGACAACTTCTCCCACCTCTCTTAATGACCCCTTCTTCCATTCTCAGTTTACAATGATACAATCCTGTTTCCCACTGGCACTGCACAACCAGACATACACACACATATATATGTCAAATCTGAGTCCCTTCAAAAGCTCTTTGTGGGTACAGCCGAGTATGTGTCCCCCACTGTAAGCATGGGAGCCTCTGGAGATACTTTCTGGAGAGGATACAAATGGTTAAGTCCTGGAGGAAAGAGGCTAAGAAACATACTGGCATAAAGATTAAAAAAAAAAGAGAAAGATTATAGACCACACCCACCATAAGCACAAGCCTGTTTATCAGTCCAAGCAGAACACCATAAATAAAGCCAGAGTCCACTTGCTCTCCCTTTCCGGACAGGGTTTTAGAGCTAAAGCAGATGGAAGAAATGATAATTTCTGCCCATCTGTCCCATTAAAAATAGACACCTAGCATTAAAAGAGACGGTCGTTTTTGGTGTAACATTGACAAGTATCCAGCTGTCAAAAAGTTGTACCGAAGTTATATCTTCTAATTCAAAACTGACCTTTCAAAAGTCTAGAAAAGTATATGGCATGCTTGCTTGAAATTAAATACTGATCTGGACAGCCACTAGAGATCAAGTAAATGCTCCTCCTGAATTCTGGTTTTCCTTGCTAGCATTAAGTCCGTTTATAAAATGAGAATGCCACGCAGGAAAAGCAGGAGAGTCTCTACACTATTTTAAGAAAATGTAACGGCCCATCCCTATATTTGTTTTGTGAGCAGAGGAGGGGAGCCATTGCCTGTTTGTACTCGCCCCCACCTACCCACCCCCCCACCGCCGGGCTCGGCTGCGCAGCTGGGTGGTTGCAGCTCTGACCACGGAGGTGGGGCCCCTTGGCAGCATCATCCGGCTGAACTGTACGCCTTTTCATAAAGGCAGACGAATGGGGGTTAACCACACTATAACCTCCCACCTGAGGAAAAGGCCTGTTTGTTCCGGAAGGCAAAGCCCAGCCTCATTTAACCAACTGCAAGCAGTTAATATAAGCACTTCCAAGGCCCCAAGAAAGCTCTAGAATAGTAAAGGCATCATCCACTTGATGGGAGTTCCTCCAGAATCTGACATCCTGAAAGACACAGCTCAGGCGCCTCACCTGACGGTTAGCCTGAAAACACCTGATCCTGTCTCCGGCTTCCCGGCCTGGGGAAACCGATAAGGCTGCGGGGCCATACCTCGCCGCCTTCCAAACTTTCCACAGCTTTCGTTCGGGATTCCGAGCAGGAAAAGCCACTCAGTGCACACGCATCTCGGCCTTCCCGGGCACGCCTCCCTAAAGTCGGAGCCCTTCCAGGCGGGCTCCCTCCTCTTACCCTTCCCGCAGCCGCCCGGGGCGCGCAGACCCGGGTCCGGGGGTAGGGGCGGCGGGCGCCGCAGGGGCCGCGTCTGCGACGGGAAGGCAGGGCTCAAGTGCGCGCCGGGAGCCCAGGGGCGCGTGGCCCGGGCGTTCCCGCCCCGCCTCCCAGCCACCTCCTCCGCCGCGTCGCCTCCCGCCGGGGCAGGGCAGACTGGGGAGCTGGCGGACAGCTTCTCGACTCGAGCCCAGGGGAACTTTTACCACGTGTAAGCCGGCGCGCCTCTCGGAGCCCCGGGGGGCGGGAGGCAGCGAAGCGGAGCCCGGCGGGGGCGCTGGGAGGTGGAGCGGAGGTGCGGCCGCCAGAAGATCCCGGGAGGAAAGGAGCCCCGGGCAAAGGGCGGCGGTGGGGCCCCCGGGGAGAGACCGTGGAATGCTGGAGAGCGGGGCGGAGCCGGGCGCCTCGTGGGTACTGACCTGCCGCGGGGCCCCCGGGACCGGCCTGAGGTTCCGTTCCACGCCGGCAGGTCCAGAGCCTCCACGCCGGGAGGCATGGTGCGGCCCCCGTGAGTCAGGAGGAGGAGGCCGAGGGTGGGACGGCTGCACCTGCCTGGGCCCCGAGGTGCCGGCCCGAGGCCCCCGCCCTCTGGTCTCGGGAGATGCCGGGAGTTGAGGCCGGCTGGCTCCGCGTCCTGGGTGTCTGCCGAGAGGTCGGGCTGGGGAGAAGCGCCGTCTAAAGGGAACCCGGCGGTGGAGCGCGGCTGCGGCCCGCGCGCCCTCCACACCGCCCCCGGGCGGCAGGGGCGCGCACTCCCTGCCCTCCGACGCCTCCTGCCTTTCTTTGCTCGCGTTTTCTACACCATTCTGCGCACTTCTGTACTCATTTCTACTTTGATACGTTCGGGACCCAGTGCCAAGCCGAGTGCTAGGTACTGTGGACACCGGGATAAGAAAGAAATGGTCCTCTCCTCTAGGACTTTGCGTACACCGGCAACTTCACTCGAATAAGTTCATTCGTTAGACCGTGTTTGTATTCTGAAGTGTACCATCACAAAACTCAGTGACGAGGGTCATGTTTCGGAGATACTAAGCGCTATGGAGGCACGAGGAAAGGAGAAACGAATCGCCTATCGCTCGCATGGGGAAGCTGGGAGTGCGTGTCCGCGTGGCCCTGGGCGGGACAGCGGGATCTCGCAGACTTGCAGGACCCGAGCAGAGGGACTGGGGAAGCCCGCGCTCCCGCCTGCTGCTGCCGCTGCTCTTCCCTCCCAGAGCACGAAAGGAAGGGAGACTGGCATGCCGGAGACAGGCATGAATCTTAGAAATGAGGGTCTCGGGCACATGCCCGAATGTCATGTTCAGCTGCGGGTGATGTTGACTTGGCAGTTTGGACCCGGCCAACAGCCTCTTTTCCCAGGAGTCCTATTCCTTCTTTTCCCGTGGTAGCAGCAACAGCAAAGTCCTGAGCTCAAGCGATTTGGATCAGCAACTGCTTAAAAGGTTTCTGGGGTTAGCGAGGGCAAAGAATATTCTGCCAGGTAATTATTTTAATATGCGTCTGCAGGTAGACGTAATTGGACAAAATGATGTAAATAGATATACATAATTGACCCTCTTCTGAAAGTCACTTTTAGGGCAAAATGCCTTATTTTAGAGTCCCTTTCATCGTGCCCACTGGGTGCAGACAGGCTTGGAAGATCCCGTTTGCGTAGTACTGTCCCCATAGGTGGGCGCAAGGGTGGTTTGGTTAGGTTCCTTTTTGGAAGAGGAGAGGAAGTGGCACAGCTGAGAATGTGGACTCGGTGAAAAAGACAGACTGTGGCTTGATCGGAAAATATTGGAGGAAGCATATGGAAAGTAAGACATACTGTGTTTATAGATATATATTTTGTAAATATGTACATATATTACATATCATATATATGTATATTATATATATATATGTTTACACACACACAGTTTTTATGCTAAGGAATTTTCAAGCCTTTTTTAATTGAAAGAAAAGCTACCATGAAGAGCTACCCTATTAACCTCAAAATGCTAGGACTCCACTAGGGACAATAATACCTTTAGAGGGGGACTGTAAACTGGGATAACTTCTTTTTGTATCAGCCAACTACTCATTACAGGTGTCTTCTAAAAACTTCATATTCCTACTGAATAACTTACGGTTGGGCAGTTAAAAAGAAAATTCATTGTTAACAGTGCATTTATTGAGAACATTTACCATGTGCAAGCGCTGTGTGCTTCAAGAGACCAGAGTAACCCCGAGTGCCCCCCCCCCGCCCCGTACAAAGCTTGATTTACATGTTATCTCATGGAACACTCGGCACTCTGTGTACTGTCCTCTCCTTTTGAAATGAGGAAAATGGGTTCAGAGAGGTTCAAGTTACTGCCCTGAGGTCACCCACACAATTTGTAGTAGATCCAAGATTTCTATTCAGGTCTTTGAGTTTCCAAAGCCTTTATTCCCACCACACTGCCACACAGATACAGACATAATTAACAGTTACTGCCCTTGAATGGCTTTCCTGATCTGGAGAAGTTTCCCTAGTTTCACAAAGTGGAGAAGCGATACATGTACATAAGTAGCAGTAATTGGTGATACATACATTATTGATAGGTATAAAGGTATTGTTTTTAATTTTTATAAAGGTATTATTTTAGGGGCACCTGGGTGGCTGAGTGGGCTAAGCCTCTGCCTTTGGCTCAGGTCATGATCTCAGGGTCCTGGGATCGAGTCCGGCATCGGGATCTCTGCTCAGCAGGGAGCCTGCTTCCCCCTCTCCCTCTGCCTGCCTCTTTGCCTACTTGTGCTCTCTCTGTGTCAAATAAATAAATAAAATCTTTTTTAAAAAAAGGTATTATTTTAAAAATAAACAGTAAATTCTTATCAAACACTGTAGAGGGAGAAATAGTTGCAGTGGGGGAACTCCAGGTATCTCAAATTTCAGTGTGCAAATGAAACACCAGGGGATCCAGAGACTTAGATTTTCCATTTTTTAAAGGCCATAAGTCCTGTAAGAATAGCTTATACTCATTGTAAAACCTCACATTTCAACACCTGGAGTCATTATTATGATTGTCATTATGTTAAATAGTAAGACTTCAGTATCTTAAGGCTACATGCATTTAACCCTTAAAACAAAATAAAAAATTAACGAATTGGTTTCCTTTACAAAAAAAAAGAGTTGCTTTGAGAAAACCTTTATTGCACATCATTGAATTCATTTCTATTTGAATGAACAGCACAAAAAACAAAGATACATATTGCAAAAATCCCTGAAATTCTAATCAGCAGTATACAAGGAGTGGAGACTTTGTTTCTGTGTCTTTTTAAGGCGTACATTTCCCACTTATTTTTATGTTTTGAGCAAAATTGTTTTTCAAAATATGTTTAATGGGAGTTTTAGAACCTCTCCCCCTGAAACCGCAGTTCCTGATGCTAAAACACTCTCTTCCGTGAGACTGAACGTGCCTGTGAAGGGCACAGTACAACACAGAGTTTGCGCAGGTCCACACAAGCACTAAACTAATCTTTGCGGGATTGAATAGGCACTTGGTGTGCGCTTTAATTTTTATATATGTATAGGATACTCTTTCTACTCCGTACTGTAACACTGAAGGAGAAAGAACTTATAAGTACTAAGAAAACCTGATCCTTTCCAGAACTAAAAGCAGCATCACTTAACAGTTGTCATTCAGAACCAAATTTTAGACTGTTTGCTGGTGACAGTTGTCTCTTTCTTAGTCTGTCCTTTAAGACAAGATTTTAAAATGCAATGATTACTGATATATGGCAACCATATACCCCTCTCTC
The DNA here is from genome assembly GCA_028534135.1 of Potos flavus. Lineage (NCBI taxonomy): Eukaryota > Metazoa > Chordata > Mammalia > Carnivora > Procyonidae > Potos > Potos flavus. Next base: position 102,815,736 of record CM052900.1, on the reverse strand, counting down.
TCAGGGATGAATGTCAAGAGCGTGGTCAAGACCAGGGTTAGTGAGTTGTGTGAAGTCAGACCAGGCATCGTTCTCCACTGATGATACAATCAACCCGGTCAGAAGAGCTAGAAGCAAGAAGTTAAGAGCTAAAACGGGGGATGGAGACTACATTCTAAAGCGATGGCAAAATAAACAAGAAATAACAAGAACCCAATAGCTTCTCTCATCAAAGTTAGTTTAAAAAAAACAAACCCAACACAAAGCTGCAAAAGACATTAAATATTGCTTTTAAAAATATAAATAGTTCTTGATGAATGATAGCTACCAGTTTGCTCAAAGTAATAGTCTTTAAACATATAACGCCTGATCTTAAAATATCCATACAGTTTCCTAATTTAGCTACACATTATATTTCCCTCCAGGGTACAGATTAGCCTGATAGCTACTTTTTACAACAGCAGAATATAGATACTGGAGTGTCCTCTTCTAATCTATATTTTCCAGAATTGGGTAGATCTTTGCATTCTGATATAAATGTATGAAGTTCAGTCTCTGGAAAGCCATGTTGTTGGTAATGCTACACAGAAGAATAAGAAAAAAAAATAAAGTTCTCATTAATAAGTCCCTTGAAAACAGCTTTATTCCAAATTCAAAATGGATCATTTGGCAAGGGAGGGGGATCTTTCTAGAGGGATAGTTCGGTCACTTCCAAGTATTTTCAAGATGAAGCCTCTAGAGACATTCTTAAGTCTAGCTAAGGAAAAGTGAGTCTAGAATTCTGCAGTGTCCTCATAGGCTCTTTTGTGGGTCTGGTTCAACACAAAATGGGCATGTTGAATCTGAGTCTGAGTGGTCTTTCCAGAGAGAATTCAGTCTACACAACCTTTTGGAGTCTCTCATTCAGACAGACAGGTTTAAGGGCCTCGTATTAACATCAATTTATGGTCTAAGATCTTTAGAGAATCTTGACCCTGACCAGAGAAGATCAGACATCACTTGCCCACCTGACAGGTGCCCTGAGCTCATGGAAAGAGGTAAACATCTAAACTGTGAGTCTCAGACTTGTATCATCAAGAGTTGTCAACTCATATTACTACTCTTTGAGACCTTGGATATTACCCTTAAATAACACAGAGTTCTCTGCATGCAAAGCTAAAGGCAGTGAATTTTTAGAGCACAGTGGGGAGGGATCCAGACAGGTGCGACTATACTCTTTCCCAGTGGCCTTGGTGACTCTAAGCACACGTCTGCCAAGCAAGTATTGAGGACAGTTCTTGAAATCTGATTCAGTAAAAATGAAGTCATGGCCCTGGCTTCATTAGCAAGGTATTTATAATTATCAACTCATAACCCATTGACTCCCGCTAACCTTTGCTCTATCCGTGGGACCATGTGTATGACATCATCTTTCATTACCCTTCTCATACTCAAAAGAAAGTCTCCAAGTGGAAGTGCCTATGTCAATGGTATACCTAACAGTATAAAGTTGTTAGAAATTTAAATATACATGGATATTTACCCTGCCTTTCCATATTTCAAAGGGCTCAAATTGATTTTTAAAATAGCCCATGGGAGTGACAATATAAATAGCAGCTTTTCAAATCATATTTCTGACATGTACATATAAAGCATACATGGCTAGTACTTGATATATCAGTCCCTTCATTCTTCTGGAGACCGGCCTCTACGATGGTCCCAGGCGGGGCCTTGCAAAGAATATGGGTTCAGTCACAGCACACTCTGAACTAAGAGGTCATTTTTTCTTTATGAAAATTGGATTTTAAAATTTCCCCATAAAATTTTGAAATATCATGTGTTTTGCTCACTTAAAGCCTACTGAATTTTAGAAGTCTTTTTTTTTCAAGTTTTTTTTTTTAAAGTAATCTCTCTCTACCCAACGTGGGCTTGAACTCATGACCCTGAGATCAAGAGTCACATGCTTTCTGACTGAGTCAGCCAGGCACCCCTAATCTTTATAATTCTAATAAAAGTTTAGAAAGCTTGTTTGAAAAAGCTTACTTAGAGACAAAACTTTGAACATTCTACGGATTCTAATTCTTCCTTTCTGTGTCTCAGTATCTAAAATTGAAGTCTTTTTTTTTTGACCCTGAAAAAATTGACATTCTGTCAAATCTCCTCTCTCTTAGGTACCATATTTTACTGCCATTCTACAAGTTCTGGAAAAATGTTGCCACTTACCACTCTTGATGAACCTACCTTAATTGTTTCATATGTATCAGTGATCAGTGCAATGAAAAGACTTAAAATCATATATATAAAGAGGCTGATGAATGAGTAGAGGTAAATTCTGCTAAACAGCCAGACCAAGTAGCTTTTTTGTTGCATTTTTGCAAACGTGGCAAACATATCATCTCCATTTATCAGAGAGAAAAGGCACTCAGAGACCATGTTCAGAGAACGGAACTGGAAAAAGAAAAGAGAAAAGTTCACTTTATTCCATGTTCCTTCCCAGTGGAGATTTTGTTCATGACAGCATATTAAAAATAATGGGACCAGATATCCCAAGTTACCCCTGCAAACTATGTACTTAATCTGATAAAACTACAAGCATTTGCTGTGTGATATACAGAACCTGTATAATACCTACTATTTTTCTGGGAACAAGCAGCTCCTTCTTGATGCTCCCCTTAATGGGGTAGCCTGAACTCAAGCAGAAGGGGCTGGTCTGCATTCTCGGTGCTTTTCTGAGTCAGGTCTTACCACCCCCTTTACCTACATAGAAAGAGATCCTAGAAACACTTCTATGGAGATACCCACGTCCTAACCGTGCATGCTCATACTTCTCATTTTAAAGCTCATTCCACTTAGGGTCATGGGATTATAATCAAGACTATAACTCTGGTAACAAAATTTTCAAACATTTCTTCAAGTTACTCCCTATACTACTTTTTAATAAAGTCACACTTCCGAAAGTCTTGCCTAAATAGCTTACTCTAATACATACTGATGAATCCAATGGACTAATCTTGACCTCATATGTGGGGGGAAAAAAAAGATGTAATTACCTGATATAGTCCACAAAAGGAGGTGAAGTAGTTGAGCAAATTAATTATTGTCTCAAGTTGGGCACACCATACCAGTTTATAAACATGGCACCAGATATACTCTACCTTTGACATTTTCAGGCTGAGTCACAAAATGGAAGAGGCTCATTTTAAAAGGGTAACGAGCCACTGGCCCTATTTTAGGAATTAACAGTAACAGGAAAAAGTTGTTTATGGGTACCTTATCATGGTACGGCCCCAGCACAATCCATCCACAGAAGCAGTAGCCTAAGTAAATCATAGCAGCACAGCAACAGAACCTGATGACGTTGGGCAGCGCTGCCTGAAGGGTCAGAATGAGCAGCTGGGAAAGGAAGGGAGGCCATTAGAATCCACTTGTCCCTCAGCCAAGGAAAGATAGAAATACCAGCAGCATGGAGATCCACGGAATCCTTACATTGTACTTCTGAAAGAAGCCGAGGTATCGAATGACTCCAAGCCACACAAGCATGGTGGAAGTCCCAAGAAGTATGCTACAGACATCATAACTTGTTAGACTCTAAAACAGTGTGAGGGGGAAAAAACAGATTATTTAGCAGAAATTCATTGGGGCCAAAAAATATCTTTTGGGTTGGTATGACTCAGGCACTGTTCTAGGTGCTAAGAACAAAGAAATGAACAACAAGACAAAATTTCCTTCCCTCGTGAAGCTTGCATTCTGGTGTGTGTGGGGGAGAGATAACAGAAATTAATTAACAAACCCCTCAGTACATTAGCTGATGGTAAATGCTGACGAGGAAACTCAGGGGAGGGGAGAAAGAATGGCGATCCGGGTTGCATTTTAAATGGAGTGATCAGGAAGGTCTCACTAAAAAGGTGATATCTGAACAGAGACCTGAGGGCAGTGAGGGAGCAAGCCAGGCAAAAATCTAGGAGAGAAGTGTTCCAGGCACAGAGAATAGCAGGGGCAAAGGCCCCACAGCAGGAGGGTGCCTGGCAAGATAGGGAGTCAGGCCAGAGGATATGATCCCATTTGGGTTGCTATGGTTAAGAGACTTTCGGAAGAGTGGGAAGGCTATTGCAATAATAGAGGTGAGAGCTGATGGTGGCTGGGACCAGGTTGGTCATGGTGGAGGCGACGAGGTAGTTTTTGAAGGTAGATGGGTAGGATTTCCTCTTGGATTAGATGGAGGGGAGAGGGGATTAGTGAAAGAGAAGAGTCAAGGATGCATCTGTGGCTTTTGTCTCGAGCAACTGAGAAGAATTGCCATTGACTGATGTCAGAAAGGAGAAGCAGGTTTGGACTGTGGAGGTGGAGCTTTGGGGAGCTCTGTTTTGGGTATGTTAAATTGGAGAGGACAAGTAGACCTCCAAATGAAAATGCGAAATCAACAGTTGGATATTTGAGACTAGAGTTCAGACAAGAAGTCCAAGCTGGAGATAAAGCTTTGGAAATCATTGACAGAGAGCTACTATTTAAAGCCATGGGACAGGATGAGATCACCAAGACAGTGGCAGAAAAGAGCACATGTCCAAACACTGTACCTTCAGGCACTGTCACTTTAGTCATTCAGAGAGATGAGAAGGATCCAGCAAAGGGAGTCAGAAGACCAGCTCAGGATTTAGGATGGAAACCAGGCAAGTGATAGCCTAGTGAAAAAGTGCATCAACAAAGAGGAAGCGCTTGCAGTGTTAAAATCTGCTGATAGGTCAAGATGAGGTTCCCAAATGATTTGTCAACAGAGGCTTGCGTATCACCTTTGGAGAGCTCCGCCTAAGAGATTTCCTGATGAGCTCTAAGAGACTTACTGCTATGGATTTTAAGTTTCCTTGATACAATATTCAAAAGAAATCATTTAGTCTGCAAATGTTCACGTTCTGGAAAAATGTTAGTGCAAATCTGATAGTAATGATGGCATAAATAGGGAAAAAATTTACCTTAGCTTGAATTTCCATTTTCAGAATTGATCCAATAATGGTCAATATGTCACTGATAATAATCATAATGTACCATCCGTTCACAAATTCCATTCGATCAGAAACAGAAACTTCCTTCTTATAATGGAGGAGGAAAAAACTGACAAATTCCTTTAGGGAAAAGAGGGGAGGCACCGTGAATTTCTCTCTCAATCACAGTGTCGGTAGCATTTCTAGAAAGCAGCAAGCCCTACCTGCTGAAGCTGAAGTCCTCTAACCACAGATCGAAGGCACAGGATTAGTGAGGCCAAGCATGTCAGAATCACAAAGGCATCAAAGATCATCATGTAGTGAGTGTTCTTCTGAACTGGAAGGAAAGAGCGGCACCTGCTTATGCAGTGGGACATTAGTATGGTGAGCTCTACTTCTTTTTTCTTCTTTTCATTTTTAGCCTCATTTATTTGAACGGCTGCATTGCACACCACAGGATAGATGTATAAGATTTATAAGGACACTTCGATTGTAATCTGTCCTCTCTGTGCACAGGTGAAAGTGATTCTTTAGACAAATGACTATCTGGAGATGGAATTGTTGGGGTAAGGCAAGTACGTAGTTCTAAAAAGAAATCCTAAGAAATTGCCCTCCAAAAAGATCACACCAGTTTACATACCTACACATACCTCCACATCTTTTCCACCATTGGAAATTAATAATTTTATTTTTGCCCATCAAAAGAGCAAATCTTATTCCCAATGATTTGAAATGCCATCTCTATGGCTGCCAAATTACTGTATGCATTCAAGAACCATCTCTTACCTTTTTGATGTTTTTGTGTATTTTAATGCCTAAGGCAAACACCTCTCATTACTCTTTTCCGGAATTTTTGTAGGCTATTCTTGCTTGCTTATTTTTCCATATATTCTTTAGAATCAGATTGTTAAATTCCAATAAAAATCCTATTGGTAATTTTTTTGGGGGGGAATCATGTTAAATTTATAAATTAATTTAGGGAGAATTGGCATATACATAATGTAAAATCTCTTGCCCAAAAAATACGATGTGCCTTTCCACTGATTCAGGTCTTTCTGCATCCTTCAGAAGCATTTTCAAACTTTATCTGAACCCTTTACACTGCTTTTTAGAATAATTTAGATTATTTAGACATGCTTTCTGCAAAGACAACAGAGAGAAAAGGCCCTGGTAAGTGTTCTTCACATGAGTATTTAAAAAAAGTTGAAAGTCCTTCTTTTAAAAAATATTATAACCATCAATAACAGATCTTTAATTATCAGCCTGTGGTCTTTTGTACTTAATGCAGTTAGCCTTCCTGACATCCTATTAAAATAAACGATCTGGATGTAAAATACTTATTAAGATCCCACTATGTGTCAGGTGTTTCTGTAGATGCTCTTCAAGTGGTGACCAAGATAGGCCCCCGAATTGTAGAATTTCTATCTACTGCAGTGTGACATGTAGGGAAGTAAACAAGTAAATGAACAGTATGCTCTCAGACAGGAGTAAGTGGTATGAGGAAAATAAGCGTAATAGCTAACTCGTATTGCTATGCCACACACAGTCCTAAGCACTTTATATGGATTAACTCATTTGATCCTCACCGCAACCCCAACCAGGGGGGTGTGGTTATCCCCACTAGGCAGGTGAGAAAATGCAGCACAAAGAGGTCAGAGAAACTTGCCCAAGGTGACATAGCCAGTACATGGCAGAGTCAGGATCCAAACCTCTGCGGTCTGTCTCCAGCATCCGTACTGTGTATGAGTGGTTCTTGGCATCCCTTGGGAACGGTTAGAAATGCACACTTTCTAGGCCTGCCCTAGACCCACTGAATCAGAAACTGCATTTTCACAAGCTCTCTCAGATGGCACTGAAGTTCGAGAACCACTGCTCTAAATGAGAGAGGCCGGTGTGGGGGGAATGGGGCGAAGAGGCTCGTTTATATGGCATAGTAAGGGGCAGCAGGTGTCCGGTGAGACCTCAGTGATAAGGCAGAGCCACCCACGCAGAGAGTCTGGAGAATGGCAAGCACAAAGTCGTGGCCAGCATGAGTGGAGCCAGGAGAATAGAGGTGAGCAGAGGTCTCAGCCCTCATATGCTACGCTACACAGCCTGTCTTTATTTGACAGGGTACACTGCTCCCCACTGATAAAAAGAGAAGCACTTAAGACTATAGTTCTATAGTTCAAAGTTCTATATTGAAGCATTCCATTAATATTGGCCAAGGGGCATCTAATTGTTACCAAAATGTCTGCATCTGCTTTAGAAAAACTTAAAAACTAAGAAACAAACATTTGAGAGAAAGCCTGTGTGCCAGGTACTTTCATATGCTCTCATTTTCTCTGTTTCAAAGTTTGGAGAAGTATTGTAGTGCTTACAGATGACAAGACAGGCTTGTGTTTCAAATAAACAATTTTGTATTGAAATAAAATATAGGATTCACAAGCCTCAAATATTTGAAGTTACCTCACAATGAAAAGAATACTAGAATGAAGAAATTTCTTTTCATTTATCCTCAATATCTCATTACCACTTCTGAACTTTGTGAATCAAGAAGCCCTAAGGCAATGATTTTCCAAGTATTGCATGATTAAGGATGACCTGAATGTTCCTAGGCCTCACCCCAGACCTACGGACTGCCTTACAGGCAGCTGGGGAAACTACATCTAAGCAGGGACCTGGGGTGATTCTTCTGCTCACCAGAATCCAAGAACCCCTGACCTAATCCAGCACAACATACCAAAGGGGCTAAAAAATGACAGATGAATTGTTTTCCAGTCAATTTCCCCCAAATTCTCAATCATACTTAGTCTATACCTGAATTCATGTCCATATTTCCAAGAATGTACCCTTTCCTCATTCCTAAATATAAATACATTGTGCAGGATGCTTCAGGGTCCAATCCCACCTGACCCCTCCCTGGCTGTATGACCGCAGGCCCCAAGATTCACTTCTAAGCCTTAGTTCCTTCACTTGTGTAAATAGTGATGCTGCCTATCTCAAGGATATTTTAAAAAGATTAAAATGTAAGTGGAAGTCCTTATGCAGTAAGCACTCAATAAATAATAGTTTGGGCATATGTGATTTTTTTTCCTGGGGGGTCCTGTGCATTTTTTGGTAAAAACATATAGAGGTCAGCAAAAATAATTTCAATTACTAATAACTTACGCATTGTCTGGAACATCAGACACCCACAATGAGTTGATCTATTTGCAGAGAGTTAGGAACTTGGGAATGATCTGATTCTTTCATTTGATGCTCCACATATCCCAGTAATTTAATAACCCTTTTATTTTATTTAATAACCATTTTTGAAAACTAGTAAAATTCACCACTTACTTGATCCGGATATATGCCAGTCTTTACATTCTCTGATGGAAATGTCATTATCTAAACTTATCTTAATTCTTCCACTATGGGCCTTATTGTCAAATGTTATCTGTGAAGAACAGGAAAAAGGTCAAAAACATACCTATAGTTCTTGAAGCCAAGATGTCTCTATGCATTAATTAGGAAACAAATCTTTCAAGGTAATAGGATATCCACCCAGATTCTCATCCCAGACTCTCATCCTCGAGTTGATGCTAACTCTTTTCATCTTTGGGAAGTGCCCTTCATTTCTCTGTGAAATGAGAAAGTTGAACATTCTCCCGAGACCTTTTAGTCTCTAAAACCCTATATTTCTAGGACAGTATTCCAGCCCTGGACAACTTATAAAGCAAAAGATCTCTCTCCTTCCCACTCTAAGTACCTCCGGATGCCCGGAGTATTTTTGAGTATTTTGAGTATTTTTATAAGATTTTTTTTAAGATTTTATTTAAGATTTTTTTAAAGATTTTATTTATCTGACAAAGAGAAAGAGATCACAAGTAGGCAGAGAGGCAGGCAGAGGGAGAGGGGGGAAGCAGGTTCCCCGCTGAGCAGAGAGCCTGAGATCAAGACCAGAGCCAAGGCAGAGGCTTTAACCCACTGAGCCACCCAGGCGCCCCCAGATGCCCACTTGATAAGAGCAAGAGCAGGACTGCGCTTCCCCCCCCCCCACCAAGGACTTAGCTGGGGATAACTAGTGCTGCTGTAATTCTTACTAACACGGAGGTTCATTATCTCAGGCTTAAAACATTTCAGGTGAAGCTTTTCTGATTTTCATTCTGGGCCTAGATTTCTTAGTCGCTCTAATACCATATGTATCAACAAGGATGTGGTGACAAGGAGTCAACAGCCATGTTTTGCTTTAAGGATCACCATTTCAGACACTAGGCACCAAGTGGGACAAAGCCACCCGAACACTTTCCATAATCCTACTGTCTCCCTTCTAGCTCTCTCCACTTTCCTTATGCAGAGACAGGGAAAGCAAGGAAATCAGTTGTGGTTTGGTTTGTTTCTAGTGCCTTCTCTCTCAAGTCCTAAAGAGAAAACATTCTTTCAAAAGTCTGCTCTTTAGGGACACCTGGGTGGCTCCGTCATTAAGCGTCTGCCTTCAGCTCAGGTCCTGATCCCAGGGTCCTGGGATCAAGCCCCACCTGCTCAGCGGGGAGCCTGCTTCTCCCCCTGCCTCTGCCTGCCACTCTCCCTGCTTGTGCGCTCTTTCTCTCAAATGAATAAATAAAATCGTTATAAAAAATAAAATAAAAATGAAGGTGGAATAAATACTTTTTTAGGCATATAAAAGCCTTTCAGCAGACCTGCACTATAAAAAACATCAAAGGAAGTCCTTCAAAGGGAAGAAAGATGATCCCAGATGGAAGCCTGAAGCTACGCTAAAGAATGAAGCACCCTGGAAATGGTCACTTCATGGGCCAATATACTTTTTTCCCCTTATTATTTAAATTGCTTTAAAAGATAATCGTGTAAATAAAAACTACTAACAGTGCATTGTGTAGTTTGTAACACATCTGGAAATAAACTGTGTGACAACAACGACATAAAAGCCAAGATAGGAGACACTGAAATAGATTGTTATAAGATTCCTGTGCTCTACATACAGTGGTATAATATCACCTGAAGGCAGATGGTAATAATTTAAATATGTGTATTGTAAACCCTAAAATAATACGATAAAGTTATAGCTAACAAACCAACAAATGAGCTAAACATGGATCCAAAAAATACTCAAACCAGGCAGAAAAAGAGAGAAACTATATTAATAATCACATCATTTAATTGGTCTAAGCACCCCACTTAAAAGGTACGGATTATGAGGTTGGGTAAAAAAGCAAGACTTAACTCTATGCTGCCTAATAAGAAACCAACTTTAAACATGAGATACAAATAGGTTAATATCAAAAGGATGGAAAAAGATATACCATGCTAACACTAATTAAAAGAAAGCTGGAGTGATTATATTAATGTCAAACAAAGTAGATTTTAGAGCAAAGAATATTATTGGGGTGAAAAGTATCATTCATAATGATGTAAGAGTCAGTTCCTCAAGTGAACCCAAGAATCCTAGATGTTTGTATACCTAATAAAAAACTTCAAAATACATGATGCAAGAATATATTAAATTACTATGAATGAATGTTAATGCACTACTTTTACATTACAAATCCAAATTATAGGCACACACAGGAAGGTTTCATACACAACTGTTACATGAATCAAATATCAGCTATAAACCAGATACTTAGGGAGGTCTTTTGTGTATCTCATATGTATGAAGTACGATAGACAGCAGATGTCTTGACAACAACTTTGTTAGGTAGGTGGTCATTAATTCCGTTTTACAAATGAGAAAATTGGAACTCAAACCAATTAAGTAATTTGCCTAAAGTTACAAGCTACTAACTGGTGAGCTGGAATTAAAATCTAGGCTTGCCTGATTCCAAAACCCCTGCATTTTAAATCAGGCATATACGGGCCCAGTTCATGTTTACTTATAATCATAAAGTTGCACTAATCGCATTTATTATTAAACCACCCTATAGGGCATCAGTTGCACTATAGTTCTGTGAGACACACCACTAAATCCACAAGGCACAGGCATAGCTTGGGTCGAATCTGCAATAAACAGAAAAAATAGAATATCCACATGTGGCTAACAGTGCAGGTTACTCTCGCCACTGTATCGAGTCATGGGAAAGGCTCTACATTTTATAAATGTTTAATTCTGGAAATATTTGAGTCACCTACTATGTTCTTTGAGGGATGCAAAGATTAATAAAATGATTCCTGCCTTCAAGGAGCTTTCAATCTAGCAGCGTTGATGATAAAAGTCTAGAAAATCCTAAAACGAAAGAGAAGGTGGGTGAGCCCATACAAAATATAAAAACAAAACCAAAAATAAAACCCCGGAGTTCAGAGCACAGACTGTGTTCCTAACTGAAGCATCACAAAGAGGGTCCAGGAAGACGGTGTCGATTGAGCTGAGCCCTGAGGATTACAAAACTTCTGAAAAGCGCCATTTCTCAGTTCAAGAGTGGTGCAGGGGGTGGTGGGAAGGGCGAGAAGGGAGAAGAGACAAGACTGTGGATAATAGCTCAATTCTTAAAAAATCAAGTAATATTGAAAATTCATAACTTCCCAGTTAATATTAGGATCAAAATTTGTAGCCTCATACAAACTCGTCTTATAGTATTAGTGCTTTTTCCTGTCGAATGATATGCATAATTATTAATTATACTATATTCTGATTTTTTTTTTTAACCTCAGCCTCTGAAAACTTGATTTCTCATAGCCAATTAGTTGACTATCATGGACAGAGCTCTGGTGTTAAGTAACAGCAATCTGGACTGTGTGAAGGCAAGTTGTGTCAAATGCTGTTCCACACATGCCCCCACGCAGCATTGGATTGCTGACCTTGAACCTCACTGGGTGAGGAGCTCACATGGGAGGCATCTTGTGCTCTGTAGCGAGCATTCATAGCTCTATTTGCAGCTGGAATATAGAGAACAGAGACGTGGCAGGGTGGGTTGAAGGCGAAGGAACCAGAGCATCCAGAGGCAGCCTAAGGAAGGCACTGTGAGTAATAGCCCAAAGGCTGCACACATCTACAGTGAAAAGCCTCCGCAGCCAGAACGCTTGGCAATGACCGTAAGCAGACAGCCACAGACTGGTAAGAGCCAGCTAGAGAGGACCTACAGGCCTCTGCTACCTTTGTATTGAACACCTCCCCTGTGCCAGGCACTGGTCTGAGGACTGGAGACACTGCGCTGAACCCAGCAAGGTCGATGCCCTCACAGGACTTACACAGAGGACAGATAATTAACGAGCACACAAGTTACCTTAACAAAACAGAGCCGGCTATACCAATGCTTCCCCTAGGCACAAATGGAAACATCCTGTATAGCTGATCGTGCTTTAATACGGCCAGATGAAACATGAAACCAAATCAAACAATTTTTCTTTAGCCTGGGACTAAATTCAACCCAGCCCACACTTACAGTCAGAGTAAAGTCGTAACAGTCAGGGAGCTCGTGATGACGAATGGTCTGCAAATTAATGGCCTTCAGTTTAAACTGCAGCTCCACTGTTAGGAGTCTAGGGAACAGAGGAGGCTTCAGTGCAGTGAAAACATACACACAGACACACAAGTTACACGCCCATCTGCTTCCCTCACCTATGAAAGTTCAGCGTTAAGTTGAGTTTATTTTCTTCCAGTGTTCCAATGTGAAAAGGTTCGTCTGGCTCTACAAAGAAGCATTCTGCCATAGAAAGGAAATAAAAAAACATTATGTATATTGCCTAAAATGAATAAGTGAACTGCATCTTGAAAGGATAATACATTTAAGACTAGATATTCAGATTCTACTGTTCTTCTGAATTAATATTTAAAAGCTAAACATCAGTATCACTTGGTTACAATGAGTCATTTGTTTTTAAGACACAAGTGGCTACATTTCTGGAGTGGGTGAAGGGTAGGAGATCTGAACTCTGTCTCATCAGTCTTCTATGGAATGCTATCTTCTGGGTGCCTGGGTGGCTCAGTGGGTTAAAGCCTCTGCTTTCTGCTCAGGTCATGATCTCAGGGTCTTGGGATCAAGCCCCGCATGGGGCTCTCCGCTCAGCGGGGAGCCTGCTTCCCCCTCTCTCTCTGCCTGCCTCTCTGCCTGCCTCTCTGCCTACTTGTGATCTCTCTCTCTCTCCCTGTCAAATAAATAAATAAAATGTTTAAAAAAAAAAAAAAAAGAATGCTATCTTCTTTCCTGCCTTTGTGAGCTAAACTTTGAGTCCCTTCTCCTTTTTTGTATCCTAAGCATAAGTGTAAAGCGCTTGCAGTGCCTAAGATAAAATTTTCTAAATTTAAAGGATCTATTTTTTAAAATTCTATTTTATTTTAAAATTTGAAAAAAAAAAGGAAGACAGCATTTTAGATTTCATTAATCTGTACTGTAATCTTTTTACTATCCCTCTCCAAAAAACATCCCAGTGACTATTGTTAAAAGTATCTGGATACTAATTTTTAACTCAAAGACTTAAGTTAAGGTTTAGGTATGCATTGTAAATAGAACTTTGCTAATAAGAATAAGCCACTCAAGGGCACCTGGGTGGTTTAGTTGGTTCAGTGACCGACTCTTGATTTCAGCTCAGATCTTGGTCTCAGGGTTGTGAGTTCAAGCCCTGCATTGGGCTCCACTCTGGGCATGAAGCCTACTTAAAAAATAAATAAATAAATAAAAATAAAATGATAATAATAATAATAATAATAATAATAATAATAATAAGCCATTCTATTCTAATTCCTGGTTCTGGTTCTTCCCTGAACCCACCATCGAAGATACTAAATAGAGAAGTGCAGTTGAGGGGAGGGAGTTTTATATACATGATGAATTCGCAAGTACGACATTTTGTAAGGATAGTATAAGTTTATATAACTGGCTTATCCAGCACAAGAGGAATTGGCAATATAGAGGCTAAGAATGTAGTGGCTCAGAGTACAGAGAGCCTGGGTCAAATTTCAGCACTGCCTCTTACTAGCTCCATCTGGACCATATCACTTAACTCTCTGAGCCCTACTTTAGTCTTCTATAAATTGAGGATAATAATGTATCTTGCCTTATTGGTTTGTTCTTGATGTTTTTAAAAATCATGAGTTACAGTGAAGGGCTTGGGACAGTACCTGGCACATAATAACTCCTACACAGTTTCTTACTATGACCTAATAGCACAGACCAAATGAACGTTTTCAGAGATGCAATGACTGATTCTAAGGATAAATCAAGGAGTTTAAAAAAATGGAAGCTCTAGTTTTTTGAAGAACCTCACCAGTTTCAATTTCTGGATCAATGTCAAAGGTATCATTTCCAGGACAGATGTTTCCTTGCCTGTAGAAGCGCTGACAGATGGCCATAGCAGACTGCTCCGTACCCTTGTTCTCATAAGCATGATTCCCAACCGAGGTATTGCGGAGCTGCAAGTACTTCACCCGAGAAAAGAAACAGAAAATGGGAACACCAGCCAGACACAAATGAAGCCATGGTTCCCTATCCACCCGTCCTATGAAACGGGCAGGTTCCAACCAGCTCTGTGGGCGGAGCCATTCACGTTCAAGGTCACACTGATATGCAGGGCACAGGACTTGCTACTGGCGCCAGGACAGCAGCCAGCAGAAAGCACTCCCAAAGTAGAGTTCTGGGCTCCAGTCTCATTTCTGTGAGTGTGGACAAGTCACAAATTTTCTGAGCTTCTGGCTCCTTGTCTACAAAATTAAAGGCTTACACCACAGCAACTCTGCGATCTTTCCTTCTTTAAAGATCTATGTTCAGAAATTGATTTTTGCCTTCAGGGTGAATACAAACTATCTCTCAACCATTTCTTATAAGGTCAGAGTTCTGCTTTGCTGCTGTAATATAGGAGGGGAGATACAATAGTTCCAAGCTAACTTGCAAAACTTAAAAAAAAAACAAAACTGTTTCCTCTTTATCATTGCAAGAATACAGTTTAGTCACTTTCACAGCAATATTCCCTCATCCTAGGGAGCCCTATAAATAAAATAAAATGAAATTTTACAAATGAGAATCTTAGGAGACTTCGGAATAATCACCAACTTAAACTCTGCATGGACCTCTGTAGAAGAAAAAAAAGTGCTTCAGAGCTTACCACCACGACCAATGCTGTTTGGCACAATTAGCGATACAAAGAGAGTGCTCTGGTATCCATCTCTTGGAATTAACGATGTAGTGGGATGGACACAGAGATAGATAATTCTACTAAACAATGCATGTTAAACATGCTAAATTCAATTAAACAAATCTTTTATAATCTGAGCCTATGGCATGGATGCTGAGCTGGGCCTCATCCAGGCCACCAAGAGCAGCATTTGACCAGATCTGATGCATGGTTCTCAGCTCTCATTTAACTTAGCCTGCCCATGGTGTCCAATGCAGCCGAGTACTTTCCCTTGCACAGGATGCTTTCTTCACTTGACTTCTGAGACACAGGCTCTCCACCTCAGTCTCCTTTACTGAACCCTGCTCTTGCCAACCTCTACATCTCAGAGTAAACTTGGATTCAGTCCTCGACTTCTTCAGCTGCATTCTCTCCATAAGTGATCTCAACTGGTCCCATGTTGAAACACTATCTGCATGCCGAGGACTTCCAAATTTACATCTCCTGACCTTTCCCCCGAATTTCATACCTGAGTAGCAATCTGCCTGCATGGCACCTCTCTCTGGTGTCTAAGAGGTATCTTAAACATAATGTGCAAAAAGAAAAACCAACTCCTTCCACAGAAATGCCCTTCTCAGTCAGTGACTCCATAAGCCACTCAGCTTCACAGGCCAAAACTTAGAGATGATCTTTTAGTCTCTTTCTCTCATACTCCACTTCTGGTACATCAGAAAGTCGTACATTATTTTCAAATTATATCCCACAGTCTAGTCTCCATATGGAACTCACAGGACTGTTACAGGAATAGGTGAATTATTGCATGTAATCCCTTAGGACAGTGATACCCAAAACACAAACCATTCTATGCTATTCATGCCCTCCTTTCTCCCTGAAGGGCTCCTCCCTGAGACGGCTGCAGGCTGCCTCCCCACACTCCGGTCTGCCCTGTCCACTGTCATTTGTCAGAGAGGCCTCTCCTGACCACCTCCATTCATTCCATTCATTTATTCACTCTGCCTGTTGCTGCTGCTGCTGCTTCTTCTTTTTTTTTTTGTATACTTCTGTATACTTATAACCAACTGACAAATGATATCCTTATTTACTTCATGCTTATCTCTCCCTTTTAGAATATGACTTCCTCGACGTTGTCTCTTTGCTCACTATAGTATCCAGGCACCAAAAACAGTATCTGAGGGGCACTGGTGTGACTCAGTTGGTTGAGTATCTAACTCTTAATTTCGGCTCAGGTCACGATCTAGGGGTCCTGGGACTGAGCCCCGCATCGGGGCTCCCTGCTCAGTAGGGAGTCTGCTTGTATCCCTCTCCCTCTGCCCCTCCCCCACTCACACTTTCTCTCTTCATCTCTCAAATAAATAAATAAATCTTAAAAAGAAAAAAACCAGTATCTGATACACGACAGATGCTAACTATTTGAGGGAATAAGTATTAGCCTTTGCTAATGTATATTACAGTTTCTCCCCTACTGAAAGCCCTCCCATGGCTTCCAGTGTGTCTCCGAATAAATTTCAAAGCTTCTTTCCAGGGCCTATAAAGCCCTGAGAGACCAGACCTAACCCAGCCAAACTCACCTCCTTCATACTTCCTTAAACATACTAAATGTTTTCTGGCTTCGAGAGCCTTTGTTGTTGTTACTCCTTCAGCCTGGAATATTCTTCCCTAGACTTCAAGTCCTAAGAGAGGCCTTTTTTGACCACCCTGAGGCCACTGTTAATGCTCTTAGGCTACTTAATTTTACTTCACAGCACTCGTCACTATCTGAAACCAAATGATTTTGGTTAAACTTATTAAAATCCATCTCCTCCATTAGAATGTAAATTCCACAGGGCAAGGAATTTATCAAGGCCACTGCTCTAACCCCAGCACTTAAAATAGTAGTAGGCATAGAGTCGGTACTCAAATATTTGTCAAATTTATGATAAGGTTAAAAAAAATTAAAATGCAATAGTTGCTCTTCATTACTAGAGCTAATCTATTCACAATGAGATGCTAAACTGCTAGGATAGGATATGTAATTATAGCACTAAGCTATCTGTTAGCACCGGGTCTGGGGAAAGGGGCCAGAAATCTATGGTAATAAAAGGAAGCTGTATTAGTTGTTAAGTAGCATTGTGTCCTACATGTAGGAGGCAAATAGTATAACAGTGCAGATATTTGGCTTTGAGGTTTTTGTTCTCTATTCAAGGAAGTAAGTGTACTAAGCCTTCCTAAAGCTACTCTGCGCCAAACTGGTAGTTTTGTATTGGGGGTGGGAGGGTGTAAGAGGTAAATAGTCCATTAAATGAAAAGATCTTGAGTGTGGTAAGGTCCCAAGTAGACCAGTGTGCCTGCAATGGTGTGTGGTGGGAAGTAAAGCTGGAAAGACAGGCAGGGATCATGAGGTAGAGTCAGACAAGTATGGGGTCCTATAGCCCTTCTGAGTGCCCACTATTCGTGAAGCTATCCTCACAGGACTTACCTAAAGATCTGAGCCTCCTGACCACAGAAACTTGTGTGTCTTGAACTTTGTAAGATCTTGAAACATAGAAGATCCAAGGCTCAGGGGTGCAGGTAACCTGCTAACATTGTAAGAAATCCTCTGGCCAAACTTCCTTGCTGTCCTAATAAGACTCTGTGGAGGTCTGTGTAAGAGCTGGATGGTTAGGGGCAAGTGGGTAGGACTATGTCCAACTGAAGGGCAGCCCTGGAGCTTGAGTCAGAGGACTCAGAGACAGGAATGGGGTGTGTGGGACTAGGGCTGGAAGGCAGGTGACCTATGGGACTGACCGATGGGGCCCCCAAGTGGCTGTGGCCTCTGAGGGCTTTAATCAGGCTGGGCCTCTGTCCTCACTTGCCTCAGCAGCTCTGCCTTGACAGAGGAATTCTTCACACAGATTCATAATTCTGTTTAGTAACTTATACAGCTTACTTCCTTCACTGTAAATTTCTGGCCAATTTCACAATCCAAGTGTTAACAGAAAGCCTTGGTGCCATAAATACATATGTCATCTTGGCGATTTACTACCTCACTGTGCATAGATTATCTCTAGATAATGAAGAACCATAATTGCACTATAAGAATTTTTACTTTTTTTGGACAGTTAATCAATGTTACAATAAAATCATTGTCATGTCTGACATAAAGGCCTTACTTATTTTTTAAATGAACTTTCAGGTCTTAGTTGCCATCACCCTCCAAAGTTAATATTCCCATTATTTCTTAAGGGCCCCTGAGCCTATAAACTCTGAAGACTTAATGACTACTTACAACCAGGGCCACGGTTAATAATTTTAAATCTTTGAGGCACTAATGCCAACCCCTAGCTCTGATTCTTTTAATTAAGTCTTTAAAGATTCTGCCTCTCTATTATTAAACAAAAGCTTTTCTCAATTTCTAGCTTCATGGAAGTTTGATGGTGATATTTTTTAAAAAATAATTTTAAAATGGTTTTGTACATATCATCACAGAAATGTTCACCTTTCTACAGTGGAATGTTAGTTTCTATTATGTACATTGCTAATAATTTCCCAGTCTGTTCTTTCTCCCGTGTAATAATACACATACTTGATTTACCTGGTTCACTGCAAAGATGATCTGATCGTATACATCCCTTTGCGTGTACACTGCGTACGTGTCATCCATTCGGTCCATATATCCTTTTAAGAAGAGGTGTTTGAATGCTATAGTGTTCTCTTCCTTGAAAGCTACAACCATCTGGTTACTTAGCCCAAAAAAGACCAGCTTAAAACAAGAAAAGGAGAAAGGGTTGAAAAAGCAATGAAATAAAAGGTCTCCGTATAGCGATCAATTTATTAAGTCTGAATATTAATTAATCCTAAATTAATATCCTGAATATATTCAATAGAAATTAAACTTTTGGTAGCTGTAAATTAATTTGGCCTTAAAGATAAAGTGGGCTTCCAGTTTTGAAATGAAAGAAAGTGGCTTTGCATATTTTCAAGTATGGTCTTACTTATGTCATTGCCCCACCACCACTTTCAGGGAAGTCCTCCTTTAGGAGTTCAGAGAAGCAGGGTCACTGTGGCTAAAGAAATGGGAAGGTTTCCTTAAGAAAGAAATAATGATAGAAAACCCTTAAAGTATGTGCATAACTTGGGTGGGGATATTTGAGGAGCACAGGATAAAGGCTAAGATGGTACAGTGGAACTTAGCACTTTGGGGGGACACTGAGGATCCCAGCACAATCCAATTGAAGGAACAGCAAGAAAAAAATGTCAGCAGAAAAACTGGAGATGGTGCAAGGGCTTAAAGGGCAAGTAGAAGATTTTAAAATGAATTGTGCAGGGTACCAGGAAGGTTTTGAAGCAGGTGCACAATGCAATATAAGAAGTGCCTTAAATAAGTCTAGGCCTCCAATCAAACCATGTAGTTGCCAGTTTAATTACCAGAACTGTGACAATAAGACCAAAAATAACATCCTTTCAACTGATCTCTAAATTAAAGAACAGTAACATAATATGTCCTTACTATTCATGCAGGCCTGACCCCAGAATTTTACATGAAACTCAGTTATTCATGCACAAAAAGTTGTTCAACTGCACTACTGTCATATTAACATAAGCTCTTTCAATCATACCTGAAACTTTACTCCAGGTGTCTCTTTCACCTCCTCTTCCCTCCAAAACCATCTCAATCTCTTGCTCTATTGCTCCCTCCCTCCCTCTCTCTCTCACATTCTCTCTTGCTCTCTCTCTCTCTCTCTCTCTCTCACACTCACTCACACACACACACACACACACACACACACACACACTTACACTGTTAAGTTTAGAACATACACTCTGACTTGGCTCTCGGAGCGAAGCAGGGTGTATTTTATATGGAAAAGGGAAACAACACTGAGCACCTATGCGCCATACCAGGAATTTCCTTCATACTAATCCCACAGTACAGTTCCTAACATACCAATTTTAGAGATGGGTACAAAAAGGCCCAGAGAAGTTAAATAATGTTTTCAAATCACATCACTACCAAGTGTACAGTCAAAATCTGAACCCAAGTCTAACACACTAGATCCAAGCTCTAGTCACCCTACCAAGCTACACAAAGTAGTGCTGGGTCTGACTGGGGAAAAATTGAGCACGCAAACCTTTTCTTTTCTCACCTCTCCTTGTGATGTATGCCCTGCACCCCACACATGCCAGTGCCCTCCATCTAGCTGGACTTCTATTTCTGAAGAGCCTCTATAAGCCAAGTGTCCTCTTTAAATCCCAAGAAGAAGACAGCTTGATATTCCAGGGATTTTACATCTAATGAAGCGGATGACTGAAGAGCCTCCAGAGAATTCCTAAGGACCAATTACGGATGAGTACCCCCGACGTGTCACAAGTGAGCTGGGTCCCAAGGATGCAATGCAGAAACAATGGTCCCTGCCCTCAAGGGTGTACCCTGGCAGAGAGAAAACCCCCATAACTCAGAGACTGCGCCAGGCCTTGGGGAAAGGGAACATTTAGTAGGGTGCCTATCATGGGAGACATCTGTCTTTTGCTGCTGCCGACATCAAATCTCCAAATGAACAGAAAGTCCGCCTTCTTTGTCCTGAGAAGGCAGAGTCTGTCACCCAGTCACCCTGTTTTGCTCAGTTACAAAGTCTGTATGTCATATGTGCTTGGTTGCTCTAATACAGATTAAGGAAACCTCACAATTAAGAAAAACCCTTGGGGAAATCTGGGTGGCTCACTTGGTTGAGCAACAGACTCTTGGTTTCAGCTCAGGTCATAATCTTGGGGTTGTGGGATCGAGCCCTCTGTTGGGCTCCATGCTTGGCGGTGAGTCTGCTTGAGATTCTCTCTCTCTCTCTCTTCTCCTCTTCCCTCACTCACACACACTCTCTCTATTAACACTCCACCACACACTCTCTCAAATAAATAAATAAATATATTTTAAAAAAAAAAGAAGAAGAAAAGAAAAGAAAAATCCTCAGATGGGGTGCCTGGCTGGCTCAACAAAAGAGCATATGACTCTCAATCTCAGGGTTGTGAGTTCAAGTCCCATGATTACTTAAAAATAAAATCTTAAAAAACAAAACAAAACCAAAAAACCCTTGGTTCCTTTTAAGAATGTATCTAAATGCCTTTTATGTGCTTATTACTAACAGGCTTAACATCTTAAACCATTGGTCACTTTTCCTCTTGACCACCCTAGGAAACAGAGGATGGTTAGATGAGCTCCCTAAAAAATGTGGGACTAATTAAGAACACAGGTCTTAGAATAAAATCCGAGTTGAATTTCAGCTCCACTCTTATAGTTTCCTGACTATGACAGATTCTTTTACCTCACTAAGCCTCAATATTCTCATCTGTGAAATGGGGATAATTACTCTCACAGGTAGGAAAATATATCTTCACAAGAGTAAATCATAATCAGTATATATAAAGAATTGCAAAATATGG
This sequence comes from Potos flavus, assembly GCA_028534135.1. Classification (NCBI taxonomy): domain Eukaryota; kingdom Metazoa; phylum Chordata; class Mammalia; order Carnivora; family Procyonidae; genus Potos; species Potos flavus. Next base: position 102,794,365 of record CM052900.1, on the reverse strand, counting down.
TTTCCCTCCAAAAATGCCAACAGAAGTCAAGGAAATGAGATTCAAACTCTCCTAAAAAGAAGTCTCATATTTCACTACCTATGCCACTGCTTTTTAGTTAACTCCACATTTTTCCAGTGTAGGGCTATGAGAATTCACGCACTTGCCTTAACAGAGAACCTTTGAAGTTTCCTAAGAGAGAGAAATTCCCAGGACACTGGGAAGGAAAAGAATCCTCTGGTTGGGCAACAGCCAGTTTTCACAGCTGATTTAGAAACCTTCAGCTTCTCTATTACAGACCAAATATTAAAATTTTCTTTTCCTAAAAACTGATTCCATTGTGTGACTAAAATTGTAATTTAATGAGAGATGAGAAGGAAAAAAAAAGTAAGGGGAAAAAAAAAACAAAAACCCCAAAGTCTTCTTTCACAATTATTGAGAGAGAGAGGTTTAAGATTGTGTGTTTCCTTATTTAGTGTTCTCCTTTATACATACGGTTCAAAGTTAGAAAAAACCCACTGTTCTTACTCCGGTTACTAAAAGAGGCCTCATTAAACTCGTGATTTGAGATGCTTACCTGTATAGTCACCATTGCAATTTTTAGAATTTGTATGGCAAGCTTCCATGGTTTTCTGCCTCGAGCCCAGAACTTCTCACAAGGATTCATGAAAAAAAATTTGAGTTTTCGCCTCATCTGGTCTTCTAACAGCAGCTCCTCAGAGGGCGATGTGTGCTGGTTAAAAGTGCAGCGATTTTCCTCTTCCTGAGAGCTGCAGCTACTTATAACAACCACAGGATTTGCCATCTCTGGGGAGAAGGAAAAAAAGACTGTTTCCATCCTGTAACTAAAGGCACAAGCTGTATTTTTTGTGATAAGTGGAGAGTTGAAGACACCCAAACAAAAGATCTGGTTTCAAATAAGCACCATTGTTCTAAACTGCACTTTAGGTGTTTACCCAATCAAGTAGAATGTAACATGTCATGTTTCTTTTTGTTTCAGGTACTAAGTAAATTTTCACCCAGTTGAAAGTTACTGAATTCATGGGCTGCTTCTATTAGTAAAGGGTTATATGTACATGTATACAGTAATGTATACACTCTCTGCCTCACTCAGTAACAGATATAATTAGAGCAAGGTGACCTGAAAGCTTGTGGAAGGGTTTTATTATATCTTTTTTAAGATTTTATTTATTTATTTGACAGAGAAAGACATAGTGAGAGAGGAAATACAAGCAGGGAGAGTGGGAGAGAGAGAAGCAGGCTTCCCGACAAGCAGGGAGCCCGATGCGGGGCTCGATCCCAGGACTCTGGGATCATGACTTGAGCCAAAGGTGGATGCTTAACGACTGAGCCACCCAAGCGCCCCGTTGTGGAAGGGTTTTAGAAGGTAGGTGGACCCTGGACTTATATGGAAAATCTTACATACATGAAAATATGGCCATTTTTCCTGCAGTGATACTTAAAGTTTCATCAGATTATCAAAATAAGTTTAAAACCACTGAGTTAAAGGTAGCAAGGTATAGCGCAGAGAACTAAGGCCGGGTTTGGTGTCTAATCTTGGTTCTACAACTTGACACCTCTGTAACCCTAGGCAAGTCACTCAGCCTCTCCGAGTGTCAGTTTTTCCTTCTACAGAATGGTAATAACAATACCTATCCTCATATAATTCTGATTAAATAAAAATGCAAATAAAGCCCTTGCCTAGGGTCCAACACTGAGCAAGCAGCCTCACTCTCCCTACAGCCCCACAGCCAGGGCAGCTTCCTAAACAGGCAACAAGATTCTTAAGGGGCAGTGGAGGCTCAGGAAACTTAACTGTTCAACAAAGGGGAACGCAGAAGCTCAATTTAAGTCCAAATCTCAATGAGCCACATCACTTGTATTTGATTTTTATTGGAGGCCTTGTATTTATGTAGTACATTGTGCTTTTCAGAGTACATCATATCTATTATTTCTTTTGTCTCTTTGAAAAGGATGGGGCTAATTTTATTGTCTTTGTAGTCAGCTTTTCCAAAATGACAAAGATGTCACTCCAGAAGTGGGGACTTATCTTGGATTTTCACTCAGATTAATTAATATTATGGAAACCTGTTCAAAATAAAATACCCCGAACCACCTGGGAGAGTAGAGTGCTTCCATGTAGACTAGAAAGGCTGGCTCTGCAGTAATATTTTTACAGTGACTTCTACTCAGAAGTCAAGGTGGGGGTTGGAGGAATCAACCTATAGTAATACAACACCTAACAAGTACTGTTTAGGTATCACCCTGCTTTCCAAGCATAGAATCCCACATTTAGTTCTGATTCAAACAGTCTTAGCAAACCAGGCATCTCCAAGTAATAGATATTGGCTATAAAAACTAGCTACGGGGAAAGCTTTTACAATATTGAAAAGATTAACAAGGATAGTGCCGAGTCAGTAAAGCAAGAAACATATTTACAATGGCATAAAAATAGCATATGCAGTATCTTCAAAATGAAATAATTATGATAGAACTCATTCAGGTATGGTTCTTATGTCTTAAAATGCCTGTCAAAGTATGAGTACAGAAACTCTTAGGTAAAGATATAAGGGAGAGAAAAAGGTTATTAATCCCTTAGGATTTTCATTCAAAAACATTTTATTTCCTTCTTCAAAAACCAGCATTTAAAGAGACATCATCTATGGGATGTAAAATGAAGGTGATTTTATATTAATCAAAACTGGCACATGAATTCCAACAATAGTAATGAAGCTGGTAATAATAAAGCATGTTGGTAAATTACAGATTTAAGGACACATTAAGCCCTTTCTCTTTTGATACAGGGAAAAGTAAACTTTACACAAACAAGACGCACGCCGTGTAACAGTAACCCACAGGAACAAAGAGAAAATGAGCCAGCCACAATTAATTTATTGAGCACACGGTATCAAGTTGTCCCGGAAGAAAGCATTTCATTCACAAGGACTGACCACTACACTTGGCTGCAAGCGTTAGCTTTACCCACAGAAGCCCTTCTTAGGTGCACTTTGTGTTTTTTTAAAAGATTTTATTTATTTATTTGTCAGAGAGAGAGAGATCACAAGCAGGGGAAGTGGCAGGCAGAGGAGGAAGAAGCAGGCTCCGGGCTGAGCGGGGAGCCCAATGGGGGACTCGGTCCCAGGATGCCGGGATCATGACCTGAGGGGAAGGCAGACGCTTAACCGACTGAGCCACCCAGGCGTCGCGGGGTGCACTTTAAAAAACTGCAAAGTAAACACACACACACACACAAAACCACCCCCACTCCCACCCCCCACCCCCACCCCACCAAAGTGTCCAGACCCCTAGCGGCTGAAGGAGTGCCAACCACCCTTCGCACACCACCGGGAGCCGGCGCACCAGGCGCGGCAGGCGGAGACGCGAGTCAGGAGAGAGTCCCTCCAAGGTATTAGGCGAGCTCTTAGGATCTACAAACTGACACACACAGGTTATTTACTTATGGCGACGAGAGGCTTAATTGGACTGAGCTGCAGAAAGTTAGAGAAAACCAGAGAATATGTGTAAATACAGAAACCTCACAACTGATAAAGTAACACAACCTAATTTCTTCAGAAGCGCTTTCTCACTTCATCAGACACGAAACTCCTTTCTCTCCGTCCTTCTTTCCTTCCCTCCATCCCTTTCCCTCTTCGTTTCACCGGCATCCGAACCGACTGCCCGAAGCGCTGCCGCGGGTGCGGCGAGCAGGTGCAGCTCTCCCGACAGCGCCGCCGGCCGCAGCGCGCCCCTTCCCCGGCCTCCGCGCCGCCAGAGACTTGGACGGCCGGGCCCGGCTGGAGGCCGCCTTCGCACAGCCCAGGGACCCAGGCTTTAGCCCCCATTTCCATCCGCCCCCCCTTACGCCTCTAAGAAAGGCCCCTCGAGTCCAGAGAGGCTGGCAGCGCAACTTCAGGACCATCTCTGAGCCCCCGGCCGCCCCCGGCCCTCCGCCCAGGTCTTCCAGGCCGAGACTGCCGCAGGTGGCTTCCTGCTCCCGGAGTCCCTGCCCCAGGCTTCTTAGTGGGCGACGGTCCGAGCGGGGTTGCACGGCAGAGGTGCGCGCTAACCCCAGCCGCAGCGCCGACCCACCCCGGGGGGCCCCCGCCCGAAACCCGGCCGCCACGAGCCGCCACTGACCTTGCGCTGGCGGCGGAGCGGACGCCGTGCGGAAATGCTGCAGCTCGCACCCAGCTCTCACCTGGGTCGCTTCCATGGCGCCGACGTCCCGGGGGCCTGACCCTCCCGCTTTGTGTCTCCGACGGCTCGCCACATCGCCGTCCCTCACTGCACGTCGCGCGCGCCGCTCCCACGACACCTGATGCTCCGGGCGGCGTCGGGCTCGACTCACCTGCGGCTCGGGGGCAGCGTCCGCGGGGCCCGGGGTGGGCGTGGGCGTGGGGGGCGCCGGGTCTTCTCAGCCGCAGGGGGCGCAGCAGCTCGGCGCGCAGCTCCGGAAGCCTCTGAGACTTGGCTCAACCTGGTCCAACCCGAGCCCCGCGGCCGCGAGTTGCCGCCGGTGGCATCCTCCGCACTTCGGCCGTTTTGACTCGTGACCCGCTTCCCCTTTGCTCCCGCTCCTTTCCACGCCCTTTCTGGGTAGTCTTTCAGCCGGCCAGGTGGGGCGAAGGAGGCCTCCGATTGAGCCCCGCGCTGTCCGCGTCTCCGGGCACCCCGTCACGCCCCTCCGGGTTCCCATGAGCGACCCGCAAAGCCCTACTCGGGTTTCTCGGGTGTTCAGGGGTGACGCGCCGTGCAGTGCCAGTGCGTGGGCGTGGGCTTCCGACAGCAAAGGGGCCACCCCTCGCGGCGCAGGCCTCTCGCTGGCCTGGGAGGGGTTAGACACGAGGATGGAGCCCGGAAGGAGCCTGGCTGCGGGGGAGTGCCCAGCGCTCTCCAGCAGCAATCCTTCTGATGTCTGCGTACCGGGGAAATCAACAAGTGTAAGACTTTGCGAGCCTGAGTCTTGTACCTCCTCCAGGCTTTCAGGCTTTGCAGAATTGCTTGTAGACTATTAACCAGATTCCTCTAGACCAGGTGCTGGGACAGAAAGCCCTGGCAAGCCTTAGGAGAAACGTGACTGGATATACTTGAGGTAGTGACAAAGATTCTTTGCTAGACCAAACATTAGGCAAGCTGCTAAACCTCTTAAGCTCATCCCCGCATTTTCTTGTAAAATCCAGTTTTAGCAAGAATCCCGCTAAGTCACTCTGACCAAAACACTCGCCCCACATACACCCCTCAACATCTGATCGTCCTCAATACATCATTAGGTTCCTCATCCTCCACCCCCCGCCCCCGCCGTGAAGTCTGATCACCCTGGGCTGTTTTCAGCAAGAATCCTGTTAGGTGGGGTTAGCCAAAACAACCTTCTTGTTTTCTCTTAGTAATTTTCCACTCACTGACCCCTACCCTGGTCCTGAGCTATCAATTTCCACTTGCCCATGCTGTATTAGGAGTTGAGCCTCATCTCTCTCCCCCACGGTAAAATCCCATTGCAGGGGTCCCTCTAACTATCTGGATGGTCCTAAATAAGGTCTCCCTTACAATCTTAATCAAATGTCATCCACTCTTTTTTTTCCTTAAGAGTAGATCTTCAATTATAACCTTTTTCATCATGAATTCTGTTTAAAAATTAAACCTAAGCTTACTTCTTATCAGGAATAGATCAGGACCTTTGATTAATTTTAATTACAACCAGTTCAGGTTTGTTTTAATTGATTTTTTTAATTATTATTTTGGAGGCCACAGATAAGTTTGTAAAGGTCTACCGAATATCCATAACAGGTAATTCTCCCAAATTATGTCAGAGTTGTCGTATCTCTTATAAAACTTTTTAAATTCCTAAACCAGTTTGCATGGATAATTTATAAATAGAAATATATTTTCTTGCAATGGGGTATAGGAATTTTATGCTGTTTGTAAACCTGAATTCCAGGTGTTGTGAACATGGTAAATATTAAAAAGCATGCAATTGGCACACTTGATTCTCAAGTATAATTTGGAAGATATAATTTAATGCCTGTATGCCTCCACATGATTTAACACTATTTCCTTACCATAACAGTGAAGTCCATGACAGTGGGAGTTTGAAATGCTTGATTGTTCAAGAACAATCTGAACTTTGGAGAGGTTCATGGGCATAAATGATGGCCCACAGTTAACCCTCGTTGGAGCTAAGTAAACTGAACAGAAAATTGAACCTGACAAATGGGACCCACATTCCCTTTAATTCCATTTACTGACTGCAGAATTACTGAGCCTCTCCCCTCCCTATTTCCTTCTGTGTTTAATCTAATGAAAGGAATGACAAATTTTAATTAATTGTATACAAGTAAAGCACCCAATACTGTGTCTAGCATATTTTATGTACTTGTAAATATGGATTTTTTTATTTTTTATTTTTGGAAGATCTCAATTAATGAAAAGATCAACCACGTTCATAGATTGCAAGACTCAATATTGGTAGTATATCAATTCTGAACAAATTCATTTACAGTTTCAACTCAATCTCAATCAAAATTCCAGAAAACTCTTTTGCAGAAATTAACAAGATGTTTCTAAAATTAATATGTAGGGGCACCTGGGTGGCTCAGTCCATTGAGCCCCCGACTCTTGGTTTCAGCTCAGGTCTTGATCTCAGGGTCATGAGATATCCCCCCAACCCCCATTGTGGGCTCTGTATTCAGTGCACTAAGTCTGCTTGAGATGCTCGCCCTCTCCCTCTGCCCCTCCCCTCACTTGCACACACACACTCTCTCTCTCTCAAATAAATAAATAAAATCTTAAGAACAATAACAACAAATCAGAGAAAGGAGAATGAGGAATGTTGAGAAGATGCCATTATAAATAGGGTGGAGATAGACCTCATTGAGAAGTTAACATTTTAGCAAAAACTTGAAAGCTATCTGCTGTAAGTATTCCCCCAGAGGGAACAGCGAATATAAAGCAGACGTGTGCCTGGGCTGTTTGAGCAACCCAAGGAGGCCAGTGTGTATGCAGCAGTGGGAGCCACAGGGACGACTGGTAGGAAATGAGGCCAGCAACAGGGGCCAGGTTATGCTGGACCACAGTCGGAGGCCATTGTGTGGACTTGGGCTTTCACGTCGCCTGAAATGGGAGCCATTGGAGGGTTTTAAGTAGAGGACTGGCGTGATTTGTCTTATGTTTTATTTATTTATTTTTTATTTTTTTAAAGATTTTATTTATTTGTCAGAGAGAGAGAGAGCACAAGCAGGCAGAGAGGCAGGCAGAGGCAGAGGGAGAAGCAGGCTCCCTGCCGAGCAAGGAGCCCAATGTGGAACTCGATCCCAGGACCCTGGGATCATGACCTGAGGCGAAGGCAGCCGCTTAACCAACTGAGCCATCCAGGCGTCCATGTCTTATGTTTTAAAAGTGTATCCCTCTGGCTGTAGTGAAAAAAATACGTCCCCAAAGGGTGAAAGATGAAAGCAAAGGGGTCAAGGATGACTCACGGATGTTGGCCTGAGCAGCCATTAGGATGAAATTGCCATCAGTGGATGGGAAGCCGACTGCAGGAGCAACACCTCAGTGGGGGAGAATCAGGAGTTGGTTTTGAACGTGAGTGTGAGATGTCTACTCAGTGCTCCTCAGACTGGAGGCTGAGGCTCCAGTAGCTGGAGGCTACTTAATTTGGTTTTGTTTCCATTTCTCTCGAAGGCCGATGATTCCATAATACACAGCACAAATAAGTTGCTAGAAAATGAAATAGACATTTAAAATATAAACTTCAGTTTTGTTCGTATGCAACATAAGCGGTTACTCCATCAAATTACTCTGAAGTTTTTAAGTACTTTTAATTTCTGTACTTTTGTTGCAGATGGGTGGAAATTTTTCATGGACTAGTGGACTAGTAACAAATATTTCCTGGCTGGCTGTGATCTGAGGGGCCACACTTTTAGATAACTCTGTATTAGACATTCAATTTGAAATGTCTAGTAGATCATTGAATATCCAAATCTACCTTTAATCATCACCAAAGGGCAAAGGCAATGTCTATAAATTGAACAGAATTTAAGATTAATTCTGATTCAACAACTATTCATTGAGGATGTACCACATTTGAGTCACTATGTGGCCTTTTTGTGGCAGTGCCAAGGGAAAGGGACAGATTAAGATCTGTGGGCAGTCTGGACACATATCTCTTCATACTAACGATATTCTTGAAAAATTTATTCACCGTATATCTAATGGAATAAGGAAAAAACTGATTTCTGTTAACAAACATGTATATACTTTTTCTTCACATTTGAAGTATCTTATCAAATACAATTTTCCAAACTAAACAACTTCTGGAGAGCATCTTAAACTGTTCAAAAACTAAACATTCAAACTGGCTGAACTCAGAGATGGGAGCATTACCTTTTGGTTAAACCTTGTGATTTGCACCCAGTGACAAAAATATTCAACACAGAATTTCTTTGAAATCCAAAGTTGTCTTCTTGGTGGAGAGGAGAATCAATTTTCTCCCTCTCTAGGTATAGAAGAAGTCCCTTGTGGAAAGCTGGACTGACAATCTATTTCATATCACTACTGTGAAGTTTTATCTCTTTTGGGAAATACCCCTCTTTGGCAGCAATGTGGTTGCTCTCAACCTTTATCTGGTTTGGTTCTGAGGAAAGATTTGTCATCCCAGATTTTCTAGAAGAACAACTGAGATATAGAGAGTTTAATAGCTTGTCTGATGTCACTTATCCAGAAAGTGCCAAATTTAGTCTCCAACATAATTTTCTAACTTTAAAGACAGTAGTATTTGAATGATTCCATTTTAAAAAATATTTAAAGTGTAATAATCATTACACATCTAGAACTGATGTTTCACTGGCTCTAGATGCCCATGGATATTGTAGGACTATTACCACCAAAGACTCCCACCACCAACTCTTTCTGGGTGTAGAGAATGGAGTCTCATCTATACCTACAAATAAGACCACTCTGTTACCACATGGCCTCATATTTTTCTCCTCAGTTCCTGCCTTGGTTCTTCCAGGGACATCTGCTGCCCACAGCCTACCAGCCATTCTGATGGGGGTGGGAAGGGAGGGGGGTAATCCTCTCTAGTCCCCATTAGACTCAAGCTATTCTGTGTAGAAGTCATCAGAAATGCCTATCTCCTCACTTTAGTGTGGCACATATTCCAATTTCTTGTTGAAATTTTAGCTCCTTTTTTCTAAAATTGCAAAAATTGGTCTTCCCCTCCAAAAGCGAAAGCTTTGTCCCCAGGTCAGACTGTTGTGTTTTCTCATTTCAGAAGCTGAGTAGTCTACTAGGACACTCCTCAGTTCCTCATGCAACAGGTTGTGATCGTTTTCTCAAGCACTTTTCGAACATCTCAAATCCCAGCAGTGTAGGGTTCAAACACGGACCCTTTCTTCCATGCAACCCTCTCTCCCTCCCAGGCATACTGACAGAGACCAAAAAAAAAAAGGCATAATGACTCCTATTCAGACTCCTCAACCCCTACTTTCTGAGCTAACTTAACTCTTTAAAAAGAATTTCTTAAAAGGGGTGGGGGAGTAATTCACTAAAATAATAATTAGTAAAGAGCCACCTCATATCTAATTTGTCAGATTACCCTTCTATAAATCTAATCTGAAACTTATCAAGATGTCCTTAAATAATCAGAGAAGTATTTTCAACTACAAATTCTTGACTCATTAAATTTTCACTCAACTAGTAAAAGTGAAACTAATTTTTAAATTTCTTCAAATTTTAAGCAAATTTAATTCAGCATCCTCTGGAGAGCACATAATTGTTCACTAGCCACCATGGGGATGTTTCATGTCCGAGCACTCCTGTGAAAAAACAGATGTTCAGTCAACCATTTGTAACTTAAATTTGTAACATGAAGAAATTACTAAACGTTTTCCACATTATTTCTAACTTTCTCCGTATCATGACTTATGACTCATTCCTCCAATGATCATTCCCTTATGGTGTCTCTAAAGAAAACGACAGAAAGTCTTGATGTCTCATTCAAATCACAAGGTTATAATCTTTACTTCCTTAAATCTGACTGCCACGGATTATGAATTTTTTTTTTAAGAAAAGGAAATTCTTTGGAAGAATGCAAAGACACTTCTGTTAGGTAGCTTTTTCTAGATGGGTTCTCAAGAACAGTCAATCAGTTAAATAATTCCACATATATTTTGCTAAATACCCATGTCAGATACTGTGCTAAACAATGGAGATAGGAAGGAAAGAGACACCATCTTCCACGGGGGAGTCCTGAAGTCCAACGGGGGAGACATCCATATAAACAAGTGATTGCAACACAGTGTCATACTTGCTATAATGGAAAAACAGAGAAAAGAGTGACTAATTCTTTTCGGTGCCCGAATGGCTTTGCAGAGAAGGTGATATTTGAGCTGAGTGTTGAACAAAGATGAAGATAGAGGTAGAGATAGAAGTAGAGGTGTGGGATGAACAGATGCACATTATTAAAGGGCATGGCAGATTGAGGGAGCAGTAGAGAGCTCTGTATAGCCAGAGCTCTGCCTCTCATCCTGGGACAAGTCCCTGGGCCTATGCAACACTAGGCCAGGGGCTGTGGAAAACCACTGGACAAGCATGTCCCAGCTGCCTGGGGCTCCTTTGCATTTATTCAACTTTATGTCAATTTTAGTAAATAGTGATTTTGGACATTTTCTTTCCCCAGTTTTATTAGAATATGATTGACATACAACATTGAATAGCGAGTTTAAACATTTTAAAAAGGAAAATAAACACGAATACATCTGTGAAGCAGAATGCAAAAACTTCCATGAGTTCTTCATATGAAACAAATACACCTGAGTTTCAGAAGTCTGTTTCAAGCCGTAACTCTCTTACCATCAGCCTATTATCACAAAACCCTGTGTTTTTATGCCCCTTGGCTCTTAGGGGCTTCACCTGAGGCATCTTTCTTTAAGGCATCTTTCAGAGCCCTACATGTACTGGGTTTCATATGCCAGATTGAAAATATTTAAGCAAGCTGATGTCCAGATTTAATCTCTGTTGTAGAACGTTCTGTGGCAACTTGGCAAATAAACAAGAGAGGAGGAAATAGAACGAATCAAGAGATTATTACCACCATCTAGGTGAGAAATGAGGCCTTCTTGAGATAAGGCAGAGGCAGTGAGGATGGCTAAGAAGAGATTAACTATTTGAGAGAGAATTTAGGAAAGGAAAATGACAGGACTTAGTGACCTGTTTATCATGAGCAGTAGGAGTCAGGGAGGACTCTTAGATTTCTAGCTTTGCAGACCAAGGAACAGTGAATATTTTTACCTAAGGTAGAAAATAAAGGAGGAAGAAAGTTTCAAAAAACATCTGAATGATATCTGAAAGACAATGATTTGACTTTTGCCTCTGCTAAGTTGTGATGCCTGTGGTACAGTAATTATTCATTCAGTATCTTCATCTGGCAACTATTAAACACCATGAACTAAGTGAGACATGCATTTGGAAGTATCCAGTAGGTAGTGGAAATTCAGGTCTGAATGAAATCTAAGAGATGTATGAGGCTGAAAATATAGACATGGAAGTCACTGAAGTACTTTGCAGGATGGCTAAAGCTAAGGGGACTGACTATGCCACCAGCAAGGTGCAGAGTAAGAAAAGAAGACTCAGCACTGAGCCCAGGGAAAACTAACCTTTCAGTGTCAGGGAGTAGAAGAGCCTGGGAAAAGGTTGTCATAATGTTAGACTGGTACTTTTCCTTCCAGTTTTTTTTTTTTTTTTTAATGATTTCTTCAGTAAAATTTATTTGCATTTTGCAAACACAAATTCTTCAGAAATTTTAAATATACGTGATCTTTCCACACACCACGTCAAGTTGTGCTATTTAGGACCATATATTAAATATGTCATGAATCTGTAAGCCTCTTCTCAATTAAAATTTTTCATTTAAATTGGGTGTAAAAAATTAATTTGGACTAATTACAGCAGTCAATTGCATACTTTATTAAATTCTGCCAGCTTACAAATCAGGCAGTTTTAATTATTTTTTAACGGAAACCGATGAACAATGTTCAGGGAGATGAGCTTCACTGTATGAATCCCATAGGACCAATAACCACAGATAAAATGAACAACAGAGTTCCTAAGGGATTTAATCCTCCTCCCCTGAGACTTCCAGTATGAGTGAAACTATACAAAAATTACTTTGGCAAGAGGAAAATGTAACACATCAGAATTCCGGGACACTTAAATTTGTAACATGAAGAAACGACACCCAGTCCGGCCAGATTTTATCTCCTTCACACTGGAATCTAGGACAGGTTTTTAGCATTGACCCCAGACTCCATTGCAAATGGGTACGCAGAGCTCCCCTAAGGGGTTTTAAGCCCTGGATCTTCCTATCATCCTTCGCACCCCGCTGCTCTTAGAGACCACACCCTAGAAGGATTCATCTTTGGGTACTGTTGCACTGTCGCATCTTTGGGTATGAAGTATGGCTGTGTGTCCTGGGGTCAAGCTAAGCCACCGCCCTCTCATACACGAACCTAAACTGCACAACTTCTTCCCTTGCCAGGGGAAAACTGGGGACCTCGCGGCGGCTCAAGTCGCGTGACGTCATCATCATAGCAGCCAATCACAAGTGCGCTCTTGAAGAGACGGCTAGAGAGTGGACACTGTATTGGTGGTGGTGTTTTGTCAATCTCAGCAGAGGAGCCGCCTCTTTCCTCGTAGCAACGGATGTGTCATAGCAACAGCTTGCCAGGGGAGCTGCCGTTTGAGCTCTTGGGACCTGTTTTTCTGAGAGGAGAGTCAAACTTCCATCTCCAGCTCCCAGAGGAGCTTTTTCCAGGGGACCGCAAAGAGGCTTCTTTTCCCTTCAGTTTAGCAGTCTCAGGTAAGGGAGGTCTGAATGGGAAAGGAGGCTTGGAAAACAAGTATTTTACACCTTTCAAAGGCATTTGGAACTCTCGCGGTGCCCACAATGTGCTTGACGCAGTGAAGACGGCAAGAAGCTTCAAAACTTTCCCTGATTTCAAAGAACGTCCAGCCTAGCTAAGGGACAAAAATAGCAAGGAGAGAGCAGTTAACGACAGTGTAAGAATTGTGAGGGCGGGTACCGTGACTCGTTCACAGGTCGTACAGCGCATTGTCTGGCGCATTGTCGAGTGATGTTAGGAGCGCCGTAAATGATGGAGGGAGGGAGGGGCGGATGGATGGACGAGAAGGAAAACAGCATGATTCTGGCACAGAGGATCAAAGAGGAAAAGATTAGCGTGGGCTGAGGTAGTTAGAGAGATGTCTTCAGGACTGTTACAAAAGAGCTGGAGTAGATGAAGAATGAAGATGAAGGGGAGAACATTACATCTTTGAAAGTAAGGGCCTTGTCTGATTCCTGATGACCGCCGGTGCCTAATTGCTGCTCCATAATTTCTCTCTTCTTCTCCACCATGCATGCTGCACGCTGAATGAATTCACAGCAATCGTTCAGGAAGCTCTTGAGTTTGAGGCCTGCTTTTGCAGAGGCCTGGTATAATTACATAGAACGTGATTAGGATGTGTCAGGGAGAACTAGGATTGTTTCAGCCTGAGTGAGAAAGTTGGGGAGGCTTCAGAGAGAAGATCACATTGGAGTTGAGCCTTGAGGAATGAGTAGGATTTAAGCAAGCAGAGGAATGTGTGCGAGGTGGGGAGCAGAAGGGATGGAGAGGAACAGGGCTCCCCAGAGAGGGAGATGGAAAGGTAGGGGGACTGTGTGGAGAATGATAGTAATCCTGTGAGGCTGGACTAGAACTGGAAGGGAGAATGTGATGAGGCAGACTGTGAAGGGTGTTCAAGGCGATGCTTACACATTTGGTCTCTATCCTGTTTGCCATAGTCTCATCTGTCTACCACTAGTGCAAGACTACCTCGTAGTGATTTTTAAAATGCAGCATCCCAGGCTCACCCCAACATGCAGAATCACAGTAGGTCCAGAAACTTTGCTTTTCATTTGTACACTACTGGAGGAGAATGCCACTGTGGACAATTGGGACCCACATTATATTCTGCATTATACAGGGAAGTGACTTATTAAGATCTGCATTTTAGAAAGAGAGCTCTGAAGCCTTGCCCCGTGGGTGACCGCTCTGGTTGGAACAGAGGCAGGGAGGCAAGTTAAATGTTCATAATCTACATAGGGGGTGGGAGGAGGAGAATCCGTGGATAAAAAAAAAAGTTACCTGTTTCTTTTCCCTAATCCCTAACTGGAATGTATGCATATGGTAACAAACCATAGCAGTATTAGCAGGATGTGTGACTATTGCCAAAAAAAGTTACGGTTCTTTTCATATACCTTATGGATATTATAGGTGTATTATTTATGCTCATCACTTCTTCAAAATCAAGGTAGTAATTAGAACCAGTGCTAGGCCTTGTTATTTAGTGTGTTAATAAATAAGCACATGAATTATTATATAATTTAAAAAACAGCTTGATAACTGTCCCCCTGTTATAAGCTCCTGTTTTTATTTGATGCATGGGCTTCACCAAGCTGCCAAAGGGGTTCATGGCACAAAGTAGTTAGGAGCTACTGGTATGGGAGGACGTGTTGAAGGCCTGAACCAGAGGAGGCTATGGAGAGGAGGGCATGGAATTCAGGAGAAATTTCAGAGGCAGAAGTGATGGGAGAGCATCGACTTAAGTAAGTAAATGTCCAATCTTGGGAAGAGGTAAAAATCGTTTGGAAGGGGAGAAACCGGAGTAGTAGACTAATGGGAAACACTGTAGGAACAGTTCATCTCTGGAGGGTGGGTGCTGTGAACTTGTCAGAAGATGGCCGGATCCTAGCAGAATCTTAAAGCTTAGTCAGGGTCTTGGTGGAGATCGACCAGGAAGCAGCAGTTCTTGGAGACACATCTACCAGGCTCCCAAGGTGTGAGTCCTGGATCTTATTCTAAATCTCTTAAAAAAAAAAAAAGGAAAAAAAAGATGGGACATAAGCATGATGAGCTTACAAATACTTCGTGAAGAGAAAAGAGGATGCTGACCACCCAGACAAGGTCAGCTAATTGAAGTGCACTGGAGAAGTAATACTTTCTAAGGAAGACCCTCAGTGAAGAGAAGGTGTCAGTGCCACAGGTGCCACACATCCATCCAGGTAACAAATGAGAACGTGTAAATAGGTGGTGTGTGTTACAGCAAAATAGAGTGAAGAGAGGAAGCTTAATAACTGTTTAAATCACTGCATTATGCTAATTATCATTTGTCACTTATCCCTTCACCTGCAGTGGGTACCTTCCTGAATAATAGAAGCATCATAAAAAGATACAATCATGAACAAATCTTGGAAGTCAGTTTGGAAGCAGGGCAGAGCCAGCTCTGAATGCACTGCTCTCAGAATCAGTGGCCTACAGTCACAGGTTTTGAACCACTACATGGAGAATTTACTCAGTCCTTACTTCTCTTGTCACTCCCTAATGCCTTTGCTCCTAACATGGAAGGTAAAAAAATGTGTCCTTTGTTACACTGGTAGTAAAAAGATATTCTGGGATTCACGGATTAATTTACAAAGAATATAAGTGGCTTTAATATTAAAAATATTTAAACGGAAGGCTTAAATATTTATCAGTATTATAGTTCACACATTCTGTTTTGAAATTCAATCAGCTATAGTGGGTTTGAAAACCAAATGTAATACAAGCTACTGGAGGAGGCTCACCCTCTTCTAGGGAGAGATAAAGCATCTCTTCTGCTCTTAATAATAAGAGTTGAGAACAGGGGAAAATGTGGTGAGCATCTCAGAGACATCTTTTTTTTTTTTTAAGATTTTGTTTATTTATTTGACAGAGACACAGAGAGGGAACACAAGCAGGGGGAGCGGGAGCAGGAGCAGCAGGCTTCCCACCAAGCAGGGAGCCGGATGTGGGCCTCGATCCCAGGGTCCTGGGATCATGACCTGAGCCGAAGGCAGTTGCTTAATGACTGAGCCACCCAGGTGCCCTCAGAGACATCTTAATAAAGGAATGTTTGGGGGAATCTGGATGGCTCAGTCAGTTAAGCGTCTGACTCTTGATTTGTGCTCAGGTCATGATCTCAGCGTGGTGGGATGGAGCCCTGAGTCGGGCTCCACAATGGGCATGGAGCCTGCTTGGGATTCTCTCTTTCTCTGCTCCTCTCCCCCTACCCCACATGCTCTCTCTCTCCAATAAATACATTTTTATAAATAAATAAACAAACAAGTAGATAAAGTGATGTCTATTGAAAAAATCTTATGACCTTTTAGTAGGGAAAAGATTTGGAAAATATAGCACATTCAGTGCATGAAATATGCAATTGATCTTATAAAAAAAATCTTAGTAAGACCTGTAATTTTAAAGCAACATCGTTTATTTGGGATTTGCTTTTTAAAAGAAAATCTGCATAAAACTAAACAGTGAATAAAAAGTGGATTTACTGAAATCCCATACAGTATATTATTCACTTGATCTTGATATCTTCAATTAAAACTGATTTTCTAGACACAACATTAGTAGGGTTTCTATTATTTGAAGTCACTAAAATAAACTATGAGATTTTGCCTGTAACACAAATACAATGTAAAGTAGCTACTCCCAAAGTAATCATTTTCTTTTCAGTTTAGACTATATTCACCAGGCTGACCTCAGCTAATGAGTTTTACATCCATGATGCCTAGCAACTTAAATACTGTGCTTCTAATTAATAATAATTAATAATAATTAGGGGCGCCCTCTTGGGGCACCTGGGTGGCTCAGTTGTTAGGCATCTTCCTTCGGCTCAGGTCATGGTCCTGGGGTCCTGGGATCAAGCCCCACATCGGGCTCCCTGCTCAGCAGGAGGCCTGCTTCTCCCTCTCCCACTCCCCCTGCTTGTGTTCCCTCTTTCCCTGTGTCTCTCTCTGTCAAATAAATAAATAAAATCTTAAAAAAAAAAGAATAATTAGGACCTCTAAATAATAAATAATTAGGACAGCCTGGTATTTTTCCTTGGTCACTAGTCACCATTTTAGATACAGGGGTTAATATTTGTGAAAATAGTGAGTTATTCTGGTAAGAAAGCACATATTTAATGTTTATTCCAATTCTGTTTTCTAATGCACTGCTGGAAAATTGACTTTGTTTTCCCCTGAATATTGGAAATGGAACCGGATTACCCACAAATCCTTTAATAGCAGCCTTCAAAAAGAACTGGGCACATGTGATTACTTTGACTATTTCTCAGGGTGACTGTGTTAGATTGATACCTATATATTCAAACGGAACACCAATGCTGCACCCCTTAATCCTTGGAAACTGTGACTATGTTAACATATATAGCAAACAGGAATTAAGGTTGCAAATGAAATTAAAATTGCTAATCAGCTGACCATAAAATAGGGAGAATACCCTATATTATCTCGGTGGGCCCAGTGTAATCTCAAGTGTCCTTAAAAAATGGAAGTGGGAATAAGAAGAGGTCAGAGTATATTCTGTGAAAAAGATCTAACCTACTGTTGTTGGGTTGTTTGAAGATGGAGGAAGAGGGCGCACAAGCCAAGAAATATTGGTAGACTCGAGTGTGAAAAGGCAAAGAAACAATTCTCCCTTGGAACTCTAGAAAGAAGGGAACACAGCCTTGTTGACATCTAGCTGACAGCTTGATTTTTAGCCCAGTGAGAGCCATGTCAGACTTCTGAACTCAAGAGCCGTTAGATAATGGATTTGTGTCAAGACACTGAATTTCTGGTAATTTGTTAGAGCAGCAATAGAAAACGAAAACAGCATGCACGCAGGTGATTCCACAGACCTTAAGCAAAAGCCTTTTGTTCACACTGGAAATGCATAAACTAAGAATGGCAGAAGGAAAAGGGACACCAAGGAGTCATTAATTCATATATTTTTTTTTAGCACACACTCTCAGCCAGTTCTAGAGTTTACTGCCTACTCTACAGTCTAACTTCACATGCCTTCAGTTGAATTTTTGAAATTTTGACATTCCCTTTCAAGTCTGTGGAATGCATAGTGGTGATGGTGGTGGTGAAGGTAGGTGTGTATATGTGGGTAGGGTGAGGCCAGCTGGTATCCAGAGTGTTTTGAGTATTTTAAGTTAAATGCAGCTGGAATAGAATATGGAGAGAGGTACACTGATAAGGAATTTTCTGAAAAAAGGACTGGGTCCAAGATCTGAAATTATACTGAGGCTGAGAAGAGGGCTGGAGGATACTTGACAGGCTGGAAAGTTGGGTCAGAGCCATTCACTGCTGGATATTTAAAAAGTAGAAATTCCCAAGTTGACGGAATCATAAAATTCTGATTAAATCATAAAATCATACCTTTTAGGTAAAGCCATTGATTTTAAATAATTTCATCCGTAATGAAACACAGTGAACAGTTACCACTGAAAGCCAAGGGACAGTCTTGTACAGAGATTAAAAGTGTGGGTTTTGGGGCCAGACTGGGTGGGCTCACACCCTGCCTTTACAGCTCACACTTTGTGTACCCCTCAAGCAAGTTCCCTGGCCTCTGTTCTCACCTTATAAAATGGGGATGAAGATAAAAGTATTCATAAAATGCTTATCTAAAAGGGTGGCTCAAATTAAATAAAAAATACACGTGAAATACTTATGACTGTGCCTGGCACATAGTAAACACACAACAAACATGAGCTATCATTATTACCTTTTGAAAAAACATGTGAAAAATCTGAAGTAAAAGATGTAAATCACAAACACACCTCCCACACACTTTGGTCCAGATTTAGTAATCAAGGAATGAGGCATAAAATGAAAGT
>CM052900.1:102758654-102775163 GCA_028534135.1 Potos flavus | reverse complement strand
AAGATTTTATTTATTTATTTGTCAGAGAGAGAGAGCAAGCCAGCACAAGCAGGGGCAGTGGCAGGCAGAGGGAGAAACAGGCTTCCTGCTGAGCAAGGAGCCCAATGCGGGACTCGATCCCAGGGCACTGGGATCATGAACTGAGCTGAAGTCAGACGCTTAACTGACTGAGCAACCCAGGCGTCCCAAACTTTATTTCATTAAATCATCACAACCATCTTGTGAGGTAGGTTTTCTTGTTATCATCCCCCTTAAACATGAATAAACTGAGACTTAGAAGGTATATAATTTGTCAAGGATCACTCAGCTGGTAAAAGGCAGAGTCTATTTTTCAACCTTGCCACTCAGACGCCTGAAATCATGTTCCTAACCATCTAACAAGATGAGACAGGGGTGACCATGGAGATATCGAGGACTCAATGTGCTGGCAAATGACTTCAGCCAAAACTGATGAAGAATTCCACAGAAAAATTTGGAGGCACTCTCCGACAGCACAAATAAGGACACAGTGGCTACACATACACATGCCAGGACACAAGTACTATCTAAATTATGTTAATTTAAAAAATTATATACCTATCTGCATGTTATGGGCCTGCGCCTACCTGTGGACTTCCAGCCTGTCTTTGTTGCTGGGGCAACTGCTGGGGAGCTGGGCACGGGGCAGCAGACAGCAACTCCCTGGGATGGGAACAGCAGCAGGAGGCGGGGGAGCCCGTATCCTCTGTCCTGTTTCCACGGCGGGGCCTATGGCTGAGACCTCAGAGGGTTGGCAGGTGGCTTCTGTGTGCTTCAGCTGAAAGGCTCCACCGGCATGGCAAGATCTTATCAGTAAGATTGTGGTCGCAATAAACCTTTGGTCACAGAACACCCAGCCTATGAAGACACATGTCACTTTCACCAAAGGCGAAGCTTAGAAAACATATTCTTATGTTTTATTGAATGATAATGCTTATTTTTTGAAACTGTAACACAGAATTTACTAATGACATTATCTCTTTATTCAGCCTAAGTCGGAACCATGGCTCCCAAATCTCAAAAACAAAAGAGCTCAGGTGGCCGAAGAAAATCAAAACGGACCAAAACCAAACAAATGTTACCTGGTAGGATTGTTTTTTCATTAATGGGATTTTTATGGATCTAGCGTTTGTGTGTATATATATATATTAGCAGCCAAAATGACTGTGGTTTAACGTATCAAATAATGAAATAGTTTTGCTGTCGTAAAGTCAACCACAAATGGAACTTAAAATATGGAGATTTATTCTTATGCTTGATTCATTTCCTTATAATACCTGTTAAATGTCCTATAATGAATGCTATAGCAAATATACCACTAAGGGAGAATTCTGTGAGGAAAGATAATTATTCAAATTCTATTTAATCATTCATAAAATAGTTTAAATCTTCATTGTGTATATATGTTTATGTTTTGTGCTTTGAGGCTTGGTAAAAGACTATAATAAACTACAACATTTATTTGATTCAAAAATGCAAATGTGACATCATTTTATTATATTCTAGATAGTGAAGAAACAGAACCTATAAGTATGGAGAGCATGGGTAAGTGGAAATATAATTTAGAATTTATGACCCCAGCTTTAGAATATTTTAATATGCAATAAGCAAACAAAAATACACATTGAAGTGATTGATCAAGATGTACATGGGCTAAAATTATATTATGTCATTTAGAATATAAAGTGAAAAATTTTAAGGAAAGAATAAAAAGTAAGAGTGGAAGAGAGAATTTCAAACTGAGAAATAGACTTGAACCGAGCAGTCTCTCACAAATCTAGCATGGTATGGTTACAGAAGAGACTAGAAAGTGCTGTAAGTCTGTAAGTTATTACTTTCATTGGAATAATATTTTTAAGACTCTAGCCTGTACCTCATGGTAAGATTGAAGTATTTCAAGTGAAGAGGCTAATTTTTAAGCAAATAAACTAGAACTTAGACAAGCAAATTAATGTTGCTCCTACTTTTAGAGGCTAAATAATCTTATTCCAACAGGACCTTTTGTTTTGGCTGTTGTTGAAACTTTCCTCTTAGATTGGACTAAGGTGATGCCCTTCATGTTTAGAGACAGGGAAGAAACAGTGAGGGTTGGGGAAGAGGAAGATCTAAAAGCCTTGTAGGCTGTTGTAAAGGCTCTGAGTTTGAGTCATGTAGGATGGAGGCTACTCAATTGGTATTTAAGCAGAGGAGTGATGGGGTCTGACTTGTTTTTAAAGTGTCACCCTGGCTACCTAGCTGGGAACTCAGGGACAGAAGCAGAAACCAGTCAGGAAGCTATTGCAGGAACCTAGGAAAGAGAAGGTGGTGGCTTGGGCCAGGGTGGTAGAGGGGTAGTGGAGATGGCAGGAGGACGTCAGTTGACAGTAAATGGCACTGGAACAGGGTGCACTGTCCAATAAATAATTTACTCAATTAATGAATGTACCACCCAAAACTTGGAAGTCATCTTTGACTCCTTTCTCCCCCTCAACACCTCCCCATCCCCATTAAACCATTCCACCTCTAAAATATATCCCATCCACTTCACGTTATGTCCACATCTGCAACCTTAATCCAGACCTCCACATCTCCCATCTAGACTGGTTCCTTGGCCCTCGACTGGTATCAGTGCTTCTACTTACTCTCCTTCAATCCATTCTGCACACCACCTGGTCATGTCTTTCCTGCTTAAACTCTCTTATGGCTTTGCCATTACAGCAGTCCTGTCTCTGCTTCCCTCTCTTTGTCTCTCTCTGTCTCTCTCCTCTCTACCCCCATCCCAACCTAGAGCCCACCAGCCTTGCTTAGCACGGAGTACCTCAAAGTTATTCCTGCCTCAGGGCCTTTGCTCTTGCTACTCCTGATACCTCGATAGATCTTCCCCCAGATATTTATGCATCTATCTCCTTTTCACCATTCAGATCTAGACTCCAATCCCACCTCTGCAAGAGGACTTCCTTGACTTCTCCTTCACCTAGTACCATTTTATTGCCTTCATAGCAGTTATCCCAATTCTGAAATTAAAGTACAGTCAATTCTTGTTTTTCTTGGAAGTTCTATACAGTTGCTGCAAACACTGGATTAGCAAATACTGAACTATTGCTTCTAGGGTAAATACAGAGTTAGGTTCCTATTAGCCTCTGGTCACATTTTCATTAGCCAATCAATATATAAATGTGTTTTATGTGCATTTCTGTTTAAAGACACCTTATTTAATATATATTGTTGATTCATTAACATTGAACTCATGGCCAAATGCACTATAACTCATGTCATGTCTATAACTCATGTCATAATATTATTATTATTATTATATATTATATATTATAAATTATTATGTCATAATAATAATTTATTTCTTTATGCATTTACAATCTATTTTCGCACACACCTGGCTGGCCCTTGTGCATACTCACCCTCACACACGCACACTCACACATGTACTCAGAAACTCTCTTGTTCACCACTGTACTCCAATGCCTAGAACAGATCTTGACACATAATAAGCACTCAGCAAATATTTGTTGATTGATTTGTTGAATAAATGAGTTAATTTGTTAAATAAATGAGTGAATAAATGGCTTTCCCTATTCTTGTCTAAAGAGACCACCACCACTCCCACTCTCCTTAGTTCTAAGTTCTATCTTTCACCCTGTTTTCTCCTAAATAGCACTTGTGACGATTTGTATTTCCGTTTTCTGAGTGTATTTGTCTGTTTAATGTCTGTCTCCCCCCCTAGATAGTCTAACCCTAGTATCGACACCATGATTTTACATAGCAGTTGCTCAATAAATATTTCTTGACTAAATGTGTTGACTGGCAAGAAAATCCATGAACCTGAGAATGGGGCATGATGGAGATGTTTCAGCAGAAAGCAAATGGGATGAAAAATAGATAGCTATTTATTCAAGGAGAAAAAACCAAAACCTCAGTATGTTGTAGTGAGACTTGAGGGTAGGTGTTGATTTACCTTATACTGGAACATCTCTCCTCTACCCCCCTCAGACCTTCCAGGGCAACATTAGCACCTCTCTGACTGCTTTGCTGTGGGGTCCTGACATTGTCAACTGTCACTCAGGGCTTGTGGCTCATACCCAGGGAACTAGGATTCCCTTTCCTTCCAAGAACCAAATGATTGACAAACTAACTAAAAAACTGTTGCCTAAGGGCGTAAAGGGCAATGTCTAGAGGTTTCTAGAAAATAAACAAAATTTTTACATTTAGCTAACATATATGGAGCAACATGTTTGTACCAGGCACACTCCTCTCATCTGTTTATCTCTATGAAGTAGGCATTATTATGGCCATTACAGAGATGGATATGCTGTGACTTCCAAAAGCTAAATAATTTACCCAAATTCTAAGTCATGCTTTAATACAAGCTAGAGTATCCGTGGTGTATTAATTGCCTATTGCTACAAATTACCACAAACTTAGTGGCTTAAAACACTTAAAAATTAAATGGCTTATTATCTTGCAGTTTTGGAAACCAGGAGTCTGATATTACTTTCATTGGGTCAAAGTCAAGGTATTAACAGGGCTTGTTCCTTCTGGAGGCTTTGGGGAGAGGATCCACTTCCTTACCTTTTTCAGCTAAAGGCTCTCTGCATTCATGGACTTTTGGTGCTATCCTCTATTTTCAAGGCCAGCAGTGTAGCATTTTCTAATTTTTCTGTCTTTGGCCTCTGCCTCTTTGTCACATCTCCTTCCTTGACTTTGACCCTCCTGCCTTCCCCTTATAGGGACCACTGTGGTTACCTGGGGAATGATCTCCCCATCTCAAGTTCCTTAACTTTATCACATCTGCAAGTCTCTCTTGTCATATAAGGTAACTTATTCACAGGTTTCAGGGATTAGGACATGGACAGCTTCAGGGGGCCTCTATTCTGTTTACCACAAGTGATTAGTAACACAGGTTTGGGAATTAGACCTGGCTCAATTCATAAGTCTGCCACTTAATGACAGTGTGGTCACAAATGACTTCACCTCTTTGAGTCTCTGCTTCCTTGTCTGAAAAACAAGGTAGCGAGACTACCTCATGAGATTATAGCAGGTTAAATTAGATAGTACACGTCCACTTCCTGGGTTGCTCACTCAGTTAAGCATCTGCCTTCAGCTCAGGTCATGATCCCAGGGTCCTGGGATCAAGCCTCGAATCCGGTTCCCTGCTCAGCGGGGAGCCTGCTTCTCCCTCTCCCTCTGCCTGCCACTCCCCCATTAGTGCTTGTCCTCTCTCACTCTCTCTCTTTCTCTGTTAAATAAATAAATTAATTAATTTAAAAAATTATCTTCAAAAGTGCAGAGCAATTGATGTATATTGAGGACTCTGGTCTGTAAGGCACAGGACTCCTGTACACACAGTAAGATTCTGAGGAGTGAGTTCTGTAGACCTTGAGTCTGTGGCTTCTGCTGTCAGCTACTAAGTCAGTAACTGCCACTGCCTGCCTCCTGTGGACCACATGTGAGGAAGGAGCAGGACCCTCTCCCGTGCGCTGCTGTGTCCACACATTAGAGAGAAAGTATAGCAGGATAGTAAGAGTGCAGGGACCTTAGTTTGGATCCCAACTCCCCCATTTCCAACTCCCAAGGAGAAAAAAATGGCAGTTGGTCCCTAATTTATGAACAACTTGTATTCCAAATGTTTATTATGCCAACTGATTGCAATTTGGAATATATTTCCACATATAATCAACATTATGTATATAGCCATTAACCCCCCCAAATTACCTGAATAATTGTGTCATAGATCCATTAGGGTGGGGGGGGTAAATATTTCTATAGGAAAATGAGCCCCAAATTCCACTTTGAGAGGCCACATGTACTTCTCCACTGGGAGAAAAGATGTCAGGACGTCTAGATGTATAGGGTCTGGAGAAGATGGGAGTGGGCTCTGGGACCCTGGGAGGGAGAGTTGGGGGAGGAAGTTTTGAGGGTAGATGCAGAGCTGAGACTGGGACCATGGAAACTGATGGTGATAAAAAGGGTAAGAAAATGAGAAGACGACTTGAGATAGAGGAAATAGAGCACACTATGAATAGAGGCCCTCTCTTGAGAGGTAGTATTACAGATAATTGTTATTTTCTTCTTTTTATCTTTTTTGACATTTTCTGTAATGGACAGACTTACTTTAAAAATAAGAACAATGATTTTTAAAGTCTTTTAAAATTTTAACCAAGATAATTATTTAAAGCAAACAATTGCATGTTTCCTCTTAATATTTTAAGTGGTTATATTTAATGTCCAAATTCTACTTTGCCTTCCCCAGGTCACCCAGAAATTTATCCTTTAGTATTAACTACCCAGACCCAGGAAATATTTAACTGCCGAATAGACAAAGATATCACAGATGAACAACCTTATAAACTTATCAAAAAAGAAGATATTTTTGCAGACTTTCAGAAAAGAGCTGCAGTATCAGATTTCTATCCAGTCAAAAAAGTTATCCAGGTAAGTACAACATCCCTCTTCATTTTTCAGTCCTGCTTCAAGAGGTTTCTCGTACATGATAACAAAAGGTAGAGAGATTGTTGAGTTCAAATCTGTGGCATCCCCCCCCCCAAACAAAGGAGTTTGCCCACCCCTTCTATGGAATCCTGCTTGATAATCCTCTGTGAAAAGCAAACATCTATCAGTGACTGATTCTTACTTCACACCCAGAAAAGCTTATCCTTGCCCAGTTTCAACTAGAATAGGAATCCACTCTTATTTTCCCATACTGCTTCAATTTTTTACTTCATAATTTTGATCTGATTTGTCTCTGATTTGTCTCCAAACATGCTACTGAGCACCAACACTAAATAAAAAGAATGCTTCTTTTATTTCCTGTTAGAAATAAAATTGCGTGATAAATTTCCCCGGACCTACTGAGTTTTAAGAGCTTTGTTAATAGAATAATTTTACGATCTGGGATTATGAATCATAGATTAGCACTATGGTTATTTTCTGTGATTGATTAGAAAAATATCAATTTTGTGTCTGAATAAACTGAATGAAAACTGACCTTCTCTTTTAATTATATGCCTATAGGAATATCCTGGAGATGAGCTTCTGATTGTTTATGACAAGGACTTCAAATATGGCCTTAACTTTTATCTTATTGGAACTGAAGAGGGCAAAGAAAACTATTTAAACGTAAGCACATGCCAAGTCCTTGCATCTTGTTGATTGTCGGAAGGAAGGAATAGCTCTGGGGGACACCTACACATGGTTTTGATTATTCTTGTTCAGCTCCTTCCCTGGGACCTAGACCGAGTTCTGGCACTTAGAGTAGGTAAGCAGTAAATGTGGGATGAGCTAAATCAAACACCTCAGAGTAACAGATATTCTACTTATTTGCCCTTTATTGACCCAATGAGAGCAGAAACAATAAATCTAGAGTAGCATTGCTCTTGGCCACTCTGTCCCATACTCCTGGTTCCCCTCTTGCCATCTGCATGACTTCAGGTAAGTTACTGAACCACTTGTCTGCAAAGTGGTGGCACCAATAGTATCTATTTCCAGGGCTGTTGTGAAAATTAAATGTTTTTTTTTTCCTTTTGCTTAGTTTCCTTCTCCTAATTGAAAAACATGAACCAAGAGTAAAGAAAATAGGGAAGTGCTTAATTTATACAAACATAAATTTTATTGTGAAATATTCATATGCAGCTATAACCTACTTTTGGTCATATATTTTAGAGTGCTATTTTACTCTAGGTCCCAGAATTACCAGAAGAACAGGAAGAATATAAAGAGCACATTCCAGAAGATGTATATGTTTATAAGCCACCTATCTCTAAACCATGGGTTTCTTTGGGCAGTGAAAAAGAAATTGAGGAAGAATCGGTTAAGGAATCTACAAAGCAGGTCAGAGACTTAGATATGATCTTCAGTGTGTTACCTCTCTGTAATGATGAACAACATTGATTTCTGAGGGATCTGTAAAATTTGCTATGTTTGCCAGTGGGGGTGGTTTTTCCTTTGATAGAAGAATGGTCATTGTTTTGGGTATTTGGGTATTAAGAGTAGAACTGTATTTCCCAAAAGAGATATGTTGAAGTCCTAACGCCCAGTACCTTAGAAGGTGAGCCTATGAGGAAATGGGGGTTGCTAATCCAATATGACTGGTGTCCTTCTAAAAAGATGGCCATACAAAGACACAGAGATACAGGGAGAACACCATGTGAAGAAGGAAGCAGAAATGGGAGTGATGTATCCACAAGCCAGGAACAGCAAGGATTGCTGGCTGTCACCAGAAGCTAGGAGAGAGGCAAGGAACAGATTCTCCCTCAGAACCCTTAAAAGGAACAAACCCTTCAACACCTTGATCTCGGACTTCCAGCCTCCACAACTATGAGAATAGTTAAAGTCCTATTGTTTTAAGCCTCCCAGGCTGTAGCCCTTGGTTATGTCAGCCAGAGGAAACTGACACAGTGGCATTCCCAGGGCAGCCCCTGAGAAGAATATTTGTACGTGAGTGATTTATTATGAAAGTGCTCCATAGAAGAATAGGAAAAGCAGCAGGACAGGGACATAGCAGAAGTCCTACAAGGTTGCAATCTCAGGCAAAAGGCCAGTAGAGGAAAGCTTTGGCTTGAACCCCTAGTGAAACTCTGGAGTGGAAATGACACCTGCATTGTCCCAAACAGAGGCAAAGGAGATGGGCTTATATGTGTCTCCTACCAGTCCAACACCAGTGAGTGCCAGTCACTTCCTATACTTTTGTCTTGTACCAAAGTGGTCCCAGTAGCTAGAGCAGTGCTCTATAGAAGAGCAGTAGGAGGCGGCCCTGAAAATGGAAAGCACACAGAGCTGGAGGGACAAACAGAGAGTAGAGAAATAGATTTGCGAGGATCCGAGCAGAGCACCTGTACTGTCTACCACACATCCACTTTTCCACAGACTTGCTTGTGTTACCGTCACTGCTCATGTGTGTTGCAGATTACATACATGATTTCTCGAAAACGAAGTGAGTTTGGAGCGCCAATTAAGTTCAGTGACCAAAATGCTTCCAGTGTAAAAGATGCCTATATTGAATGTACAGCCTACCCAGATAAACATTTCACCCTTAAGCAACTTGAGAAAGATGTTGGCATGCAAGTAGTCCCCAAAATCAAGGACACAAGTACTCAAACAAGATGGTAAGTATGTGATGGGGGTGTACATTTTCGAAGGCAATTACAGTAAAATCTAGCAACATCCATGCTTATTTTGAAAGATCTTTATAATAAATAGGTATGGATTGACAGTGAAGACATAGATCTTCACAGAGCAATTCAGGAAGATCGAATTATACTCAACAATGCCTTTTAAAATCTCAATAGGAAAAAATTAATTAGTTAATTACTTTAGAAAATCCCAATGGGAACAGGAGAGACAAGTCTATAAGAGTGTAAACACTGTGAAGTGGGACAATAACTGATGTTGTTAATAAGCACACTCTTGCTTTCAGAGCAAGGTCCCTGTTGTCTCTCACCTTTGCCTCCTAACCGTTCTATTCCACCACCGAAGCGATCTTTCTCCCACATCAAAGCAGATTGTGTTAGGTCACTGCCTAAATCTCTTCTCTGGCTCCAAACTACATCCAGGGCCCTTAGGATGGCATTAGATCCTCCTTCCTCCGTGACAAGGCATTGCCTGCCCCTCCAGCCTTGGCACCCTCTTCTGAACCAAGCTTTTGTGCTCCAGCCCCATGGGCTGCTTCTAGCTTCCAGAATGTCTGCTTTTCCACATCTTCCTGTCTCTGCCCATGCTGCTCCTCTTACATTAGCCTACAGTTGGGCCATATCATCTAACACAAACCTATTTCATACTAAAGTGGTAAATATCTCATGTAATATATGAAATACTGAAAGTGAAAAACAGGATGGTTGTGTACAGAATGGTTGTCGGTGTATGGGTTGTTCACCCTCACGATCGCATGGCTGCCTGGGAGCTCTGGCTCACCGCCACCGCCCAGAATCATGAGAGAGGATAGTAATGCAGATCACTAGCCCAGACAATTCCAAATCCAAAATTCAGAGTACAGTTTCTACTGAATGCATATTGCTTTCACTCTACCCTGAAGTAAAAAAATCACAAATGGAAGCCTCATAAGTTGGGGGCCATCTATAAAAGCAACAACCCCCATTACTATCTATCCCCTTACTCTATTTCTCTTCATGTTACTTAATATGTGTTTGTCATTGTCATTCTTCTCTCACCTCCTCCCCACCCTGCCTTAAAATTTAAGCTCCATGAGACAGGAACTTCGTCTATTTTGTTATTTTCCACATCCTCAACTCCTAGGACATTTCTTGACACACATTTATCAAATGGAAGAAGGAAGGGGAAGAGGTGGATCAAGTTAAAGAAGAATGTGCAGAACAGATAACTGACTTGATTTCAGTGTCAAGAGGAAGGCCATGAAATATGCAGTCGCCAGGAGAATTGGGAATCAGCAGTGTGGAATCAAATATAAAACATGCTTTTCAAATCCATGTAAACCAATGAATCAGAAACCATAAAAATGTATTGTTAAAGTCAGAGCATATACACATCGATACCAGAGATCAGAATAAGAAATGGGTCACAAATGAGGGAGGCAGATAAATAGGCCAGAATTAAAGGAGGTAAAAAACAAAGAAGGAACAGTAGTCAAGTCTGGGCAGAGAATCGGGGCACCAGAGATCCATAAATACCAAGAAGTGAGGCCGAGACAGGCAGGAGAGAGGTGAGACATTAGTACCAAAGAAACTTAGACTTCGAGACAAATTTCTAAGCCAAGCCAGCCAGATACGTCTTCTATGTTCCTGACAGGGTGCAGAAAAGTGATGAGAATGAGTCAGCCAGGGTAGACTTGGGAGGTAGACTCAGAAAAGGTCAGGGAACTTCCAACAACAGGAACCCAAACCAGAGGACTCTAGATTTAGTAGCCTCTCAATGAATGCTGACTCATACTAAGAGACAGTTCTATCTATATAGATGGAGTGAAAAGAGAAGTAAGTGAAGGTCTTCACCCATAAGATGAAAACAAAATATATGAATCAAAAGGTTCAAATCTAGGTGACTGGGAGAATGCTGGTACTCCTTACCAAGATAGAAAATCAGGAAGGGTAGCTAGTCTGGGATGGAGAGGCTGAGAGATATGATTTTGATAGAAGAAAGAAAATAAATAAACAAAATCAAAGATGAGGTTCAAAGAGGACTGACAGTGAAAGCAAATGTTCAGAGTCTTCTTATCACACACTAGGCATTCTTCTAAGCACTCGGCATATAGCACCTCAATTAATTCTCACAACTGCCCTCTGAGGTAGGCACTATCCCCATTTTACAAATGAACTGAGGCAAAGCCACGTTAAAAATGAAAGCTCAGTGTTCAGAACATAATTTAAATCTGAAGCAATCACAAACAGATCTGCTGAGAAATAACAAAACAGCTCAAATTGAAAAAATAAAAGTGACTCTTAGTCATGTTGCCTCTTGGATGAAACCCATAGGTGCCATGTAATTTCTTAATCCTACCTAGAAGACACTAATGTGTGGTAAAAATTAAGAGGTGAAGGTAAGATTTGAACCCAAGTCTCTCTGGTTCCAATACCAACATTCTTTATTTCCAGCACTCTGCTTTGTGCTACCGATACTGGGCAAGCTAGGGGAAAAAAGAATGAATTGTTTATTAAACACAAAACTCTCTTTACTTCTGTTTCATTACTCTTAATATATTTGCCTCTCACAGAGACATTTTACTGACATTTGCTCAACACAGATTAAATACAACCTAATATTTTTTGAGCACGTATAATATGCTAGGCACAGTTTTAAAAGCTTTGCCTATATTAATGCATTCAATTCACAATGACTATGAGCCAGGTACTTTGAGAATTTCATTTAGAGATGAATAAACAGACACAGAGAGGTTAATTAGCTTGTGGGATCACAAAGCTTGTTAGTGATAAAATCAGGCTTCAAAACCAGGCAGTGTGTCACCTGAGTGCACACTCTTAATGACTGTGTCGTATGACCTTTCTAGAGCCCCATACCCTGAGATCAAGGAGCTCAGCCGGTTTAGTGGGTCAAAGTGCCAATGCCCAAACACAACAGAAGATGTTCAAGGGTGGAGGTGAGCACTGAGGGCAGACTGCATGGAATAAGCTTTCTCCCAAAGATCACGTTGCCATCATTGCTGAAATGTAAATTGTTTTTATTTTTATACACATGGAGCAGTTTCTCAATGTCAACCCTACTGACACTTTGGGTTGGATAATTCTCTTTTGTGGGAGGCTATCTTGTGCATTGTAAGGTATTAAACAGCATCCCTGGATTCTACTCACTGTATGTTGGTAGCACATTCCATTTGTGACAACCAAAAATGTTTCTGGATGTGGCCAAAAGTTCTCAGGGTGTGGGGGTGGGGTAGGATTGTAGTGATTAAGAAACACTGATTTAATGAAATGGAGAGAGAGAATGATGAACAAATGTGGCAAAATGTTAATAACGGATGAGTCTGGGTGAAGAGCGTACGAGAGTTCCTTAGATCCTTCTTACAAGTTTTCTGTAAGTTAAGAATATTTAAATTAAAATTTAAAAAAATAAGAACTTCTTGATTATGTTGGAAACAAATATATAAGTACTCAAAGTATTTCAAAAAGATAGTCAATATCAATTATCTAGGATGAAGAAAAAATTCAATATAAGAATTTAAATAAAAAATAGTATCTTATTACTGTCATAGAAAGAAACCTTTGACCTGTCACAACCTATATTTACTTTCCTTTGATCTAATTTATAATATTCCATTTTCTTTTAATATATTAGGACATATCCCAAAAATGCCACTACACAATATTATCCAAGAGAATTATCAGAGGAGGAAAAAGAGACATTTGAACAATCGAAGTCTTTGAGCGACTTTCTTAACAACACGTCTATAAAGTAAGAATTGTATATTAAATTTTTAAAAATAAAACGTAAAATGTGTACGTGTACCTATAGTGATAGGTCTTAAAAAGCAACTCTGCCCATGGTGTCTAGTTAGAGAGTATGAGGAGTTATCAGAAATGCGTGAGCATTTGACACATTATCAGCCTTTCCTTTCTATTGTCCCGCAACACTCCTAGGCCTCCCAAGCTAGGGCCACACCAGTGTTCACCTGGGAGATGTATACACTTGAGGATGTGAGGATGTTTTCCTCATTACAATTATGATCTTTGTAAATGATAACTGAATTGGAGTCAGATGTACCTTTGTACCTCTTATCCCTTCCCTGTAATTCCTGTGTTGCTGCCACTCTTACTGAATCTGAGAGAGGCATCTTCAGAAACCCACCCTCCCACACACACTGTTACTAGGACCCTGGAGGTTCTAAACCAGAGAAGAGTTTGACAAGGTCTCATCAAGTCGACATCTGAGTTCAGAGAAGTGGAGCCAGTGGTGGACAGGTCTGCCAGCTGTACCCTGTAGGTTGGTTTCCATTTCTTTCCAAAATTAAAAATTTATTGGTCGAGTTCATACGTAGCCCATATGAAGTTTTTTCATTTTTTAAGAAAACGCCATCAATTCTTTGAGACTTTTCAATATCCTGAAAATTCCAACAACTCTCAAAAGTTATTACCTATGTGTGGGGGGAATCTGGTTCAAAAATTCACCAGTGATGCAAAGAGAGTGCATTGGACTAGATAAAATACTTTATATATGTATAGTTATGTTTACTCTGGGTCAAGGCTTCTTATGAAGCTTATTAAAACGTGGAACAAAGAAAGATCGTTGTTCCATCAATGCCTGATGACTGACAGCTGCTCAACAGGCTGTCGCTTGCTGACTCGTCATGCACTTTAGCTAGCTTGCTGCTATTTCCCTGGGCCAGCCACCGGAATGACGATGGAATCAAAGCATGGAGAGCAGAGGCAGCACAATAGCTTTTAACAAAGAGCCAGAAACCCAGAGGCAGGAACACAGTCTCTCGTCCCAGGATTTCTGTACTAGTTAGTCTCTGGAGAAGATATGAAACGTGCAGAAAAACTGTATATCTCATGGCAAGGGTAGGAGACACACTACAAGGCCGAATTCCATGAAACCTCCAGAAATTGCCAGAGGTTCGATGTTTTAAGAAGAGGGTTGCTGTTTTGTGTTGCTGTTTGATTAGGGGAAATGAAAATCAGGTGAGTTTACTTCAGACTTTGAAGCAAGCCTCATTTTCTTGTCTGTTTGGTGACAAAATTAAATGCATTTCTGCTTGGCTACAAAACTAAACAACAAAAACAAAAAGAGGGCATTAACTCTTTGGCACTCATTTACAGGAAGCACGCTATAGTTTTTCCTATGGGGCAATGAGAAAGAAACAAGAAAACCTAAAATTTGTTTCCCCATGTCAAAATTTAGTCCTTAAAATTTTTCCTGTTAAGAATATTAAAAATGAGAAGTCTATGTACAATCCATTTCAAAGCCATAGATGGCCTACAGTCAATTCTTAATTATTCACATGGTGTATTATCTTTAGACCTGGGTTTTTATTCTTCCCTTTCAGTTGCCATGTTTACAGAGAGAGGAATAGTAAACAGTTTTATAATGCCCTCTCTGAAATGTGGGAAGGAGAAGCCAGAACTATAAGAAAAAAGAGGAAAATTGACGCAGGAATTATAATAGCATCGGTCGAGAATAAATAAACCCACAAATATATCACTGCCAAAGCAACTAAGAAACATTCGTTTTGGGGGTTAAAAAATAACTTAAAAAAATACTTACTGGGGTGCCCACGTGGCTCAGTTGGTTAAGCGTCTGACTCTTGATTTTACCTCAGGTCAGGATCTCGATCTCGGGATCCTGGGATAGACCCCAAGTCAGGCTCCGTGCTCAGCTCGGAGTCCGCTTGAGATTCTCTCCCTCTTCCTCTGCCTGCCCCCCTCCCGCCCCCGCTCTCATTTGATCTCTCTCTCTAAAATAATAAATAAATAAAATCTTTTTTTTTTTAAAGAGTACTTTCAGGCTCTAACTCAAACAATAGTTTTGCCAGCCTCCACTTCATCATCTTCAGAAACTAGAGTGCAGGGAAATCAAGAAACTAGAAACCAGAGAAAAAGTGCTGTCTTCACTTCCTTGTGAATCAGTTCCCAGTTCAGCCTGAGGGAGAAGAATCAGGAAATCAGATCAAAGGCCTTGGCTTTTAGCATGTCTCTTGGGGATTTCTTTCTCATTTAGGCTGAAACAGAAAAAAACAAGATTTTGGGAACACTGACAAAAGGTTCTACTTGAAGCTCCAGGCTGCGAAGCTGGCCCTCTCGGGTGTTTAAATGTGCATATGAATCACCTGGGGATCTCATCAACAAACAGACTCTGAGTCAGCTGGTTCCGGGTGGAGTCTGTGACTGCATTTTTAGCAAACTCCCGATCTTGATGGTGCTGGGGGTCCATGGGCCACACTTTAAGTAGCAAGGCGCTAGTTTGGAAGGTAAAGTACAAGAAGAATTTAACCAAGAGTAACCAATTAAGCAGTGAATGGTAGCGTTCATTCTTAACAACAGAGGTATTAAGGGCCATCCTGTTTAATTACATTCTTAGGAGTATCAATTATAATATTTCAAGTTTATATTTAATTGTCTAAGTAAAGGAGGGTATTTTTTCTTATTTTAGGAAATTCATAATCAAGAACCCCCTCTTTGAGCTTACCACACCTATTAAAAAACCAAGCTATTTGGACTCTCAATCAGTAGGGTAAAATGTTGGGTGACATTCTAATTGTGGGAAAACTCCAGAGGCCTTGTGAGCTGAGCTTATACAGGGGCAATAAACATGACAGAAACTTATAGTAACCATTTTTTGGTTTTGTTTTTTTGTCTGTTTGTTTATGGTATTGCTTCTTTCAAGAACACACCTCATTTTCATATTATAAGTAAGTGACTGAGTAATGGTAGAATACGTTGGTCAAGCTCACAGAAAACAGTTGTAAGATTTAGAAAACAATATTTATACACAAACATACACACAACTACTTGAAGGCTCAGGAGAGTGACCAAAAATAAGCAGAAACTGGAAGGGAGAAGGATGAGATTTTCAAGTTTGCAGTTTTTTTATATAATTATTCCCAAATCCATAGGAGACACAGGTGACAGAAACCTGCAGCCTTACAGGTCTGTGTGTGGTTGGGGGGAGGGGGTGGGCAGAATAACCAAATAGTCAGGAGAAAGTCATGGAAGGAAGGGAGCTCCAGATAAGCCAAGACCCCAGATCTACTTAAAAAAATCTAATCAGATCCTAGGCTGTAGACTAAAACGCTCATTTTTAGGGGAAGGCTAGGGGAGTCCAGAACAATCAGCATCTAGAAACTGAAAATTTGAACAGAAATTTCAGCCATTGTTCTACATAGAGAAGATAACATTTGGAGTTCGAGTCTAGAACAAATTTTACTTTCAGAGGAACAAAAGAGAATCCAGGTCTCTACAATATATCATTTATAACAACCAGTTTCATTAAATACGTAAAGTCACTAACCAGGTGAAGAAGCAGGAAAATGGGACTCTCAGGTTCTTCCTGATAAGACCTCTGGTACCAAATGAGGGTTTT
>CM052900.1:102702599-102758154 GCA_028534135.1 Potos flavus | reverse complement strand
GCACCTCTGAGGTCCTCCCAGCACCTCACTGTGGTCTCTACAAGGACAGAACCAGAGCTCAAGCAGGGGAAGTGATGGGCTCAGGTCACCCCGCCGGTGCAGTGCGGAATCTGGATTTGCCTCAACCTGTTGGGACTCCCCAGGCTAGCTCCATTCCGCCCCTCACCACACTCTTCCTCTCTAATTACTGGATAAGAGAGGAAACACACCTCCCCTAAATCACTCAGCAGCCAAGGGAGGGGGGACCCCGTGCGCGTGGAACCACATGCATGTGGAACCATGAAGAGAAAAAGGTCCTTTTGCTCTTTTTTCCTCTTCCTCTCCCCCACACTGGTCCTTTTCTCTCTCTCTCTCTCTCTCTCTCTCACACACACACACACATACACACACACACACACATTTTCTTACTAAATCTTTGAAGTCGACTGTTTATTTTACATTAACAGTACATCTCAGTTTGGACCAACCACCTTTCAAGTGCTAAATAAGCACCATATGGCTACTGGCTACTGTATTACACAGTAGAACTCCAGGAGAACTCTTGGTCTCTTATTGAATATATTTATTCAAGTTTCGTCAAAATGGAAATGAATAGTGACTATGTTGAGCAGCAAAACTTAAAAATATTTCTCTATGTACAGTTGCTCCAGATGTTAACTTCTAATTGTGTTTCGATCAGGCCTAATAGCTGTGTCCGTGGCTGTACGACTCTCCCTTGAAGAGAGAGTCCACTTTTCTGGTAAATTATTGCTGCAACCATCACTGATTCTTTTCTGGAGTTTCTCCGATCCCATACATCCTCAGGTAATTAAGGAGAGTTGTCTACATAATCTAAACGTTTTGAAACTATGTTCACATTTATCTTCAGCACTTTTAATTGCAAAGTATTTTATAATCACTTAATATGGTAAGTGCTTATAAAGTTAGGCTTTCTTCAATTTAGAATTTGTCAAAAATTTGAGCAAAACTGAAGTTTACACTTAGTTTATTGAAAAAGTTTATTGAACAAATCAACATGTTATTTTCAAAAACAATTTTAAGAGGACTGTTTAATCAATCTTAAAAAGCAAACTATTTCGGGGGTTTTATTTAAATACTATTTTTTTCAAATGCAAATAGATTTTAATTTCACATAAATTCCCTCAGTTCTGAGGATCACCAGTAGGTGACAGTAATGAGTACAGATGCCTGTATGAAAAACAATGGGGAGGGGTAGGGACTATGGCCCCACAGAGTGGACAGCCTGTCTGTGGGGATACTACTCTTCAGCTTGCTTGTTGCCAGGTGGTCTTACTTGGTTTAAAGAATCCAGATCAGAATTTTTGAGTGAAATCTCCCAATTTTTAAATAGTTCAATTAAAACCAAACCAAACACACAATTCAAATAAAACAAGGCTGAGGGCTGGGTTTGCCCCACAGGGTTCTATTTCTATCAGCTGCTCAAAAAGAGTTTTGCTTAGGGGGAGGGTACTTAACAGTGTCAGATTAAGTTTTTTTAAATATACTTAAATATAAAATATTTTGTTTCTATAAAGTATTGAATAACTAAGGATTTCCCTAATAAACTCTAGTCTTTCCTTCTACTTTCTTCCTTAATTCATCTGAATTCAGGCAATTTTACTATAATAGATTCTAGCACTTGAATTATTATAGACCTAGAGATCAAAATGACAGATCTCTAGTTCTTTTATATCAGCCTAATTACCACAAAAAATGGTAAATAGAGGTTTTTTAACATTTTCTAGTGGACTAGGATTATTCTCCAGTCTACAGCATGGAAGTGTGGCTGAAATTTCAGGCAAATTAGGAAGAGGGAAAAAGGACTGACCTCTCCTCTATTTTGAAGAAGAGCTTTAAAAAGACAAGCAAATAATTTCTCTAATAATCTGAATGATTTCTTTTGTCTTTGTTCTATCAAAACTATAGGAAAAATTTTTTTAAATTTATTTTAAAATTAGAAGTTTCTCTAGAAGCCACAGAGTACCAGATAAAGATAAAGATGATTCACTCCAATTCCAGTCTGAAATTGGTGGCTGGGTGGTGGCTAACCATTGACCTCTGAGGCCTATATTTTCGATGGTCATGTTTAAGGAAAGACAGTAACCATGCACGTATTGTGCCTGGTGCCAACACATTAGCACAGTGTCAGATGTGATGACTATACCTATTCCTTCACACTGGAATATTCCTTGCAGGGCTTCCTTCTTACCCTCCAGTACTTGAGTTCGTTCACCTTCTGGGTCCTGTATTATTTTAAAATTTGAGATATTATCACTGGCAATATCTATCTTTTCTCATTCAACACATTTTCTTTTTGAGCGCTCCTCTCTGTGCCAGGCTAGCTAGAGAGCAGGGAACAAAACAGACAAGTAGCTTGTCCTCACAGAGCTAACCTTCACACTTCTCAGAAATACTAAGCTTAGTCTTTTTCGTTTATAAAAAATGATAACATCTCCCAGCAGTGACCCATGGAGTGTGGAGGAAGGGGAGACCTGGGCCCCTGGAGAACATACCTCTCGTATACATAGCCAACATTCACAAAATTCAGCAGAAGCAACTTCTCATCCACAGGTGGGATTCTGGGAATGAACTCTATGTCCACGTTTCTTATAGATGCCTATAAAATTCAACGTTTGACTGTCTTAATATTATTTTCTCACCGTGATCTTAGTAGGTTTTCTCATTCTGTCTTGACTTTGGGGGGTTTTCTTTAGTTAATGCTGGAGAGCCCAGATGACATCTTTTGCTTCAAGTTCTGTCCAAGTGACCCTAATATCATTGCTGGAGGCTGCATAAATGGGCAGGTAATTATGGATTTTTTCCAGCTATTTATTAATTTGAACAACATTCTGTCATATGTTTTGATTGGTAGTTTTTCTTAAACTTAAGGATTCAATTTGGCAGAAGGAAAGTATGCCAATTGTGTGCCAAGAACCAGGGTACATAGATGTGTTAGACATGGTATCAGGGCTCGAGGTGTCCACAGGGTAATCCAAAACAAAACAAAAGTGAGTCAAATCTGTTTGTATTCGTAGAATAGAGGCACATATTATACAGGATTCCGCAGAATAACAAAAAACACAAGCATTAATACCTCTTGGTCAAGAGTCCTCTTCTGATGTTCCTCTAGGGA
The DNA here is from genome assembly GCA_028534135.1 of Potos flavus. Lineage (NCBI taxonomy): Eukaryota > Metazoa > Chordata > Mammalia > Carnivora > Procyonidae > Potos > Potos flavus. Next base: position 102,755,021 of record CM052900.1, on the reverse strand, counting down.
CAGGAGTTGGGAATGATCCAGAATTTGAACAGAAATTCACTGTGAAAAGATACATATATTACTGAATTCATATGCATATAATTTGATACCATATTTGTTTTCTTCTTTTTAAGTTATCTAATATATATGAAATCTAGATCCTGTCCTCCAATAGCCTGTTTCTCCGATAAAGCAAAACAAAAATCTTAAAGCTGTTTTATGCTCACAATTTAAATTTACTGTAACCCAGTGAGTTTGGCCATTAACAGTATATGGTCTTTTTATGTGTGGCTAGGAAAACTTCCTTGTGATAGAAATTTTAAGTGTCTACAGTGGGGATGCCAGGGTGGCTTGGTTGGTTGAATGTCTGACTCTTGGTTTTGGCTCAGGTCATGATCTCAGGGTTGTGGGGTTGAGCCCCATATCAGGCTCCATGCTCAGCTAGGAGTCTGTTTGAGATCCTTTCTCTTTCCCCCTTGCCCCTGCCCCCCACATTCTCTCTCTCTCAAATAAATACATCTTAAAAAAATAATAATAAATGTCCACAGCATCCATGACTATTTATCTGGAACCAAAACAACCAGTAAACAATTTTCCCCCTCAGTTTTGTTCAACAATAACTGGTGGTCATAATGATGACTTAGAGCCTATCCTCCAAGCCCTGCAAATTTCGAGATGCTTTTTGTTACTCATTGTGAAGGTGATACAACTCTAAGAATATTTTAGAAACGGGGTGCCTGACTTGCTCAGTCAAAGAGCATGTGACTCTTGATCTCGGGGTTGTGAGTTTGAGCCCCATGCTGGGTTGTAGATTACTTAAATAAATACTTTTTTTAAAAGAATATCTTAGAAAAGCAAATGATGAAAATAAGATCACTTACAATTCTGTAATCCTGACATCTTGTTAAAATTTCAGTGTGTTGAAATGACTTTTAATCATTGAAAATTAATCTAATTTAGTGTTGCATATTCTAGTTTATTCTCATTTTTCCAAAAATGATCATCTATGTATATGCAAACTTGGAGTTGGCTAGAATATTTAATTAAATAGAAATCATCATTTTCCAGCCTTTTTGGACAACTGAGTATTTGTACTACTTCTGGAGAACAGGCAAAGCAGCTGCCCCCCAGTCACAGCACATTCCCAAATACAGAGGAAGAACTCTTCCCAAAGCAGAGAAAATTGCATACTGTTTATCCTGCAGTTAAAAAAGAAAAAAAAAAAAAAAAAAAAAAAGCTAGCCTTTATTAACATAAGCAGAAGCACAAAAATCGAAGTGCTAAAAATACTTTTATAGAGAAGAAAACATTCTTTGTCATGTTAGCTTTAAAAGTTACTGACTTACTAAAGATATAGGCTAAATTTGATTATCCTTCAAGGTGATTGATTCATCAGAGTGCATGCCAATACCAATAGGTTTTAAGAAATCCTTAAGACCCAGTGAGCTATTTCCTGAAAATGTGTTAAAATAACCTTTCTTTCTCTTTTAGATTGTCATGTGGGATATTTCTGCGCATGCAGATCGCATAGAAAACATCAAGACAGGTGGTAGTAGAAGTAAAAAAGTCACGCTCAAGGTTAGCTTTTTATAACTTTTCACTTGTAAGTTTCTTCAATTCAGGGATTTATCAAAAAGTACATAACGGAAAAAAAAAAAAGTACATAATGGAACTGCCAAGCTACACAAAGAGTCAATATAGGGGAAAAAAGTATTATTTCCCACACCTTCACATCTGTTTGTGGACTTGTTCTGAATTGCTTTTATGTAGGCCCTTGATTAAAAAATCAGTAAAGCAAGTCACATGACCTGCCTGAGGATGTTAAGTTATTTTTGTTGTTGTTAAATAAAATAAAGGGCCCAAGTGACTTGTCTAAAGTGATGTCATGGAAGGAGCACGAGACAGAGGGGCGATGTGTGTAGGCTCTGGACTCTAGTCCTATGAGTTTGGACATGTCTTCTCACCTCAGCAAACATCAGTTTTCTCATGTGTAGAATGAAGGGGTTATAATCCTTTTTGATAATCCCATACTATGATTTTGTAAAGCTGTGGATGCTGCCAAGAGGATTGAGGAAAGATTCCTCAGCTCCTGACACAGTAGTCATCCACCATATTGCACACCTCTACCCCCACTTCTTCAACCTGAATACCAAGGGCCTTCACCAAGACATTGTGGGCATGGCCCTCTGTGCAGGCACGAAACACTCCTTTAAAAATGGGATCTCATTGATCCTTTAGGGAGTGTGTCAATCACTCTTGTTAAGTTTAGAGATGAAATCTTAGACTAAATTGAAGGGAAAGTACATAATCTTATTACCTAAGTACATTATGCATTGAAACACTAGTTTCAATGTTTTTCTTTGACTTAGAATTTCTCCAAGTTATTAATTCTAACTGGAATAATGAGTAAAGTTTGAATTCACTCATTAGCTCTCTGAATTTAGCATTTAAGTTTCTTTTCGCATTTTTCCAGCCTATGTTTCTCCTTGAACCAGACAGTAACAAAGAAGCAATGTATATCAGACATTGTGCAGTCTCCTCAATAGAAAATGGTCATAAGCAAGTAATTACAGATATACATTGGCTGTCTGACACATTTGAGGTGAGTCTTGATGGTTTCATAATTTTCTCCTGCTGGATTGTACATTTCAGAAGATTTTATTCAAAGAGCATGTTTCAAGTCAACAATTCATTTACATTTAAATCATAAAATAACCAGGAACCAGGGTATCGAACAGTTGTGTCAGTATTGCCTGGCCAATATCTGACCTGGGGATGAGAATAAGGCCAATGTTTCAACTTTAATGGCTTATAAACCACTAAAAAATGTAGGTGGTGTCAACAATGATATAATACAATAGTGGAGAAGATAAGACTTTGATATGTAAAAATAGAGTGCAAATATTTTACACCCTCAGCCTTTGTGGATTTAAAATTTATGATTTCAGCTAGTTGGAGGAGGCAACTCTGAAGATCTGCGACATATAGTAATGTATTATTTTGCCAACGCAATTTTGAACTGACTGCACCACGAGGCTGGCGGGTGAAAACTAACCATTGCAGTGAATGAGTCCAGCTGAGTGCCTAGCATCTGCAATGTAGTTTGGCTTTGTAGTTCTGTACCTGACTCACTAAGTCTGGTGTTAGTGAACTTGGAAACTGGTACGATCCCCAAATGTTTCCTTCAAGGACACTAGGGGTTCACTGTGTACTTTGAGAATATTAAAGAAGATTATGACAAAGTAGAGTTATAAAAGGTAATTAGCCCTTCAACATATGGATTATGCAAAGCAACAATACTTTTAAAAGTTATAATGGACCAAAACAAATAGCCCAGACAGTTTCTGTTACCTCTAAGAGTTTAACATAGGGTAACGGAGGAACTGTCTGTTCCAACTTCATCTCAGCTCACACAGTACACACAAATTAATTCAGATGATTATACATTTAAATAAAAATAACCAATCACAGGAAAAATATAATAAAAATCAAAATAGAATACCATAGAATGTCGTATTTCTGGATTGGAGATAGTTTTCTAAGCTAATTAACATTGAAAGAAATTCAAAACATACACATGTAAATTTGTAAATTAACAAAGAACAAACAAAATGGAGGAAAATATTGGTCTAAAATATGGTAAATACAAAATTTCCAGTAAATAAAACATATGCTGGAAAACAATTAATAGATAAACATGGAATCATTCAGGCTTTCTAATACCAAAGAAATTAATAATAAAGCAACAGTAATATACTATTTAGGACCACTTAATTTTTAAATAAAAATTTAATAAATAATAATACCCTGTGTTAGAAAGAATGCAGTGGTGAAACCAGTAAACTTAACATGCTGGTTCCAACATAAAACTTTCGGAATACAATTAGTGTGGTTCTTAAATCATCCAAATTTTCAACTTTTGAATAGTAATTCAAATTTTGGGAATTCATATTAAGAAATAATCCAATTCGTGCCTCAAGATACAACATTCCATGCACATCTTAATAAATTATGTCAAAATGTATTCATGAAAAAAGACTGGTAAAGACTATAGGTAGAATTATATTTGATATTAAAACCTCCTATTTCCAAATTTCTATAATATTATGTTGTTGCTGTTGTTGTTGAAATCATTAAAACAAAAACTCAGAGCAAGTACACTTCTGGGGTCTCGCTCTTCATACAAAAGGGAAGGCTCAATAGAGGGAGAGGGAACATGGACTCTGGATTGCTTATCAGATGAGTAAAGGTTGGCAGCATTTGGGAACCAGAGAGGGTTCTGTCTCCTGTGGCTGCTGCCAGATTTCCAGGGTCTTAGCTCCTGGGAAACCTACAGGCCTTAGTAGTGCAGTACCTGTCTCCCTCCTCCCACCCACTACTTTCATTGTTTTTTTGCTGATGGTGCCCCTACCTTTGATTACTATCTTGCCTATAAGTCCTACTAGGACGGTAGGGAATTGGGGAAAGTCATGTTTCTCTACTGATTTGAGAGTGGCACCTTCACAGATTGCCACAAAACCCATCACCTTGTTTCAAAGCTAGCTAGTTGGAATTTGGGACCTTCTAGGACCCTGAGGAGCCATTTACCCTCCTTGGACTCTTGCCGGTGCTGGGTAACTGTTGGTCTCTAATGTAACACTAAACGTCTTCACTACTGACCTTATCTGTTTAATAATCTCATAAAAACTCCTATGTTCTGTTCCACAATCAGTAGTAAAAAATGAAAGAGCCTGCATTTCTAGTTATGATGGATAATGAAATTGTGATATACCATCTATAATTATAAAACTTAAAATGATTTATGAGTACACAGGTAAGTATTCAAATTATATCAACTGAAAAATCTAGGGATAGAAATTTTTATGCATTCTAGTTAAAACTATGTCAAAATGTTTCTGTGAAAAAAGACTGGAAAATATATGGCAGAATTCCATTTTATGTTAAAACTCATCCTTCAAATTTCTGTGATATTGTTATATTCTTTTAATAAAAATTAAAACAAAGAAGAAAATATTAACAGAGTAAAACACTATGAGAAAAGTCATTATGTCCTAGGTACAAAGAACTTACTTCTTGTGTCTTTAACAAAACCAGATTAACAGAATGGGGGCTGTCTTCGAGAATAGAAATGGAATATGCTGTCAACTTGTCACATGTTCAGCTGATTGGTATGTCTTTGTTAGTGTTCTTGGGTCAATTTCAAAGTCGGAGGGGGTGGGGAGGAAGGTTTCCCCACCCTTCTGCCAAGCAATACTCTGGACACCAGCTGGGTGTCTCACAACTCCACTTAATTCTGACATTATCCACCAGGATTCACAGGTTAAGGTTCAGTCCTACACGACTGCTCTCTGGAACATCTCCCCCCTACCACCACCCACTCCCCTGCCGGCCACCTCAGATGCCAGTCACAAACCCAGGTCATTAGCTGTACTTCTGACTGGCTGTAGATTGGAGGTTCCCAAGATTCCTCCTCAGGTTGGATTAATTTGCTAGAGTGGCTCATAGAACTCAGAGAAATATTTTACTTATTAGATTATTGGCTTATTATAAAAGGATGTAACTCAGGAACAGCCAGATGGAAGAGATGCAGAGGGCAAGGTATGGGGAAAGGGTGAGGAGCTTCCATGCCCGCTCTTGGTGCTCACTCTCCAGGAATCTCCACGTGTTCACCATCCAGGAAGCTCTCTGAACCCTGTCCTTCTGGGGTTTTAGGGGACTTCATTTCACAGGTACAATTGATTAAATCTTTGGTCATTGGTGACTGAACTCAATCTCCAGCACCTGTCCCCCTCCCTGGAGGTCAGGGTTTGGAACTGAAAATTCCGACTCTAATTGCAGGTTTGGCTCAATTGGCAACCCACCCCCATCCTTAGTTGCTTTCCAAAAGTCGCCTCATTAACATAACAAAAGGCATCTTTCCCACTCTCTACATCTGGGAAATTCCAAAGGTTTTAGAAGCTCTCTTCTAGAATCCTGGAGGAAGAACAGATTTATATATCTTATAATTCACAACATCACAGTCTTATTTTAAACACTACCTAAATGTTTTCATACAATATATTCTTTTTTCTTAGATGCTTCTAAAATCGTTATCTTTTGTTCCTTAAATAATCTTTATTGTAGCAATTAAACCTGATATTAACAACAGGGCAGAATATTATAGATTGTTGCTGGTTGAAAAAATATTTTTATAGATACAAATATGTTGTAAAAAGAATACATATATGTGTACACATCCACCCACACACAACTACATCCTATACTACAGGTAGTAAGTAATAAAGTTGCTGAATCAAAGAAAGAGCTGACTCAGGCCTCAGAAACAGCCCCAGGGATTTGGGTAGCAGGAATGAATGGCCAGCCCCTTCCATCTGAATGAATCAGTTCCGACCTGACTTCTGTTACATCACAAACTCACCCTCTTTGGCCAAGGAGGGAATGGCAGGGCACCTTGGGTGACAGTTCCAACCTGACTGCGTGGAATGGGGAAGGGACAGTTCCCAAAAAAACAAAACAATTACAATGCTCTAGCTAAAAAATGAAAGAGCACGAGGGTGAGGGTGACCAGCAACAAAAGGGCCACCAACAGGGCCATATGGAATATTATACAACAATTAAAATTGTAATGATTTCATGGAGCATTGTTTGTGGTATGATGTTGATTATAAACAACAGAATGCAAAACTCTATTCCTCTTCAATAGCCTTGGAAAACATTTAGAAACACTGAACAGACTTAAAATATTACATGTTTTTTATTTAAGACACAGGTCCTTGATTGTTGGTTATAATGATGGCCCTTGAATTTAGAACTATTCTAGAATATTCTGGAAATAATTCTTTCAAAAGTTGTTAAAGTAAAAAAAAAACAAAAACCTTATGCATTTAGAAAAGCTAACTTTTAGTTATTTGGAAGACTTACCAGTTCTATTCTTTATACCTCAGCCATGCCAAGGTTCTTATAATATAGAATAAGTTAAAATAAGGATCCACTAATAAAGAATATGTGACTGAACAGTGAATATTACTCAGCCATAAAAAAAAAAGAATGATATCTTGCCATTTACATCAACATGGATGGATCTAGAAGGTATGATGCTAAGTGAAATAAGTCAGTCAGAGAAAGGTAAATACCATACGATTTCACTCATATGTGGAATTTAAGAAACAAACCAAACAAACAAAGAGACAAACCAAAAAACACTCTTAAGTATAGAGAACAAACTGATGGTTACAAAGGGAGGTGGATGAGGGGGATGAATGAATTAGGTGAAAAGGATTAAGAGTACACTTATCATGATGAGCATTGAGAAAGTATAGAATTGTGAATCACTATTTTGAATACCTGAAACTAATATAGCACTATATGCTAATTATACTGGAATTAATCAATAAATTAATTTTTTAAAACCCAAAAAAGAATGTCATATTCTTTTATTAATAAAATTATTGATTATTATTAAAATCTAGTGGTTATCATTAATTTATTAATAACTGATTTATGCAGAAAGTTCAACTGAAGTTATCTGTATTTAGCAAAATAATTTCTTTTTTTTTCAAAAAATTTTAAAAGATTTTATTTATTTATTTGAGAAAGAGAGAAAGAGAACACAAGCAGGGGGACTGGCAGAGGGAGAGGGAGAAGCAGGCTCCCCTCTGAGCAGGGATCCTGATGTGGGGCTCTATCCCAGGAACCCAAGGATCATGACCTGAGCCGAAGGCAGATGGCTCAACCAACTGAGCCACCTAGGTGCCCCTAGCAAAATCATTTCATGATTAATGCAAATTAATGCTATAAATGAGATTCAAGATGATCTTTCTAATTTGGAAACACAGTTTTAAATCAACTATAATTATAGTTAAAAACAGATCTTTTTGTGTCATTTATGATGTTTTCCCAAGGATTTATATTTTAACAACATAAAAATGATTAATACTTTCAACAATTCATTAAGATGAATAAATGATTAATATTTATTAAGTCACATAAATGAATAAAGGTTTTGTTAGTCTTACTTGAGCATCTGTTTATCTAAATAACTTATACATCTAAATTCTTTAATAATATCTTAAGTTTATTAATCAGGTTACTCATAATCTCGGTGATAGAAATAATGGTGCTAATATGGCATATTCTTTGCCATCCTCATCATATGTTTTCACATAATTAGTACAAAGTCACTTTTATACTAAAATACAATACAAGTATCATTATAAATGTTACCAAGTTTATTACATTTAAAATTATACCCTATAGATGTGTGGCACTTTATAAAGAATTTTCATATACATTATCTCATTTGATTTTTATAATCAACCTGTAAGGAAAGAGAAATAAGAGGAGAAATAACCTTTATTGCATGCTTACTATGTGCAAAGCACATTCGATCCAACATTGCCTATGTATGTATTGCTTTCCCAATGAATATACATGTTTTTATATTATACATATTATATATTTATATTATATATATTTGCATTATATATTTATATATATTTATAATGTTATATGTAGTTATATATCATGTCTCTCTTAAATATGACACCAAAAACACAAGCAATAAAAGAAAAAAGTTGAAATACATCAAAATTTTTGTGCTTCAAAAGGCACTATCAAAAAATTAAAAAGACAGCCCACAGTATGGAAGAAAATATTTGCAAATCATATATCTGATTAAAAATTTCTATCCAGGGGTGCCTGGGTGGCTCAGTCGTTAAGTGTCTGCCTTCAGGTTAGGTCATGATCCCAAGGTCCTGGGATAGAGCCCCGCATCAGGCTCCCTGCTCGGTGGGAAGCCTACTTCTCCCTCTCCACTCCCCCTGCTTGTGTTCCCTTTCTCGCTGTGTCTCTTTCTGTCAAATAAGTAAATAAAATCTTTAAAAAAGTTTTTCTACCCAGAATATATAAAACTCTTACAACTTAATAATAAAAAGACAAATAACCCAATATAAAAAGGAGCAGAGATTATCGATAGACATTTTCCCCCCAAAAATATACGAATGGCCAATAAGCACTTGAAAAGATGTTCAACATCAACTATGAGGGAAATGCAAATCAAAACTACGATGGGACCTAACATAGCCAGAGCAACAATCTTGACAAAGAAAAACAAATTTGGAGGACTCACGCTTCCTGATCTCTAAACTTTCTACAAAGCTACAGCTAGAGACAGAGGTCCAGACTCTGGCACGAGGAGAAATATAGAAATGGTAGAGTTGAGAAATAAACCCATATGTCTATGGATGACTGATTTTCAACAAGGGTATGAAGACAATTTAATGAAGAAAGACTAGCCTTTTCAACATATGGTGCTGGGAGATCTGGATATCTGCAAGCAAAAGAATGTAGTTGGACCTTTACCTCACACTGTATACAAAAATGAACTGAAAATGGAATAAAGACCTAAATGTAAGATCTAAAACTATGCAACTTTTAGAAGAAAACATAAACAAATAAAAGCATAAATGTTCATGACCTTGGATTAGATAGTGATTTCCTACATATTATATCCAAAGCACAAGCAAATGCAAATCTAAATCAATTTTGATGAGACACCACTTACCCCACTAGGATGACTATAAAAATAAAAAAATTTAAAAAGTAGCAAGTGTTGGCAAAGATGTGGAGAAATTGGAATCCTCACACATTGCTGATGGGAATGTAAAAATGACACAGCTGCTTTGGAAAACAATCTAGCAGTTCCTCAAAAGATCAAACATAGAAATTACCATATAACCCAGCAATTATACTCCTCAGTGTATACCCAATAGAAATGAAACCATGCATCCACACAAAACTTATACACAAATGTTCATAGCAGCATTATTTATAATCGTCCATCAACTGATGAATGGATAGATTGTGGTATATTCCATACAATGGAATATTATTTGGCAATACAAATAAATGATATACTAATATATACTACCACATAGATGAACTCTGAAAATATGATAAATGGAAGAAGCCAGTAACCAAAAGCCACATACTGTCTGATTCCATTTATATGAATTGTCCAGAATAGACAAATCTATACAGACAGGAAGTAGATAGTATTGTCTAGGGCTGGGGGGCAGTGAGGAGTGACTGCCAATCCGTACAAGGTTTCCTTTTGGGGTGATAAAAATCTTCTAAAATTAACTGTGGTGTTGGTTGCACAGCTCTGTGACTATATTAAAAACCATTGAATTGTGTACTTTCAGTTGTGAATTTTGTGCTATTGAGTTATATCTTAGTAAAGTTGTTAAAAAGATGATGCTTTTAAAAATGCAAAAAAATGCGAAAAAAATGCTAAAAAAAGATGGTGTTAATCTACAAACTCAGATCTCATATATGATATTAATGTCAATACCAGCAAAGTCATCAAATAACCCTATAAACTGTATAATTCTCTAAAATACAAAGTACGAAACAGTCCCATGTCATAAAAATCTTAGTTTCAGAGATATTAAAATACAGCCGTGATCACATTGTTAATATGTAGCAGCAGAAAAGTACGGTAGTTCTAAGGCTACATCTTTTACTTGTACTAAATAAGATGTGAATTTTTTTAAAGCACAATATGCTTTTGGGATATCAGACCACAGAAAGCTTTAACCCCGCAACCAATAGAGAAAAAGAAAGAAGAACATATTGAAATTCCTTCGGATGTACCATCTACTTTTTTGCATCTCGATCTCTCCTGGAAACCTCTCACTAAGGTAAGTAACATGCAATTTAGTCCATTTTATTTGCTTGCATATACTCTATAATATTTATGCGTATACATACATATATACACACACTCTAGAAGTAGAGAAGCTCAAATTAACAAAGGACTTTATAATTCATGTATTCATTTAACCAATAAATTATTTCATTGAGAATTATTATGATGCCTGCCTAGGTCAAGCCAGAAATCACAATTTTTGTGAACTCAAGATTGATATTTGTTCTTGTATAAGCATGCCCCAATTTACTGATGGTTTGTATAATAATTATTCATTTGCATAAGCAGTTGCTTGTAAATCAGTAAACTCTCAGGTTAGCCTGGAAAGCTAATTTTAATCCCTAATATAGGTAAAATTCTACATATTTTGCATGTAGTAGGAAAGAGTATTTTAATACCTATGACCAAACAAAACTGAAAGTAATTGAAAGAGAAATTATTTGTACTTTTCTTGAAAGGCAGAGCTATGAAGAAAAAATTTTAATTGAAGAAAAATATGGCTGTGGATGGAATATGTGTGGAAAATATGAATGAGTTGCAGTAATTTGACGACTCTCATTTTTTTAGAATGTCTAGTTCTACTTCCAAACTTAATATTTATTCCCTTATCTTACAAGTATCACTAGAATTACATTAATATGTATTTGCTCCAAATGGAAGAGAGAACACAGAAGGGTGAGACTATTCCAGAAGGAGCTGGGATTAGAAATTAGAAATTAGAAAGACAGGATTAGGAATTTTGTGGGTTAGGATATACCGAGCTGTAAATCATTTAAAAAGAAATGAACAAACAGAAACTTACCAGGGAATCATTGTCAGCATGTGGACAAATATCCTGATGGAGAAATGTGGGGCAGAAACTGTGAGGGAAAAATATGAAGTGTGACAGCTTCTCATTCTGGTACAGATCCAGGGCCACTTCTGGAACTCAGGGGTACGTGTGTCCCCAAGGGGACTCAACAGTGCCTGGCAGATGAAAAGACCCCACACAACTTTCTAGAGCTTCATTTTAGTGAAAGATGTAGGAACTAGGAGACTAAACCATTATTTTATATTAAAACCAAAAAGGATGTATAATGAATTAGAATATACGATATTTTCAGAAATTAAACACATGAGAATGGAATTTGGAAATGAGCCCCTGGACAGGCTCCCTTCAGTCTCAGGGTTTTATTTTTATTTATTTATTTATTTATTTACTTACTTACTTATTTATTAAAATCTTATTTATTTATTTGACAGAGAGAGAGCACGTGAGTGCACAAGCAGGGAGGAGGGGCAGAGGGAGAGGGAGAAGCAGGCTCCCTGGGGAACAGGGAGTTTGACTCAGGGCTCAATGCCAGGACTCTGGTATCATAACCTGAGTCAGAGGCAGACACCCAACCGACTGAGCCACCCAGGCAGCCAGAGTTGCAGGGTTTTAGAAACTGGTTTAGGCACTGTCTATGGAGAAAAGCAACTAGGAATCTGAGGGAGAATGGAAAAGAGAGAAAGGGAGGGAGATGGGAAAGAGCCATCTGGGAGCGGAAAGAAAAAGCAAGAATAAATCACCCACATGATATATAGAAATAATCTTTCTTCTACGTTCTCCCAAAAGTTAAGGCTGTCTAAAGGTGAAACAAGTTTAGACCACTGCCCAACCAAGATCAGCCTGAGTGAAGACGATCTCCTTTACAACACACAAGGTAACTGCATTTGCTTATTAAAATGGCATGTAATAGTTTGAGAATTAGTGATTCCTTACGTCCAGGGTAAGTTACTTGCTAAGATAGTCTGATTTGTAAAAAGAATACAGAAAACCAAGCCCTCCAATATGGAACTTTATAATGGCTATAATAACTATAGGGATACCTGGGTGCCTCGGTCAGGTTAAGCATCCATCTCTTGATATAGGCTCAGGTCATGATCTCAGGTTGTGAGACGGAGCCCTGCCTCAGGCTCCGCACTGGATATGGAGTCTGCTTAAGATTCTCTCTCCGCCTCCCCCCTCACTCCCTCTCAAAAAACAAATACACACACAAAAAACTATAGCCAACACATTAAAACTTCCTATACACACATGCAAAGATTTGACGATAGAATTCAGTTTAGTTTCATAAATATTTATTGAGTATATTTTTGAGAATTTATTACATTAAAAAATTTTACAAAGTTGTGTTTATAAATATGTATGTGCTCAAAGAATAATTCTATAGAATGGAACATATCTCGAGTCTAACAAAGTGAGTTATGAAGTATAAGAAATAAATTACCATTCCCAGTCAGACTATAATAGAAAAATTATTTGTACAGCACCATGACAAAATAGAGAAATAACAATTGCCTTTTAAATCTATCTCAACTCAACCCCTATACCTTTGTTGAAGTGATTAAAGGGTACACATATGAATGTCAAAACTATTAAAATAAAGGTGTGCATGAATATCCCACCCCGAGAGCAATGCACAGTGAAACTGTAGAAGAATCACTAGAAACTGAAGTATTTTCCAAATACTTGCCTTATCCAATGGATTTCCATTTATAAATTGTTGAATGATCAGTTAAATGACAGAATACCTCAGAAAAAAAAAAAAAATATATATATATATATAATGCCCTGCTTGGGCAAAACTCACTTTGAAGCTGTGTGTTTCACAGATACAGCCCAAGACTTCATGCTAAAAAAAAAAAAAAAACAAACAAAAAAAACCAATCACTAAATGTTTATAGACCTTTTCTAAGCAATATTAAAACATGGCATGTTTTTTTATGTATTTGGGCCTGCTTCATTCCAGAAGGAATGGAAGGTGAGTTCTCTCCACTTCTTTATATTCAACTGTCAGCTACAATTTATTGAATTCCAGCCATGAGTTAGGTACTGTGCTAGCTAATACTGCACCTGCTTTCATTCATTTACCAGGTATTTATAAAGTGCTTATTTTATGCTAGGCCCTGGGGGTGCAATGGTATGTAAAACAGATGCTAATGATCATGACAATCCTGCAAACTGGGAATTTTCATTACCATTTTATGATTAAGGTAACCAAGACTGAGAGGTTAATGTAACTTGTAAAGAATAACTCATTAGGGGCTCTTGGGTGGTTCAGTTGGTTGAGTGGCTGCCTTTGACTCAGAGTCCTGGGACTGAGCCCTACGTTGGGCTCCCTGCTCATGGGGAACCTGTGTCTCCCCCTCCCCGTGCTCATGTTCTCTCTCTCAAATAAATAAATCAAATCTTTAAACATAAAAAGAGTAAGTCATTAAATGCCCTACTCTTACTTTTCAATTAATGAAAAAAGATGATCACAAGGATCTTACTGCTTTTATCCAGTTGATAGTAAGGATATCACTATATCTTTTAAAAGTGTGTTTTTTTCCTTATTAACTTTCAACACATTTACTGAGGTATAACTGACATACAATGAAATGTAATGTTTTCAACACAAGGCTATTACATATACATAGGCATATACATACATATACATGTACATATACATATATATGTATATATGTACATACATGTACATATACATGTCTTTGTATGGACATGTGCTTTTATTTGCCTGGGTAAATACCTAGGAATGGGATGATTAAATCATATGGGAGATTATGTTTAATTTTTTAAGAAACTGCCAAAGTGTTTTACAAAGCAGTTATACCATTTTACATTCCAACAAGCAGTGCAGAAGAGTTCCAGTTTTTTCCACATCCTCATGAACAGATGGTATGGCTAGTCTTTTTAACTGAACTATTCTGAAATGGGTGTAACGATATCTCATTTACATTTATCTAATGACTAAAGATGTTGAGCATATTTGCATGTATTTTTTGTCACTCTTATATATATATATCTTTTTTGGTGAAGTGTCCATATCTTTTACTCATTTTTTAGTTGTGCTGTTTGTTTTCTTATTGTTGAGTTTTCAGAGCTCTTAACATATGGCATACTAGTCCTTTATCAGATATGAGATTTGTAAATATTCTCTTGCAGCCTGTGACTTACACTCTGTTAAAATATTAAGTGTCGGGCGCCTGGGTGGCTCAGTCAGTTAAGCATCTGCCTTCGGCTCAGGTCATGATCCCAGGGTCCTGGGGTCAAGCCGCTCATCAGGCTCCCTGCTCAGTGGGGAGCCTGCTTCTCCCTCTCCCTCTGCCTGCCTCTCTGCCTACTTGTGATCTCTCTCCATCTCTCTGTCAACTAAATAAATAAAATCTTTAAAAAATATATTAAGTGTCCTTCTCCTAACACTGTCTTTTGAGAAGCAGAAGTTTTTAATTTTGAGGAAGTCCAGTTTATCAGTTTGTTCTTTTAAGGGTCATGATTCTGGTTTTGAACGTAACCGAAGGTTGGTTTTTTTTTTTTCCCTAGGAGTTTCAGTTTTATAACTAAGTTTATGATCTTCACTGAGATGATTTTTTTCCTATGTACAAATTATGGATCAGAGTTCATTTGTGTGTGGTGTTCCAGCACCAGTGGTTGAAAACACATCCTTTTCCCACTGGATTGCTTTTGCACCTTTGTCAAAAATCACCTGTCCAAATATGTGAGAGTCCATTTCTGACCTCTCTGTTTTGTTCTGTTGATCTGTGTCTATCTTTACACCAATACCACACTGTCTTGGTTACTGTAGCTTTATAATGAGTCTGGAAATTAGCGCTAGTCCTTCAACTTTTTTCTTTTTCAAAGTAGTTTTTGACCATTCTAGTTTTTTTGCTTTCCCATGGGAATTTTGTATCTTTTGCCTTGCACAAGCCAGCTTTGACTTTGATTGGCAAATCAGTATTACAATATCAGTATTACAAGAATTTGGTGTCTGTAAAATAGAATCTTTCAAGTCATTAGTACAGTTTATCTCCCCATCTACTTACGTCATTAATTTCTCAGTGATGTTTTATAGTTTTGAGTGTAGAGGTCTTTCACTTCTTTTGACAGATTTGTCTCTAAGTCTTTCACATTTTTTGGTGCTCTAGTAAATGGTACTTTCAAATTTTTAATTTCTGATTGTTCAAAACCAGTGTATAAGAATACAATTGATTTTGAGTATTGACTTTGTATCCTACAATCTTCCTAAAATCACATTAGTTACAGTGGCTTATTTGTAGATTTATTTGCGTTCTCTATATAGATGATAATGTCATTTGGGTTCTTTACGTAGATGATAATGTCATCTGTAAATAAGGACAGTTTTACTTCTCTTCTGATCTGTATGATTTTTTTCTTACCTGATTACACTGCTAGAAACCTCAGGATGCAAAGTGGTTAGAGAACATTCTTGTGTTATGCCAGATCTTAGGGAGAAAACATTTAGTCTTCCCCCATTAAGTATGATGTTAGCTGTAGGGTTTTTGTAGAGTCCTTTATTATGTTGAAGAAGTTCCCTTCTTTAATACCAATTAATGTTGGATTTTGTCAAAAGATTTTTCTGCATTTTCAGAGATGCCCATATCCTTTTTTCTTTTTAAACTTATTAATATAGTGAATTACTTTGATTAATATCTGAATGTTAAACTAGCCCTGGATTCCTGGGATAAACTCCACTTGGTTGTGACTTAGTAATTGTTTTTTTTTTTTTTTTTTTGACTTAGTAATTGTTATCCCTGAATTTTTAAAGAACAATTTTTATACTGTTATCTCTATACTTACATCTGCATTTATACAAGACATGTATTAACTCTTGCCAAGTGCTAGGCTCTGAGGATATAGCTGTGAAAAAATAATTCCCTTCTTCCATGGAGCTGACCTTCTGGTGTGATAGATTCATATCTATATCCACTTAAGGAAGGACCTATCTAAAGTGAATCTTGAAGCATGACCCAAATGTCATCAAACAGGAATACTCCCCATCAAATGAATGTTCTCTTTCCAGACGAAGTCATTTTGTGGATATTTCTTAGAGAAAGGTATACTGGCTAAATTAGTTCATAAAAGGAATGGACAGATAATTTTTTAGACTCTCAGCTGAGACTGTGGTTGGCTATATCCCTTTCCATATGTTCAGAAGTCCGCGTTGCAGGCAAACCCTCAAGTCCTGGAGAAAATTAAATTTCACTTGGTAATCTCAATGGATCTTGCTAACACATGCCTCTTATCACTAAAGACACTTACTGCAGTCATAACCCGCCTCCTTTGTAGATGGCCAGCTCTCAGAACCTTATTTGAAATCTCATTATGGTGTTTTGAATCCCCTTAGGACACACTGCCAGCTATGCACCTACTCTGACAGACTTGAACCTATTGACTAGAATACACTCATATGTTTCTTGACCACATTTTGTTTATTGACCCTATATTGGTTCTCCTTCAACTTTCCACCAAGAATCCCAAATTCATGCTATTCCACCATCTCGCTCTCTTGAGACTGCTGTCTGGCTCACTGTCTAGTGCTGTGCTGCCACCTAGTGGCTGCCAGCCACATGGCTCTCACCTACCATGTTAGATCTGTAGTAGTCCGTGCCCTTCTGAGCACTCACTTTCAGATGTTCTTTTTGTTTATTCTGTTACAGAAGACTTTGCTCTAAATGTTTTTGGAATTCCTATTTTGGAATTGCCTTCAGAGCCTCCGTTATATTCTTATTCTTATATTATTTACACTGCGGCATAGTAGTTAAGGATGTGGATTCGCGAGTTTGGGTTTAAATCCCAAAGCCACCATTTATGATTTGCCCAGGTCAAATTACTGTACCTCTCTGTGCCTACCTGTTTGAAGAGAGAGATGTGAAGATAAGGGAAGTAAATAATGAAGGTAACTACCTCATGGAGTACTGTGAAGATAAAATGAGTTAACACACAGACAGCTCTAAGAAGAGCTCTTTTGTCATTCTTAAAAGAGAATTAGTGCTTAAACCGCTCAGGAGTTACTGCGAGGATGGAGTTTAACGGGGCATGGCCAGCACACAGTTGAGTACGTGGCATGTAGTCAGGTAGTAAGGATTTAGTAAATGTTAGCTGCTGTTAAAATCCCAGACCCTGATGATGGAAATCCACGGATGGATTCTATGAGGATAATGATGAATTTAATAAATATGCAGGATATTCCATTCAAGTCTGAGTAAACACAATTTACTCACAGATGATCACATATTTCTCTGGCCTCGTTCTCTTTAACTCCACTGCAGTAAACACTATCAACTAAGCCCCTTTTCTCAGAGCTCCTGCCTTGGCTTTTGTGGTTTTCCTGATATTATTCAGTTTCTCTCCTCAGTCTTCTTTCCCTGCTGCCTTCTCATCATGAATGTACCTCAGACTCTAACTTCAGCAGTGTGCTTTCCTCGTTGCTCACCCCTGTTGGTAACTTGGTCCCCTCTTACTCTGTTGAGAATCCTCCACCTCGCCTCTTGCTATCTCCTGGGTTTGAACCCAATCTAGTCCCTCAACGTCAGTGTGTCCAGAACAGAATTCGAGTCGTCCCTGTCTCTCTCCTCAGGTCCCTACATCCGATCTCTCACTTAGGATAACTAGGTCTTCCTTTACAGCACATCTCACATTTGCCTCTTCCTTTGCATCACCTGTACTGACTCCTGGATCAGGCTCTTGGCTCCCCTTTTTAGACCAGAGGGCTCCAAACTCTTCCATCTTGCACAACTCAGGAAACACAAATTTTTTTAACACATATTCCCAATGAGCATGTATTTATCTACAAATTATATGCATGTTCTACTCTACTAAGATGATATACTCTACTGACACTAATATATTAATGTATATCATTTAAAAAGAGAAAAACACATTGAAATGAGAGTGAAGAATTTGACATAAATAATATCATTTTGTAAGAAAAATATTGGGATGCCTGGGTGGCTCAGGTGGTTAAGGCTCTGCCTTCAGCTCAGGTCAAGATCTCCAGGTCCTGGGAGTCTCCATCTCCCTCTCCCTCTCCCCGCTGCTTGTGCTCTGTCTCTCTCTCTCTCAAATGAGTAAATAAAATCTTAAAAAAAAAAAAAAAAGAACAATATGATTAAATGTACCTAGTTTTTGTTTTTTTTTTTGAAAATTTTATTGACACTTTGTAATACAGGTATTTAAAAGTCTGGTTTCATGTTTGGCTTATTTCAATACTTGTTTTTGATGTCTTACTTATTGGGAAAGGATCTACAGGCCCAAAGCATGTAGATCTCTAATAAAGGGAGTGCCGGTTGGTTGTACCAACAAAGTCATAATTGTTTTTTTTTTTTTAAAGAGTGTATCTATCTATTTGGGAGTGATAGGGTGAGCGGCAGGCAGAGGGAGAGGGAGAAGCAGGCTTCCCACTGAGCAGGGAGCCCAATGAAGGGCTCGACCCCAGGACGCTGGGATCATGCATGACCTGAGCCGAAGGCAGACACTGAACCGACTGAACCACCCAGGTGCAACTCATAATTGTTTTTTTACTTTTGTCCATAATTATGCTATATTTTTTAAAAAATGGAATGCATATTTTTAGTAGACCTCAGGTTTTTTCTATTTTAGTTTTCATTTATATGTTTGTTTGTTGGTTTTTACATTTGTTTGTTTGTTTTCCCATGGATGACATAACCTAGATGATGATATATTGAAATGTGGTGAGTAGGGCTCCCAGAAATTTAATATCACATTTTTTTAAAACTAATAAGTGACCTGGGAATATGCCCAAGATAATATCTTTGAGAGAACAGAAAAGCATGATAGAAAGCTAAAAGACCCAATTAAAAGAAAATCTTTATATATTCACAGAATATATATATACACACACACAGAAATGTAATTATAGGGAAATATTTTAATAGTAGTTATCTCTGAGAAATATGATAATGGATGATTTTTGTTATTTTCCTCATGCTTTTCACTATTTTCCAAAGCTTCAGTAAATAGCATGTATTAATTTTAGCTCACAAAAAGACGTCTGTTTTAAAACAAGATGACATCAGATACTTTTAAAAACAAAGAATTTCCGGATGGTATTTGAATTTTAGCTCTCAGATTAACTATGCTCTGTTTGCATGTATAGTTACAGCTACAACATAGTACAATCACTGATGTTCTTAAGGAATAAACTTGAACTAATCAGATAACTTTAAATTATGTTCCATGCATGTGCCTTATGAAAAACAAGTAATACATTTTAGATGGATTTATTTTTTTAGAAGTTAGATTATTTCTGACACTGAAAAGGCTAATCTTGAATTATTTGAAAAATTTGCATATGATGCCAACTGAATAAAAATGACATGAGTTTCTAATTAGAGAATCTTACTGAGACTATCAAGAGTAATGTAATCCAGAGGATATATTTCATGTCCAATTTTTACTGTAAATGATTCAGAAATGATATAAATAACGTAGAACTGGTTTTTAAACTGTGTGCCATGGAACTTTTTAGAGCCCCTGACAGGAGGTGGATGGGTCTCCCCCTTCCCACCAGGGAACACTTTAATCATGGCAAGGCAGGTTTTGATCAATTTTACATGCAAGGTTTCCTGCATATGCTTTAGTTTGAAAAAAAGCGTTCTACTGCTAAATTAGAAGTCTAAAGATGTTTATACTTATGCCTACCACACTGGGAAGGGAATGGAGCAGATGTGTGTAGCAAGGGACAGAAAAAATAAACTATCCATATTTTAAGAGGTGTTTCACTGTAAATATGTGCTTCTTCTATTCATATTCCTCTGAAAGACAAAATATTAACCCAGAGCAAAGCTGTGAAGGCAGGAGAGATGGACCCATACCACAATCTGGAAGCTGGGTTGGCCAATCCTCTCAAGCCAATAGAGGACTTCTGCACAAAGTTCTTTGTGGGAACAGAGGTGAGTTAGAATTATTGCTCTTTTATATATACCTTATATATACAGTCTTTATATATACGTGTGTATATACATATATACACATACATATATAGAGTCTTCATTATGTATATATTCTTTTTTTTTTAAAGATTTTATTTATTTATTTGACAGAGAGAGAGATCACAAGTAGGCAGAGAGGCAGACAGAGAGAGAAGGGGAAGCAGGCTCCTTGCTGAGCAGAGAGCCTGATGCGGGGCTTGATCCCAGGACTCTGAGATCATGACCCTAGCCGAAGGCAGAGGCTTTAACCCACTGAGCCACCCAGGCACCCCTTTTATGTATATATTCTTAATTTTAGCTTTATTGAGACATAATTGACATATAAAATTTAAGATATTTAAAGTGTACATCACGATGATTTCATGCATGTATGCATTGTGGAAGACTTTCCCCCATCTAATTAATTAACACATCCATCACCTCACATATTTATCTTTGTGCATGTGTGTGTGATAACGTTTAAGTTATACTCTCTTAGCAAATTTCAATTATATAGTGTTATACTGCAGTCACCATGTTTTCTATTATATCCTCAGAACTCACTAATCTTACAACTGAATGTCTGTACCCTTTTACCAGCCTCTTCCTATTTCTCCCACCCCCCACCCCTACCCTGGCAACCACTTTTCTATTCTGTTTCATTACAATCTCCACTGTACATTTGCTTTATGAAGATTTATAATATATTTATACCATTCCCATATTTTAATATACTCATTTGCATTGGATTTTTTTTATCTTTTTTTTTTTAAGACTTTATTTTTTTGACAGAGAAAAACACAGCGAGAGAGGGAACACAAGCAGAGGGAATGGGAGAGGGAAAAGCAGGCTTCCCGCCAAGCAGGGAGCCCGATGTGGGGCTCGATCCCAGGACCCTGAGATCATGACCTGAGCCGAAGGCAGACGTTTAATGACTGAGCCACCCAGGTGCCCCGGATTTTTTTTATCTTGATAATTCATAGATTCATATTTAAAATGTTTCTGATGAATGTGAAAAAAAATCTATAAAATTCAGTATAACCCTCTTTACTAATGATTTACTGATCAACCTGCAAATATTTATTGAACACCCACTCCATATAGAAGAAACCATGCTAAGTATTAGAGATCTACTAAGAAAATATATTGCTTTGTTAGCTAGCAAAATGTAGTAGCAAAACTCACTCAATTCAAAAGATAAGTAACAACTGGATATAATAATGATAATGGCTGCCATTTTTTGGCACCTACTGTAATAACCAAAGTGAGCTTACATTTATTGGACATTTTCTTTTTTTTTATTGGACATTTTCTATATAGCAAGGTCAGTGCCAGGTATTTGTTCCAAATTATCTCATTTAATCCTAATAATCTGGGGCGCCTGGACGGCTCAATCATTGGGCATCCGCTTTTGGGCTCAGGTCATGATCCCAGGGTCCTGGGATCAAGCCCCACATCAGGCTCCCTGCTCAGTGGGAAGCCTACTTCTCCCTCTCCCACTCCCCCTGCTTATGGTTCTCTCTCTCACTATGTCTCTCTCTGTCAAGTAAATGAATAAAATCTTTTAAAAAATCCTAATAATCTTGTATGGATTAATCTTCACTTTACAGATGAAAAAATGAGGCTCAGAACTTTATCTACAGACATACAGAGACAGAGATGCCTTTCATTCGTAACTCTATTTCCCTGAAATAGAGGGCTTTCCCCCCAAGCCATTCTACCATAGAAAGATGCCATAGCTTGGTCTCACTGGAATACACTCTGCATTCACACTGTAGTATTATGAGGGGATTAGCTAATTACACCAGTTCTTAAGAGCATACTGGCCACCAGGCACAGCACTAGGCCCTGGATCAGACATGAATCAACGGCGCAGTCCCTGTCCTCAGGGCACTCACAGCCTAGTTAAGGAGCAGAAACATTAAGAGCATTATCCATGCCAGTGCCCATCCAGAAGCCACAGGGGCAAGATGGGGGAGGTTGGGGAGTGCAGACCGTTAGCTGGCTGGACTTTGCAGGTCGCGGAGGCATCTGAAAGATCAGAGTACAATTCTCAGCAGAAGTAACAGCCTGAACAATACTTTGGAATTATGGAAGCCTGGGAATTGCCTGGAGACAGTGGAATCATTTGTGCAAGAGGGAATGCTACACCTTCAATGCTGGATTGAGATCCAACCAAAGAGCCTTTCCTGCCATGTTAGGGAATGTGAATTACATTTGGTAAGCAATGAGGCACTTACCAAACAGATACTTGTTTTATAACTTGGGCTTTCAATTTTTTATAACTTAGGCTTCTAATTTTTTTTAATTCTGGAAAAATATAAACAAGTTACTTTCTTAACAAATTTGAAGTGTATAATCCAGTGCTATTAGATACAGCCATATGGTTGAACAACACTCCTGGCCATCTATCTCCAGAATGTTTTCATCATTCCAAACTGAAATTCTGTACCCATTAAAACAATAACTCACCATTCCTTCCTGCCCCCAGCCCATGGCAACCACCATTCTACTTGAATTTGACTATTCTAGGTACCTCATGTAAGTAGAATCATACAATATTTGTCTCTGTGCACACCAGAGTTTTTAAAGCAGAGGGGTGACAGATTTAGATAGATGAATGATCGCAAGATCTTAAAACAGAAATTAAAGTATGACCCTTGTGCTTAAACTCTTCAGTGACAATTCAAAGATGAATAAAATCCAGACTCCACATTGTGGCCTAGAAGATTCTGTATAATTTGGCTCTTTCTTCTCTCTCCACCCCCATCTGCACCAATCTCCCTCTCTCCTTCTAGCTGCTTTGATTTTTGTCTTTCTTTTTCTACCCCAAACTCTTTCCTGCCTTTCGAGCCCTTGCCCTCCTTAGAATTAATTTCATCCATCATTCAACAGATATTTATTGAGCATGTACTATATGCCAGGCACTGTTTGGCCCAGGGAATAGAGACAAAATTCCCCCCCATCATGGGCTGACATCCCAGTGGAATGCTCTTCTACCAACACCTGACATGGCTGATCCGTCTCCCTTGGTTAGAGAGAATAAGGGAGACCTCTCTGGATTTTAGACTGGCTACTGCAGGGCTGAAGTGGGAGGGAGTAGAGCCAGGAAGGCGGACAGGAAGGTAGGCAGTGATTTCAAGTGGGCCAACCCAGAGATGAAGAGGGTATGAGCAGTGGGGCCAAGAATGTCAACATGGGGAAGAGGAGGAGAATTCTCAGCACAGGGTAACTGGATGGAGAAGGTCGGGAAGGTTCCCAGCTAGGTGGCTGCTGATAGAATGGGCACTCAACAAGTGTTTATGAACCTGGTTCAAGCTAATCCTCTTTGACTTGGTTCTGTTTGGTGTTGCACGTATCTGTTGTGAGACATTAGTGACTCTCACGGGACTCTGGTGGAGGCTGGGCCACATACAGATAGTTCCTAAAAGGGTGGCAAACACCCTGTGCTCACTCAGTGATAAGGGCGGGTGAGGCGCCACAGCCAAAGGCAAGGTGTGCGCAGTGGATGCGGGCGGATCTGTCTGCTCCCTCGGACTCTGGTCACCATGAGTGGAGAGTGGAGGGAGGGCTTGCCCTCTGAGTCTGAATTTCCAACACCAAACACAGTCCTTGTTTGTTCCGTGTGTTCATGAATAAAAGCACAGATGAGTGAATGAGTGGGCGTCGGCCAGATGTTTTCCCTTGTCCTCTCCCTTGCCTACACATCCGAGATCATCCTCCCAGGCCTCTCAACTCCTCTTTTTATACATCCTCCTCTGTGTTTTCCCAGAGAGAAAAACACTGGAATTAGCAGCTGGCATCTGGGTGACCCTGAATAAGTCATTAAACCTCTCTGAGTCTCCGTGTTCCCTCTATTAGATGGGTCGTGGGACTAAAGGCTTTCTCTAAACCTCTCCTATCTCTGCTGTTTGCGGGTTCTGCATCTTTTCCCCGTGTGTGCCTGTTTCTGCCCCTTTACACCAGGTCCCCCTGCCTTCCCCTCTCCCTACAGTGGCCATAAGGAGAGCAGGAATATATATCACTAGTTATGTTATTTAAATAGAACTTGGTTTCCTGTTCTCAACTTTAAAGGTAATGCTACCATATTATCAATTTACATTCCCCTTTTCTCTCTTACTCCACAAATATTTTTAAGTACTGACTTTTTATCATGCTGAGAACAAATCACTGAAGAAATAGGATGGGTTCCCTTCCTGGAGCTTTTGGTCCATTGGGACAATTTCCTATTTACAAAAAATTTAGAAACCCAGCAGTTGGAACTCGTGTACATAGATTATCTCCATAAATGCCTGTGTTTTCCACGTTACTATGTGTACATAAAAATTCAACAAATTCATTTTTTGTTCAATATAAAATCAAGTAATCATTTTGAGCCTTCCCTGTCTCCTCCCACCCCACCGTATCAAGTTATCATTTGACTGAGTTAACCTGTTTCTTTGTGCTTGTTTGGGTTACAGTCTTAGTACATGCATATGAGGTCTTTAGTCCCTTAAGTTGTCATTGTACTCATCAGAAACCTGTAATATTTTCAGGAAGGTGGAGTGATATACACAGATTGGAAAATGGAAAGAGACCCTGAAACTGGCCGATTGATGAGTAAGTTTTGATGATTGCTCTGTTATGAGTAAGTTATTCCTTTTTTTTTTTTTTTTTAAGATTTTACCTACTTGAGAGAAAGAGGAGAGAGGAGAACAAGAAGGGGGAGGAGCAGAGACAGAGAGAAGCAGACTCCCCCACCAAGCAGGGAGGAGTCCACAGGGAGCCCGCCACAGGGCTCGATCCCAGGACCCTGAGATCATGACCTGAGCCACGGACACTTAAATGACTGAGCCACCCAGGTGCACCTAAGTTATTCCTTTTTACAAAGTGCTGAGTGACTCTGGCCTTGCTGATGGGAGGGAAGGCACTTAAGGTCCTGTCTCTGCACTTACTCAAAGTGAGGGCCTCAGACAGCAGCACTTGGGACCCCGTTAGAAATGCAGAATCTTGGACCCGACCCCAAGCCTGCTGAATATCAGAATATGGATTTTTAATAAGATTCACCTGGTGATTTGTTTTCACCACCACCCCCCAATTTGAGGAGTACTGATCTATTGATGCTTAAATGACTAAGATAGTTGGACAATTAAATTTAAAAAAAAATGTATTTCAATAATTCAATAATTTGGTAACTCATCTAAATGAAAAATATTAATGCAAATTATAAACTAAATTTACAATGATCTTGATGAAATCAGAACAGTATGGAGAAGTAGCTACAGGACCTTCCTCTAGGGCTGGGACTGGTGTCCACACTCTGCGCAGCTGAGCAGGGGTGTGGGGATCACACCCGGCTGGGAGCAGGAATCAAGAGTTCAGGCTCCCTAATAAGCTAAGCTCCATGTCAAAGCTTGGAGCCCTAAGGTTCAACTATGATTACAGCTGCTTACTTTCAAGCTTTGGATTTGATCATGGCATGAAAATGTATTTGAGCCACACTTCACAATGTGGAATCGACGGTAAGCACAGGAAGAGGCTGCTGCTGGGACAGCTAGCATACCGTGGAGCAGTGAGGTGGAGCGGCCAGGCTAGGTTTGCAGAAGGGGAGCTGATCTTAGGACAAGCGGGCATGGGAGTGACTGATCGGGGTCAGAGGTCAGAGATAGAGCCTGCAGGGGACCACTGCTGGGTCTCAGCTCTCTGCCTCAAACTTCACCACCTCCACTTCTATCTACTGAGTCTGGCTCTGCAGACTGGAGTCTGCCTTAGACCCAGGAAGGCGTGCTTTCTCAGCATTGCCTCCAGGGCAGCCATATTAATCTGGAAACGAAAGCACTCCTAGTTTTCTGACATAGAACCTCTGACCAGAAACCCAAATGTGCGTTATTGCTAAGAGGAGCGCATTGAGAGAAAATTAGATGTGATCTAAGGTAAGGTCAAGTGCTTGCAGAACTGACACTGGTTTTCTACTTTCCATTCATTTCAAATTCCAGGATTTAAAAGTTGAACTCAAAATTATATATTGGATATAATGAATTACATTCAGCTACTCTTATGCTTATTCATGTATCTGTTTATTCAATAATTCATGAGTATTAATTGTGCATGGACTGCATGCACCTGGCAGCTGTCTCCACTGTACCGCTGGGACACAAGATGAGACCCTGATGCCATGACTTGGTTACACCGGTTCTTCCTGGGCTCAGAGATGTTCTTGGGGCCTTACCATGGTGCCAGCTTCCTAAACTGCTTTTGAGGCAGACCCTGACAAACAGGTTTAGTTATTTATTTTAAATTTTATTCCATTTATAGAATAACCAATGACAATAAACTTAAAAACCAAGAGCTTTATGACTGAAACTCACTAATGTTGTTTGTTTGGTTGTTGTTGTTGTTGTTGTTGTTGTTGTTTGAGAGAGAGCAAGAGAGCATGAGCAGGGGGCAGAGACAGGCAGAAGGAAATGGAGACAGAGAATCTTAAGCAAGCTCCATACCTAGCATGGAGCCCAACAGAGGACTTAGTCTCAAGACCCTGAGATCATGACCTGAGACGAAATCAAGAGTTGGGCGCTTCGCTGACTGAGCCACCCAGGCAACCCTTGTTCTTTCTTTCTTACTTTCATTCATTCATCAAACCATTATTGAGAATCTATTCTGTGCCAAGCACTAGGGATATAAAGATGAACAAGATATTATCCTCCCCCAAAGGAGTTCCATGATCTATTAGAAAAGTCAAACACATAAACAAATGAGGACATTACACTGTCATTAGTACTATGGCTAGAAACAAACACAAAGTGACATGGGAAACCAGGAAGGGACCAACTCTCTTGAGTTATTAAGAAAGGGCCCTACTGAAGAGAGATACAGTTGAGCTGCATCTTGAAGAGTGGATTGCAACTTTGCAATTGGAGAAAGACATGCCAGCTAGAAGGAATAATAAAAGCAAAAACATGGAAACCCAAAAAAGCAGTGGACAATTAAGAGACAAGGAGCTCTCCTAGCTAAAGCATAGCAATAGAGAGCACAGCAGGAGAGGTGCCAGGAAGGACAACTGGGTCCAAATGGCTAAGAGCCTTGAGTGCCTACTAAGCTTTGAACCTTATCCTAGTGCCACCGATATAATCAGAATATCACTCTGGCAGGAGAGCCGGGGCTGGATTAATTTATTGGTGGGACTTACAATGGAAATAGGATAACAACTTATATCTAGATGAGAGATGGAGAGGACTCAGTGTAGGCATGGTGACAGGGATGTACAACAGAGGAAATATGAGAGAGACTTATCAGTCAACATGCCAGGATTCTTTGACGAATGGGATGTAGGTTGGTAAAGAAGAAGAAATGTTGCTTTTAATTTCTTGGCGTTTGGTTCATTGCAAAAAACAAAACAAAACAAACAAACGAAATAGCTATAACCACTTACTAAAAGGATACGTTAAAATCATCATAATACTTAAAAATACTTTAAAATCATCAGTCAAGCATTTTGCAACCTAGAAAGCCAAACAATACTGTTATTCCCATTGGATAATGGCCAAAGCTCAGAGAAAGTCGATGTTTAGACCCTCTAAACTGTGTACTGCTTGCCCTAATTATATCCATGAACTGGCAATGTTTTCTTTGAGAGCTACCAGTCTAATGCTTTTCGTAAACACCATGGAGCGTACCTGAGTCGAGATCAGGCAATTACTGGAATGCAATCCTTCTTGATTTCCTAGGGACCCCATGTGCTTATCGACAACAAGGCAGAAGGAGAATTTCCTCCTCTAAGAAAAAGCTTCTGAAAGACAGTACCCTGAATGAGATCTATGTGATAAAGGAGGCTAAATCAATCAAAATTTCCAGATGATTGAAGTGACAAGCCAAGAAATGAGGGCTGAATGATGACGATTGATATAATTACTTCATGTATTTTGCTCACAAATCAGCACATGTCATGCATCATGCACTCTTCCAAGTACTTTCCATGGATTAGCTCATTTAATCCTCACAGCAACCCTGGAGGGTAGCTACCAGCATTGCCAGGGTTTGAACCTAAGCCGTTTGCACTCTTAATCACATCACTATACTGAATCCTCCATTAGATAATGATTCTGGAAACTACTTCTTTGTTTATTGTAACTTTCTCATAGCAACTTGGCCTGAGGCCTCTGCTACCCTATTTAATAACTTAAGGACAGCTCTATCCATTGTTAGATGGAAATAAAGGTCCCTAAAGGACAAGAGGAAGGAAAAGATATGGGCTGAGAACATCTAACATGTTATTTTAAAGTATAAATCTTGGTGGTTGTTGATCTTGCTATCACTGGTAATCATTACATTCTGCAGGAGGGCTTCCAGACTCATGAAAGGCCCTGCTCACCAGAGTGAGTGCTGTCTAGGGAAGCCCCACTACATAGAAAGGGAAAACCAGGCTCTGAGAAACAACAGTGGCAACAAGAAGAAAGCTGCTGGTTTCCAGGGCTTTCCTGACTTCCCAGGAATCTTCCAGATTGTTTCAAGATGGCCTTAGACGTATGTCTCCTATGCTATCTTCAGGATAGGGCTTCAGTTGGAGGAAAATTAGTCTTTTTTTTTTTTTTAATCCAAGAAAGGTACATTTAAATTTTTTGTTTATTTTTACTTTAAAAAAATTTTTAAATTGTGATAAAATATACATAAATGTGAAATGAACCATCTTAACCATTTTTAAGTGTATAATTCTGTACTATTAAAGTACATTCACATTGTCATGCAACCTATCGCCAAGACTGTTTCCATTTTGCAAAACTGAAACTGCATCAGTTGAACACTAGCTCCCTGTTCCCCTCTACTCGCAGCATCTGGCAACCACTATTTACTTTCTATCTCTCTGAATGTGACCACTGTAGATACCTCATATAAGTGGATTTTTTCTGTTTGATATCCCATTGGGGTTCTGAGAGGGAAAAAAAATCTAGCTTTTACATAGCTATCAAAATTATGGGATTCACAATAAGTTCATGGTTTGGATATAAGATAGCCAGATATTATGGTTTGGACTAGATAGCACATATCTTTATGGCCATCCCTGAGGTGGGCATGGGCAGCAAAGAGTAGGGAGCAGCCAGCTCTGCAACTAGGTCTGGGGTAGAGAAGACCCAAGCAATGGTGCAGTAGACAGCCTAGGGGAAAGGAGGTCCCACAGGCTGGAGCAGAGACTAAAGAGATCTCTTGATCTTAACATCCAAACCTGACTTCCCCAGTCTTCCCAGCTGCAATAAATGGAAACTCCATGGAGTCAGCTGCTCCTACCAGAACCTATCATTCTCCACCTTCCTATTCAAGGCATCTGTAAGTATTGTCAATTCCAGCTTGCAAATATTTCATGATCATCTACTTTTGTCCATTGTACCTTCAACCCAGCTACCATGCTTTCTTACCAGAACTACCTCCTAGGGTGTCTCCTCTTTTCTTTTACCTCTTTCTAATTCGTTCTCTTCACAGCAGTCAGAGAATCTTTAGAAATCAGTCAGATTGCCTTCTGGCCTAAAGGACTCATTGAAACACCTCATGTGGAGAATATAATCTAAACTCCTTTCCTACAATGCCCGGTGTGGTCTGAGCCCTCCTGGTCCCCATCTGTTTCACATGTCTCATGCCGGGATTACCAGAGTTCGGTCTTATTTCCTTCCTCAAATTTATAAAGGCACTAAGCACTTCTCTCCACAGGACTTTGGTTTGTATTGTTCCCTCTGTCTGGACTACTCCTCCACATTAAAATGTTCCCACACCAAAGTGCTACTTTGGACTAAATGTCTCATCTTCAGAGAAGCCTTGTCTGACCATTCAGTCTAAATTATGGATGTCCCTTGTTACTTTTTCTTGTAGTTTTTCGCACCGTAACACTTTTAACATTTTTTTATTATATACTTTGGGATTTGTTTATTGGATATTGGATTCTTTATCGGGTATCTGTCTGTCCCATTAGACTATAAGCTCCATGAGGGCAGGATTATGTTCATTTACTAACCATTGTTTACCCAGACACCTATAGTACCTATAGATACATATAGGCAATCCACAAATATTTTTTGACCAACCAAATGAGTTAATGAGTGAGTAAATGAATAAGAACATGAAGTATTCCTTTGAGCCAGAAAAATGGCCTTGATGGAAATTCTCTGGACGTTCCATAAAAAGAGGAAGAGCTGTCCCTTGACAGACTCATTTACCTCAACTGACCTCTTGTTGTCTATGCTTGGATCCCATTAATCATGACCCAACCTCCACTGGAATTCTGCCCATTCTTCATGCAGGAATATAAACACTATTATTAAAGATGAAATGGCCTTTTCCATCCCAACAGCAAAGAAGCCAGTGAGCCTCTACACTGTCCATGATGGAACTGTCCACACTGTTCAGAGGTCACCTTTTTACAAGGACATTATCCTCACCATTGGGGGATGGAACGTGGCCATCTGGAAAGAAGGTGTTACGGTGAGCTGCCTGCAAAATGGAAGAGTGGGTGTGTAGTCCTTTGTTACTGAGGAAGACAATGGGAACAACAGACTGTTCTGACATAACAGTACCTTGGGGACACTTTTTAGAGAAATTAGAACAGATGGCTTGTGTTCCAGCTTGCCAGCAGACTGTATGCCTTTTGAAAACACAACCATTTGCCTTTCTTCCCTGAGGGAAGGAAACAATATTTACAAGTCTCTTGCTCTCCAACACCTAATAGTCTTTTCTTCAAAATCTGTCTTGTGGGCAGTTGATTTGCTTTATGTTTTTTTCCTCCCCTTAAAATGTACGATGGGATGCTGGTTACTATGAAGCTCAAGGAGAAGCTCTGGGTCTGTCACCTTTGCACCAGGAATATGTCTACAGCTTCAGAAAGTGGGAGTAAGGAAGCTAATGGGTCCATTGCCAAGAGACCAGAGACACGCATGGGCTACAGTTAGGCCGTGGGGGGACTCTGGCAGTCAGGATTAGGAGAGGGCCTGGTTCCAGGCAAATAGAAGCTAAACTGCCAAAAACTGGAAAGACTGATAAAATCCAATAAAGCAAGGGTGTGGGGAAATCAGCATGACAGGTCCCTTTGGTATGCAATTTAAGATGATCAAAATCTGAAATATATATCTATTTCATAGCTGTAATACATACTTCTTTGAAAAAGTAATATGTGTATTTATATATATAACATTTATATAAATATATATTCTTTGAATAAAATGAATAAAAATATATGTATATTCTTCAATAAAGAATATATATATTCTTTAAATAAAGTGATTTTATATGTGTGTGTGTGTGTATATATATATATATATATATATATATATTCATATTCTGGGACTCTAACTTACACAGATACTTGTGTGAATTTATGTACAAGTTTGTCATTGAAACAATTGGAAACTACTAAAAGTGCCCATCCACAAAAGGACTTCTACTTTATACCAATGTACTTCAGTATGTCTTGATTTTTTTTTAGAGTGAATAAGTATCAGTTTTGTTGTTAAAGAAAAATAAAATTAGGCAAGATTGTCCATAGACCATTCAGGGGCTAAGAACCTGGTTATCACAGAAATGGAAGGAGCTGGGCCAGGTGTGCAAGAGCAGGATAAGGAGTCCATGAATCTGAGACATTCTTCATTCCCCACAGGGGAATGCTTGTTTCTCATGCATGTCTCAGAGGGTAGGAAACAGCTCCACAGTTTAGTTTAGTCTCTGCAGTTATAAGGAGATAAATGAGTACACCTGCTTGTCAGGTGGAGCATGACAGTAAGAAGAGAGCACATTTTGGTCTTTTCTCTCTCTATCAAAACCTCCCAAAGTGGGCAAATTACCCCATGGTAAAGAAAAGAGAAGCTGATCTTGTAATGCTTTGCTGGTCCAAAATCTCTTCCAAACAATATTTACAAGCCATTGGATGCAGCTCACAGCTGGAATTGACTTTTTATTTGCTTTTTTTTCCTGGCTGCCAGAGTTGTCTCCATGGGAAATAGACACCTGACAGCAAAATTAAAGTAGGGGTAAAATTTCCTTTTAATCTTTACTTATCTAACATCCACCAATCTCCAACTCGACTAGAAGGTTTGATCTTTTCTAAAAAGCATCTAAAATAAGGGGGGAAATGTTATTAAAAACACAGGAAAGAAAAGAGTTGGCGTTAAATAAAATCCTACAAGAAAAAGAATTAAGACTTTAGAGTGGGCATATTGTGCTAGTCCATGATCATAGCCATTTGAGTTGTAATTAAAGAAAATCATTGTGAATATACCTCAGGTAATAACAAAAGTTTTCATGTGTC
The DNA here is from genome assembly GCA_028534135.1 of Potos flavus. Taxonomy (NCBI): domain Eukaryota; kingdom Metazoa; phylum Chordata; class Mammalia; order Carnivora; family Procyonidae; genus Potos; species Potos flavus. Next base: position 102,722,319 of record CM052900.1, on the reverse strand, counting down.
CTTTTAACAATTTGTTTAAAGACTGGACCCCTCCTTCAGTCATCCTGTGCACCAAAAAGGTACACCGCAGGCCACTGGTCCCTGACAAGGCCTGGAGTTTTCTACATTGGCCGAGAAGATGGATACATCGACATCTGGGATCTTCTGGAGAAAACTCATGAGCCAGCCCTGTCACAAAACATCTGCATTACTATGATCACCTACATCAAACCGTGGACCTTCTCTGGTGTGTTAATTCTAATTCAGTGACCTAAGTTATTTTGTTTTGGTGGGGGTAACTCAGGAACATTTTGACATTCATCTGGAAAGTCTCCGATATATTTTTCTCAAGTTTTGCCCATCCCATCCAATCCTTTCTCTTCCCTTCCTTCTCCTTCCTTCCCCTTCCTTCTTGCACGCAAACTTTGGGTACAACTTGAGTTTCTCTCATTATTTTCTTTATCGACAATTATTTCTGAGGCGTAGTTAGTATGACAAGCAGAGGCGGATTTTGAACAAACCACACAATGAAAGGCACCCGCCTCATCTTCTCCAGGTCAGACAGGGTGATCCCTAAATCTTGGTACCTTTTGCTGCTTCTTTCCCAAATAGAGTAATTCTTATATCTTTAATTTTTCGTTATGTCGCAAATTTTCAATATCTTATCATTTTTGTGGCTTTTCCCTGGACAGTATCAACAATTCTTTTCATGAGATGAAATGACCCTCTGGGGTCATTTATCTATTTAAACTTTTAACTTTTGAACTAATTATGAGGGGGAAAAAAACAACATATAACAAAGCAAGCAGAAATTCAAGGATGTGTCCTTGGAAAAGTAATTTATATCCTTCGTCCCAATTTCTCTGTTTTACCCAAGCACTACTTTCTATGTAAACCCAGTATATTTGCCTCTTTTAAAAGAAGTTTCCCTTTGTTTCCAAAGGTATGCAGGCATAAAATTGTCTTCCTATCCTTTTCTGTCTCAGAAACATTATGTTTAGAAATTCAGTCTTCAGAATTTCTAGTGTCACAGTCTGGCTACCGCTTAACCTTACGTGTGACCAAGTGTGGGTTTTTTTCCATCTTTGCTACAAAACATTGCTTTTGTATACATCCAGAGATTATGAGTCTAGGATTTAACAATTTAAACCAAATCTTCTGAAAATGAGAAAGGAAAAAAACCATATGATAAGCTAGAAAATGAAAATTCTTAAACACATTTGTGTTTTATATCCATTTTCAACGATCAAAAGAAGCAATCTGTTTTTATAATAAGAAAATGGTTCTGGCTGTGTCTTTGAAATTCATCTGGGTAATGGTATCCTTCAGCCCTTACTAAGTCTTTGGTGAACACTGGCTTCATAATTTTTCTTTGAAAATCTTTCCCTGTGTTATCCCCACTTTCTTCTCAAATCTGCCCAGTGGCCCAGCCACACAGAGGGTTAACCTCAGCTAGGAGCCACACTCCCTACATGAGCACCAAGAAGACAAGATTTGAGGTGGGCAGGGTGGCTGATAAAGCCTCAGGGTCTTGGCTTTCATTTCATCAACTGGAAAAAATGATTTTTACATACTAGCTAATATTGTCATCAGTCATGAATGTCTAATGAAGATGCGAAGATCATCATAACCACAGCAGGTCTTTTGGGAGATCACAAAACAAAACCACATTTTATGTTTAACCTCCAGGGTGACTTTCTGTTTTCCCCCCCATTTTTTGGATCTTTCAGCTAAGCAGCAATTTATAGCCATAGCTGATTATTATGGAACACTGCATATATTGGAAATTCCATGGACATTAAGTCACCCTTCCACCAATGAGGTCAGTACCTTTTGGCTCTGAGAGTTTATATGACCAGATATTACTGAGGCGCGTTTTAAAAGTGTGTTCAGAAATGACAGCACTTTTGCTCTGTAAGAAAACAAAAGAATCCTACAATCCCAAATAAGGAATGTATTTCTATTGTATGAGTTAAATAACATGCAACCACAGAAAAACAAATGGGATGAGAGAGAGGGCAAGTAAATGAAGCCCAGAGCTAGAAAAGAATTGATTTAGGGATTCATAAGATGTTATTTTCAGGTTGTAACTGAAGCACGGGACACCCATTTCAGTGATGCCCTTCCCGGAGGCCCAGTTGACGTTTTGATACATCTCTCCATCGCCCACCTCCACCCCATCTTCCTCCAACTTGGTGGACTGTAGGCAGATGGCTAGGGGGAGCCAATATTCTGCCCTTCCAAAGGCACCACCCACAGGTGTCAAGTAATGTTAATAATAAGGTGATAAAAAGAAAATCACTGAATAGAAATATGTAAATATATATACAACCAATATTAAGTATATAGATTGCAATCCGCCGCAAGTCCCAACAGCCTACCTACTGGCAAGCGGAAAGATTTCTATCCCCTTACCGCTTTGCCCAAGGTCTCTGCTGACTTCACTGCTTCAGTTCTTCTGTGCACACCCGAAGTCCTCCAGGGAACTCAGCTCCCCTTCCTGTCCCTCGAAGGTTTACACTGATCTCCTCATCTGGGTTTTCCAAGCCTGGTTGATGACGTGATACTTTACTCGGGCTTAGAAGTGAGAAGCAAGAAAAGGGAAAAAAGCCATCCCTGAGTATTTCTCTTACAAAATTATAGTTTTTTTGCTGCTCTCTCCTTCCAACCCCACTCCCTTCATGGAATTCTCCAATTTGCAGGGCCCTGAACCTTAGCACAGTAGCCCCCATGTTGAGCCTAGCTCCCCTGTAGTGGGCCTGCGAGTGGGACCCCAAAGCGGGTGAGCCAGCTAGTGAATTACAAGCAGCAGGAATTCTTCCAGAGCCTTGTGAAGAATATGGGGGCTTCCACATGGCCACCCCTCTCACGGGCCTGGGCTTCTAACAGGTATCAAGCATTAACTACTACTTCGAAAGAGAAGTAAAGCATCTGGAATACATAGAGCAACGCAAGAAAATTCGTGAACAAGAAAAGAAGGAAATGGAGCTGGAACTTGAGAAGAAAAAAGTTGTAAGTGAAATTTCAGAAACAAAAGCCTTCCTTTTACCCCAGTGGAAACATGTGTATTTGGCTTATTCCACAGTTTGCATAGGAAAATTATGCCTTTTCACATTCTTCTCTTGTTCTCATGACAGTCAAGAGGGTATTTCTCTCATTTCCTAGATTACCATGAGTGACAACTATCAATTGGACACCTATCTAGAGTCTATCCAACTTAACTTCCTGAAGTTTTCCATAATTTCAAAGTCCTTTAGATACAAAGGCATCTGAATATCATTCATAGATACAACGATTCAAAATTTGGAATCTTTCATAGCATAGAATTTTAACATCTGGTGAATAATACCTTAAAACAGGTAGTGCATGGGGCACCTGGCTGGCTCAGTCCAGAGAGCTTCCGACTCCTGATCTTGGAGAAGTGAGTTTGACTCCACAGTAGGTGGAGAGATTACTTAAAAACAATTTTTTTTTTTTTTTAAAGAAAAACAGGTCGTGCAAAAAGAGTGGAATATAGAGTCAAGATGCACAGGCTCAAATCCCAACTCCACCCACCACTCCTAGCTACAAGATCAGGGGCAGGGCTCAGGTCACTGCTGAGCTTCAGTTCTTGTCTTTAAAATGGGAATACTGATAGCTACCTTTTAGGATTAGGCTTTCAGCTCCGTAACCTGACAAAAAGTAGATAAATGGGAACCAGTATGCAGACAGATGGATAGGAACTTTACTATAATATAATATTTGGGAACGATAAAATTTGAGATAGAGGAGAATTTGGTAGAGGACACACTTTTCTACCAGAAAGGAACCTAAAGCTCTGAAGGCCCTCACTTTCCTGTCTCCCAGCCTCTGTTTGATATGAACACCGTCACTGTCGGCCTTCCCTTGCCACTGGGATTGGGGCCTTTGGATATTCTGTGAATTCAGTTCTTCTCTCTCTCAGTAGAGGTCCCCTCAGTCCATGTTTCTACTTCTCTCTTGCTCATTCCCTTCCTAGGCCTTTTGTCACCAGCAATTTCAACACTGGTCCCATTTATAGATTCCTTATAGGCAAATATATAACTTCCTCCAACACAATTATTCATGTGAGAGCGTGAGCACGTGGAATTCTTAATGTTAACATTACCACTTATTGATAGATACATATTAGTGTAATAAAAGCAGAAGGCCTCACTTCAAAAGCATTATTTAGTGGTGACAAGGTATAAAAGAATACCAGTCGATTAACTTCTCATCATTTTCCCTGCTACAAAAAAACTGGTCTTGGTTGCACACTCACAAGCACTGGTTGAAATTCTGTGGTGGGAGATAACCTAACACCCTTTCTTTAACCCGCAATTACCCGTGATTATTGTGAATGTTTAAATACTACAGCGACAGCTCCTAATCATCCACATCAATTGGAAGCCAGTAGACTTGTGGAAAATCCAAAAATAATTTGCATATGAAATACTTTTAAAACACCTGAATAATATAATAATCATATCTTGAAATTGTATCATGTACTTGAGTTTCCAGAACGTCTCCAACTTCTTCCTGTAGCTTCGTTTCCATTTGACATAGTACCCTTTATTTTTTTTTAAGATTTTTTATTTTTTTATTTGAGAGAGAGAGAGAGCACAGGCAGGGGGAGGGGCATAGAGAGAAGCAGACTCCCTGCTGAGCAGGGAGCCCAATGTGGGACTCAATCCCAGGACCCCAGATTCATTCTCAGGACCCCAGGATCATGACCTGAGCCAAAGGCAGATGCTTAACCGACTGAGCCACCCCAGCGCCCCGACATGGTACCCTCTTTAAAGTAGAGCTACCTCTTCTCACGTTTTCTTTGGAACTAGATTGGGGATAAGCAAATGGATTTAAAAGGGCTCCTCTGTTACATTTAGAACATGGAAAGCATCACCAAGGAAAAACAACTAATGTCAGTGAGAAATACCTTCTAACGAGCAACCACTGATAAAAGGGAAAATGGGAACAATTGTAACAACCTCAGAGGACTATAGCTGAGATTAAATAAGTTAAAATTTTTCCAGGACTTAGCCAGTAAGCAGCACATAGACAATGGTAGGAAGCGTCCACTATTATGATTACAGAAGGCAGGGGAAGATCACACAACCGTCCAGCAACGCTGGTCTTCACGAGTGCCCTGCCTTTGCCAGGGATGAGGCTGTATGCATTGACCCACAAATCTGAAGGAAACCATACACCTATCTCTTTGCAAATATAAAGTCTGGATACACCTCACTTCTTGAAAAATAATAGTAACTACAGCTCTGACAGCACATGAAATGGGAGTTTTTCTAACTGGAATTTCAGCTGGCGACCCAAAGCTAGAAAAAGTAGCAGTTTCTGTGTGATCTGTAAGCCATGCCATCTAAGTAAGACTTAGTAGAGGGAGGAATTCAAAGGAATTCCGTGAACCCTAGTCAATTATCCACACTCCAGGCTACACAAGGGAGACAAGAATCGTGAGAAAAAAGGAAGACTAAAAGAGGTAGAAGAGGGGATTTCTTTTTCTTCCTTCCTTCCTTCCTTCCTTCCTTCCTTTTTCTTTCTTTCTTTTTCTTTTTCTTTCTTTCCCTCCCTCCCTTCCTTCTTTCCTTCTTTCCCTCCTTCCTTCCTTCCTTCCTTCCTTCCTTCCTTCCTTCCTTCCTTCCTTCCTTCCTTCCTTCCTTCTAGAAAGAGGTGTCAAAGAGCCATGCATTCCCCACTTCCCAGTTCTGCAAAACTAGACTCCATGAGACCTTCAGGGGACCCCTGCTAGAGAAGGGTTGCTTGCCAGGATGGACATCTGGCCTCTTCTCCTCTGGCAGGAGGCTTCCCAAGCCACAGAGATCTGCACACACTTCTCCACTCTCTCCCTGTCACTCCCCTTCAGAGCCAGCCGCCCCTCTCCCTCCCTGCTCCAGAGATGCCCTCCTGCCCTCTGCCCTCCCCCAAAACCCTCCCAGAGGGCAGTGGCTAGGCCAACTGCTCAAAAACAGCCCCTTCTTTTCTTTTTTGGTATTTCTGTCAGTGCATTATTGGGATGATTTGGCTTTTCCCTCCTAGAAAACGTATCAGAAATCAAAGGAACAGTTGGAGGCTGAATTGAAAATGGACTATGAGAATTACTTAGAACTGGAAAAGAACATCCTCATCAACCTTGGCTTCATCAAAGTCAAAGAGACAATGTCGTTCATGGACATGTAGAAAAGCTTTCTGCAGGGGTGTTTTGGGGCCTTTATAGGACTTTCTTTTCTTTTTATTCATTATTTTTTAGGTAAGGTGAACTAGCAAACTAAATATTAGATGGGTTTACTTATAAATATTAGTCTTTTATTTCGCTGCTATTAAAACTTGATTTATAACAATAAGATCTGTTTTGATTTTTGGATTGAATGTGTACTGAACTTTGTACCGAATATGAAGTTTACCAATAACAAAATTTTCATTTTACCAATAACAAAATTTCATCTTCCTATAGTAATCCCTTCACCCCCAGTCCTTGACGTCTATTTAGAGCCCCTATTCCCAGAGAGAAGTGGAAATCAAACTTTGTTCCCAATTTTCACGTTGCTTTTGGTTGTCCCTCCAAACAGTGCTCCCCGCCCCCCGCAGGCCCCTGCACAGATTGTAGGTCCTATGTGCTAAATACAGTAGTAGAAAATAGAATCCAGGAATATATGTATAAAGAAAGGATACATAAAGATCATGTTGGGTTTACCCAGGGAATACAAGGTTAACTTAACTGTAGAAAATAAATCAATGACTGATTAAAGGAGAGAATTTGTGATACCAAATGGATGCAAAAAAAATGTGATAAAATTTGACATCTGTTCATGATAAAACAATAAGTTTTTAGCAATTACAAAAAGAAGGGGACTTCCTTCCTGTGATGTGGAGTATCTAAAATAATCCTACAATAACATTGTACTTAATGGTGAAAAATTGAAAGCTTTCTTTTGAGATGTGGAACAACACAGTGCCCCCCCAACATGTCTTCTAGTCAATGTTGTACTGAGGGGTTAACCAACATGGGCACAGAAAGGAAAGAGCAAGTGAAACAGTTGCCCATGCGCTTGGCATGTCTCAACCAGAGGTTCAGTGTCACAGGAAAGTGACTGGCATGGAGTTGGGTTGCGGGAGAGAAGCAGGAGATGAGACTGGAAAAGTAGCTTGGAGCCAGATTGTGAAAGCTCTGGGAAACCCAGCTAAAGAAGCTGGATTAGAGGTTGCAGATAATGGGGAATTAATAGAAGGGCTAAGCAGGAAGGTGACACAATCAGCTTTATTTTTAGGAAGATAAGGGATGGATTGGAGTTGGGAGAGTCCGAAGGCAGGAAATCTTATTAGGAGGCAGTACTAGTTGTTCAAGTTAAGAGATTAACACATGCTCTACTGAAGCTTAATGTGAAAATGAACATGAAAGGCAGGTTGGATGGGGAATGCAAGACACAGGATGATGCCAAAGCTTATAAATTAAGTTGCTGGAGGACATTAAACTCAAAGTTATTAACCTCAAAAGTCAGGTGGATATTATCACTTAAGCATCTGTGTGCCTTTGGACAGATGACTTTTCCTGTGAAACAGATTCCCCTACTGATCCGTCGGGTGAGAGTATTTACCTTGCAAAGTTTTACAAGGGGTAAATGAGCACCTGTGTGTAAGGCGGCAGCACCCCACACATATTAGTACCATTGTTATTCGATTGTTCCAGGACTCAGCCTTGCACTGAAACGAATTTTCCTTCCTTCCTTCCTTCCTTCCTTCCTTCCTTCCTTCCTTCCTTCCTTCCTTCCTTCCTTCCTTCCTTCTCTCTCCCCACACTATGTCTTATGTAAATACATCCAGTCTCATAGCTTCAAATACTACATATATCCCTGGCATGAACTCCTCCCACAAAATCAAGAGCTGTATATCCATTTGACTGCTTAATATCTCTACTTGGATATATAGTAGGCAACTCAGATTTAAACATATCCAAAATTGAGTGCCTAGATTTCCCTCCAAAACCCATTCTCACTGTAGTCCTCTCAGTCACCTTGCTTTCAGTTCAGGCAAAAACCTTGATGTCATCCATCATTTTTCTCTTTCTTTCATAATCCATACCCTCTCTGTGAGCAAATCTGTGAGCAATAGCTTCAAAATACATCCAGAACCTGATCACTTCTCCTTCCTCACTGCTATCGCCTTGGTCCAAGCTATCGCCATCACCAGCTTGGATTTTTGCAGTAGCCTCCTAACTGTTCTCCTTGCTTCCACTTGGCCCCCTTCAGTCTCTCTCTCAGCAGCAGCCAGATAGTATTTTTATTTTTTTTAAATATTTTATTTGGGGAGTGGAGGGGCAGAGGGAGAGAAAGAATCTCTAGCAAACTCCACGCTGAGCCCGGAGCCTGACACAGGGCTCAATCTCACAACCCTAAGATCATGACCTGAGCCGAAATCCAAAGTCCCATGCTCAACCGACTGAGCCACCCAGGCTCCCCAGACAATGCTTTTAAATAGAAGGCAGAGGCTGTCCTTCTTCTCACAGCTCCTCCTTGGCTTCCAAGCTTACTCAGAGTATGAGCCAAAGGCTCTATTGGGACATGCAAACTCTCATCTGATCAGCCTGTCATTGTCACCCTGGTTTCGTCTCTCTCCCCTCCCCTACATCATGCCACTGCAGTCATGCCAGCCTCCTCCAATTCATCAAACATATCAGGCATATTCCTGTCCCAGGACATGTGTATGCTTTCTCCTCTGCACTCTGCCCAGTAATTTTCCCTATTTTGTTTTCATGTATTCTCCCAAAGGAAAAAAAAAATGTTTTGAGTGCCTACACTGTGCCTGGCTCTACAATTTTAAACAGGGTGTTCAGGGTATGTGTTACTGTGAAGGCAACATTTGAGCAAAGACCTGAAGAGAGTGAGGGATTTGCCCCTGTGGTCAGTCTTCCAGGAGAAGCATTTTCATAAGTCAGTCTTCCGTCCCCACCTCAACAGACTTCTGCTTAGGTCTCTTAGGCAGAACTGCATTGTGTGGACACCTCTTAGTGCAGAAGCAGCTGGGACCATGAAGAACAAGAAAGTCATGATTGCGTGACAGAAGCCATTACCGGGGGCTGGCTCATTGTTGTCTCAAACAAAAGCAGGGTTCTATTGGCATCGAAGAAGGGAGTAATGGATATTGATTATCAAATAAAGAGTTTAGTGTAGTGCCTGGCATTTAGCAAGCAGTAAATTTTTGCTTCCATGTTACCTGATCTACAAATACAACACAATTACAATATTCTTGCTATAGAAACTAAACATGGGGTTCATCTGGCTTATGATAGCAGTATGGTATTTATGTCGTGTACTTATAATCTTAGTTCTCCTCATCATCTCACCAGCCTATGGCCACCAGTGGGGTTACATAAATAGCCACAGCCCAAGTTTCATGGGATCTTGCCCCACCTGCTTATTTGGTATCTCATCTTTCTGCAAAGCACCCCCAGGTGTCTCTCGTAGCTCCTGGGATGAAGGTTGACTCACATACGTTTAAAAACAAGCCTACAACCATCACGCCCTCAAAGGCTCCCTTCTCTCAATATGCTAGAACTGCCTAATGGCCTGTAACATGGCAGAAGGTGCTGGGATAATGCCTTTGTGTCAGTTTAGGTTCTGCATGAAGCTAACGCCAAGGCAAGACTAGATGTACAAGAGATTTATTAGAAGAGAGAGCAAAAGAAGTCAGGGAGGGCCTTTAGACCTCAGTGCAAGTCTGGTGCACGTGAAAGGAGAGAGGGAAGGAAAAAGGTTGGGGTGGGATGATTCAACTATTCAGAATGCTCATCTTTCTTGGACTCCAAGTCTTTGGAGCTCAGGCAAATGCACCGCGCTGCTTCCCCCTTCACTGGGATGAGTTCTCTCTGAGGCTCTTCAACTCACACTGGGAGGCTCCAGCTGAGAAGCTAACTTCCTATAATGGAAGATGGGGGAATACTGGGCATGAATGAAAATGGAGTCAACTGGTGTGCCTCCTTCTGGTTCCCACTGCTCCAGCCTTTTCTCCCACTCTCCCACTGCCCATTCCTTCCCAACTGCCGTGTTGGGTCAATTCAGGCTTCTTTTTCTGCCCTTCAGTCTTTTGATCTGGCATGCAGTGTAATGAAAAGAAAGAGGGCTTTTGGGATCCAGGCAGACCTGAGTCTGAATCCCAGCTTCGTCCCCCAGGCAAGGGGTACTGTCTCCTAGATCTGTTATACCATCTGTAAATTGGTGATGATAATTAAACCTACCTCACCCAGAGGTAATGTATGTAAAATATCTGGCACTTTGTGGGTGCTTAATAAGTGTTGTCTTCTTGCTTAGCCTCAGATACTCTGCCCCCCCAAACCCCAGAGAAAACAGTGTTTCCTCTTTTTCCTATGTAATAATCTCTGATCTTAACATTTTTGTTATTATTAACAATAATGTGAATGTCTCTCACTCTCAAATATGACTTAAGCAGTGGCTCTACACACCTAGTTTAATATTAGCCTTGATCATTTTAATATGAGACCAGATATGTTGTTCCCAGTATTTAAAATTTAAACAATAGCTTTATTTTTTGCAGAACTTAAAATGCTATGGCTACCTAGAAAATTACTCACTCTAATAATACTTGATTTATTTAGGTTAAATTTAATTATCATTCAGCTTTATAAGCTGCTTTTTTACCCAACTAGAAATGTTGCATAATTAAAGGAGCCTATTTTTAGGTCCTCAGATAACCATATCATCTGGGTACACTTGAGATGAAAAGGCAATTGACTCCAGTAGATGGTGGTCGGTGGCCTGGGTACACTTCCACAGCTTCACTAATCCACCACTGTCAATGATTAACATTTCCCTGTGCCCTCTACTCCCAAGCATTGCTTAGGGTAGGTGATCTTCCACCCAGTTGCTAGGATGCCATCGCCAGGTCAGATACCATGTAACTGAGCAAGGCTCCCGGAGTGGAAATTAAATATCTCAGTGAAGGGCAAATTAAACCCTGTGTGATGAATCCACTCCTTCCATGGCTGATGAGCTAGTTGAGGGTCACAGGCCATGTAAAAACAACTGCACACCATCAGAGTAGAATCCCAAACACCAAAGAATCCAACCTCAACAATTTATTGGGGAAATGATGGTTAAAAAGAAATTAAGTGTAATTGCTTCCAAATGTTCTCTTGTTCACAACTATGACATTAAAAATATATGCAGTGAGTATGGTAAATAATTTGGGTTGTGTTTCCCTGCAGTCGTGGCAATATTCCAAACTTCAAAGAACAAAAAATAAGATTTCTCTAAGTCACCTGTACAGGTAATATTCTGGGCTGTTTTTATTCTTTTTTCTTAAAGAGGAAAAGGGAAGAAGATGTAAAATACCAGATTTCACATTCTTCCTTGTCAATTAAAGATAGTTCTTCCAGCCTGAAGCCGTATTTTTAAGAATAATTCTCTCTAAAAATTTTTCTTAAATAAAGGAAACAACACGAAATCAAATCTAAAATATGACAAGTTTCTGCTTTATTTTGACCTAAGTAAACAAGCTAAATTAACAATTAAAATTCAAACTGACTTTTCACTTTTAATGAAGTTTCCAGACTGTATGGATCTAAATCTAACAAAAAAACCATAATGAACTCCCAGATATTCAAAATCTAAGTAGGGTCATCCTGGTAATGGGGCTGTGCATCCAAGAGACCTAGTCCTCAGAAATAATACACTACAGAATTTGAAATAAAAAAGATTTTGCTTCAGTTCATTATGAGGATCTTAATTTCAACTGATTGAGAGTATCAGAAAATCTGGGCAGGGAGGGAGGTGACAGAAACCACCTATGCTTGTCAAATATCTGTGTGCACCCCTACCTACATTTTCCAGCCTCTTTGGCAGCTAGATTAGAGCCTGTGACCGAATTCTAGCCAACAGGATGTGGGTAGAAATGATAAAAGCCATTTCTGGACCTGGGTTTAACTCACCTTGTAATATCCTCCAACTGCTATGTGCTTCAGATGACATGTTTATAAAATAAAGTTTCTCAACCTGTTTCAGACTTTCAGACAGGCAGGAAATAAACCTTTATTGTATTAAACCACGGATACATCAGGGTTTATTTGTCACCACTGCATAGCCTTGCCCATCCTGATGAATTCGGGTAGATTAGAAAATGTCTCATTAAAACACATGTGCACACCTGTTAGTTGGAAATCAGGAATTGGATTTAAATCTGTGCACATTCAATAAGACACTAGAAATATTTAAAAAGCCATAGCTGAAGATATCAAAAGAAAAAACAACTTTCTTATATTAGAAAATACTTCTATCTTCAGGCTGAAAAGAGTACACTATATTCCAGGCAAATCCTAGCTTATTCAGTAAGTGGGTGGATTGGGATTGGCATATCACTCCAAATCCCATGCTTTTTAAACACTCAACACTGAAGCCGAAGTGGTCATTTAAAAATCAAATCTGAACCCCATCACTTCCTTCCTTAAGATCTCTCAGGGGCCCTTGTTGCCCTCAGGGTAGGGTCTAAGTTCTTTACCTGCTTCTGACACCGTCCTGCTTGCTTTTTGAGCCCATTTTTTACAGCTTTGGCTTCCCTGCTTCCCTGTCAGACGTTGCAGTCCATGCTGTTCTCCACACATCTTATGCTCTCTCACCTCTGCTTCCTGGAAAATGCTTTTCCCTTTCCATGGGTAAAAAGCTACCAAAAAGCTACTAAAATGAAGTAATATCTCAAGCAGTACAACAATATCTACATACATTTAAAAAACGATTCATATGTAGTCCTCATATGGGAAATGAACGGTGCTCATAAGAATTTGTTTCAGAGGGACATCTGGTGGCTCAACCAGTTAAGCATCTGCCTTCAGCTCAGGTCACGATCACAGGGGCCTGGGATAGAGCCTCACCTGGAGCCCCACGTCGTCATCGAGCCCCGCGTTGGGCTCCCTGCTGAGTGGGGAATCTGCTTCTCCCTCTGCCCCTCCCCACCCTGCTCCTGCACTCTCTCTCTCTCTCAAATAAATAAACACGATCTTAAAAAAAAATTGTTTTAGAGACTATAACAGGAATTGACAATGTGATAGTAACAGTTTTCAAAGTCACAAAGAAAGCTATGTGGATCATAATCAGAGCTTTGGAGTCAGAGACAATTCTGAGTACTCAGTCACAAGTTTTCATAATTTAACCACGACAAGTTTCTGCTGTGGTAAATAAACTCTCAGAAATGGCCACAGCAGTATTTCCCATCCCACATGCTCTTCAAAACCATTGCCACACCCCCATCAAGAGAGAGATTCTGTTTCCCCTCTCCTTGAAATGGGGTTGCCTCAAAGCACAGAATGCAGCAGAAATGACACTGAAGCCAGGTTGGAAAGAGTGACGCAGATAAAGGTCCCACCTGGCTCTCTCACTGCAAACTCACCCTGGGAACCCAGCCACCATGTTGTGAGGAAGCCCAGGCTCCTGGAGAAGGCACACGGAGGTGTTGTGGTTGACAAGCCCAAGTAAGATTTCAGCCAGTGACCGGCATCAACCGCCATACGTATGGAAGGAACAAGCCAGCGGATAATTCCAGGCCTGAGCTATCGAGCTACTCCAGCTGTTGCTGATTGGAGCCGGGATGAGCTCTCCCTGCCAAGACCTACCCAAACTCAGGTTTGTGAGCATGCGGGCAAAGTAAATTCTGTCGTTATTTTAAGCCATTAAGTTTTGATATGGTTTGTTATGTAGCAGTAGATGATTAGGAAAACCACCTTATTTGGTTCTCGTGAGGACTGAATGAAATAGAACATAGAAAATTCCTGGTACAGTATCTGAAACACAGTGAATGTGACTTAGCTGTAATGTGTCCATGACTATGGCAATTGCCTAAAATAGCATAGTTATTTATTTCTATCCCTACTTTGCTTAAGAATTATGAAGAGACATACTATAAATTTCTGCTTTTAATACATATAGTCCAGTAAGACAATCAGCTATGTACTCAAATAATTACAGTAGAAAACAAAAGAAAATTAGTGCTAAGTATCTTAAAATTTGAAAAAGATTTTTAATAAATATCAGACTCTGAATAATGGAAACCTCCTGTGAGTGCGATTGCATTTAAGTAGGAGATAAGGAAAAGACAAGAGGAGCATAGAAGAATGGACTTTCAACTACGTACTCTTCTGCATTGCTGGAATTACTACAGGAAACATGCATTTCTTCATTTCTTATTATCCTTTTTACTGAACTATTACTTACAAACAGTGACATGTACAAATTTTAAGTGTGTAGCTAACTTAATTTTTAATTATGTATATACCCACGTAACCATGTAACCATCACCCAAGTATACATCATTAGTTCACTAAGAACTCTTTCTATTACTACAGATTAGTGTACATTTTGTAGAATTTTATATAAGTGGAATCATATGGTATGTACTTATTTTTGTCTTATTCTTTCACTTTTGAGATCCATTTTTGTTGTGTATATTAATATTTCATTATTTTTTATTGCTAAGTAGTATTTCATCACATGGATATACCACGATTTGTTTGATAGACATTTGGGTTCATGGTTTCCAGTTTGAGGTTATTACAAATTACTCTTCCATGATCATTTCTGCGCAAGTTGTTTTATGGAAATACGTTTTCATTTCTCTTGGATACATATCTAGGAGTAGAATGTCTGACTCATATGGTGTGTGTATGTTCAACTTTTTAAGATAGTGCCAAAGTAGTTGTGATATTTTACATCCAAAGTAGTTGTGATATTTTACATTCCCACCCACAGTGAATGAAAGTTCTAGTTCCTCCATATTCTTGCTAGTATGGTCAGTCTTTTAAAATGTAGCCATTCTAATTAGTGTGTAGTGGTATCTCATTGTAGTTAATGAAAACTACATCAGCATTTTCCTGATGACTAATGATGCCAAGCTCATTTTCATGTGTTTACTTTCTATCCACATGTCTTCTTTCATGAAGTGTTTACTTATTTCGCTCATTATTCTTGGAGGTTTTTTCTTTGAATTATTGATATTTTAGAGTTCCTTATATATTCTGGATACAAGTCTTTTACCAGATACATGCAATATTTATTTTCAGTCTGTAGTTTATCGTCTCATTCTCTTAAGAGTGTCTTTCAAAGGCAGAAAATTTTAATTTTAAGTTCAATTAATCAGTTTGTTTTTTTTATAGATTTTTTTGTTGACTTATCTAAGAAGTCTTTGCATAATCAAGGTTTTCTTCTAGAAGACTTATACTTTTAGGCTTTACATTTAGACCTATGATCCATTTCAAGTTGATTTTTACACATGATAGAAGGTATGGATCAAAATGTTTTTTTGGTTTCAGGAGGAGGGGGTTTGCTTATAAATATCAAATTATTTCAGCACTATTGAAAAGACTATCCTTTCTCCACTGGATTGCTGTTGTCAAAAATCAGTTGTGCATCAGAGAAAGACAAATATCATATGATTTCACTTATATGTGGAATCTAAAAAATCAAAACAAAGAAATAAATGATTCAAACACAGGGAACAAATTAGTGGTTGCCAGAGGTGAGGTGGGTGGGCAGGAATGGGCAAAATAGATGACAGGGATTGAGAGGTACAAACTTCTAGTTATAAAATAAATCACGGAGATGTAAAGTACAGCATAGGAAATACAGTCTATAATATTGTAATAACATTGGTGACAGATGGTGACTACACTTATTGTGGTGAGTACTGAGTAATGTATAGAATTGTTGAATTGGGTCACCTGGGTGGCTCAGTCGGTTAAGCGTCTGCCTTCAGCTCAGGTCATGATCCCAGAGTCTTGGGATCAAGTCCTGCATCGGGCTCCTTGCTTGGTAAGGAGCCTGCTTCTCCCTCGGCCTGCCACTCCTCCTGTTTCCCCTGCTTGTGCTGTCTCTCTCTCTCTGACAAATAGATAAAATCTTAAAAAAAAAAAAAAGAAAAAGAATTGTTAAACCAATATGTTGTACACCTACAACTAATGTAACATGGCATTCCAATTATAACTTCAATAATAAATTTTTTAAAAATTTGTCCATAGATGTAGGGCCTATTTCTGAACTCTATTATGTTCCATAGATTTGTCTATTCTGATACTAATACCATACTGTCTTGATTACTGTCACTTTAAAAGTCATCTTAAGGGGCACCTGGGTGGCTCAGTGGGTTAAAGCCTCTGCCTTCGGCTCAGGTCATGGTCTCGGCGTCCTGGGATCGAGCCCCGCATTGGGCTCTCTGCTCAGCGGAGAGCCTGCTTCCCCCTCTCTCTCTGCCTGCCTCTCTGCCTACTTGTGATCTCTCTCTGTCAAATAAATAAATAAAATCTTAAAAAAAAAAAAAGTCATCTTAAAATCAGATAATATGGGTCCTCCATGTTTTTTTTTTTTCCCAAGGTTGTTCTGGCGTTCGTATGTATATTTATGCTAATTTACATATACAATTCTGACTTTCATAAAATTTCCACTACGTGATTTGCTAGAGGTCCCATCCCATTGTGACTCAGGCCCTGTGTAAATGCACTGAGGATATAGCTGATAATGGCTTAAGTGATCCCGTGGGTGTAAGAATGTAAGCAGATGTGGGAAGTTGAGATGGCTAATAAAAAAGCTGGCAGGCTTTCAGAAGCAAATGTGATATGCACCAGTAGCAGCCCCAGCCAAGGAGCGGAGAGTTAACAGAAAGAACAGAGAGAAACCAGAGGAGTTCCTCTGATATTTTCTTACCCATATTCTTTATGAAAGGTTTAATAAACTGTTATTTTAAAATAAAATATAAATAAGCCCTACCATCATTAACACCCTAGTATTTTACCCAGATGATGAGACTGCATACTTCTGAGTGAGACTACAGAACCGAATGGAAGTTAAGTTTTACTTACAGACAGAGGAGGAGGCAGATTCTGCTGCTGGGCACAGTGGGGAAAAGCGAGATTGGTTGGGGTATCCAAGGCTCAAGGCACCAGAACTGGCACATGGCCACAGGGGCTAGAGGAGGAAATATTTTATCAAGAGAGGCAAGAATACGCCCAATTTTGGCCACTTTGCTGGTTAACAGGATGCCCAATGGCAGCCATCGCCTAGCAATTACCTGGAAAATCTTTGCATGTTGATTTTGGCTGCCAATACACACTTCCATTTCCTGCTCCATTTGACAAAGGGTCCCAAAGTTCATCCTGTGACATTTGGTCACTATAGGAGGAAGCAATAGGAGATCATCGTTAAGGGATAACATCCTGTACTTCTCATGTTTCCATAAAAGGGAGGGAACTTGACTTCTCAAGAGGAAGGAGTATGGGAGGATCACTTCCAGCTTCTCTCTGACGCCCTCACTTAACTGTTCTTCAAGTCACAAAGACTGACTCATCTGATTGGTGAATTGAGCAGGACTTGAGCATGCTTGCCTGGGAGCCTTCTGTGTTCTCACCGATAGAGCCAGCCTGTCTGTAATATGCACTTTTTTTTTCCCTTTCTTTCTTTCTTTTTTTTTTTTAAAGATTTTATTTATTCATTTGACACAGAGAGAGAGATCACAAGTAGGCAGAGAGGCAGGCAGAGAGAGAGGGGGAAGCAGGCTCCCTGCTGAGCAGAGAGCCCGATGCAGGGCTCAATCCTAGGACCCTGAGATCATGACCTGAGCCAAATACAGAGGCTTTAACCCACTAAGCCACACAGGTGCCCCCCTTTTTTTTCTTTTTTGTAGGGCTGACAGGCTGTACCCCTGCCAGAAGAGACTTGTTTTTAACTAAATGTGCCAGCGACTGGGTGGGAATGATCAGATCACAGGGAATGTAGGAAGAAGCCTACTTGGCCATAGACCCTAGGCCTTTTCTCCAGCTTACCTTCATCAGTAGTAAATCTGGTATTTCGATCTCCATATGTCTGGCTCCTAGGTCTTGGTTCTAATTTCAGGCGGGAAAGATAGGTGTGCTGTTAGTCTCCTACCACACCTATGTTAACATAGAGGGAGCTTGGAGGAAGATAGGTTGGTTGGAGAGAGTTAAAACTAGAAGAGGAAACAAAATGAAAAAGAAAATAGGGTCAGAGGTATTGCTCTGAGAGGTCCCCAAGCCTCAGGCTGCAAAGATTGGTCTTTGGCCCTGTTCCTGCCAGTGTGGAATCTTTGGGGGCTCATGAGGAATGCGCCCCTCTCAGGACACAATCTCAGACAGGCTGCAGACAGACCCTTCCTCACCCTGCCTTCTCTCCATTGCCAGCTCAAAGGAGATTCAGACAAGTCTGGAGGTGGTGCTTTGGTCCCTTAAAAAGAGAACAGCCTTGGGGTGTCTGGGTGGCTCAGTGGGTTAAAGCCTCTGCCTTCGGCTCAGGTCATGATCTCAGGGTCCTGGGATCGAGCCCTGCATCGGGCTCTCTGCTCAGCAGGGAGCCTGCTAACCCCTTTCTCTCTGCCTGGCTCTCTGCCTACTTGTGATCTCTCTCTGTGTGTCAAATAAAATAAATAAAATCTTAAAAAAAAAAGAGAGAGAACAGCCTGGTATCATCAGTGTGTCCAACTTCCAATGCAGATTTGACTTTTCTTGTGCCCCAATATTTGTGAAAGGAAAAGAGAGAAGGATAGAGTACAGATAACTCAGTATTTCCCTTAGTACGCATGCCAAGGTATACATTATGAATTTATTATTGTGTATAGAAAAAAAATATGGTCAAGTTATTATGACAAATGATACCGGTTTTCCATTTCCATTTCCAATGATAGCGATATAAAGTTGTACTCTAAAAATAAATTTAATTGAAAATAAATTTTTTTAGAGAAAATAAGGAAACAATATTACATATGGTATTTGAATATGGTAGAAATTGTGAAGGTTATCTGTGAATGGGGGAAGTCTGGGGAGCTAAAAGTTATGTGGGAAGGATCACAAGATACCCAAAATACGCATTATTTTTTAGAGGCTATTAATAACAATGTTAGATCTTTCTGTGATGAAATCTAGGATTTGTAGTGAGTTCACATATTCCGTGACTCTTTTAGGAGTTAATTATAATTACACAAAGTTCATCTCCAATTCTTTTTTTTCTTTTCTTTTTTTTTTTTTTGGCTTCCAAAATAACACTGTGAAGTACACTGAAATCTGCGACTTACTTTAAAATGTACCAAAAATTAAGACAGATAATGATGGATATTAAACTAATATAACAAAATGCTTACAATTATAGAGTCTAGCTGGTAGATATATGAGTGTTCACTGTATAATTTTCAACTTTTCTTTATATTTGAAAACGTAATGAAATGTCAATGGAAAAAGATACTAATATGCCTTCTTTTATGTATAGCTTAGTTGACTTTACAGGTGAGTTTTGACAGTGAGCACAGATCAAACATAGATTTATAACCTTGGACAGATGGCCCTTTATGCTCTGACATTTCTTATCAACCAGTTTAAACAAGCTATTTTCACTTACCTAATGATTCAGATTTGCCCTTAGGTTAAAACGTGAGTTTTACAATGGCTGCAGGGGAAAGTTAGTCAAAAAAGAGACCCAAAACCTGGCAAGCTGCATCTCTTTTCTTGAACAAAGGTCAAGAACAAGGGGTCACTGTTCAGTATCTGCAGCTGTGAAAAAATGTGAGCTGCAGGCTTGCTGTCTCTAACTTTCACAAAAATGTCTTGAATGCAGGACTTTCCCTTTTCTTAATTAATATTCATTGTATTTTTCTAAAGTTGGAATTTTAAGCTCTCCTTAGAGGAGTTTCTAGTCAAAGAGGTATGTAGAATGTTGAGGCCAGTACCAAGTTTCCACTT
>CM052900.1:102645741-102702099 GCA_028534135.1 Potos flavus | reverse complement strand
TTTTTTTAAGATTTTATCTATTTATTTGTCAGAGAGAGCACACAAGTAAGGGAGACAGGGGGAGTGGCAGGCAGGGGGAGAAGCAGGCTCCCTGCCAAGCAAGGAGCCCGATGCAGGACTGGATCCCAGGACCCTGGGATCATGACCTGAGCTGAAGGCAGATGCTTAACTGACTGAGCCACCCAGGTGCCCCAGGAGTGAATATTTGAGTAATTACATAGACATTGCCTTTTGGTCCTCAATCTTTTCCTGACAAAAAAGATAACCATTCTCTGAGAATCCCTTTACCTTCATTCATTTATTAGTAATCAACTGAACATCTTTTATGTCATAATTCCTAGGCAGATGACAGTGAAATAGATATATAAAGGTGTGGATATACTTTTTTACATTTTTAAAAAAGATTTATTTATTTTAGAGAGAGAGAGCGAGGGGAGGGGGGTTGTGGGGAGGGAGTCTTAAGCAGACTCTGAACTGAGAGTGGAGCCCAAGGTGGGGCTTGATCCTACAATCCTGAGATCAGGATCTGAGCTGAAACTACAAGTCAGATGCTCATCTGGCTATGCCACTCAGGTACCCTAATTTTTCTTCTTAAATTTGGTTTAAATGTAAACACTTTCTAGTTATAAATGTCCATCATTTAATCAAATAGTACAGTAACTATTTGGTACTTGTAACAAGACACAGATATCTCCACCCTCTTCCTTTCCCAATTTTCAAAGCAAGTTACTAACTGGGTTTTCAGAGGTAGCCTCGGAAGTGGCATTTGGACACAGACGTGAAATGACAAAAAATAGCTACGCAAGGAAAGTCTGTATGAGGGGCATTCCACATAGAGGAAATGGCAAGTGCAGAGATAGCAGAGATCCTAGGACAGGAAGAAGTCCTCCGTGTTGCTAGAGCCCAGGGAGCAAGGGAAGAGCCTGAGGAAAGCATTCGGTTTATTTCTTTTAAAGAGGACTTTGGCGGGCGCCTGAGTGGCTCAGTGGGTTGAGCGCCTGCCTTCGGCTCAGGTCATGATCCCAGCACCCTGGGATCGAGTCCCACATTGGTCTCCCTGCTCAGTGGCGAGTCTGCTTCTCCCTCTGCCTGCTGCTCCCCCCCACTCGTGTACTCTCTCACTTCACTCTCTTTCCTTCAAATAAGTAAATAAAATCTTAAAAAAAAAAAAAAAAGAAAGAGGACTTTGGCTTCTGTGGATAGAATGGATTGTGAGTGTGGAGTGATAGCAAAGAGATGAAACAGGAAGAGATTGAGAGATGACGGTAGCTTGGTCTAGAATGTGAGCAGTGACAAACCTAAGTGTACAGTTTCAGGATATATCATAGTCAGAACTTTGATGGGTTGGGAAAGGGAGAGTGAGAGAAAGACTCCAGTTTGGGGGCAATAGGGTGAGATGAAGACTAGGGAAGTGTTGTGGGTATTTGTCACTGTCAGGCTGCTTGGCATCTGAAGCCCCTTCTTAAATTCATAGAATTTGGGACCCCTGGGTGGCTCAGTCAAGCATCTGCCTTTGGCTCAGGTCATGATCCCAGGGTCCTGGGATGGAACCCCTCATCGGGCTCCTTGCTCAGCAGGGAGCCTGCTTCTTCGTCTTCCTCTACCGGCTGTTCCCCCTGCTTGTGCTCACTCTCTGACAAAGTCTTAAAAAAAAATCATAGAATTTACCATTGTGTAAATTCCAGGGAAAGGACGCAAGCAAATTGCTCCCTGACACCTGGAAGCTGGGGCACCATCTGATGCTTCTGTCAAGGACTCTGAATCAGGGATGATGCAGCGGAGCAGGGGGGTTTATAACTAACTCCAGTGGTGTGCATGAGCTGGGTTTGATGGCAGTACCCTAATCAGGCAGAGCCTTGGTTGCTGTCATTCTGATCACCTAGCCTCTCTTAGTTCTGCATATTTTCCAAGTCTATTTCTCTGGCTTTCCCATTAAAAAAAAAAAATTGAGGTATGACATATGAAGGGCAAGAATCTTAAGTACGGAACTTGATATGTAAACACCTGTGAAATTTCCACCTTGATCAAGATATAAAACATTTTCAGCACCCTATAACAGTCTTCCCTCTGAACCATTAGTGGGTTTTTTTTCTTTTTTAAATGAATTCCATTTCTGCCTGAGTTAGCCAGTCAGTTTTTGGCTAAGTCAGAAAGCAACCAAGAACTCTGATTTCTGGCACTTCAGTGTTTATCAGATATGAGCCTTCCTGAATTAAAAATGAGCCTTGGGCTGGGAAAAGAGCAAAAGAGCATTCTTCTTCATACCAAAGTCCACAAGTCTGTAAGATTCAAATAGAAACTTGTTATTATTAAACATAATTCAATTTGATCACTTTCCAAGTACCTAAAAGTTGGTATCTTTAAATTATAAAATCCTAAGCCTTCAAGTCCTCCTGTCTGGAAACATTAATTCTTTTCAGGAACCATTCCACTACCCCAACCTGTTTCTTTAGGGCTCTTAATATAAAGCCACACAACCTGAAGTTTTCCAGAGTTAGGATATGAACTGGGCTTTGATATATATTTAGTCTTCCTGCTTTCTTACTCTTGCAGTAACTATTGGCATCATTACCAGGTACAGAAGCATTAGTACTTACGGTTAACAGGACATTATAAGGTATTTTGATTAATACTACATTAATAAAAACTTCATTGTGTAAGACTGATGAATCACAGGCCTGTACCCCCTGAAACAAATAATACATTATATGTTAATAGAAAAATAGCAACTTCCACTACGTGGAGCTCACCTAAAAAATATAATGGAGTTACCTCAATCTCATTTGATGGTAACTCCATCCTTCAGTTGCTCAGGCCTTGCCCCTTTCTCTCACAGTCCACTGGCAGATTCTTTTGGCTCCTACATCCAAAACATATCCGGAATACAACCAATTCTCACTACCTCTATTGCTTCTTCCCTGGTCCAAACCATCATCTTTCTTGCCTGGATTACTATAGATCCGAATGCAAGAAGGTAACACAGAAATGCCTTCACAGTTCCAAAGGGAAGTGAGTTTGAACTTACAACTGCAGGTCCAATCAGAATGAAGTACAGGGAAAAAATAAAGGCCTTGTCAGACATGCAAGGACTCAAAACTCTCTCTCTCAAGCACCCTTCTTTTGTGTGGGGGTGGAAAAGGTACAAGGGGTGGCAAGAGGTGTGTGTGTGTTGGAGAGAACTACTCACATACTTTAGCAAATAAACAAAAACCCCCCTAAATTTTTGAAAAGTGAGATACAAAACAGAATATAGGAGTGCAAGGAAAACATATCCCAGGATGACAGCTAAAAAACACATTGTTCGCATTTGATAAAGTTGATTAAAAAGTTTAGGATGATCTCAGGGTTATACTGAAGATATTTTTCTCCTCTCAAAGAAAAATAAAGGCAAAAATGAGAGCTAAAAGCACTCTAAACAAATTTGGTAATTCAATAGCATGATAAAAAGAAAAATAAAAATCTGCAAAAGCCATGACCCAAATATGAAGCAAATAACACACAGCATGATTTGGAGAAATTGATGGCTATAAGATAAAATAATCCATCTGACCTTTAGCTTGGAATATTCTGCTTAAATCAGCATAGACTCCGGGACATAAGATTGGATAGGTAAGAGAAAAAAACCACCTGGCTAACCTGTAAATGCTTTTGCATAACCCAGTACATAATGGCTAGTTATTGATTTGTAGTTTTTAGAATCAACATATTAATCAAAAGCCTAAGTCAAATACAGTTCCCCCAAATAATATAATCTATTAATGTTGATTATATCAACTAATCATGTAACTTAGAGAAAGTAGGAGGTAAAGGGCAGTAATGGGCTGAAGGAAAGTATAGCGTTGGTTATTTCCACAATGGTAGTGAGCCAAGAGATATTGTTTAAAACAGATGGATCAAGAAACAAAGATTATTAAAGTTATAAAGGAAACTGAAAGAAGAACTAAAAATATTAAATGGGGAGGAGGAATGGACATGGCTTGTCATTCATACTGGACAATCAACAGATACTGCTTAAATGACAAACCAAGAAACAGCAGCAGCAAACCTAGACCCAGGGATGGAGGCAGTACTTACCCGAAGAATAAAAAGCAGCTCTTACCTCTGAGGAGCGGGACTGGTGTGAATGACAGAGAGGCTCACTTTTATTTTTTATTTTCTATCCGTCTGAATTGCTTGAAACTTTATTTAGGTACATGCACTAAAATTAAAATTGTTTTTAATCCTAAAAAACGTCAGGACTGGTAGACTAGAAGGGAATGGTAGCTGATAGTCTAATAGCCCAGAAAAAGCAGGTATAAAAATTCAAAAAAGGTTTGAAGTTAAAAGTCATTAAAATAAAGGCATACTGAGGGTTGCTGGAGGGGAGGGAGGTGGGAGGGATAGGGTGGCTGAGTCATGGACATTCATTGGGGAGGGTATGTGTTATGGTGAGTGCTGTGAATTGTGTAAGACTGATGAATCACAGACCTATACCCCTGAAACAAATAATATATTATATGTTAATTTTTAAAAAACGGTTAAAAAAAATAAAATGAAGTAAAGGCATAAGCTTACTGAGCACTACTAAATACAGCACAGTCAATAAAAGAGATTTATAGTCAGGACTCATGATTTAGACAACATAAATATTTAGTATTTTCTATTTAAGATGGCAGAGATTAAACTATTCCCATCCAAAATTATATAACGAAATACATCTGGCCTTTAAAGTATTTCAGATTTTGGAAAATTCAATTCTGGACCAAAAAATAGCATTACATATATTTATGGATAACATTCAATTATTCAATACTCTAACACGTTTGTTTAAAAAGAATGACATCAAAATAAGTAACCCTTAAAATCATTATGATAATTAATAGCATGATACCAAAGTTATAATACTTTAATAAAGCTTTTACATTTCTGGAACAACTTATTCAATTCATACAATATACATGATATAGCAAACAAAAACATTTAAAGCACATTTCTTTTGACTGTTTACTCAATATATATACCTGTCACATATTTTTTGGTATTCTTCTGAACTGTTATACAAAGCTTTAAAAAATGAAATTTTCATATAAAAATAGTTATTTATCTGGCTTTTTAACAGTTGAGTTTTCAAATTAAATAACGAGGTGTTCTGTTTAATCAATGTATATTACATAGAAATAGTTAAATACTTTAATATTTAGAAAAACATCAAGAAGTCAGTTTTCTAATGCTACTACATCTTTAGTTGGTGATTCAGATTTTATTTATAATTTTAACATTACATGTTCTGTGGGTATAAAAGTTTAAAAAAATACATTCCAATTTAATTAAAAAGCCTTCTAAATTTACATTTTCAAACACTGCTGTGATTGCTATAGTGACTATCTTATAGATATACTTAGCCAAAATAAGTTAATTTTTCAAAACCAGTAACATGGAGTATGCTGGCAAGATTTCATTCGAAACAAATGAGGGTAATTATAAAGTCAATGTTATCAATGTACTACTACAAATAAATACGTTTAAAGTATAATTACTTAGTTTTAAAAAGCAGGACATAAAAATGCATAGAATAAGTGAAGATTTTTAATGCAAATCACTAGTGCAGAAATCTGGGCTCTTAATCCCTTAAGATAGTAGAGGATTTCAATTTAAAAGATGACTTCTCACTAAGGATATTGTGACTTTCTGTGACTCAAAAAAAGAAAGTCTATTATTTCTATTCAGATGCTTCTAGTATTTTGGTTCAAGTGTTTCTATGGAACTCCTTTAACTTAAATGTTCTTTCCCTGAAAAAAGACATTTTAAGCTAATAATTTTGGCCTCATGACATATATACTTTAAAGATACATGTGATTCTGCAGCCAATGCCTCCCCCATTCTAATATCTATCCATATATGCACTTATAAATAGACACATTTTCGGGATTATAAAAATATTTAATTTTCATAAGCTTAAATAATTACTGAATGTTAATACAGAATACATTAATATTTGTATGATTTTACTTTTATTTATAAAGGTTTTTTATAGCAGCATTTGCATTGCAAATGACATATGATCAAATAATGTTGCAGTGTACATGGACTCACTGCAAACCAGACGGGGCAGCTGCCACGTTCCTCTAAAAGAAACATCTGTTTCAGCTACAAAAGAGCAGTTCCTGTAACATACAGAAGCCATGAGGGGCTAATAACTTATCTGAACCTTATAAGTGCCTTTAAAAGTCATCTCCATAGAATTGGCCATATTTGTTAAAAATATCCACAAGTCCAAGTTATCTCCGCCCCCAGAAAAATTTTCTAATGAGATAAGTAAAAATTATATTAATGAATAGTGTGTTTAATTGAATCGCACGAACTTACTAAAAATTAATGGCATTTACAAGAATAAAAAAACAAAACCATCACAGTGAGAGGTATAAGAAAGTGAGAAAGACTGATCTGAAATTTAAAACATTACAAAAAAGCAAATTAAAACTCTCAATCTCAAACACTCATATTAAGCTTGTTTTTGTTGAGTTCACGCTCCAGATTTCCAATCAGAGTATCAATACTTTCTTGTAGGTCTTTAAGATTGACTTTTCGATCCACGGTAGACTCAATTGTTTGCATTGTCAAGTATGTCTGAAATGTGTACTCTTTGGACATGGGTACGGGCTGTTCGATCATTATATCTGGTCCATACATTTTGCTACAGTTTTCTCCATCTTCTCTATCTTCTGAAGGGACATTATCATAATCTACATCATTTAAATTTTCTTTTGTATTTAAAAAGTAGTTTTCTCCACAGCTGCTCCAGTCGCCTGCATAACGATTGCTAACTGGACTGTCTAATCTGGTTTGCCTTGGTCTAAGTATTCTTGATGAATCAGTACCACTCAAATTTAACAGGCAAGGCCGTTCTTTCTTCCTCCTCAAATAATTTAGAGAAGACTTCTGCTCTGGAAACAAATTGTCTGTTGATTCTTTGACAGTTAAACGTCGCACTAGAAACAAACAATAAATTTGCTTAGTCACAGCCATCTGACTGGCCTTTAAAAAACAGAGCAAAGATAAGCCTTTTAATAATCAACTACAAACATGCATTAAAAAACATGCACACTATTAAAAAATAGCATTCCATAATTACTTTTTTCTATCACCAGAAATAATCAAGATTAAGGACAGAAGCTAGGAGAATGTTCAGTGGTGCTAATTCATGCCACATCATAACATCCCAACATCAACAAATTTCTGATGTTGATTAACTTTCGGTGCAAGTTAATTATTATCTAGCTATAATTCAAACAGTAGCTAAGCTGGTAGCTTCTTCTAAATTAAAAGCTACAGTAAAAAGCAGGCAAGGCATGAACAAACCAAAAAGTTCCTTCTTCTGCAAACATCTAAATGAGGCAAAGACGTTTAAAATGCTCACTCTAACCTTTGTGCTTTTTTGCAATTCTATTAGCAGCAGTGTCAAAATTTACTTTACTATAAAGCAGCCCAAATTTCACTTTGATAAAATGCACAAATACTAGACTTGACCACTAGTTACCTGAGTTTGATTACACAGCATTAGCTACTAATAGTCTTCATTTATTGCCTGAAAATAGTACAGATATTTTATTTTCCCATTCTGGTTAGGTATCTAACAATCTCAAATAACATTCTTCATATTAAAATTCATTTCTTCTATGAGATCGGGAAGGAGACAAACTATAAGAGACTCTTAATCTCATGAAACAAACTGAGGGTTGCAGGGGAGGAGGAGGGATAGGGTGGCTGGGTGATGGACATTGGGGAGGTTATATGCTATGGTAAGTGCTGTGAAATGTGTAAGCCTGATGATTCACAGACCTGTACCCCTGGGGCAAATAATACATTATATGTTAATTTAAAAAATATATTAAAAAAGAAATTAAAAAATAAAATAAAATAAAAATTTCATTTCTTCTAAGAGTATACATTGTGCTGGCCATACAGATTACTATAGATATACACATCATGAAAAACCCAGGCTTTACTGTTTACCCTTTTTGTGAATATTGGACAAAACGTTTGTCTAAGGTTCTTCTATATATAAAATGGACTTAAATGTTGAGGCATAGCTTTTAAAACCTGTCCATAATGCCTTTCTCTTTCTGCTTGTTTATTTTCCATTAATAAATGCCTCTCCATTTATACTTTCTTTCACTAAGATACATATTATCAGTGTGAATATATTATCAGTAGTAACACACACTTTTCACATTCCAACATATAATGAATGCTTGTTTCCTATTGTAGAAAATAAGATAATTAAAAAGTCATATAAACATGTACATAGTTCTTGTTTTCCAGACTTAGTGATCTTAGTAACATTTTCAGATCACATTTTTTTACTTAGATTTTATTAAAATACTTGATAACTATCTATAGGTATGTTTTTAACATTTCCATTTGTCTATATTTTTATGATGGCCAGTATATATAATTATGAATAGCTAAAATAAATCTCTTAATCAAAAATTTTCTGGAAAATAAAGGTCTGATATTTATTTTAAATTGATCTTTAATAACAGTATTAATATAGAATGTCCCATGCCATTAATTGATGCAATTACAGAATGAATACCTGAATTTTTTCCACTGTTTAATTATTTAAATTCCTTTATCTCCTCTAGCTGCTAATCTTCTTGCCTTTCTCCCTCATTTTCTGTGCTATTCCTGTTCTTAGTGCTTAAGTGTTAAGACTTTTGTTTTCATTATAGTACTTTGCTAACCTTGAAGTCATCTGGTTTGTGATCCAACCAAAATAAAACTTTTTTTTTTTTAAAGTAAGCTCTATGCCTTGGCAACGTAGGACTTGAACTCATAACCCCCAAGATCAAGAGTCTCATATTTTACCGACTGAGCCAGCCAGGTACTACAAAGTAAAACATTTTGACTATGGGTTGAGCTTATCTTGTTGTGCCCCCATCTCTGACATTCACCTGCAAAACCCAGATTTATTTTATTGCCAGTTACTTAAAGTTGTTTAAATAAATCCCTATTCAAACATGATTTTTGTATATTTTCTTGGAAAATATTTAGGAAACCAATTACAATAATATTGTATATCTTTTAGACTAAAAATTCAATTTCTGAAAAATCGACTTCACTGACTTGTTAAACGATGACGGTGGAGTGATTTCCTCTTAAAAATACAGAGAAAATGTCTAATTTTAACCCCAAAAGGGAAGTTCTGGTTCTCCCAGCACTATGACTGCCCATCTTCAACAGAATAAAATTTAAAATGCAATCTACAAAGTTGCTGAAAGTGTTTCAAAATGTAATGATAAGTACTAAGAAACTTAATTTTCTTATCTCGTTCTACTGATGGGTTTATATTTTTAATCACCATTTTATTAGCCTTTTATCTATAGTATGATTGC
This sequence comes from Potos flavus, assembly GCA_028534135.1. Lineage (NCBI taxonomy): Eukaryota > Metazoa > Chordata > Mammalia > Carnivora > Procyonidae > Potos > Potos flavus. The sequence continues at coordinate 102,692,725 of CM052900.1, read as the reverse complement.
CTTATTTAACAGAATGTATTAAGTGCCTAGATAATGCCAAATACTGTCTTAGAACTTGGGTACATAAGGGTAAGCAAAATATAATCCCCGACCTCATAAAGCTTAGTCTAGTGAGAAAAATGAAACAAAAAGGAATAGGAAAAAAAAATTATAGCTTTTCCCCTAAAAAACCTGCCCCAAATTTACTCATCACAGAAAATGTGATACAGCAAACAGGTGGTCTAGGAGTTACACTCTCTCTAAAGCTATTTCTCCATTTGTAAAGAGAAAGTAAATTTTAATATTCTTCTTAAAACAGCAAAACCATTTTTAAAAAGCAACAATTCTGTAAAAATCCAATACATAAAAAAGATGAAAAGAAGACTATTTTGATCAAAAGGGAAGGGTGTTTACATTTTGTTCAGATTATTTTGTTTACATTTTGTTCAGATTATTGCCAATCTGGCTCCAAAGCTGCTTCCAAAGAACCTTAGGGCTTGGCAGAAGACAATCTGAAATGCCACCGGTGGGATGATTTTTAACTTCTAGGGCAATATGCTAGGATTCTAACTGATCACTTTGTAGATAAGATTTTTCAGATGGAAAGCTTAAAGCAAATTTTATTATTGCCCCAAATTAAAAAACAAAAAATAACACAAAAAGTTAAAAAAAAAACGAAGGTGGGTGGGGGAGGGCGGAACCAACTCTTTTTACCTCTGGAGTAGGCGAAATTCCAAAATAGAAAAATAAGTAAGATATACATATAGCAAGGAGAGTCAAACCCTTCTAGTTGATGCATAGAGATGGGCATTCATCAAGTTCATATGCTATGGCCCATTCTCTGTATCACCACTAATTTACTCAGGCTCAGTAACTGTATTACTTCTACTTGAGGTTTGCCTTTTCTTCAATCCAAAAGCAAATGATTTAGAGGGCCAAATTAACTGGTATTTATTCTCATCTTTCTGCCCTTTATCTGAAGTACTGTAACTAAAGAAAAATACAGGTTATAGAAAAGGGGGCAGGTTTTTTTGTTTTTGTTTTTTTTTTAATTTAATTTTATTTTTTCAGTGTTCCAAGATTCATTGTTCATGCACCACACCCAGTGCTCCATGTAATACGTGCCCTCCTCAATACGCACCACCAGGCTCACCCAACCCCCCACCCCCATCCTCTCCAAAACCCTCAGTTTGTTTCTCAGAGTCCACAGTCTCTCATGCTTGTCTCCCCCTCCGATTTCCCCCAATTCACCCTTCCTTTCCAGGCTTTTTTTTTTTTTTTTTAACTGAAGTACAGCTGACATAGGTTTATATCACTTTCAGGTGTAAACATAGTGAATCAACAACTCTACACATTACACAATGTTCCCCACAATAGGCGTAGTTACCATCTGTCATCAACGTTATTACAATGACGTTGACTATATTCCCTAGGCCGTCCTTTTCATCTCCTGGACTTGATTTGATTTGATAACTGGAATTCTGTATTTCTTAGTCTTCACCTATTTCACTCCTCCCTCCACTCACCTCCTCTCTGGCAACCACCAGTTTGTTCTTTGTACTTATGAGTGTATTTCCGTTTTGTTTTTGGGTTTTTTTTGGTTTGTTTGTTGATTTGTTTTTTAGATTCCATATGTAAGTAAAATTATATGGTATTTGTCCTTCTCTGTCTGACTTATTTCACTTAACATGATACCCTCTTGGTCCATCCATGTTGTTGTGAATGGCAAGATCTCCTTTTTTTTAAATAGCTGAGTAATAATCCATAGTATACATGTGGGTGTGGTGTGTGTATCACATCTTCTTTATCCTTTTATCTATTGATGGGCACTTAGGCTGCTTCCATATCTAGGCTACTGTAAAGCTGCAATGAACACAGGAGTGCGTATATCTTTTCAAATTCATGTGTTCATTTTCTTTGGGTAAATACCCCACAGTAGAATTACTGCATTGTATGCTACTTCTAATTATTTGAGGATCCTCCATACTGTTTTCCATAGTGGCTGCACCATTTACATTCCCAGCAACACTGCACAAGGGTTCTCTTCTTCCCACATCCTCACCAACACTTGTTATTTCTTGTCTTTTTGACATTATTCATTGACAGGTATGAAGTGATATATCGCTGTGGTTTTGATTTGTATTTCCCTGATGATCAGTGATGTTGAGCATCTTTTCATGTGTCTGTTGGTCACCTGGATGTCTTCTTTGGAAAAATGTCTATTCAGGTCCTCCAGGGCAGTTATGTTTTAATAACATTAACCTCCGATACAGAATTAATGATAAAGAAATCAGGGACTCATAGTAAACTCCAGGTAAGCAAGTTTTCATTTGTAATTAGAATGATGAAGATGGCTCCTTTCCCAATTCTTGATGCTTATTAGAATTAAAGCAGTTGTAGGAAAAACTATAGGAAACACACATTTAAAACCTTTAACCTGAGAGCTCCCTTCTGTTGGGTACCAAGTGCAGAAATCAAACCAAACCAGAACCTCCTGATTAAGGATTTTTAAATAATTAATGATATATACCAATTCAGTTAAAATATAAGTTAGAAATGGTTTTTAAGCCTGTGTTTGAAAGAAAGCAAAAATTTTAACTTCATAAATTTAAAAGTTGAAATTTTTAATTCACTTTCTATAATTAATTAGATATCTTTTAAAAGACTAAATCAAGCATTCCTTTGTACTTTGGTCTATCCTCACATGTACCAATAAAAGAGTAACAGAGAGCTAACTTTATACAAAACACTTTGCTCAATGCTATAGATGCTTTGTCTATAGAATCTTCAGAACAACTCTGAGGTAGGCACTATTTATAGAGAAGCATACTGAGGCTTAGGGGAATTAAGTATGTGCATGGGCCACAGTCTGGATCCGAATCCAAGACTGACGGGCTCCAGGGCCCAAGCACTCTTACCACTGTGTGCTACACAAGCTCCTAGGTACTTTCATGTTTTGTATTATGCAGGGTGGAGAAGGGGAGGGGGAGTTAGTACAAGTTAAGAAAATTTTGGAACTTAAATACAGCATCCTATATAGAACATCTTGTTAAATACATACTCCTTTTAGCTCTGAAACTACATAAGAGAAGTATTAGGAAAATACCTGTCACCTTTTTGTTATTGACTGGAACAAGGGATGGATAAGTAAGATGGAAAGATCAAAGATGACTGTCAAGTTAAGCCTGGATAATTTGAACAACAACCATGAATACAGTAAAGATGTCAGGAAGAAGAACTGAATGAAGGAGAAAAATGAATTCTGCTTCATATCAGTTGAGCTAAAAATGAGAAGGGTAAAGAAATTAATATTTAGGGGTGCCTGGGTGGCTCAGTGGGTTAAAGCCTCTGCCTTCGGCTCAGGTCATGATCTCAGGGTCCTGGGATCGAGCCCCGCATCGAGCTCTCTGCTCAACAGGGAGACTGTTTCCTCCCCCCCCGCCTGCCTCTCTGCCTACTTGTGATCTCTCTCTCTGTCAAATAAATAAATAAAATCTTTAAAAAAAAGAAATTAATATTTACGGAGTACTTATTATGTGACAAGAGCTGTGCTGAGCACCTTACAAACATTTTATTTAATTCTCCTATAAATTCTATAAACATATTATTAAATCCATATGAAAAAAGATGATATTGAGGCTCTAAGATGTTAAAGAATTTGCCTAAGATCAGATTGCTAACAAGCAACACAACTAGGATACAAATCCAGATCTGACTGAAATGTGTACATTGATCTTTATGTCTACAATATTATCAGCAAAAGCAAAAAATGTAAATGGAGCAATTTAAAGCTATCAATCTTAACTATGAAAAAGCAAAATCTAGAAAAGATTTTCTTGAATCATATATGGGCATATTTAATGATTAGTTAATTCAAACACCCTATCATTGATAGAGAAAAATATTTCCATTAAATCATTTACCTGGCCAGAGTTGAAGTAAGTAATGAAGAACTTCAATATGTTTTTTAAAATCCAAAGCACTTGCAAGTTCTTCGGAATCAGTAAAGACTCTGTTGTTGTGGGTGGAAGTCTCTTGCCTCTGACTTAATAATACTGGTCCAAAGCACACCGCCAAATTCTGGCAAGTCATCTTATTCACTTCATGATAAGAAGCCACCAATTTCAAATGATCCAGCAACATCTTTAGGGTTGCCTAAATTAAAGTAAATTACTTAATAGAGCTATACACAGGGGCAAATTCAAGGACACAATTTATAGCAGAAAATACAGATAGGCATCCTGTTACTTTTTAAAAGGTTGTTTCAAAGATTTGCTTCTAAGTTGGATATTTGGAACTCTGAAACATATTTTCTTATAAAAACATTTCATAGGACCCTTAGGGTTCCAATGACATAATCTGATCCATTAAATGGTTAAAATATATACTCTTTATAAAAGGCTCATGAATGCATTTCAAATTTCAACTGGAGCGCCTGTGAAAATATACATCAACATTTTTCTCTCTTTCCTCCTCTAAAATGACAACAGCAAAGGCTGTGATGGAAGAGGAATTAGGTAAGAGTGTTCATCTTTAAGCACAGATAAATCCTGTAGTCGTTGAGTAGGGGACTACCATCCATAAATCTGGGAAGCCAGCGATTTCAAACATGACCCTGTCTATCATGATTCAGATTAGGAAAAAGGCCAATGCACTTAACTAATAAATATTTTAAGTAGACAAACCAGGAATAGCATAGCTAGAGATAACAGAAAAATTAGTTGAAAAAGAATACTTTTTAATACTTAAAGGAGCTAGTAAGGGGAGTTTGCTCAAGAAGTGGAAGGTTATTTAGGTTTAAGCAATTATGGAAAGAAATGATATTTTTGACGTACTGGCATAAGATCAATCATTTAACAAATAAAATGAGTATATAATTTCTTCTTCATAATTATATTAAAGAAATGAATGACAAATAAAACTGTAGTTATAAAAATTAAAAAGAAAAAGAAAAATCAAAATGACATATTTCTAGAGCCAAAAGTGACAAGTGGATCCAGTGATCAAAAGGTCATTAGTAACCTTGGCAAAAACAAGTCCTGAGAGAGGGTAGGAAGCCAGATTACAATGTGTTGAGTAGTCAAGGGTGGTGAAGAAGTAAGGACAGCTGAAGTAAATATTCCTTCAATGTTTGGCTGTGAAAGAAAGGAATGACAAGAGAATGAAAGCCAGAGGAGACTATAATTAATATTTTGAAATAAAAACAAATCAAATATATGAATCATAAAAACAATGTAAATAATAATATCTTTTCCTCTTCTCCTTTCACAAATGGGACTCTACATTGACATTTTAAGGCTAGTTTCAGCATATTGTGCTATGAACAATACACACACACACACACAAACATAACCACCTCTGGTTAAACATCTTAGGTTTAATCTCAATAGCAAACCAAGAAATACAACTTAAAATAAAAAAATATTTTTTGTCTATTAAGATGAGCCAAAAAATGTAATTGTTGTGTCCTTCTTGAAAAATAATATGAAAATGTATTAAGAGCCTTTAAATGTTCACATCATTTAAATCAATAATTCTGCTCTGAGATTCTATTCTAAATACATAATTCTAACTGAAAAGAAATCTCTGCATACAAATATATACAAATAGGTTCAAAACCTAAATATTATACAAAAGAGGGGCGCCTGGGTGGCTCAGTGGGTTAAAGCCTCTGCCTTCGGCTCAGGTCATGATCCCAGGGTCCTGGGATCAAGCCCCGCATCGGGCTCTCTGCTCAGCGGGGAGCCTGCTTCCCCTCTCTCTCTGCCTGCCTCTCTGCCTGCCTCTCTGCCTACTTGTGATCTCTCTCTGTCAAATAAATAAATAAAATCTTTAAAAAATAAAATAGAATAAAATAAATATTATACAAAAGAGAATAGTGACAAATTATGTCAAGTCCACTCAATGGAATATTATGCAGCCTTTTTAGAAAGGATGCTAATAGTATGAGCTTGGGGGCCTGACAGGCTGAAATTCAGATGACAGACTACAACACTCATAAAAGCTATATAACTTGGACAAGTGTTTAAATACCTAGATACTCATTTCTTCACTTATAAGAAAAACGACACAATTTTACCTTATATCAAAGAAGGAATATCTCTATCCCTTCACCCCACCCTTCTGCTGCTGTCCTCCTCTTTGTAGCTATTCCCCTCTTCCCACCCAAAGGAGTAGTAATTGCTAATCTAATTGGAGTGAGCACAAGATGTTCCGAAAACTTCAGTAAACTGGTGAATGAAGTTTTGGGGCTTAACATTCCTATATGTTCTGGCGCCTGGGTGGCTCAGTTGGTTAAGCGTCTGCCTTCAGCTCAGGTCATGATCCCAGCATCCTGGGTTCAAGCCCCAAGTCCCAAGTTGGGCTCCTTGCTCAGCTCAGCGGGGAGTCTGTTTCTGCTCTCTCTCCCTCTTTCTCGCCCCTCTCCACCCCTGCTTGTGCTCTCTCCCTCTTTCTCTCTCTTCCTCTCAAACAAATTTTTTAAAAGATTTTATTTTTTATTTGACAGAGAGAAACACAGCAAGAAAGGGAACACAAGAAGGGGGAGTGGGAGAGGGATAAGCAGGCTTTCTCCTGAGCAGGGAGCCCGATGAAGGGCTTGATCCCAGGACCCTGGGATCATGACCTGAGCCAAAGGCAGACACTTAATGACTAAGCCACCCAGGCACCCCTAAAATGAATAAAATATTTTTTAAAAAATTTCTATATACTCACTTTTGGTCTTTCTACCCTCACACGATAAAAAAATACAGGTAAAGTAGGCCTCATCTGGACAAGCCCAGCCATATATCACTCTTAATTTCCCTTTTGTTCTAAGGAACAACAGCTAAATTTAGGCTAAGACTGGTTCTGCAGACCCAGCTATCAAACTATCTGCTCTGCCGGCACGCCTGAAGATACTGATCTCAAGATTTAGATTGCGAGGAGGCAGCAAATGGAGAGAGGCAAGAAGGAAAAAAACCATGGTGCGGAGGGTTGCTTAAGTCTTGAGGCTAAGCCATGTACACGACAACAGTTACCACATTGTTTAAATACGAAAAGGAAATAAACTAGTATGTTAATTATGGTTGCCTTTGGATACTCATAATTGCAATTTTCCATTCTTTTCTACATCTTCCCAGTTTTTCTATAATAAACCTATATTATTTTAATAATAAGGTAATCATAGTTTTTAAAAATGCATAGGAAGTACCTGTGCCTAAACTAAAATTATATACAGAAAAGATAAAATTGTTATCTAGGTTTATTGTTGAAGAAGCAGTTTTTCGATTTATGTTGTTTAAGGAGCCTTTAGTAAAGGCAGAGCTTAAACTCATAGTGCCACAAATATGAAATAACTGAAAAATTATTTGTAGCTCTGGAGTTAAGTATATACTCATTAGCTGGCTTTTAGGGAAAAAGGTATACCGCATATGTTTACCTTCTCAACATCAGGAAGACAATCAAGCAGGTCAACAGTGTACTTAGAGTCACTTGGATCATTCTCACATCCGCTTGATGACATTTTCAAAGGATTTTTTGCCATTGCGTCTAATACAGCCTCATAAAGTTGCTTTGTTATCAGAGGAGAAGGAAGTTCTCTTAGATAGTCCTTAAGAACACCTTTAGAAAACAAAGAGAGATAGCAATTGGTCTTCAGGATAAAATAAAAAAAAACTGTGAATTTTTTATAAATATTGTTATAGCCAACCTTTAATATTCTGAAAATAATAAAAACGACAACAAAAACCTATCATAACAGAACACTAGCATCCTGTAATCTTATAAATTGCCTCAGTAATTGACTTCTTGTTTTGAAAGCATGCTAAAAATGCACACACGTCATTTCCAATGACCTTACATATTAGGCTTGTTATTCATAAAGTAAGCAATTCATGGCACATATACTCTATTGATTCTGGCCCTCTATAAATACATGTGAAACAAAAGTTGAGAAAACAAGGCATACTAATATTAATTTCCAATTAGATGAATTTTGAGTTTCCAGACTTTGGAGAGTTAAAGAATACAATGGTCCATGTACAGCATGATGACTATAATTAATAATACTGTATTGTGTATTTGGTAGTTGCTAAGACAGTGGACCTTGTTTTGTTTTGTTCGTTTATTTACTGATGAGAAACAGAATATTCTTCCTTACATTGCTTTGTAGATTTTGGGTGTTGTATCCAAAGAGAAGTCTGGATCAAAAGATCCGTTGAAATAAACTGGAATCACATCCACCAGCTATGCCAAAAGATTTTTTTTAAAGATTCTATTTATTTATTTGACAGAGAGATAAATCATAAGTAGGCAGAGAGGCAGGCAGAGAGAGAAAGGGAGAAGCAGGCTCCCTGCTGAGCAGAGAGCCTGATGTGGGGCTCAACCCCACGACCCTGAGATCATGACCCAAGCTGAAGGCAGAGGCTTAACCCACTGAGCCACCCAGGCACCCCCCAAAATATTTTTTAAAGTGGCGTTTTATAGCCATGTCACAGTATTACAAAGTATGAATGTTCCAGAATTTTATCTAGTCAGTCACTGCAGATGGAATACTTGGGTTGTTTCTAATCTTTTGTTATTCCCAAACATGCTACGATGAATAGCCTTGCACATCATTACTTGTATGTATGCAGGTATGTCTATAGGATAAACTCCTAAAACAGGATCACTAAATCAAACATGTATTTGTGAGGCAAAAGGAGGGGTAAGGATGTCTCCTAGGTTTGGAGCTTGAGCATCTAGGTAGATAGCAGTACTATCTTTAAACGGTGGGAGAAGGGAATAGAAAGGAGTTTCATTTTGAATATATTCAGCGTAAAGTCTCTATGGGACATTCAAGGCTGCTGGATAGAAACATCTGCCGCTCAGGAAAGAGATGGCTGGAGACCCTGAGAATGATCAACTTAAAGATGATAACAAAGCTTGGGAATACCTGAGATGATCAGGAAGGCACAGATGATGTGAGAAGGCCCTGAAGAACACCGGCTTTTAAGGGGTCATCAGGAAGAGGATTTTCCAAAAAGGTCTAAAGAAGTACGGGTGATGAGAAGAGGCAGGGATGGGCTAAGGGGAGACTGGCAAATACGCTGCCAAGGAAGTCAAGAAAAGAATGTTTCAAGAAAGGGTCTATGGTATCAACTGATGGCCAACAATAGGCAGGTTAGATAAGAACCATGTTAAGTACTATGGAGAACAATGTTTCTCAAACTTGGCTGCACACTGAAATAACCTGAAGAACTTAAAAAAATATATATTCCAGAGCCCCATGCCAGCCCTACTAAATTATAATCTCTAGGGGTCAGGGTTCATGTCCTTGTATTTTTAACAAATTCCTGTTGTGATTCTAAGGTGGCAGTTTTTGTAACTAGGTATAAGAAACATGAGATAATTCAAGACAAGGATCAAAAAAAAAAAAAAAAAAAAAGACAAGGATCAAAAAATGTCCACCAGACAAAGAAGTCAGCAACCTTGGTAAGTACAGCTTCAGGGGAATAAAGGACACAGAAGTCAGGTTGCATTTGGTTAGGAAATAAATAGAGACAGAGAAAGAAAGATAGGCAATCTGCTCCAGAAATCTGGCTTTGAGAGAAGGTGATAACCATAGATGGGTGGGAAGGGGAGAAGCAGGATCAAAGTAGGAATTTTTTTTTAAGATGAAAGAGACTTGAACATTTAAATGCTAATATAAAGAAGATATTAAAATGGTTTTTAAGGTCCAAGAAAGAGGAATAAGTTGAGCAAATCCTCAAAGAGAAAAGAAGAAGAGATTCCTGAGAATACATGAAGGAATTAAAATCAGTCCAAAATGTGAGGAAGATCATTTCTACACTGTTACAGAAAAGGCAGTGGAGAAGTGGAAAGGATGTATGCCAAAGAAGGCATGTCGGCAGGTTGGGTCACAACAAGTAGAGGAGGTTCCTCTCTGATGGCTTCTATTTCCTCCATGAAGTTAGGAGGCAGGGTCATCTGCTAAGAGTGACACGGGTGAAGTGAGATTTGAGGAGTGAGAAAATATTAAACAGACACTCTGGAGGATGAGAGAAGGGGAATGGGAGAGATAATAACACATATGTATTAGCAGACACCACTGAAAGCCCAGTTAATTTTGAAGTCCATGGATTTATACTGGTATCAAGAAATACCCTTATGTGATTTTTTTCTAGTAGCAATCAGCAACTCAGATACAGGCTAGAAAAACAAACCAGTTATTCCAGTCAACATGGAGCAATGCAGACCAGACTTAACTTCCTGCCTGAAACAAGTGGGAACACCAGATAAAATAGTTAGGAAGAACAAAACAAAACAAAACAAACTATGTTCAACACATTGGACATCAGACAAAGAAGGATATGATCCCTAAGGGATGGGAAACTAATGAAGTGTGCCCATAACTGCTTCAGCTTACTGCCTGGAAAACCTTTCCAGGTCACAGTGAGGAGGTGCAAACACAGGTAGCTAGTAGGTCTAGCTAAGCTGAGGAGAGGAAGGTAGAAGTCTAAGGAGATCAAAGCAGCTAGAGCTTGAAGGACAAAGTATTAGAATAGAGAGCTGTCTAGAAAAAACACTGGGTATTTCCAAATCCTTCTGAGTTTCTGTCTGAGTACTGATCAGCAAGTACTTGTGGAAACTAACCAAAGCTGGAGAAATAACTGCCCAAAAAGATTAGAAGGAAGAATTTCAGGAGCTTACACTGGCAGGCAATAGCTCCTGTCCAGAGCAACCACAGTGAAAAACTTCGTAACTCATGAGATTTGGGTACAGTACTGTTATAGGTTGAATTATATCTCCCACAAAGAAAATATATTTAAGTCTTAGTCCCCAGTACCTCAGAATGTGGTCTTGTTTGGATCTTTACAGAGAAAATCAAATTAAAATGAGGTCACTAGGGTGTGTCCTAATATAATATGACTGGTGTTCTTATAAAACGGGAATTTGGACACAGAGATAGATATGCATAGATGGAAGAGGACGTGAAGAAGCCTGAGAGAACACCTTGTGAAGACAGGACTGGAGTGAGGCATCTATAAACTTAAGGAATGCCAAAAATTGCCAGCAAATCACCAAAAGCTATGATGAAGCAAGGAAGAATTTCTCCACAGGTTTCAGAAGGAGCAAGGCCCTGCTGACATCTTGACTTTGGACTTCCAGCCTCCAGAATCATGAGGCAATAAATTTCTGTTGCTTTAACCACCTGGCTTGTACACTTTGTTACAGCATCCATAGGAAACTAATATGAGTACATGGAAGGGCTTTGCCTCAGTAACACATCAAAGAAATAGAAAAAGAGATCCTTTATTTCCAAGCTGCTCTCATTCTACTTACAAGCACAACTAAAAAGAATCAAACTGTTCCCAAGTAACCTAACTGCATACCAGAAGAAAGCCCAGAAGTATCTAAAAGGATAAAAAAATACTTAGCACCCAAGAAGATAAAATCCACAATATATGACATCTAACAAAAAATTACAATGTATATAAAGAAGTAGGCAAATACGATCTATCATGAGGAGAAAAATCAATCGTGAACCAACTCAGAAAGGACATAGATGATAGGACATTGAAACAGTTATTATATGGTATTTCATATATTCAAGAAGCTAGAAGAAAGACTGAATGTGCTAAGTAGAGACACAGAAGGTATGAAAAAAAGGTCAAACTTGTAATACTGAAAACTAAAATATCAGAGATTAAAAATACAATAGATGAAATTAATATTAGCAGAGAAGATTAATGACTTGAAGACACAGCAATAGAAATAATCTAAAATTAAACAAAGAGTTTAAAAAAAAAGATTGGAAGAAATGAACAAAATATAGGTGAGCTGTGAAACAAACACAAGTGACCTAATGCATGTGTAATTCAAGTCTTTAAAGGAAAGGGGGAGGTAGAAGATGGGTGAGTCAAAACCACAATCATAGTTGAAGATTTCAACATGCCTCTTTTAACAAGAAGAAAGAAAACACATAAAGACATGGAGGATTGGAACAACATTATTAATCAGCTTGACTGCATTGATAATTATAGCATATTACATTCCAAAACACCAGAACACACATTCTTAAGGGTTCAAATGAAAACATTCACCACAGAAGAGTATGTCCTTGACGTTAAAGAAAGTTTAAATACAAAAAGATGGGGTGCCTGGGTGGCTCAGTTCATTAAGTGTCTGCCTTTGGCTAAGGTCATGATCCCAGGGTCCTGGGATCAAGCCCCACATTAGGTTCCCTGCTCAGCAGGGAGTCTGCTTATCCCTTTCTGTCTGCCCCTCCCCCATTCATGCTCTCTCTCTTTCTCTCTCTCTCTCCGACCCTCTCAAAATAAATCAATAAAATCTTAAAAAAAAAAAAAAAGATCCAGGTCACATGAAGTATGTGCTATGATTATAATGGAATTAAATGAGAAATTAATAATTTTAAATATCTGGAAAATTCCCTAAATATTTTGATACAAACTAACATACTTCTAAATAACCCATGAATCAAAGAAGAAAAAGGAAAATCAGAAAGTGTTTGAACTAAGTGAAAATGAAAACACAGCATATCAAAAAATTTGTGGGAGGTTAAAGCAGAGTTTAGAGGGAAATCTATAGCACTAAGTGTCTACATTAGAAAAGGATGAAGGGGGGAGCCTGGGTGGCTCAGTGGGTTAAAGCCTCTGCCTTCAGCTCAGGTCATGATGTCAGGGTCCTGGGATCGAGCCCCGCCCGAGCCCCGCCCGAGCCCCACATCAGGCTCTCTGCTCAGCAGGGAGCCCACTTCACCCTCTCTCTCTGCCTGCTTCTCTGCCTACTTGTGATCTCTCTCCTCTCTGTCAAATAAATAAATAAAATCTTTGAAAGAAAAAAAAAGAAAACTACAGACCAGTATCTTTTAAGAATACAGACACAAAATTCCTCAACAAAATGGTAGCACACTAAATCCAGCAATATATTAAGAAGAAGAAGAAGAAGAAGAAGAAGAAGAAGAAGAAGAAGAAGAAGAAGAAGAAGAAGAAGAAGAAGAAGAAGAAGAAGAAGAAGGAGGAGGAGAAGAAACATCATGACTAAGTGGGATTAATCTCAGGAATGCAAGGGTTGGCTTAACATCTGAAAACCAATTAATGTAATATACTATATCAATAAAATAAAGGACATAAACCACATGATCATTTCAAAACTCATAAAAGTCATTAAACAAAATCCGACACACTTTCATGATAAAAACACCAAACGAAATTGGAATAGGAGGAAACTTCCTCAACTTGCTAAAGGGGATCTACGAAAAATTCAGTTAACATAATAACTAATGGTCAAAAACTGAATGCTTTTCTCCTAAAATCAAGAACAAGATAAGGATGTTCACTCTTGTCACTGCTGTTCAACATATACTGCAGGTTCTAGCCAGGGGAACTAGGCAAGAAAAAGAAATAAGAAAGATCCATCTTGGAAAGAGAGAAGCAAAAGTATCTCTATTTGCAGATGACATAATCTTATACATAGAAACTCCTAAGGAATCCACTAAAAAACTAACAGAATAAATGAGTTTAGCAAAGTACAAGATCAATATGCAAAAATCAACTGTATTTTTATACAATTCAAAGGAAAGAGAACTGTCTTTTAATAGATTCTGGATGGGTCATTTCATTTGCATATTAAAATCACTTATGACAAAGGCAGACTTCAGTTGGAAATATAACCATTGGTGGGACATCGAAGTGTTCACTGAGTAAAAAGGAACGCCCAAGAGTTCTGTAGATGATGTTAAATAGGAAAGATGAAGGTGGTGGTGCCATGAGCCTCAAGAGACCTTTATTCCTCAGGAGAGCATAAGTTTCTACTCAACAGTGAAAAGACAACAATCTGGAAGCAGCATTGGTAAACCAAGAGAATACTGACCAAACTTCTTCCTTGACATATATAAAGAAATATGATATATATAAAGAGCTTGGGATATCATAACAATCAATACATGTTAGATGTACACTGATGATAATAATAAAGCATTTTATATACCATAGACATGAATCTTATTTGTTCCCATTTCTTAAGTTATATCACGTGATTTTTTTTTTACTACCATCATTAGTTTTACAGTCTAAACCTATCTACAATGAATAGCAACACATGGTGTAAAGAGGACAATTGAGTTACAGTTAGAAAGTGAAAATGCACTTTCTTGTAGTTGCCAAATAAAGACGCTACTAACCCTCTAGGGCATGATTTAAAAAAAAAAAAGATTCCATACATGTTCCTTAACAAAGCAAGATTTGTTATCTCTAACAAAATTTAATATGCCCTGGTAGTTTGAGACTCGCCCTATAAAGCAATTACATTAAATTAAAACCTAAAAGATCTCCAGAAAAGATAACTTTATAGCTTAGTAAAACACATATTTCAAAAATCATTATCCTTTATATAATTAATATACTAAACAACCATTAATATAAGTGGAATTTTAAATTGATCCAAGTTCAAGATTACTTACTTCACACATAATTTGAGGGTAAATAAGGGAGAATTATTACTAACAAATACTAAGCACTTAAAGAATGCTCAATGTACATTATGTTCAATGAAGTCAAAGTTAGAGCTCCTTCTCTATATGTCGACAAAGAGTTCATTGGAAAAAGAATCAAAAGATTTCACAAAATGATACACAGAAGAGATATTTATACTATGTTGTGATATATACTATGTAACTACCCATCAATCTAGACATTAGCTTTATGACCTTATCTCAAAAACTTATGACAGACTAGAGTATCTTAAGCTATAATGCCTTCTTAACATCTTTCAAACACTCTTGGGGGCATAAAAACTTAAAGATAATAAGTTCGTGGTGACAATCTTTATTGCCACAGGAACTACTAAAGGGAGACTTGGGAAAAATTTACATGGAGCAATTTAATTAGTGCAACACAGTAAATTTTTTATCATGTACTTGAAGAAAATGCAGGCGATTATAGGTAAATAAAGAACTAGTTCTGGCTACATCTCTTAAGCTGCTCTGTAATAGATACTATGAAACCATATGCCTCTCACCTTCATTCAGGCACAAGGATCAACTATACAGGAAAAGTCTACTCATCCCCATGATAGAGTAATAGGTATCATTACACATTTAAAAAAAAGGCATTCTAATAACTAAAACTACTTCTACCTCTCAAAGACTAATTTGTAGTATTTTTTTTTTATTGATTCTCACTTAACAAAATCACTCTGTTCTAACTAGAACTCTGTCCCCAGATCTTCCAATGGTTAATTCTGTATTATACAGATCTTAGCTCAAAAGGCACTTCTCAGATGATCTTTCTTCTCTGACCCCCTAGTCACTGGAGTCACTAAACTGAGTACTACCTCCAATCAGTATCATTCCCAATGTCCTACTTATCACTCATAAGTTACTATATCTCACTGTTCATTGGATTGATTACTGATTCTCTCTTCCCCCACTAGAAAACATACATAAGGGCTGAGATACTGTTCATCTTGTTCACTTGTCCCTGGTGCCTAGAAGAATGCCTGGCGTATAGTAAATGTTCAATAAATATTTAGTAAATAAGCCAATTAATTTCTAGATAGGGAAAGATAAGTGATTAAATGGACTATGGTTATTCCCATGCATAGACTCCCCTTCTCCTTTGGGTTTCTTTTCTTTTTTTTTTTTAAGATTTTATTTATTTATTTGAGAGAGAATGAGTGAGAGAGAGAGAGAGAGAGAGAACACAAGCAGGGGGACAGGGAGAGGGAGAAGTAGGCTCCCTGCTGAGCAGGGAGCCCAATTCGGGGCTCGATCCCAGAACTCTGGGATCACGACCTGAGCCAAAGGCAGATGCTTAAACGACTGAGCCACCCAGGTGCCCCTCCTTTGGGTTTCTTACTTTGATTTCTATAGCCACCAACACACCAGTACCCCAGGAATGTACCGTGTTAAGTTCAAAACTCTGGTTCCAATTTGGAGAAAAATACCGAAACAAATAATCTTTCAGTATTTATTTACCCTTTAGCATTGCAACACAAATAAACAATTTTTTAAGTTTTGTTTTTTATTAAATACACGGGAATAATAATTTTAAAAGTCACTATAGAATTACACATATTCACCTCAAAGAGTTAGTAGATCACTATCTCCATATCTTTCTTTTAGCCCTCCCAGCTATCTCTATGTTTTTAATGTGGATGTGCTATTATAAAACCTAGTACATGGAAACTCAACCAACTAACTTGGAAGGAAGGGAGGGAGGGAGGAACGGAGGGAGGGAAGGGAAAGACAGAAAGAGAGAAAAGTGAAAATGATCATGTTCTAACTCTGCTGTTTCCAAATGACCCTCATTGTCAGGTCCGGGTTCCAGTCTGAGAGAGCATTCCAGCTATCTCTCACCACTCACCTGCCTGATGCTTTTCTCTTAAACAAGTACTGCAAGTCATGTAGCTTGCTATCTCCCAAGTTTTTGCTAATAGATTGCTCTCCTCCAACCCTGGCTGGCTAAATCCAGTTCATCTTTTAAGTTAGCTGAGGAGTCACCTTTCCCACCAAGTTTTCCCTAATTTTCCCACAATAAGTTAAGTGCTCCTTTTCATGTATTATAATCAGCTGCCTCTGATTCTGTCTTCCCCCTTAGATTAGGATTCTGGAGGGCAGAGATTATCTCTTACACACTGTTGTATTTCAAATGCCTTAGCAAAGCATCTGGTGCATAGTAACATTCGATAAATGGTGGTTAGATGAATGGATACCATTTTTCCACTGGCAACAGCAGGACGATGAAGTTAATATACTAAATAAACTCATTCTTCAAGTGAGACACTGTCTTCTGAGAAAGTGCCCGTATCCTCTATCAGCACCTACTCTAACAAAAAATTAACTCACCAGAACAAGAATACTGAAAATACAAGTATGGGACCATGAGAATCATTCTCAGGTGAAACTTCTATAGATAATAAAGATACATTAGAGCAGATAGATTTGAACATAGAATCACTGACATTTCCTGAAGTGAACTCTATAAATTAATTTTTTAAGTCCATTAATCTACCCCACCCTACCTCACTTACTCTTTCTGAACTTCCTGCTTACTTTGGTCACACTCCACAGATGTTACTCAGATCAAATGGTTCTCAGTATATTTTGATTGCTACATCTCTGACCATTCCTCAGTGTTTTGCATTCCTTAGTATACAGCTTAGATGTCTATGTTAAATCCAGGTAAAGAAAAACAGAAATAATTTGAAAGTTAATGTGCCAGAGATCAGAGAACATACAATACATATGGTAGGGGAAAATGTGTATTTAATATGCATAAATGAAGGAAATTACTAATGTTTTAAAGATAATTTGGGGTTTATTTCTGACCAAGTTTTCTTTTGAGGGAAAATAAAAGAATGAATAATTTTAAAAGAATTAAAATCAGAAAAAGTCATGGTCAAATAAACGTTTAAGTACCGAACTTAGATATTTTCCTCTGCAGGAGGCATGTCCTTTTCTAATAATCACTAAATTATAAATATTTTTACTTTTCTAACTTCTTCTCTTGTTCCTTTGATAAATAAGTCCCATAAACAACTATGAATAGATTTCGTACCTTAAATTTTGGACTTCATTGAAAAATCTGGTATGTCTGGAGCACTTCATTCTGTGTTCCAGACAAACCAACTACTAAGAACGCATTAAACTGTGAGTAAGCTCTATCATTCACTTTATAAATAGCTCATTTTTTAGAACTACTGAGCTGTTAATTATATTCTCAAGTTTACTTAGAAATGTGAGTTTTCATGGAACAAACACAGGAGGCAACAACATTACTGGCCAATTCCCCAAATCAATAAGGTCCTTTCTTTTGAGACATAATGAGACCTTGTGTATAATTTATTGTAATTCCAATGACATTTCTCAATTTTAAATCATTTCCTTTGCTCTTTATCAAGAAGGAAAATAGCTCTAGTTTCTTTTAAAAAACAGCTTTCCTGGGGCGCCTGGGTGGTATACTTGGTTAAGCATCCGACTCTTGGTTTTGGCGCAAGTAGTGATCTTGGGGTCCTGGGATCAAGCCCTGCATCACGATCCATGCCCAGCATGGAGTCGGCTTGGGATTCTTTCTCCCCTCTCTCACTCACCCTTCCCCCCATCTGCACTCTCTTTCTCTCTCGCTCTCTAAAATAAATAAATAAATCTTAACAAAACAAAACAAAAACAAAAAACAAAACCAGCTTTCCTGAAACAGAAGAGTACAAAAAATAGAGCCAAAAAATACCCAATTCATAAATTATGGAAACTCTCAATTTTAGAAAAGAATGTTATAAATCTAATATTCAATGACCTATTATTCATATCATCTGTACATGCTACAAATTTCTAACTAAGGATCTTGTCATAGCAAATAATCAAATTAAACCACATCATTCATCTTTTTAACTTATACATATTTGACAAGATTTTTATTTTTATTTTTTTTATTTTTATTTCTAAGATAATGCTCCACCAAGGCAAAATCTCATTTCATTGGGTTATAGAGTGTAATTTCCTGGGAATTGCTATTTATAAAATTTCCCTTTCATGAATTTGTAAAATGGGTCCTTTCCTGATTTTAATTACATACTATTAAGGGGAAAATTCTACTTTTTTTGTAGACATGATCCATTTTTTTTGTAGAACGAAAGGATAAACTTTCTTCCTTTACAAAAATAAAAGTATCCAATATTTCTGATTTGCTAAAATTTATAAGAAAGGAAAAGTCCCTTGGTTTGTTGTCTCTTAAAATGGTTAGGATCAAAGTTTTGATTATCTAAGAGTATATATTAAATACTATGAAAATATAGTAATTCAGAGTTCAAAGACTGGGGAACCTCAGCTATATGAAAAGCCTCAACCCTAAAAGTAAAGTTTTAAAGGATTCTAACCAACAAAAATCTCTTTAATATGTGCAAGTTGCACCTTCCTCAAATTCTCTCCTAAGCAATTAATTGCATGTAAAATAAAAAAATCAAATTAGAGAGATAAATAAACAATATTATAGCATAAAAAATGGTAGTTAACAGTAGAAAGAACTATCAAAATAACACAGAAGATCTGGAGATACATACCAAAGCATCTATAGGTGAATAGATATGATATCCAAGATATACTTCAAAATAATCCATGTCTAGGGGAGAATCAAATGAGGGGTATAAAAGAGACAGGTTTGGTCATGTGTTGATTATGGAAGCCAGGTGATGGATAAAGAGAGTTTATCATAGTATTCTCTCTACTTTTGTATATGCTTCAAAACTTTGCTAATAAGTAAAACAACAACAAAAACAAACATAGAATTATAAGCCAATAGTCCCTGAAGATGTCCATTAGTTATGAGTAATCTTATAGCGGCCAAATTCAAAGGACTTATTTCTGTTCTCATCTTTTATGATTTCTCCATCAAATGACACCGCTTCACATCTTTCCTTAAACTCTGTTGTCTTTTGTTTCCCAAACTTTCCGACTCCTTTCCTCCTAATCTCTTTAGCTGTATCTTCTTTCTTTGCATGCCTCCAAAGTTTGGAGATCCTCAAAGCCCTTGTCTTTTCAAACTTTATCGCAAGGCATTAATTACAACTACAGGTCAATGACCCTCACATTGCCATTTTCCACCCCCATGTCTCAGGAGTATTAGAAGTATATTTTCAATGCTATATATTGGATTATATTCACCACTTAGTACATTTTACCACGTCCTCTCCTAAGCTGTACTTCCTACTTTGCCTGATATATTCACATAGATCTCCTACTAGTACCTCAAATTCAAAAAATGTTTGAAAAGAAACCCAATTCATAATCTTTCTTTACATTTTTCCACCAAAAGCAGTAGCTCTCCTCTCAGCTTTTTAGTTTCTGCAAATGGTACCCAATCAACCAGGTGTCCAAGTCATGCTTATCTGGGCCCTCTCTTCGTATCTTTTTAATTCTATTCCTTCCTGTTGTTACTGCTACAAGACTCCTTCAGCTAGGACCACTGCCAAGGCTTTCTGACTGGTTTTCTGTCTTCTGATTTCTTCTAATTCCAACCCATCACACAGAGTTGCCAGATTAGGAGATTATCTCTAAAGACTTCACTCCCCTGCTCAAAAATCTTTGATGGGTCCCCTCTGCCTACTAAATAAATCTGAATTCTCTACCCAGATAGCCAATACCCTTTACATGACCTAAGCTCCAATCAAACTGAACTCTAATTGTGTTTTATTTATCCTTCTATGAAGAAAATGTACCCTTTTCCTTCTGCTACCTAGTACAGCTAATTTAATGTAGGTCTTACTCCCACCCCTACCCCCCAATATTTGTTGGCTGTTTTAGGGCAGGGACCACATCTTGGTACCTCCCCACAGAAAATAACACAGTAATGTTTGTGAAGGAAGGAAAACAAGACTTCAGAATAAAACCCAATTCAATTTGGGCTACGAAATAATATTTCAATTCCTTTTCCTACAGATGTAGTCTTTCCAAAATGTGCACATAGAATAAAAAATATTTATTACCTGTTATTACATTTATATCTGGGTACTGGTTTTCACACAGACCAACAGCTTTGCTATCTCTCTCAAAAGCCTCTCGAAGTTCTTTCTTGACTGCTGCCGAACCACATAATCGGTACAGGCCTACTACCTAGAAATAAAATTATGGCCATATTATGATAAATTTGATAAAGAGAAAATACAATAGCACAGAATGTATAAGTCACATGAAATTGGTAATCAAATATGTTCTGATGACATTTAATTAAAAATACCTCAGCTTTTGAAATCTCACTATAGGCTATATTCATCAGTTGAATAAAAACATTTTATTCTTTCATTTAAATTCAAATAATATACTATGATTTCTGTAGTGCTATCTATCTTAAGATACAAGCCCTTCACTTTAGCTTTATATGCTCAACCACTATGCCCAAAGTTGTACCCTTTCACATCTTTTGCTCTAAACTGAAGAATTGCAGCACAGCAGTTAAACGAGGGTTTTAGATTCCAGAAAGGCCCACTCTATCAGTCCTTGCTTAGTGAATTTGGGCAAGTTATTTACGCTCTTTAAATCTCAGTTTATTATCCATAAAAAAAGTATATACTTGAAATAAGATTCCAGTATACTATTTGTGTTATCTTATTAGGAAAAAAAAGATTCTAGGGATGAAATAAAAGTAAACCTGGAATTCTTTTAACTTATTAAATTAACTGATTATAAAGTAATAAAGGAAATTCAATTAAAATATTAAGGTAAAATAAAACCTTTAGTTCAAAATATATATAAGATGCAGATACCACTCACCCTCCCCTCAACCTACACTAAAAAGATTTCTTTTTTAAACATTGTTAGTTCACACAGGAGATAAAATATTAAGTCTTAAGAAGCTCACTATAAATTCACTGAAAGGAAAGCAACATGATATCTATGAGGAGAAAATATGTCTGATGAAGCAGAGTTAAGAAAAAAAAAAGAACCTTCAAGAAAACTAAGAAAAATAAGTGACTGTTAACTATACCTCCACATCAAACACTATTTAGGAAGTTGAATCACCTTGAATTGAAGAAAGTTATAAAGAAATTATTTCAAGACAGAAATAAAGTAAAAATAAACAATGAAGATCCCCAAGGATTTGAACTAGGAATCACTTTATAATCTTATAAACAATCTAGGAGAAGGAGTACACAAATGAAATTTCCAGGTGTACTTGTGACACAAACCTCTCCAAGTCGTTTAATAACTGATAGAATACAGAAGGTGGGTCTCAATATAGGAAAGTGTCACTAATAGATATAGGGAAATGTTACCCAAAATATTGGAGAAGATAAGCTATTAAATATTAGTTGGAAGATAGTAAGGAACCTACAACAATTTCTTTCTTTTTTTTAAAGATTTATTTATTTATTTGAGAGAGAGTGCATGCATGCGAGCAAGGCCAGGGGCAGAGGGAGAGGGAGAAGGAGAGAAGCCAACTCCCTGCCCAACCTGAAGCTTGATCTCATGACCCTTGAGATCATGACCCGAGCCTAAATCAACAGTCAGATGTTTAACTGATTGGGCCACCCAGGCACCCCAGGAACCTGCAACTGTTTTTAAGAGAAGGTAATGCAAGGTGCTGCTGCATTCAAAAAGATCAACGTAATATGAGAAACTACGGAACGTACTGAGAAGGAAATTTCCTGTTCTTATCCACATTCATAGTGCATTCACATTGAGTATAGCACGTCCTACGCTGGTCACATCTCACAAGGCATGGCAGAACCATAGATGAGCCAGAAAAGAAAACTAAAATATGAAAATGCTATCACATTAGAAGAAACTAACTCGAGTAGACCCTTCTGGTGTGGGCACACATAAGTGTCACAAAATTCCCTAATAAAGATGTATTCCCTTCAACTTGAGAAGAGATGAACCTAGAATCAATTGAAGAAAACAATATTTCAGTAGTAAGTAATAAATTAAGGGAACATACTATCCCAAAAGGTGAATAAAAGAAGACAGAAATCTAATATAGATATTTCAAGGAAAGGATACCTTAGGATATTATCCCTAACTTCAGAGGCTGACTCCTTGAATCAAACACTTCAAGTACATGGTTGATGCCGCTATCAGAGAGAGAATCTGAAATGGATTAACCATGAGTATGATTTCCACCATAGTTTTTCCCATGGGAAGCAGGGGATAAGTGGTAGTAGCCTTCAAAGCATTTGCAAGACGCCACAAACTACTTTTGTATGACTGTTAAAACCTCATGTTCATGGTAACAAAAACAAGAATAATTACTGACTAAAAAGGTAAACAAAATCTAAGCAGTATGCAAGTCTGTAAAATACAGACACAATCAACCTCTTTTTCTGTGTGTTGGGATGAAGGAGGAGGGAAAAAGCAAAAGAAACAAAAGCAAAAAAAGTGTTTAAAAACCAGTTCCAAATGTACTACTGTAAATTTTACTTTTTAGTTCACAGGAAATTCTTTTTTTTAATACACTATTTTTTTAAGAGTTTATCTACTTATTTGAAAGAGAGAGAGAGAGCAGAAGCAGGGGGAGGGAGAGGGCAAAGGGGACTCCCCCTGAGCAGGGAGCCCAATGTAGGACTGGATCCCAGGACCCTGGGATCAGGACCTGAGCTGAAGGCAGATGCTTAAGCGACTGAGCTATCCAGGCGCCCCATCACAGGAAATAATTCTTTATTAAAATAACTATTTCTAAACTTTAAGTACAGAAATAAAAAGCATTGCTAAAAATGTTTTCTTAGTATTTAAAAAAGTGACAACGGCCATATATCCATTCTTTATAAAATATTTCAGAAAAGAGTATAGAAGTACAGTGCTATTTGAGCTACTTATTTTAATACTCAACTATGAAAGTTTCTGTTTAATAATTACCTTTACAGTCTGCCTAATCTCTGACCTCTCTACATCTCTCTACATGCTGCCAAAAAAAAGGGAGGCTGGGGGAGAAAAACAGAGAACCTTAAGAAAAAGTAACCCGACCAAAAGTTAGATTAGAAACTAAAGGCTTCAATCTCATATAGACAACATAAACTCAATCTGAATAATATATCTGAGAAGAGGTTTCAAAAGTTCAGATATCCCTCCTACCTCTCACCTTCAGAAAGCTACTTCATCTATTTTTATAGATATCAGCAAATAAGACCCACAGAGATTAAGTGACTTGCCCAACATCACACAGCTAATTAATAATTGAGGAGAAATCAGTACCTGTTTCCTGCATCGTTAATACAATACTCAACTAACTTACTTACACTGTTTCCGTAGTTTCCACATCAAGTCCAGGGTGAGTTATTTTAAAATCTTTTCTACATATAAAGAAATCATAGTTCAGACTTGGTGATATTTACCCTTGATGTTTTTAATCAATGTCATAAATTCTGATAGCCCTAAAGCAGAAATACCTCAGAAATACTGATATTAGGCTTAATTTTTTAATTTAAACAATTACCTGTACCTCAGAATAATACCCTCAGTGATATGCTATTTCTCATTGTCATGGTCCACATGTATTCACGAAAATAAAGAAAGATAAGGTCTAATAAACTGGTTAATATTACAGATCTGGTTACATATAACTACCAGGGGTTTTGTTTGTTTTAATGGGCTGCTTTTGCCTTCTTATTTATTTATTTAACCTTCTTATTTAAAAGGAAAAGAGAATGAGAAATGTTATTAGTAGGACCTCTCTTCATCCTCCATGTTATCCCAAAGTTCAGAGACAGAGAAGTTTATGCTTCCTGAAGAGTGGGATGAGGGAGAGGAGGGAATAAGGGCAGGGAGTTAGTTTTAGGAGTAAAGTGGGGTTTTAAGATTCACTGTTGGAATTCTGTGCCGTGAGAATGTCAAACCAGGCAGAAACATTCCTTAAATGAATTAGCCTTTGGCTATCTTATCGGCTCTGGCTTTTCCTAGGAATGCCATTGTAAAGCAATCCTGATATGTAGGTTTAAGGCCCAAGCAGCTCTACATCACAACATAAACTGTGGAGCCATCTAGAATGCTCTCAGTTGCTCACTGACAACACAGGTGAAAGTATGAATTATACCCTAAATAGTAATGGAATAAAAAAAAAAAACAGGAATGAGAAAATGTCTAAATTGGACTTTTTTTAACTACCTTGAATTCCTTCCCCTAAGAGTTATTATAAATCTAATGAATTAATTAAGGTAGATACATTCATAAGGAGGCAATAGAGAAACAGTGAAATAATACCTGACAGCCTCTCTTCTCAATTTCCATAATACATTTTTGTATCAGGAGTGGCACCATCAGCCCTACATTTTCTTTCTCTACAACTTTTCGAATATCCACACCAAATATTACTGGTTCTCGATTTATATCCAGTCCATGAAGAGAATTCTCCCACTGTTCCAGAAGAGTCACTTTCACATAAATAAGACCTCTAGGCTCAAGTTTGACAGCCAACTGATGTGTCTTTGTCACTCTGAATAAAGTGGGGAGAACAACAGTTCCGTGACAACACACTCGATTTTTCCTTGGAGTGGGTTCCCAACTGAATACTACTAATTTCAAATGCTGTGCATTTTCAATTTCTATGTTGAAAGTATGATCCATGTCTAAAAATGTTGTCCGACACGTGAGCAGAGCTGTTCTCGCTTTGTTTACTGAATCTACCTGAATCGCACAGAAGACGTCTTTTGAATCTATCCGCGGTGGTTTTAAATCCTCAGCACCATAGAAATGCACACTCATGAGCCCAGATATGTACTGTGAACATTTAGGCTGATCAGAAAAACTATAATGTCTAAAAGCATCAATGTCTATTTCACTCTTGCTACAACTATTTGGAGTTACTTCTTTTCCCTTTCCAAATTTGTTTTCAGATCCATGTTTGCTAGATTTAGTTATAAGTTCAGGTGAATCTCCATCACTGAGGTAACCACCTTTACACGAATACTTAGAACTCATAAATGTTTTCTTCTGGTAGTTGTGCTGAGAGGATACGCTGGTATCCAGGTGGTACCGACTTATAACATTCCTCCTAGCAGCTGTGGTTGTGTTCCCAGAAGGCAGAATATCAGTATGATGAATTTCCTGACAGTTACATTTAGATAAGGAAGGAGTATTATTTGGACTGTTCATATGATTCAAAGTTCCTTTAACGCTCAGTTTTCGGCTAAGTTCTGGCAACCTTTTCATTTTCATAGAAAGTTTCCTGACAGTTCGTGGAGATTTTATTTTATCTGGGAAAGACCAGTTAATTGAGCTACTTTTTTTCACAGGGCTAGGGCTTGGAGAAGATGGTTCTGGCATTCCCAATTCAGTCTTATTTGTAGCAGCTAGGCTCCCAGGACCTTAAAAAAAAAAAAAAAGGTATTATAAGGTGATATGTTCTGATTCCTACTTTATAAATCATCGACTAAACAAACTCTCATATGGACAGATTTTTTTTCTCTCATTTCATCTCATTGGGGAGATTGACTTAGTTACAAGCAAGTTTAGGTAAATCTCCATTACCACTTTCAAACAGAGTATCAAGGATTTCTAGGGGTGACTGGATGGCTCAGTTGGTTGAGTATGCAACTCTTGATCTTGGTGCTGTTAAGTTTGAGCCCCACATTGGATGTAGAGATTACTTAAAAACGAAATCTTAAAAAAAGGGGGGGGGGCGCATTTCCAAATAGCTTACAGTGGAAAAAAGTATCTCCCTCTCCATCTGGTTTTCTATTCTAATGGTTTGGAGGAAGGATAACATAGGTTCCTTTTAAATCTTTCCCACTGCAGTATAATTCAGGAAGTATGTTATTTTATAACCATAAACAATGGATACCAGAGGAAACTAGGAAAGCTTCATATTTTAATAAGTTTATTTTAGCATATTAATACACATCTATTTTAACATATTTCCTATTTTAATATGTTTATTCAGAAATCCTACTCTAATAAAAGAACATTTCTTTTTTTATTTTAAGATTTTTTTATTTATTTACTTGAGAGAGAGAGGGAACAAGTGAGTACAAGCAGAGAAGGGCAGAAGGAGAGGGAGAAGGGATCCCTGCCAAACAGGGAAGCCGGATGCAAAGCTGGCTTGATCCTGGATCGATCCAGGATCAATTCTGAGATCATGACCTGAGCAGTTTGGCAGATGCCTAACCGACTGAGCCATCTAGGTGCCCCAGAAGAATATTTCTTCTATTTACAATCCTCTAAAGAGTAAACTTTATCATGTAGCATGACTGGTTTTTAAAAAAATTTAAAAATCAAACAAAATTTATAATTTTGACAACTAAGAGCCCTTCTTCATTCTAATGTTCTATTAGAACATACCACAGAAGATTATATAAAATGAACTCTAGTCAATCAAGAATAACTGAATATTGAGGGGCACCTGGCTGGCTCAGTCAATTGAGTGTCCAACTCTTGATTTCGGTTCAGGTCATGATCTCAGGGTCATGAGACTGAGCTCCACATTGAGCTCAGTGCTCAGTGCCGTCTGCTTGCTCCCCTACTTGTGCATGCTCTCTCTCTAATAAACAAAATCTTTAAAAAATAATAAAGTAAATTTAAAAAAGAATAACTGAATATTGAATATCATAAAGCTAATTGATTAATTTTAAAAGCTATACAGACATTTATTATATTATTTATATACAGTAAGTCCCTAGAACTTCAAAAGCTAAATTAGGGTCTTTACTTGCAATTTCAATGTATTAAATGACAGTACAGAGACATAAAGAGGTTTTCTCATAATTCTCAGTTTTCATGAAGAGTAAAGCACTGAAATCTTTCTTAATTCTTCTCTACCCAAAAATAGTTTTTTTCTCAATATGAAAGTAAAACGTTTTTAAAAGATACAAAGAAATACAAATAAAGTAAATAGCCTAAACTGCTCTACCAAGAGATTAGCCACTGTAAATACTGTGATGAAAATATTAAAAGTTGTTTAATATTAAATTGTTAATATTTATAACACCAGCCAACATTTATTGAGCTAAAGTATGAAAAATTAATTTAATACTTAGTATGTAAAGATCCTCATTTAATTCTTGAAATAGCCCTATGAGTTCAGATATCACTAGCATCCCATTCTTCAGATAAAGACCTCATGCACAGGGCTGCCTGATATGCTTAAGATCACAAAGCTGGTAAGTGGCAGAAACAGGAACGATTCAAATCTAAGGATAGGCCTTCAAAGTCTGTATTCTTAAATACTATACTTTAGAGCTCTTCCATCCTTCCAAACATTTTTCTGTTTATACATACACATTAAATTGATTTCTTTTTAAGATTTTATTTATTTGACAGAGAGCGAGAGATCACAAGTAGGCAGAGAGGCAGGCAGAGAGAGAGGGGAGAAGCAGTCTCCCTGCCGAGCAGAGAGCCCGATGCGGGGATCGATCCCAGGACCCTGAGATCATGACCTGGGCCGAAGGCAGAGGCTTTAACCCACTGAGCCACCCAGGCACCCCTAAATTGATTTTTAACGACCTTTTCTCAACTATTATTAAGAATTTAAAATATTCTATTTAACCTCAAATTCACAATCCCCCAGGTAAAAAAAAATATGTCAGGGCACCTGGGTGGTTTAGTCAGTGAAGTATCTGCCTGTGGCTCAGGTCATGACCTCAGGGTCCTGCCCAGCGGGGAGTTGGCTTCTCCCTCTCCCCCTACCCCTCACCCTGCTCATACTCTGTCTCTCTCTCGCTCTCTCTCTCAAATAAATAAATAAATCTTTTAAAAAATGTGTAGACTAATAAATTTTATTTTAAAATTCGAAACTGTTCCTATTTAAGGTTTAAACTAATAAAGCAAAATGAAAATACCTTCTAAAATCTAATATAAGTTTAAACTGTTCCTTTAAAGAAACTATCTATGGATGCCTGGTTTGCTGTCAGGAGAGCCTGTGACTCTTGATCTCAGGGTTAGGCCTAGAGCTTACTTAAAAAAAAAAAAAAAAAGGAAAGAAAGAAACAATCTATTATTTAAATTATTTAAAATTTAAATCAATTTTTCACACTTCATCTAACTATTCCTTACAAAGATCTCTAATGACCCTCATTATCAGAGACTACTTTATGTAATACATTTTATAATTAAAATGATCAAAGAAGTATTAATTCATTTCAAAAATCAATAGATTAAATGACCTTTCTTTAAAGAATTAATAAAATCTCCCTCCACCCTTCTTTATGTGTCCTAATGACAAAGAAGTGGTTTCTTTATAGAGAAAGGACTATTTTAAGTATGCCTGCTGGGCTTTTTCTGGTAAGTAACTAATAAGAAATGGAGTGTTTGATAAACTAGACAAAGCATTCCCTTGTACTGTAAATTGTAGTACAGTTCTACTGGTTTACTGGCCTAAAACATTCTATAGTAATTGGAGTCCTGCTGTAGTCTACAATCTATTTTGTCATGGTTTAAAAAGCTACCCAGTATATTAAATTGCTCTAGGTTTTTTACATTATTAAGGAGTTAATTTAACATTCTGACTTTTTCTACACATCATGCATTAAATACTTCTTACTTAAGTCCTTAACTAATTATTAAAATGAAAAACTGTGTAAATTAACAATTTCTACTGCAGACAAGGCAATTTATTAACATAAAAATGCTTTGTTTTTGTAAAATCCAAGAGCTGAAATATTACCAAATTGTTCAATAACTGCTTAAAATTAAACCAAAATTACACTAATCAAATCACAGATTAGCTATAAAGGGAAAGTACAAACGGAAAATCTTTATAAATTCATGGGCCAGGCTAGACTCAAGTGAACCTGGCGTATTCCTTCAGCAACTAGAACAGTAACTGCCACACAGCAGAAACTGAGTGTTTGCTGAATAAATGAATTAATCAACCAACCAATTGTTAGTTGTCTGTAAGTTGGTAAATCTTTTAGGAACTATAATATAGGAATTACATATAACAGTTAACAGCCATAAAAACCCAGTAGAGCTACTAGTAATTAATCCTAATTAAGTAAAATAGAGCATGATAAACATCGCTCTTATAGTAGTGGAAACAATCTATTAACACCCAACATAACTGGTCAAATAGATTTGGACACATCAACCCAATTAAATACTACAAAATTGGTAAACAATAATGTTAATCTATGTGTACAATACAAGATGAAAATACCAAGTGTAACTATCAAAAACCAAAATCAGAGAGCTAATGATTGCAACTAGTTAAAAGATGCATATACACATGGAACTTGAGAGACAAAAAAACAAGTCATCATTGTGTTAGGATGATTAAAAAATTGTCATTCATATTAAATATACTTAAGCTTTCCTATTTCTTAATCAGAAAATTATTTTAAAATTCAACCATTCTCTTTGTCTATTTCTCAACAGTTCTCTATTAATATTGCCAAAGAAAACACCACTTTAGGTGACCTTTCTGATCAAACTAAAACAAAAAAAGATGACACGTAAATAAATTGTCTAAATATTTCCTTTGGTGGGAGTCTGGGTCATTCATTTGGTTAAGCGTTCAACTCTTCATTTCAGCTCAGCTCGTGATCTCAGGGTCCTGGCCCCGTGTTGGGCTCCTTGTTCAGTAGCAAGTCTGCTTGTTGCTTGTCTTCTTCTCCCTCACCCCTTCCCTCCACACCACCCCACCTGAGCGTGAGCTCTCTTTCTCTAAAATAAATAAGTAAATAAGTAAATATTTACAGATAGATAGAAAGATAGATATTTCCTTTGGTCATATTTAACAGTGCTTATATTTTAATATGTTAAAGAGAAGAATAACAGTGAAAAAGGAGACATAAATGACAGCCCTACCATACTTTCAAGTTTTGGGGTTGTTGTTTTTTTGTTTTTGTAATGTCTATTAGTCTTTCCAGGTTCATAATTTTCCACAAACATAAAATAATAAAGTTTAAAGACAGTAGCTTAAATCAAAGTACGTATCACTTTACATACACCGGCTTTCTAACTTCCCAGTTATTCTTGTACCCTCTTGCCTTTTCTGCACCATACCAACCCGCCACTCTCTGCCACACTCCTTTAAGCCTTCCCTACCACTCTACCCTAATCACAACCTGCCTTCCAAACTATTATATTATATGGCATTTATTTCTCTCTCCACCCAGATTACAAAAAACCCACAAACTCATGCTGAAAAGTCAACCTACAAATAGGAATGCATGCACACAAAATTTTTTATTACCTTCAATCCCAACATGGTGTGGGGGGGAGGGGGGTTACTTAATATTTCCAGTATAACTTCTCAGTGTTTCTTTCAAAAAAAACTAATATCATATAGTACACACTGTTTTTTAACTCACTTGTTCTCTTATCAATACAACATTCACTCCACCTCCTCATATCCCTGAGGAAAGGATTCAAATGCAAGGAGTTTATTTGTAAGGTACAGAAATACTAGCAAGAAGTGAGAAAATTCTGGGGAAAATCCAAGAATTATCAAGCCTGCTACTACTATGGGCAAAAGGTGCTTAACCTCAGGAGAAAAGTCTGGGAAACAATGTTGAATTATAGCACTCAACGAGGGAGAGAGCTGAGGTAGCCCTATACCAATTCCTGTCAGTCACTGGTTGAGGAGCACTCCCAGGCTGCCCGCAGAGAAATTCCCTAACCCTTCTCAGAGTCCTGAAGCAGAGATGCAGATACTAATGTCTGGAAGTAGGCTGCTTCCCTTTAAATAAGTAATAAAACCCAAAGGATATGGACAAGGTACTGACAGCATCTGCTATACCCCACATCTTTGAATGTTCTGTAACACTTGAAATTTTTTTTTAGATTTTTTTTTCTTATTTATCCATTTGAGAGAGAGAGAGAGAGGGAGGGAGCACAAGTGGGGGGAAGGACAAGCAGACTCCCCGCCCAGTGCAGAGCTGGATTCAGGGCTCAGTCCCAGGACCCTGAGATCATGGCCTGAGCGGAACTCAGACACTTAACCAGCTGAGCCACCCAGGCGTCCCTCATTTGAAATTTTGTAAATTAAAATGACTTGATATAGACCAGAACTGCTTTCTATCCAACATTCAATATCTGCAACTAAATATGTTTTATGCTGTTTCCTGTGTAGTGTGTATGGGACCAAATTTGAAAAGAAGCCTATCAAAACATCAAGGCAATCAAAGAAGAATAAAACCATCAGGTTGAATTATATGAAACGCCATGTTTTGCAGATCAGAAACTGTCAAATCTCAGCAATTTCATATGGTCCAACCTAGTATGCATCAAACTTTAATTATTTCCTTTCTAGGTTCCATAACTATTGTAGCACCTATTTCCAAGGTCTTTATAATTCTCTCATTTCTTTTTCTCTTCTTCCTTTCCTTTGTTCATGAGGAAATGTAGGCATGAAACCATAAAGTAATAACTACCAGTACATTGAATATACAACTTTTCAGCCATAACCAGGCTAGGTGTAAATGAATGAACGAAGAAAAATCAGATTTACATAAAGAATATATCCTTCTCTTCCACTCCCTGTGATTCCATCCTTTCAACTAAGAGAAAAGTAATCACTATCTCAAAGGACAGACATCCTTTGAGTTGGTGTAGGACTCCCCCAGCATCTTCACCCCTGACAAAACCAAAGTCTGTGATAGGAATAATTAAGCCACCATTTATATAAAAAGGTTTGTAAATGTTTTTGAGTTTTATTTTTATGAAAATACACTCACTCTGTAAGGAAAAGTACATAGCTATAATAGACATCTATATTTAGTTTTAACTACTGTCAAAGAATTGAAAAATGGAAAAAGAAAACGCAAACATATGATCATCTTTACCTGCAAAAGGAGATTTCAACATGAGACTCTCCTCTACCATGATACCTTCTTGTGTCTTGTGTCCAAGCCTTTCCTTGAACTGCTGCATGAACTCTGGGGAATGGATGGACTCTACAGGATTCGTTTCATTGGACTGTGTGGTTCTGAGTTCTGAAGAGCATGGCAAGTCTTCAGCATACTGCTCGGCTTTCATTAGGTCACTACCAGACAGCACTCCCAAGCTAACAGCAGGAAACTTCAGAACAGGAGGATGTGCCTCACCAAAGTTCAAGGCATTTGATATACCAAAGTCATCATCCTCAGGGATGGGGTTGTACCATATTTCTCCTTCATCATCTGCATCATTTTCCTCATTAAAGTCTAAAGAACAGTTTCTTGAAGGTGAAGAATTTGTAGCATCACACACCATATATGTACAGTATTCTTCAGATGACTTGAAGAAAGGTCGTGATAGCTGATGTTTGGGTGAGATGGATAAGTGATTTATGTCTTGGCATTTCTTATTTTCTTCTTCCAAATTAAAAGATCGCAGAGTGCTCTGATATAGCCAATTGCGTTTCTTTGACACAGTGATGCTATTAAGTGGCTTATGACCTCTGAATCCAATATTATCCTTCAGGTCTTCAAGTTCTCGTCTCTTCACTGAAGACCCATAGACATTTTCAAATAAATCTATTTCAAAGGAAAAAAAGAAAGTAGAATGTAATGATGTAATGCCTAGCATACCAGGAAAGACAGGTCACTTGAAATCAGTTATTGGAGTATTATTTTTAAAAAGATAGAAAAGTAGTATTACATTTGGAGACTAAAATGAAACAAGAAAAATTTTGGCTTTTTTGCCTAAAAATAATTTCTATTATTTAGACTACTAGTATTAGTGACATAAGAACTCTGAGAAAAAGAATAAACTCTGAGATTGCCTTTACATACATGATAGGGCTAACAAAGAATTACCCTAAGCAAAACATACTTTATAAAAAGCTTACATGGAATGTTTTGTACACAGTATGCTTTTAATTAATATTTTTAATAATTTCCAACTCGTTACTACAAGGAACAGAAATCTTTAGAAAACATAATATTTCTACTTTCTCACACAAAGATTAACTTTGAGTAAATCTTTAAAATAAGTGTGCCTTACTTATTACTAAATGCTTTCCTGATTACTGAAATTTCAGCATAACATCTATTTCCCAATCATATAGTTATGCAGTAGCATTTTATGCAGGGTTTAAGTTCTAAATATCTAGGGCAAAACTAAATAAAAATCCCTTAAGAAGGCTCTAGATGAGAACCAGGTATCTTGTCTCACAGTAAATACAGCCAGCTCTTATTACTGGCCGGGCACAAACTTAAGGAGCAAGAACATAAGAATGAACAAAATAGTTCCCACCTTTAAAAAATTCATAGTCCAATGAGGGTCATCAAATACTTGATATGTGTTTGTGTTAATATAATGAAATAAGACTCTAAAAATGTATATGGAACATTAATTCCATATAAAGAGGAACACATCCAAAGAACTGCATAAAGCAGGCTTCAATGCCAGTCAATAAGCTAAATATATACCATAATACTAATTCACTAAACACAGAAAAATAGACAAAAACCCCCTTTCTAAAAATTTAAGATCATGCCAGGTTTATAAATTATGGAATTATAGTCTGTGTTACTTTAAGTATGTATATGATTGATTCATCTTAGTATTACAGCAAATAAAATATAATACCCTAATAGCAGAGTGATAAAAAAAATAACAGAGTGATAAAAACACATTAAACTATGAGGAACTTAATAACAACCAAAAAATTAGGTTCATCCATAATCAAGGCTTTCAGTAACCTCCCTCTACTGAACAAAAATCCCTTAAAAAATGTAAACTTGCCTTTTTTTAATCCTAAATTTTACCCAACTAAGCAACTAATTTTTAAAAATTATATATATTAAAAAAAACAACAACCCTCAAACACAAACTGCATTTCTTTTTTTTTTTTAAGTTTTCTTTTCTTTTTTTTAATGATTTTATTTATTTGACAGAGAGAGATCACAAGTAGGCAGAGAGGCAGGCAGAGAGAGAGGAGGAAGCAGGCTCCCTGCTGAGCAGCGAGCCTGACGTGGGGCTCGATCCCAGGACCCTGAGATCATGACCTGAGCCGAAGGCAGAGGCTTTAACCCACTGAGCCACCCAGGCACCCCACAAACTGCATTTCAAGTTCAACTAGTTCCAGAGGCAGGAATAGACTAGGACTCAAAAGGGAAGGAAGCTCCCATGAATGCCTACTATGCATTTACTTATTGAGTGCCTACTGTGTATCAGCGATGAGAGATCAAACAGTAAGAAAACCCTTAACCTCGTTTAAGCCTCCACAAAAATGCTAAGACAGGCATGATTATTTCCATAAGTCAGAAAAAATGAGGAATATGGTCAAGGTGCTAGCTGTAGTATTCAAATTTAAGCCAGTCTAACCCTAAAATACACATTCTCCTATACCTGTCTCTCTTATACCATGCTACCCACCAAAAAGTAGGGAAGTAGGCAGCCCTTTCTGAACATGGTGATAATATCAACCAAGTTAACCTTATAGGGTGGCTGCTGGTAAGAATTAAGTGAGATAATGTAGGAAATATTTTGAAAACTGTATAATACTACTCAGAAAAATCAATTAATTTGCCCAAGACCACCTAGTTCATAAATGGGAAAGGAAACACTCAAAATAAAATTTTCTGACTCCAAAGTTTGTAGCAGTACGCCTGGGCGAGGACTAAGAGAAACACACCTCTACCTCCAAGATTTAACATGCAAACATGTAACAGATATTCAATAAGTATCTTGAATTGATTTAGTTTAATTAATGAAAAACGTGAAGATTCAAGAGTCTTTCTTGGTTCTGTCTCCTTTAAAAGTAAAGAAATGAAAAACTGAAAATCAACATACGCAGGAATCACTGGTGCCTCTGGATTTTTTAGTGGCCACGTCCTTGTCCAAGTGTACTAAAAACTAAATCTATTTCACATTTAAGCCCAAATCCCATATTATTTACTCGCACTTCAGACAGTCACGAGATATTATTTGTAGTTTTTACGCAATTGTAAATTTGAAGCCAAAAGTACAAAATTATACAACTCACAATGGCTAGGAGTCGTATCTCATTCTATCTTTTTCTCAGATGTCTCTCAAAAGATCCAACATTTTACATAGCTAAATTATTTTGTTTCCTATAGAGTTTTTTGACATACATATTAAATGAAATAGACAGGCTTCTACTTGTACTGCATTCCAAGGAACTGCAATGACAAAAACAAAGCCACCGGCATCCCATACTTATGCAAATTGACACATCTATTGACAGGAGTATTTAATGTATAATATTAGAAGGAATAATTACACAAGCTACAATGCAACTACTTTTCATGAAACTGCAAACTACAAAAACTTGAAACCAGTCTGATTGCTACTGCTGAGTAATTCAAAATAGTACATGATGCTGAAGTTGAAATTTAGAGATAAATAGGTACATTATTGTGATTTCTGATAAAGGCCAAATTTATTCATTTATTAAAACTGAATATAAGCAATGACCACAGGGCACTAAATTTTACTTGAGCAATTATTTATAAAGAATTTAGGGGGTGCCTGGGTGACTCAGTGGGTTAAAGCCTCTGCCTTCAGCTCAGGTCATGATCTCAGGGTCCTGGGATAGAGCCCCGCATCGGGCTCTCTGCTCAGCAAGGAGCCTGCTTCCCCCCCTCTCTCTGCCTGCCTCTCTGCCTTCTTGCAATCTCTCTGTCAACTAAATAAATAGAATCTTTAAAAAAAAAAAAAAGAATTTAAAACATTTCATTTTTATCTCCCTTAACTAAAGGGATGAATATGAATGTTAATTACACAGAAATGGAAAACTATTTGCAATCTTCTATTTATTCCCTTTTATGCTAAAATTAAAGTTAAACCCTACTGGCATAAGTTTGAATTACCTTTAGCTTCTGATAGCTTTACCTACAGTTATATTCATACATAAACACACACACACACACACAAGCACACATACTGAAAGAAGATACAAGAAAAAAAGATATAAAAATAAGTATGCAAAATTGCAAGGCAAAAAAGTCTTTATTCCCTTATAATTATACCTGTTGTGGTATAATTAATTAAATGACTAATTAAAGTCATTTTACTTTGAAAATCTGTAAGAGAATGCAGAAGTGGCAATTAAGTTTTTCACTCAAAAAAATATTCTACATAGCCAACTTTGTGTTCTCAATTATTTCATAATAAATTAAAATGACTTACCTATTACTAAACATTTAACTAGTGTCCCAGCTCAAAATCATCAGCAAACTTTCTGAGAAATTATGTTTTTCACCCTCAATGAAAATGTACCTATTTACAGACATCTTTTCATCATTTAAAAAAGTCCTACTGCAGAAACAAACTCTGTTGTTTTTGCTTACTTCTCTTTAAAAAATCCTAAATAAAAGGATTCTTACAAATACTGTATTAGAGTTTAAATAAATACAAACAGCCCTGCTTAGAGTCAAACCTGGCAGCCCAGAAGAAATGACTAGAATAAACTTAAACCTTAGGTTTATGCATTTATATGCCTTTCTCTTTTCCAGATAAATCTAAATGGAGAGATGGGTACAACGGAAAGAAAGAAACTTATTTTTCTACCTTTTATGTTTCCTCCCTTGTGACTAGCAACAAAACCCTTAAGAAAAAAGCTGTGTGCTAGCTTTGGGAACAGTAGAGAAGAAAACCCTAAGACTGTTTTCAGTTTCATAAAAGTAAGGGGGAGGAGCAAGACAAAGATGCACAAAAGAAAAGATGAGCAGAATAAGTAAATGCCCCTAAAGGGGTGTGTTCTAGCTCAATTCCCAGTGTTCTTCAAGGTAGTACTCCTCAACTTCTGATCATTTCACTCTCCATCCAGAATCCTAATGATCTGGGCAAGGTAGTACTCTCACAAAGCCTGCTTGCCTTTCTCTTCATAACAGCTAACTAAGCACCAAGCATGGTACCAAATGGATTATCTTTTTTCATCCTCACAGCAACCTGAGGACTGAGGACTGAGGTTATGCCGTGTTAAGTAACCTGTTCAAGGTCACAAGCCTGGTAAGGTAAGTGGTGGGGTCTGATTAGAAAACCCAGAGGCCCTATTCTGTTAACTAGTATACTATACGGCCTCCTCTCTGGCAGATTCTGAAATCTCACATTTACTGGTGCAAGATGAGACCAATATAGAGGGAACTGCTTAAACTTGTCACATGCAAGAAGTAAGTATAAATGTATACATAATAAAACTGAAGCAGAAAGAGCGCAACTGCTTTGTTCTAATAGGGATCAGGTATCAGAATGAAGTAGAATGCTTTTTCAAAATTTTAACATATGTATCAAGATAGGTGATAGGTAGTGCCCCCTAACTACTTAAAGTATGTACCAAACAGTAGCATCTACACTGGGAGTTTGTTAAAATAGATGTGAGGTGAACCTCACACCTATAAATCTGCATTTTAACAAGATTTTCAGGGAATTCATATGCACATTAAGTTTTAAAAGCACTGCTCCGTAACCACACTTTGAGTGGCAATGGTCTAGAAAATAGCCTTGGCGATTCTCAAAAAATAAACTCCACTTAGAAATGCAGGACTTTCAAATCAACACACTATTTTCTGCTGAATTTGTAATTCTCAGAGTTTTCCTGCCACCAGCAACTCCAATGTTCTATGGCACTCTTCCAAAAAAAAAAAAAAAAAAGCAACTGGACTTGCTTCTAGGGCGACAATGGCAGAATTTCTCAAAGGGGTAGTTAAAACTAGAAGACAGGGGTGCCTGGGTGGTTCAGTGGGTTAAGCACCTGCCTTCAGCTCAGGTCATGATCCTAGGGTCCTGGGATGGAGCCCCACATCGGGCTCCCTGCTCAGCTGGGAGCCTGCTTCTCCCTCTCCCTCTGCCCCTCCCCCTGCTTGTGCGCACTCATACTCTCTCTCTCCAATAAATAAATAAAATCTTTTTCAAAAAACAAACAAAATAAACAAAACTAGAAGACAGTCAAAAATTATATGCATATTGCTACTAATCGTGAAAAGGGCTCATGCATAAAAGATTTGTTGAAAAAATCCATAAAGATCATGTAGCTCATAAAGATAAGAAACCAGAGCTACAAATACTTGAGAAAAAAGAAGAAATAGATGGGACTCCACATTATAAGTGTCAACTTCCCTTTAAGGTATATTACATGAGATTATACTAGTTAATTATACTATTTAAAAGAATTGCCTAAAATTTTTAGACAAAATTTCCTTTCACAGAGAGTGTAGCAGCAAAAGTAGAGTCAAAGTAGGCTATTTCTAGGGCCTCCCGGGTGGCTCAGATGGTTAAGCCTCTGCCTTCGGCTCAGGTCATGATTTCAGAGTCCTGGGATCGAGCCCCGCATCCAGCTCTCAGCTCAGCAGGGAGCCTGCTTCCCACCCCTCCCCCTGCTGCTCATGCTCTCTCTGTGTATCTGTCTCAAATGAATAAATAAAATGTTTTTTAAGAAGGCTACTTTTAAAGTAATAAAAGGCAGGGGCGCCTGGGTGGCTCAGTGGGTTAAAGCCTCTGCCTTCGGCTCAGGTCATGATCTCAGGGTCTTGGGATGGAGCCCCGCATCAGGCTCTCTGCTCAGCGGGGAGCCTGCTTCCCCCTCTGCCTGCCTCTCTGCCTACCTGTGATCTCTCTGTCAAATGAATAAATAAAATCTTTAAAAAAAATAAAAAATAAATAAATAAAAAGTAATAAAAGGCTGAAATAGCTCAACCTAATGCTTTTGAATTTATTTCTGAGTACTATATGCTAATTAACTTATTTATAAAGACTTTTAATGAACTATAGTTGGCAAATAGATTAAAATTCCTTTGTAATCTTAAGGCTTGCAGAAACTTGACAATATTTACCATGTGTAATGACTTTAGATTTCTTAAATAATCATCTCAATTAAGAACAAATTGGCCAATCTGTGAACACTACATACCCAATGCTTCAAATCGCTGGCATTGTTAATACTCCCTAAAGTTTTAGAGGTTCTTAGTAGGAGCCAGAAATCAAAATAGAAAATCATTTTGGTCGCCATTTGTTACATAGTCTCAAAAATTTCCAAAATACCTAAATATTAGGTAGATGAGGTATCTCTATCCCATTTACATTCTATATTATAAATTCTGTAACTTTTTTTAAAAACAAAATATCTTCACAAATAATACTGTATAGAAAAGTATGATATTAACCTTTTAGTCTACTTAACATCTTCATACAATCTAGAATGTACTGCTTCATTTGGACTGCCCAATTTTTAGAAAATATGACTGTAAAGTAGGATCCGGAAAGTATGTAAAAAAAAAAAAAGTAGAATCCAAGTAACATCAATCTGAACTAAAGTTATTTAAAGGTAAAGGTTTAAAATAGATATATTGATTTAAAAATTGTCTTAAAATCTATAAGAACTCCTTCATCTTCGCAACTTTGAGGTAGTTACCTACCCTTCTAAACCTTATTGAAATTACATTGTCCTCAATCCAGGCAACATAATAGAATTTGTTGGAACAGACCTCTAAAGAACTTTAGCATCTGCTTGACCTTAAATAAATATAGGTTTTGGAGTCATAGAAACATAAGTCTGAATCTATGTAATTGTTTGAATCCATATACTAGTATATACAAACCATATACTAGTTTGCATAACCTTGGGCAAACTACTTAACCCGTTTCTTTTGTTGTTGTTGTTAAATGACAAGTTTCATATCTGGGAAGTGAGGGTGGAGGGGTGGGGAGAGGGATCATATGAAAACCACATAAAGTATCTATAATGGTTTTAATAAGTTAAACTAACCTTCATGAAAAATAGTTAAAAAACATGATTAACTCTCCAAATCTATACTAGATATGTAACATTACACATTATTTTTATCTTTCCTAAAAGATTTGATAGGAAATAACATCCGATTAAATAATATTAAATAACATCTGAGAAAGTTGTTTAAGCCAGAAATTATCCAAGCTTTTGCTTAGATTTCCTGTAAAATATCTAAAATACTACCACATAGTAATTCTAATGTTTCATTTTAATTTCTTTTAAAGTTACTTCTATTTAATTAGTTTCTTGATGAAAAAAAATCAATGAATTCATTCTTAAGCATTACTACATTTATTATTACTTTTAAAACCCTTGAATGTTTATTTACTCTATCACTGAGGGCCTTAAAAGCCATCAGACCGTAAATGTTTAACCTTTGCAACAAAAGGGTAAAAAATATTTGACTAAAGTTTTATGCAGATTTTTGCTATGGCTGAAATTTAACAAGTTTACAAAGAGTTAACTGAACCAAGATCATGGGAAGTAAAGATACGATAAAATATGATTACAAATTACTTTAACCCTACAAATGCATATTTTAGTATAAATTTAGCATAAAGTACACCTCTCTTTACAAAAAAATTTACATCCTTTTATCCTTTTATTCAAGTGAAATGGAATAAACTTGAGGAAAAAAATTGACAGGTATGGATAAGAGATTTATAGATTCAAAAAAATATTCCAAGTTTGTATAAGCTTTAAATGAATCATTTGATTTGTCTTCACTGTGTGATTAGAAGTTTTGTGAACTTTGTTTCTCCCCACTGTTTTGTATTTATTGGTTAAACAAAGTTAATGTGTATAAACCCAGTCCTGGAGAATTTGTAATTCTTACCAGAGAAAATGACAAGTACTCTGAATACTTTTTACATTTCATCATCCAATATTTTTTAAACAATTAATGACATGTAAGTCTTTATGTTCACTAAAATTCTTTGTATTTAAGATTGTAGTTCAAAGGATCATGTTGTTTTTGACTCAGTTTGAAGGTATTATACTTCTTTCAGGAAAGAATTTTTACTATTTACAACATAATTAAAAGATTTCTAGAACTGGTACTCTAAACCTTCAGTGAAAATTAAAAATCATGTACATACAAAGTTGTGAGCAAAATCTTATTTATAAGG
The DNA here is from genome assembly GCA_028534135.1 of Potos flavus. NCBI lineage: Eukaryota > Metazoa > Chordata > Mammalia > Carnivora > Procyonidae > Potos > Potos flavus. The sequence goes on along the minus strand of CM052900.1, from coordinate 102,651,543 downwards.
GCAAATATAGTTAAGTTTACAAATGACTTTAAAAGTCTGCACTTTCTTAGAAGCACAGGAGACATCTTTTTTTGATTAAAATACTAGTGCCCTCGATTTTCCACAATAAAAAGATTACTCTGTTAGTTTTTTGTGGGATGGAGGAGGGAGGAAAGGTAGAGAGAAGTATGCAAAATTCTATTTGACTAAAAGAAATTTTAGTTGGTAGGTTTTGGGTTGTTTTTTTTTTTGTTTTTTTGGGGGGGTTTGATTTGTTTTGCGGTGTTAGTTGTGTGTGTCTGTGATGCGTGCACGCGCGCCTGGGGTGGGGGGGGGGACGCGTAATGAGTAAAATGACAGTTTATGAAGCCCGTAAAGTCTATCTTGGATCAAATTCAAATTCACAAACTTCACAAAGTCTACGGATTTGCCTAGAGCCACAAAGAATAAAAATCAAGGCAACACCGCCCAACTCTACTAAAAGCGTGTGGTGAACTTAACCTTTACTCACTGTCGTGCTGAGTGTAGGCACACTGGTTCTTAGGGAAGAAAAACCAAAAACCCCAAGTTCCTCATGCCACTGTCTTAAAAAAAAAAAAAAAAAAAAGAAAGAAAGAAAGAAAAGAAAAAGGCCAAACCAATGAATGCATTATACTAAGTAACCCGGTGCACTCAGCTGCCACTTATGTGACACTCACTTTGGCACCGGCACGTACCTGTCTGCAAAAACATACCTTATTCTTCGCTCCTAAGACAGAAGCCCAGTTGGTAAACATTAAGACGCAAAGTGTTAGCATTTTGATTGCAGAGTAACCTACCTGTTAGCGTAATTCTTTGGTCTGGAGGCACAGAAAGGACTTGGCTCTCATGCATTTTCAAAGGGCCCAGATTTGGAGAGGTTGCCTGCGCTCCCGTGACTTTGGGGGGTGTCCCCCGGGAGCGACCCTTCATTCCCAAGGACAGCAGACGTCCTTTGTACATCCATTTCTGCAGCTTCTTGACTGTCACCGCGGGAGGCTTGAGGAAGGGGAGCCCCTCCTGGCCGTCTCCTTTGCCGCTGCGTACCACAGAGGACCCCGCAGGATCTCTGAAAGGGCTCCCTGAGGAGCGGCCGGGGTCCCTGGAGCCGGGAGTCAGGAGGCCGGAGGGCGCCGCGGCCCGGGCCCTGCCTCCGCTCCAGTCGTCCATCCCGCCTCCACGTGGCGGGGGCTCGTCCAGGTCTCCGCGCGCGCCGCACCTGATCCAGCTGTCGCTCGGCCACCGCTGGAAGGGAGGAGGCTTGGCACTCACCCAGAGGCTCTCGAGGCTTCTGCTGCAGGACAGCCGCATCCGAGGAGTCTGCAGGCGGCCTCCCCCCGACTCCCTCGGAGGCGACCGGGGCGGGGACACCTGCTGCCAAGGGCGGCCACCGCCTCCCCGCTGCCAGTCTTGGTGGCAGGTTCGGCTGTCCGCAGCGCCGCAGGGGGAAGGCGGCTGGCCCAGCGCCCGGGCTCCCACAAGGCAGCCGCGATCCGCCCAACCCCTGTCGTCCCGCCGCGCGCCCGAGTCAGGGGGCAGGTCGTGCATGGCCTGGATCAGCAGATAATAGGCCTCTCGCAACTGGGTCTGCAGCCTGCCTGTCTCCAGGCGGCCGCCCTCCGCCCCCGGGGAGGAGCCCGCCATCGGGGGAGGCGGGGGCCACCCCTCCGCCTCCGCCCCCTCAGGCTTGGGCGCCGACTGGGAGCCGCCGGGCAGGTTCTCGTAGTAGTCGGCGTCGTCCTCCTGGTCGTCCTCTTCCTCTCCGCTGCCTTCGGAGCCCGGCGGGGCGTGCAGACCGGCGCGAGGAAGCCCGCCACCCGAGGAGAGGGCCTCCTTCCCGCCGCGCCGACGAGGCCCGAGCGCTCCGCACTGCTCAGGGCGCGCTCCGGGGACCCGCGCCTCGGGACCCCACGCCTGCGGCGACGGCGGGGGCTGCTCCAGGCTCGGCGGGGCACCGCGGGCGTGCTCGCACGGGCAGGCGTCCGGGGCACCGCCGGCGTCTCCCTCGGCAACCGCGGAGGCCGCCACGGTAGCTGCAGCCGCCGCCCGGAGCCCGAGCCCCCCGGCGGCGCGGGGACTCCGCCTCTCCCGGAGCCTGGACAGCGTCCTCCTCACAGGGTCCGCCATCCCCTCTGCCTCAACACCCGGGCTCGCCCCCTCTGCGGGAAGAGGACGGAGCCCAGTTCGGGAAAAATCTGCGCTGGCGGCGGCGACGGCGGCGGCTCCCCATGACCGGCGCTGGCCCTCGCGGGCTCCTCACATACTTGGCATAACTCTGCCGCGGGAAGGGGTGGGGGAGGGCGGCGGCGCCGCAGAGCGCATGCCCCGGAGCTTCGGGCCGCGACGGGGCGCGCAGTCTGCGGGCGGCGGAGCTGCGTTCCGCAGGGTGGGCGCGCGGCGAGGCAGAGGGCCGGGAAGGGAGGAGGGCGAGACTGACCTGAGACCCGGACACCCGAGAGGGAGCGCACGTTGGGTGGAGAGGAGTGGGGGCGGGGGATAGATGGACAGCGAGAGTTGAGAAAAAAGAATGAGCGGGAAGGTGTCTCGGCGGGAAGGCTGCAAAGTTTTGGAGAAAGGGAAAGTGCCCTCCTGGCTGCCACCCCGTCACCTTCACCCCCTCCCCATTGCCACCATTGCACGAGGCGTGTCTAATATAACAGGTCCTAGCTTGAGAGAAAACAAAGATCGTTTTGACGGACACAGTGTGAGTACAGGTGTATCTCACTTAGTGCAATGTGTTCTAGAAAGGTTCCTAATCATTTTAATGGCACGGGGAGCTAGCTATTTAAGGGAAAATTGCAGCGATTCCTTTTCAGTTAGGAAGAATGCTTTTGTCCCCCAAATCACCACCTTGTCCCCCTAAGTCTGCTTTTTCTTATTTGAATGAATGCATGCTACTGCAAAATTCTGTTATCAACCAAAACTCGTAAAATGGAGCCGCAGAAATAGTGCCCCCCATCACCCCTCTAACACTTCATTTTAATGAAGACTTGGTTGAGAAACAATTGGGTTAAAATTGGGAAACAGTGTTATTTGGAAATACCAACTCTCAAAAACATTCTGTGTAACAGTTGCAAAGTATCTTGAGTTGCCACAGGTGAATGGACTTAACCATTTATTTATTTATTAGAGGAAGGGGGGGTGGGAGAGGGAGAAGCCGATTTCCCACTAAGCCTGGAGCCCCATGCACGGCAGGACTCCATCCCAGGACCCTGAGATCCTGACTTGACCCTAAATCAAGACACTTCACTGACCGAGCCACCCAGATGCCCCCAGTTACATTTTTTTTAATGTTTACATACTAGAAAAGGGCTTTGAGTAGCTCATGAATGTACTCCTAACTCCCAGCACAGTGCTCGCACATAATAAGAATTCAAGAATACTTTTTGAATAAATGAATGCTTGCATAACTAAATAAAAGAAATTTAGTCCTGGGGCATCTGGCTGGCCCGGTCAGTAGAGCATGCACCTCGGGGTGGAGGTTGGAGCCCCACACGCCCCATCTTGGACAGAAGTTACTTAAAAAAAAAAAAAAAAAAAAAGAATTTGGTCCTATCTTAGCCCATTTCCAATTATATTTATGTAAGTTCCTTTTTTCCCCGCCAGTTAAAGACTCCAGTCTCTAAATGTACTTTGGTATATACCACTTTCCTTAGTATCTAGTCCCTGCCTCCTGGAATAATTTTACCTGCATCTTGCATCTCCATTTGCAAAAATCTTACCCATCCTTTGAGATTCCACTCAACTGCCTTCTCGCAGATGTCATTTCTGATATTCCGGATGGACATGATCTCTCATTCTTCCAAACTCCAGGAGTACTTTATTCATATCCATTCATAGTGTATTTATTGGTTTTTGTTTTCTACAAAGTATATCTTATCTCTCCTCCAAGAAAATTCATAAATTCCTTAAGGGCAGAGACTATTTATAATTGACTTCTGTCTTCTCCACAGAGTGTAAGTATAGCATCTTCTATGATGAATAAATATTTTTGAATTAATGTCAGTTTTAATTTAGAGGAAACAAACAGCTTTTATTTCCAGTCTATTGCCTAACTCTCCACTAGACCATATTGTATTAGTGTTGTTTTAAAATTATCTTAGTTATGAGTATGAAATACTTTTGTTTGTTAAATAATCTTAATCCTCATCTAGGAAAATACTGTGAAATGTTAAACTATAATTTGCATACATTACTATGTATAGTCCTACAGTATTTTTATTCCATGGAGCAAAGGCTATTTAATGAATAATCAAGGCATACAATTATGTCCCAGTGAAATATTCCCACAGGAAATGACTGACAGTAAATCTGCCAATAATGGTGTCTATAAACACAATTTGATCTCTATCTCAGAAATTGTTTCCATGGACATTGGGGAGGGTATGTGCTATGGTGAGTGCTGTGAATTGTGTATGATGATTCACAGACCTGTACCCCTGAAGCAAATAATATATGTTAATAAAAAATTATAATAAAAATAATTAAATTTTAAAAAATTGTTTTCATTCCAACTCTTTGTTGCAAAATCAGTTTATTCTTTGTAAGCTAACAGTTGTGAAGTATACCATAAATTGCATATATGTGTAAAAATGAATACAAAAATATAACCTTGAAGGTCTAGGTTGAACTTCTTTAATTCAGCTGTCAACTTGTTGATTTTAGGAGTTATAAATACATTGGCCAATATCAAATACTACACATTGTTCTACACATTACTTAGAACTAAGTCTGAACACAACTTAATGCCACTTAGAAGCGGAAAATATTCTATCATATAAATTCACAATTTTTAAGAAGTGTTTTAAAGGGTCACAACACAAATTAATAAGGCAGTCAAGGCTATATGACACTAAACAATGACCTTAAAAATGCAAATCCCACTGTATGTGTATTACACTTCAATAAAAAGTTTATAAAAAGGTAACTTTACAAAGACAGTACCCACAGAATTTACATTACACATATAATTAAGATGGTGACAAGATATGAACATAAGTTAAACTTTGTAAAATCCTTTTTGTGTTTTAACAGTTTTACCCTATTCCCTCAGTTATCTCAATTTTCATATATTTCTAATCAACAGATTCCTATGAAAATTAAGGGGTGGGGATACATTTTCCAATGTTTGTACTTGTTTCTCACTGACTTGGAAATCATTTTGATGCCCCGCGAATTAACAACTATGTCGGCACAGTCACAAAAGATGAAACAACTATGGGATAATAGGACTCCAGTAAGGCAGGGAGCCAAACTAGGGATGGGGTATTACTGACTCAGTCTGGGAAAAGGGGTGGGAGGCAGGGCAGGTTGAGACAGAGGGCTAAGTTTAACAGTAATACAAAGCAAATGTCTAGGTATGTTATGGTTATTTTCTAAGCAACTTAGAGTGCATTTCTGTCTCACTGCTCTTCAGTCTTCCATCAGAGTCTTAGTGGAATCAAGGACAAGTTTAACTCTGGCATTTGCCCAGTTCTCTCCCTCTCCCTCTCTCTCTCTCTCTCTCTCTCTCTCTCTCCTGCCTTCTAAGGGTCCTCTGGTATAGAGCTGCCTAGTCTGCCATGATGCTGGTCCATCAATATTGAGTAAAAAGTGTTCTAGCCCAAAACTGATCACACTGCCACTGCCCTGAGAATCAAAGATGGCATGTCCTCAATACCGGATTTCTTACTGTTAATTTTTTTCCCATAATTAACAATGTCTGGCAATTAGTCGTGTTCCTTACCTCATCCCCTACCTTGAACCAAAGGAATAGAAAGGAGGCTTTGCCGAATACATACATACATGTCTAATGTTTTTTTTTTT
>CM052900.1:102592346-102645241 GCA_028534135.1 Potos flavus | reverse complement strand
CATAAATTATTTAGTTGGTCACCTTTCAGAAGAGTTTAATATTTTCTGAGCTTTTGTGAATGGAGCAGATCATTGGAAAGCTATTTGTTGAAGATTTGAATGCTTTTCTGTGTAGTCCTCGTCAAAGGTGTTAGGACTAAATCCGGTAATATATTCCCATTTAACTGCAAATATTAAGCCACAATGTGCAACTGCATCCTGAAAAGTTTGTCTAATTTTTAAAATAGGACAAACTACAATTAAATACTTTAAAGGCAAAATATATGCATCCTTAAAACCACAGGCACTCTCAGATAAGCCTCTTTTAGAAGTGAACTGAGGGGATAGCTTGTCCCACCTAAGTGATTTGTATCTCGGGGTAACTCACAGTTGATGGAGGGAAGTAGTTTTTTTTCCCCCCAAGGCTGTTAATCTAATAAAAAGAATCGGTGCAATACCAGCATTTTTCGATCTGGTGAAATACTGGATCTAATAATGGAGCTCGACAAAAATCACAAGTGGCTACTCACATCACCAAGAGAGAGAGACAACCTGACATTACATGGCCTCTGGTCAAGTACACACCACCGCCTGTGGGGTATTCTTACCAGAAATGAACCTGCGTTTGATCAGCCTCAAGATCTGATTACCAGTTTTCAGGAATTGCAGAGAACAGAGGAGCATGTTAACACCAGGGGGATGCAATTATAAAATCCAGACTATGGGAAAGTACAAGTCAGAGGATTCAGTTTCTTCAGCCTATTAACTAATTGCATGATATGGACCTTTTTTTTTTTTTTTAACAGAATTCCAACTTTCCAAACGGATCTTGGCAACTATTTAAAGCAACATAATTTTGAGAGTGGCCAGATGGTTTACACTGCAGGGATAGCAAGAGAATATTGAAATCTAGGTCTACACTGTAATTCCAATCCAAATCTGAAGTGGTATAATAGAAATTATTTGAAATCAGATAGAACTAGTTCACATCCTAATCCTGATCGGTCATATGCCCAAAACCCACTGATTGTGGTGAGTGAGCTCTTGCTTATCTTTGCCAATTCCAGATCATTATTCCTCCTTCTTCCCGAAAATCCACATCTCTCTTGAAATAGACAGCATTAAACTATACCACCTGCCGCCTCTGCTTTTCGTTGTCATCTGCCAACTTCCCCTTCGTTCATTCTAGCATCTGCCTCGCTGTCTATACTCTGCCATTTTTCTTGTCATCATCATTTGTGATTTCGTTATTTACGAAAAGGATCCAGTAACCTGGCCTATTGTTTTTTTAAACTTTTCTAATGATCTTGTCCTCCACCCACCTCGGCCACCCAGTCTGAGTCATACATTCGACTTTGTCATAATCAATACCTGCAAACTCTCCAGACACCACTTCCTATTTTCTAGCTCACTACCTCCAGCACTCAGACCCCAACAATATTTTGATCCCACCATCCCTCCAGTCAATCACTACTCTTCTGGCCTTTCTTCTCCCAGTTTGGATTGCATGCATGGTCCCCGTATAATCACTTCCTTGCATACATCCTCAACTCTCTTGTCCTCTCTCCCACTGTCCTCCTCACTTGGTGAAACTTCAACCCTGGTTACAACTAACTTTCCCACAAACTTCATGTTAATACTTGGATGACTTACATGGCTGGTGAAAAACACATTATAACTTTCCAGTGGTCCCTCAGTGCTGCCAAATGACTCCACTAAATATCCTTAATCCATTCATTCTTGTCTCTTTCTCAACTTTTTGACACCACTATCCCCTCCTCACTGTCAGTTATCACTTCTCTTTTTGGTTACACTGAAGTAACAGAAACATTCAGGGGAGAACTGCCTCATCCTTCCACCACCAGATCCTCCAGCTGGCATTGTTTGCACTCTGAAATTCCACCTCGGGTCCCCTTAGGACAGATGAGATGCTGCCCCGTGCCTACATGAGGTCAACTCTCCGCCCTCCTACCTATCTCCTCCCCTTCCTCCTCTCACTGCCCTCCAATCACACTGGCTTCCTTGGTCTTCCAACACATCAAACACACTCCTGTCTCTGAGCCTTTGCATTTGCTGTTCCTTCTGTGCGACTTCCTCCCTCCATTCAAGTCTCACCTCAAATGTTAGCTGCTCAGAGGGCCCTTCCCTGACCACTTCACCTAAAATAATACCCCTGACACTTCCTATCCATTCATTTTGCTTTATTTTTCTTCACTGTGCTTATTTCTATTTAGTATCACATTAGATGTCTATTGATTTATGTGACACCACCACCACCACCACCCCTAAATGCCATAACCCCACTTTGTAGAATATTTCTGGCATGTGTAGATGTTCCATATGTATTTGTTGAATGACATGTGATCTTCGTGCCCAAGAGCAAGTTAATGTATGTTTCCATTTCCTTCATGGTAAAATTGATTGCTATTATTCTATGAGGTATCTTTAACAAGATTAAAAGAGTTAACATAGATGAACCTTGAATACTTTATGCGAAGTGAAAGAAGTCAGCCACAAAAAGCCACATATTGTACTATTCCATTTCTATGAACTGTCCGACATAAGCAAATCAATAGAGACAGAAAGTAGACTAGTGGTTGCCTGGGGCTGGGAGAAGGGGGAATGAGGAGTGATTGCCAAAGGGTGTGAGTTTCTTGTTAGAATGATGAGAATGTTCTTGAATTAGATTGCAGTAATGTTTGCACAGCCTTGTAAATACACAAGAAACCACTGACGTGTACTCTTAGAATGGTGTATTTTATGGTAAGCAAATTATATCTCCATTTTTTTAAACAAAGGAGCATTATTTCCCTGCCCTTTTAAGTTTAACTATACTCCCAGCTAATAATCATGGAAAATATCAGTTCAAAAGAAAATGTTTTAAGGGAAACATTAAGAGAAGATTGTAGATGCAAATAAGAATAGCTCGAAATGTGTTTCATTGGGTATTCACTGTCAGAATTGTTTTCACGTACCAAATCCCAGCTTTTCTTTCTTTTTTTTTTTTTAAAGATTTTATTTATTTACTTGACAGAGGGAGAGAGATCACAAGTAGGCAGAGAGGCAGGCAGAGGGGGGTGGGAGGGGAAGAAGGCTCCCTGCTGAGCAGAGAGCCCGAGATGCCGAGATGCCGGGCTCGATCCCAGGACCCTGAGACCAGGACCTGAGCTGAAGGCAGAGGCTTCAACCCACTGAGCCACCCAGGTGCCCCAAATCCCAGCTTTTCAATAGAGCATTCGATTCTCCATATTCAACTTATAAATAAATACAAATAAAACCTTTTTCTTGCTCAAAGTTTACCTTTCTCTATCAATTACCAGATGGGTTCAAATCTAGACTTACAAAATTAAAGAAACAACCTCAACATCTCACTACCAGCAAGAAAACAAAAACAAAAACATTTTCAGCACTTAGAAATAACTTCCTTTCATCTCCTACTGGAAACTCGTAGTTCTTTCATGTAAACAAAACGACAGAGCATTACTTATAGGTAAGAAGCTACTGAGAAAAACCATAATTACACCAAAAGAGATAAGTAAGTCAACATATATTTAGCCTTTTGTATTCTTTTACTAGAGGATTTTTCTCTAAGGTACTAGGTAAGGAGTTACATATTACTTAACATTTCGGAATAGCAGGGAACAAATTTGGGGGGAAAACAAAGCAAAAACTGCCTAATAATGTCTCTCTTGATTAAAAATCATCTTCTGATTATTCAGGTGTGTGTAAAGAGGAAACTTCAGATAAGCGCTTATTCATGAACTGTTTCAGGTAATCCAGAAAGTATGCTAGACTCCCGTTATTATATAAAACCAGTTGTTTTCCTCCCAAGCTCATTTCCATAACAGCACATGTCACTATTAATACCTACATGGTTTTACTTTAGAAAAATCCCAATTTTATTTCGGCTGCTAATTTAAATTGTGGTAAAGTATCAATTATGACTCATACAAGAAAGGGGAGCACAGTATATGCAAGGACAGAAACGTCCATTCAGTGTAGAAACAGTGGATCCCAACAAATACATTTCAGGTGTCGTCATGGACTGAAGAGTTGTGTCTTCCCAAATTTTATATGTTGGCCCCTCAATGTGGTAGTATCTGGAGGTAGGGCCTTTGGGAGGAAATTAGGTTGTAAGGGAGGGACCCTGGTCTGATGTCTGATGGGATTCGTGTCCTTAGAAGAAGAGACACCAGACAACTTGATTCCCATCTGGCAGACAGATCAAGGAAAAGTCCATGCGAGCTGACTTAGTCCATTTGGGCTACTGTCACAGAAATACCATAGACTGGGAGGCTTATAAACAATGAACATTTATTTCTCACAGTTCTAGAGGCTGGGGAGTCTAAGTTCAAGGCACCAATAGACTTGGTGTCTGGTGAAGAGTCCACTTCCTGGTTCTTATAGGGCTGGCTTTTCCCGATATCCTCACAACTTGGAAGGGGCAAGGAAGCTCTCTGGAGTCTCTTTTATAAGAGCACTAATTTCATTCCACCTTCAGGATTTAATCACCTTCCAATGGCTCCACCTCCAAATACCATCCAAATACCTTGGGCCTTAAGATTTAACAAATGAATTAGGGGGCACACAAACATCCAGTCTATAGGATGAGCCCACAGTGAAAAGGCAGTCCTCCACAAGCCAAGGAGAGAACCCTTCCAGAAACTGACCATTCTGGCACCCTGACCTCGGACTTGTAGCCTCAAGAATTGTAGGTAAATTGATTTCTGTTGGCTAAATCACCTAGCCTATTGTGTTTTGTCACAGCAGCGTGAGCAGACTAAAACAAAGAGGTTTTTTTAGAATAAAAGAGTTAAGCGTCTGCCTTTGGCCGGGGTTGTGATCCCAGTATCCTGGGATCGAGTCCCGTATCGGGCTCCTTGCTCAGCGAGGAGTCTGCTTCTCCCTCTCTCTCTCTGTCCCCACCTGTGCTCTCTGTCTCTCTGTCAAATAAATAAATAAAATCTTAAAAAGAGAGAGAGAGAGAGAGAGATTTTAAAGTAACATGTTTTGGGGGCACCTGGCTAGCTCAGTGCGTTGAGTGGCCAAATCTTGGTTTCTGCTCAGGTCATGTTCTCATGGTCCTGGCGTGGAGCCCTGCGTGGGAGCTCGTGCTCAGCGGCGAGTCTGTTTGTGGATTCTCTCTCTCGCTCTTCCTCTGCCCCTCACCTAGTTCACACACACTCTCTCTCACTCAAATAAATACATAAATCTTTTTAAAAAGTAAATAATAAAAAATAAAAATAAAAATAAAGTAACATGTTTTTGAAGGGTTAAAGATATGTAAATTAAGGCAACAAAATATTTAGCTTTATGTGTATTTGTGATAATAGTGATAAATCACACCATGAAGTTAGGACAGTTTCTTTGCTCTAAAAAGTTCTGCCTCCGGTTATTAATCATAAGACAGTGGTCACCAAAGAAATTATTTTTTGCATTCTATTTTCCTTGAAGTCGGGGATTGTGTGTTGTTCTCCCACAGGGCCCAGCACTGCACATCTTTACCCATCTTTTGAAGTCTGGACACCGGTCTCAAGTCACGTTCCCGGTCACAAAACATACCTTCTTACCATTTTTCCTAAACAACTTTTCTGAGGGTGAATAAAGTTCTTTCTCTCACTACTAATGCATTCTAGATAAAGAATAAGACTTTCTGTCTTATCACCAGAATAAACAAAATCATCATTCATTTTCTATGGATTCATTTAAGATGAAGCATGGTGACGGTTTTCCTGGGTACACCTAGACGTGCAAATAAGCCCCTGCTCAGCGGGGGGCCTGCTTCTCCCTCTCCCTCTGCAACTCCCCCTGCTCATGCTGTCTTGTTCTCTCTCAAATAAATAAATAAGATTTTTTAAAAAATGAGTTTCACATAAAGACAACTTGACATCACATATCTACAGCAGGGTCTAAACTCAGAGCCCACCGGGATCAGGCAGGTCCTGACAATGAGTGGACCAGTCCAGGTCTGGCAACCAAAGAACCATGCCTGCCTATTAAAAGGGAACAACTGCTTTCTCAGCTCGAGGAGTGATGAAGGTCGTTTGAGAGAGAGAGCATAAGCACGAGCAAGGGGAGAGGGAGAAGCAGGATCCCAAATCAGGGCTCGAACCCAGGACCCTGAGATCATGACCTGAGCCAATGGCAGATGCTTAAACGACTGAGCCACCCAAGTGTGCCATACTTGAAAAAATCACTGCCTCATCCTTGTCTCCTGGACTTTCTCTTAAGCCTTTGGCTACGGAAGTGAGCTTCACATTTTAAAAAATACTATGGAGGCCGACTCTGGGTGGGCCACCCAAATACCTGTAGTAGTTGCCAGCTTGTGACCTCTCACTTTCAGGGAATACTACACAAACATTCCAGAAGGAAGGGAAGCTTCACACCATAATATTAAATAATCTGTTGTTAGCCTCATGACCCAACGGGCCAATGTATATGGTGATGAGGAAACTCCCTTTTCTGGCCTTATTTTCCATCATTATAATCTCAGTATCGGCACGAGCACCATGAGTTTTATGATCAGTGAGGTGCTTTTACTTTTCCTCCTAGTCTGAGGCTCAACAAAAGTCTTTGGGAAGAGGTAGGGCAGAGATGGTTATAACCACGTTCAGATGCGTAGCTGAGACCCAGAGGGGGAAAGCCACTGAATCATGGTTACTCGGGCCTGAGGAGAATCTAAGCTCAGTCTTCCAAATTTCTAGTATAAATCCCTTCGCTTTTATTTTTTTAAAAGATTGATTTTTATTAGTTATTTATTTATTTACTTACTTACTTGAGAGGGCGGGGAGAGAGAGAGCACACATGAGCAGGGGAAGAGCAGAGGGAGAAGGACAAGCAGACTCTACGCTGAGTGTGGAGCCCAATATGGGGCTTGATCCCGTGACCCTGAGACCATGACCTGAGCCGAAACCAAGAGTTGGAGGTTTAACTGACTAAGCCACCCAAGTGCCCCAAACCCCTTCACTTTTAAAAGCATTTTTTTAATCTGATGAAAGTGATTCTTTCTTTAAAATCATAAGTAACTCCAAAAATACAGAAAAGCAAAGATAACTGAGAAAAAAAAAAACTCATGTAACCACTTCCCTACCTCCAAACACACATGTCCACCTTTCCACATGAGGGATAGTTACTGCTGGGAAACTGTGTTTTTCAATATTTCAACAACCTCATTAGAAGTATTAAAATAATATTCTGGTCATACAGAACAATTATCTTAGAGCGTGGTGTTTTATTATAAACATTGACATGGTACTAAGCTAGTGTATTTGATCTAACATGTCTGAGGAATGAAAAAAGAAAAACTTATTTTACAACAAGAATTTTAAGTGACTCAATAAGGAATGCCATTTCTACGAGGATCTTTGTGAAATTACACGGGGGGAAAATGTTTTTCTTTAAATGCAGGAGAAGTTCACTTATCTGAAAACTTTTTTTTTTTTTTAACTATGCACACCGGTTGGCAACCTCATAATTACATACCCAAAGATTGTTCAAATAAAAAGGGAACGAAGCTCCTAGGCAAAGTTCAATGCATATGTCAAGACTGCCTGAAGGTATAATAAGTTTTATGTCTCTGTTTACCCCAGGAGTAAATTAAACAAATGCATATTTAATATATGAATCACAGTTATATTTGGTCTACATACTACAGACAGAGAGAAACAAGACTTTCTCAGATAAAATTTATTAATGAAAACTGAACATATTCCCACAGATCTAGGTAGTTCCCCTTGGAATGCAGTCATGACAAATACTGTAAAATATCTGCAAAGCCAGAAGTCAAACTCAGGTTGTGGATAAAATGTTCACTCTCTCTCTTAATTGTAGAATATGGGTAGCATGCGTACAGCACCGCTTTAAGGACTCGGAAAACTGGAAAACTAAACCGTAGCAGATGGACTGGGAAGAGCACAGAGTTCAAAGGCCCACCAAACTGGGCCAGTATTCCCTGACCCGAATACAATGCAGCTTCACACTTGGAAATGACCCTGGGGCCCCAAAGAGAGAGTTTCAGGAGAAGCCCTCTAGTCTCTCAAGGAGGTGGAAGGGAACTCCTAATTCTCAGAGAAAGTGCAGAAATCCCTAGGACTTTTTTCCTCTCTCTTCTCTTGCCCTCCACCTCCCAAGCTCGCCTGTGGGGGTGACATACTGGTCTAAAGGAGGGAAACCTTTCTCTCTGAATGGTGGCACTGTGGGCTCACAGAAGGTGGGACAGACCCCCACTGCGTGTTTCTCTCTCTCTCCATCCTTTCGGTGCTTGACCCTGAATGCAAGCACAGTAACAGTAGCAGGCAGTAGAGCGAGGGCACTGAAGCCTCAGCTCGGTGGCCCGATGACCCAAACGGACAGCGCCCAAGAAATAAAAGCGGCCTGAGAGATTGTGCCATAGACTAGAGGCTTGTGTCTCTGCACAATTCACTTCTTGAAATATAACTCCCATTATGATGGCACTAGGAGGTGGGGCCTTTGAGAAGTGGTTAGGTCATGAGGCTGGAGCCCACATGAATGGGATGAGAACCCTCATTAAGACCCCAGATACCTCCCTCATCCCTTCCACTTTAGGATACACAGAAGATGGCCATCTGCGAACCAGGAAGTGGTTCCTTACGAGACACCAAACTTGGTGCCTTGATCTTGCAATTCCCAGGCTCCAGAACTGTGACAAAGAAACTGTGAAAAATAAATGTTTGTTGCATAAGCCACCCAGTGTATAGTCTATGGTAGTCTTACTATAGCAGCCTGAGTGGACTGAGACAGAATTTTTATGTATGCCAGGGGCTTACCACTGACTATGCATGTATGGATCTGATCTTAATGAGCGCGCTGAGGACACTGAGAACTGAACTAATGGATACACCACCACCCAGATCCCACCCAGACAACCTGTATGTGGGACAGATTTGAACTGTGCTGGAAGGCTGGATTTGCTGAGTTGATCTTGGCTCCACAGCCCACATAAGGTGGATTGAAACCTACAGCCTTGACCTAGCCAGATCAATTGTTTGTTAAAAAAAAATATTGGGGTATGTGGGTGGCTCAGTTGGTTAAGCGTCTGACTCTTGATTTCAGCACAGAGCATGATTTCAGGGGTCATGGGATTGAGCCCCACGTAGGCTCCACACTCGGCGGGGAGTCTGCTTCTCTCCTTCTCCTTTTCCCTCTGCCCCTCTGCCCCTCTGCACATGCATGCAATCTCTCTCTCTCTCTCTCTCCAGAATAAGTAAATCTTTAAAAAAATCTTTTAAAAAAATCAACAATTTTTTAAAGATTTTTATTTATTTATTTGAGAGAGAGAGTGTGAGAGAGAGAGATCATGAGCCAGGGGTGGGGGTGTGGGTAGGGACAGAGGGAGAGGCAGACTCCCCGCTGAGCAGGGAGACCGATGCTGGACTCAGTCCCAGGACTCTGGGATTATGGCCTGAGCCAAAGGCAGATGCTTAACTGACAGCCACCCAGGCGTGCCAAAAAATCAACATTCTTTATTGGGTTTAAACAACCATTTAGAACTAGAATTTGACATATTCAATAGGTCCAGGATAGGATAATCCAAAACTACAAGGAATCTGGAAAAATCTTAATTTGCATGGGAAAAGACAATGAATAGACATCAATACCATAGTGACACAGCTGTTGGAATTATCTGACAAATACTTTAAAACAGCTAGAATATAAATGCTTCAGCAAACAATTGCAAACACTCTTAAAACAAAGGGAAAAATAGAAAGTCTCAGCAAAGAAGTCAAATGGAAATGTCAGAACAGAAAAAGACAATGACCAAACAAAAAAATGTCACTGAACGAGATCAGAAGGGATGACAGAAAAAGAATCAATGGACGTGAAGACATGTCAATAGACAATTTCCAATCTGAACAACAAAGAAGAAATCGTTTTGGAAAAATGAACAGAGCTTCAGGGATCTGCGGGTTAATAACAAAAGGTCCAACATTCACATCGTCAGAGTCCCAGAAGGAGGGGAATGTGGTGGTGAAAAAGTATTTGAAGATGTAATGACTGAAAACTTGCCAAATTTGATAAAACATAGACATTTAAGAAATTTAGCTACCTCCAAACAGGATAAAGCCAAAAAAATCTAGGCCCAGACATCATAACCAACTTAATGAAAACCACAAAGAAAGAAATCTTAAAAGTGGCCAGAGCAAAATGACGCATTACCTTTAGCCTGATAGTCATTCAAACGACTGTAGATTCTTCATCAGGGCCGTGGAGACCAGAAGAAAGTGGCATGACATTTTGCAGATGCAGAAAGACTATTAACTTAGAATATAGAAGGATACCCACCTGGGTATCCTTCAAGAATAAAGGTGAATAAAGGTGAAATAAAAACATTTTCGGGTGAAGAAACACTAAGAGAACTCATTGCCAGTAGACCAGCTCAAAAATAATTTTGAAAGAAAGTTCTTCAGAGAGGGCCTAGGTGGCTCAATTGGTTGAACATCTGTCTGACTCTTGATTTCGGTTTGGGTCGGGGCCTACTTGGGATTCTCTTGCTCCCTTTGCGTCTGCCCCTCCCCCCAACTCTCTCTCTCTCTCCCTCCCACTCTTTCTCTCTCTCTATCATGCATGCAGAAGTATATCATACCAGAAAGAAATTTAGGGAGTTCATTCCATTTACATCTAACAAAATTTCTTACATGTTTGGATTTAGTCCTACCATTTCATTACTTCTTTTCTGTGTATTCCCTCTGTTACTCTGTTTTCCATTTTCTCCTCTCTTTCAGGATTCCGAGCACATTTTAGTATTCCATTTTAACTTTCGTATGGTGATTTTAACTCTATATCTTTGCATAGTTTTTTGTTGTTGTTGTTGTTGTTAGTTTCTCTAGAAATACTCTATGCATGCTTCCCTTTTCACAGTCACTTACAATCGGTATTTTACCACTTCAAGTGGAATGTAGAAATCTATCAATATACGGGTCCTCCCACTCTCTCTCTTTATATTGTAATTGTCTTATCACTTATATTCACCTTGAAACTCCATCAGAAAATGTTGTAATTTTTATTTTCGACCATCAAATACATTCTGAAACCCTTAAGAGGAAAAGAATAGTCTGTTATATTTACCTTGAGACATACTGCTTTTGTCGTTCCTCCTTCAATCGCTTCTCAGCCTTTTGGCTAAGATCAAGTGTAGTGTCGTTCCTCCTTCATTCCTTCAGTGAGATTACCTGGTAGAATGAAGTGGATGTTTTCCTCTCAGCAGGGTTGACCCGGTTACTAACTGCTGAGAGTCTGTCAAGCTAGTCCACACCAAGTCCTCAGCATGACCACTGTCCAGGGGGAAACTGACACCTTGGTGGCAGATTGACTATGTTAGACCCCTTCCATCACATTCTCCCCACTCTAATCACTGCTTAACTACTTATCAAATGATTTCTTGGCTTCTAGTTGTTGTCTTCAGGAAACCTGAACAGGTCATCGCACGGTCTTGGGAAAAATGCCCAATGAGCAGTCAAACAAAGATTTTTGATTAAAGCGTTCTGAGAAGTCTTGGTGAAGGAGGAAGGAAACAATCATTGGTTCACAGAAATGAGGAGAAAGGCATCCCTGCCAGTGGAACAGCATGAGGAAAGGCATAGAGGTGGGAAAGTAAAGAATGTGTTTGAGAATAGCATAAGGTTGGCTTCAAGAAGAATAGAGGGTTCGCTCCTGGAAGGAGGAAAGGGGAAGAGGGAGAAGCGGTATAACATCCTGGCGAGAGGAATGTCTGAGACTAGGTTGTGTATGAAAAGAAAAGTGAATGCTTTTCCCCCAAATGGAAATCACAATGAAGTAAGTGGCAGTTACTGCCAAGACCTGTCAAGGCTGAAGGGAAGCAAAGATTTCATTCCATAGCATTATGTTAACAAAAGAATGAGCCTAACTATAAACTAATTCTCTGTATAAACATTCCAAAACTGCTCTTGGAGAAGTACAGGGAGGTTGGTATGCTAAAAGACCTGAAAAGACCTGAGAAAATGTGTGAATGAGTCAGTTACAGGCCAAGACAGACAGGCAAAGAAGAATTAGGAAGATGGGCTATAACTAAAAAGGCAATCAGTGAAGAACCCCCTAGAAATCTCCCTTTGGGAAGATGTGGAACAGCTGTTCATCAACATCGGCGAGATGAGTAACAGCAAGCTCAAGGCTGAAATTGATCTCATAATTAAATGAAAGGTTTTTAGAAAAACGTAATGGATTTCTCTCTGAACACTTAAATATCCTAGAAATATAAAATTCCATCTTGGTAATGCAATTTTGACACATAGAAATGGACACTGTCACCATAAATTATCTCTTACACCCTGTAGAGAGGCAGACATTTCTGAACCAATACAAAGTTGAAGGATCACTAATAACGTCTGAGTGCCTGTGGCCAGAGAAAAGGAAGAGAATGATACTGTTCTCCTCTGAAAGATAAGCAATGGATCAAAGCTGGTTTCTTGGTTTGTTTAAGATGTTCTCTGTGCATGATAAATCAATTTCAAAAATTCGGGATGGGTTTTATCGGCAGAGTGCAATGTTCCAGGGCTTTGGACTTAAGAGGCTTTTCATTTTTGACGAATGGCAAAGTTTGGGTGCAGAAAACTGCCTTAGTCATATTCATTTCCCTACAAGATTCTCAATGTGGGGCTCTTTCCTGAATTTTAACAATCTTATCACACTTTTTCATATCTCCGCATCTTTGCGTGTGACTATCCCTTGACCCTGAACACTTCTCCCATCCACATTCACCCGACACCCCCCCCCCCCCGCCCCGCGCTTAAGCCCTTCAAGGTCTCGTTGCTCCTCAAATACATTTCTAACTTCTTTCCTCAGCCTCCAAGGGCTTGTGTGATGTGGCTTGAGCTTGTCTTTCCATCTTCATCTCGCACGGCTCTCCCACTCACCCTCCAGCCATGCTGGTCACCTTTCTGTTTCTCACACCTGCAAAGCACTTCCCCATCAGACTTTGCACAAGAATCCCTCTTTGCAGGGAGTACATGGGTCATGCTCATCCTTCAGGTCTTAGCTCAAACGTCTCTGGTCTTAACAGATATCACAAACTATAATTATCATTATTTATTGATGTATTTCACTTGTTTACTTTCTATCCCTCTAAGACGTAAGATCTCTGGGGGACGGGGACCAAGTTTAGAACCCAAATTATTCTTCAAGTCTCAGCTCAAATACTTCCTCAGCTCAATAGTTGGTGGATGCATGTATGAATGAATGGAAGGAAAAATGGAAAAGGAGTGAGGCAAAAGGCAGTGGTCTTCACATAGATAAATCAGGGAGCGTCTGGCGGGCTCAGTGAGAAGAATATGCAACTCTTGATCTCAGCATCATGAGTTTGAGCCCCCTATTGGATATAGAGATTAGTTAAATCAATTTAAAAAAAAAAAAAAGAGCAGTTTAAAAAAATGAAAATAAATCAGACTGAGGATGAGAAAAAAAGGATTTCTAAAATCGGGACAACACTCTAAGAAATCCATAGTATCCATAATGTGGTATCTTTTATAAACCTTGTTCTTATTTGTTGTAGGAGAAATAAACAGGACATCTATTGGTTCAGGTTGTTACAAAATAAACTGCTTCAAAGTTGTTCACTTAATGTTAAAATTGTAGCAACTTTTTAGGGCATCTGGCTGGCTCAGTCCATAGAATATGCCACTGTTGATCTTGGGGTCATGAGTTCAGCCCTACGTTGGTCACAGAGATTACTTAATAAAAAAATAATAAAAATTACGGGGTCCCTGGGTGGCTCAGTTGTTAAGCATCCGCCTTTGGCTCAGGTCATGATCCTGGAGTGCCAGGATCGAGCTCCCTGCTCAGCAGGGAGCCTGCTTCTCCCTCTCCCACTCTCCCTGCTTGTGCTCCCTCTCCCGCTGTATCTCTCTGTCAAATAAATAAATAAATTCTTTTAAATAATAATAATAATAATTTTTTAAAATTGTAATGACTTTTTAAAAATCTGAAAACCTGATAATATTTGCCACCTCCCTCTATCACAAAGCTAATAATGAGAGTAAGTGTAAGGTCATCCAACTTGAATAAAAACCTCTAAATACTATCTTCAAAAAGATTGTCTTTTTCTCGGTGGCGCACTTAGTTAAGTGTCCGACTATTGGTTTTGGCTCAGGTTGTGACCTCAGGGTCGTGAGACTTGACTTTGCAACCATGAATATCAACGATCATTCCAATTTTAAAGAGTTTTTCTCACAAATTAAAAACAGTTCTCCGAACTATTAAAAAAAAAAAAACCCTAAAAATTAAAACATGTTTTTAATGGAAGCATTAAGAGCATATCATGGTGGGCAGAGATGGTAAAAACCATCGTGAATGAGTAAAACACAATCCCCAAGAACAGAATACTTGAGCTCAGCCTAAAGGACATCCATCAAGTGCACAGTATGGGTTTGTTATTTTAGGGCTGCTCCTAAGAGCTGGGGTCATAGGAAGGGGCTTGTTCCCATTGGCTGCTATAAATAAAATTTGATTCATTATGCCATCTCTTAAGAGGATTTTATAGAAATACCAGGCATAGCAATTTATGCAAGCCCTTCTGTATATGTCTTGGGATTGTTGCTAAGCTAGGTAATAAGGGGCATTACCACTTTTGCTAAGGCATATTTGTGTGACAGATTAGACCCTGTTTAGGCACCTATTTACAGGTCAAAGCCTGCAGGCCTTGAAAGGAGAAAGCAGGGAGCTCACCCAGTCTGGCCTCCAGCTCCCAGGCAGCTGCGCAATCCCACCGAACCTGTTTGGCAGCTCCCTACATCACTGCCGCAGCGTGCAGACAAGACCCTCTGGGAAAGCATGATAGCCCATGTCAATAAGGAAACGACAGAGAGCAGCTGGAATGTTCCAAAACATCAGAACGGACTTTCTGATTTGAGAAAGTGTTGATATCCAGTCATTACGGAGAGCCCTGGCAGAAGACTTCTGTTAAGGAGAGAGAGATGACAAATCTTTGCTTCTTTGAGTCATATGCAAACCTCGAACTTATCTTGATCGTTGTTTATCTGTTGCATCACTGAAGCAAATGAGTCACAATAGGCATAGAAACAAGATGAACATTGTATTTCTGCAGTTCTTTCAGCAAAGGGTTGGAAAGTGCCATAAAAACATGGTTTAAGTTTCACGACTTCCCTATTGGATAGGTATTGCAGATTCCCATTTTTTAAATTTTAGTATGAGTTTTCTTGCCTCTAGAAAGGCAGAATGGGGCTGGGTCAGGGAGCGAGGGAGTGCCTTACACACCACCCATGGTAAAGTGAGGCTTCTAGCCGGACTAGGAATGGAGAGGTCTAGTGCTGACCTGACCAGAGTTCCATACTCATATGTCCCTCTCAAAGACCAAAGAATGTTCCAGAAATTATGCTGGGTCTATACTGTTTGCTTTTCAAAACTGTGGTCACTGAAGAGGGAATACACTTACTAAAACCAATAAGCCTCTCATTGTGAAAGAAATTACTAGAACATAATACTCAAGAAAACCATGAAGATGTTTCAAAGAAAGAAAAGACTGAGTGGGTAGAGAATGGTAAGCAGGCTGGAATGTAGAAGCCCAAGGGAGCCAGAAGAGAGACAAATGTGGTATACGTGTCTAGTTAAGCTGTTTGAAACAGTACCCTATCTCACTGTGTCTAATCACTCCTGGGTTTGTTCTGATAGCATCTTCATTGCTGACGGTCCCTTCCCTATTATGCCACTTTTTGTGTAAGGGGTAGAGTTCTTTTCAGAGTTATGATTTAACTTTTCTTTTATAAGCAGCTTCTTACTTGTTTAAAAGAAGCTACACATACATATGAATGGACTCACGAGATAGTCACTGAAAATACTATGAATTATTTGTGTTGAGGTCATAACAAAGTGCTCAGCAGTAAGTTTGTTATAGTAATTTGATTACCACGAAGTACAATCAAATTTAAAGAACCAGGGCAGAGGAATAAAACCACTAAGGAACAGGTCTCCAGATATGAGGTAAATATCAGTATATAAGGATGTGGGCCATTGAAGAAAGATTTTATTGAAATCATGAAAAGAAAATACACCTTTTAGCTATGTTCTTTTGAATTGCGGTGAAAAGTTTCTCTCTCAATAACAAAATCTCAGGTTAAGTGAACTGAGGCTTTTGCTACATTTTGTTATTTAAGGTATAAAACTAGAAAAAAATCTTTAGAAGGTATTTAAATATTTTCATTGTTTTAAGTCAAATTTAAATAAACTATGAATCATTCAATATTACCTAAGCCTAGGTAAAATGACAACATTTTACGTTCATCCCCAAATTAATATCTACTGACCTAAAAGTTTGTTGAGGCTCTTCATTCACTCATTTTTCCCACAATGAAAAGTTTTATGTTTTCCTGATCATGTAAATAATACATTTTGAAAATTCTAAAAACAGTATATGAACATATAAGGAAAAAAATGTAAATGACCCCAAATCTCCTTACTGTTTGAGATAACCACTATTAACATTTTGGTGCCCATCCTTTTATGCATCGCACATATCAAATTTATGTAAATGGAATGTCATGTGTGTTATTTTTATTGTGGCACTTAAAACATTTTTTTAAAGATCTTATTTATTTGGGAGAGAGAGCGTGAGAGAGAGAGAGAGAGAGAGAGAGAGAGAGAGAGCATGAGTGGGGGGAGGGGCAGAGGGAGCAGGAGAAGCAGGCTCCCCGCTGAGCAGGGAGCCCAACTTGAAGCCCCGCCCAGGACCCTAAAATCATGACCCCAGCTGAAGGCGGACACTCAACCGACTGAGCCACCCAGGCACCTCAGCACTTACATTTTAAAAAAGATTTGTTTATTTATTTTAGAGAAGAGAGAGTGAGGGGAGGGGTAGAGGGAGAGAATCTTCAAGCTAACTCCCTGCTGAGCGCCAAGCCTGAGGTAGGGCTCCATCCCACACCCTTGCGATCAGGACCTGAGCCAAAACCAAGAGGCCTAGGCTCAACCGCCTGAGCCACCCAGGTGCCCCAAAACATTCTTTAAAAATCTTGCTTGGCTGGTTGCTTTTTCATCCTAGGGAATCAATATAAAATATATTACGGATATGGATATGTGCTTTTCTTTCCCCATACTCATATAATCAGATATATATATGTTGTGTGTGTGTGTGTGTGTGTATGTGTGTGTGTCTACAATTGACAGTTCTCTGCATTTCATCTGTCTCATCTAAATGGTATCATGGAGATCCCTTCAAGAAAGCTGGTATAGTTCCAAACTTACTCTTTTTGATGGCTGCATAATTTTTTCATTGTGTGGATGAACTATAATTTAATTCATAATTTTTCTACCTAATATCTAATTTTTAAGATTTTTTTTTCCAATGGTAAGCGAGGATGCATCCTTGTACGTATATCCTTTCATACTGGTGCTCTCATTTAAATGCGAAAATTCTTCCTATGAGTAAGATTGCTAGGAAGAGGATATATATATATATTTTTTTTTGTAGAGCATATGTATATATTGTCGATTTATTTTTTATATATTTATAAAAATATTTATATATTTTATTTATATATTTATTTATATTTATATATCTCACAGTGTGTGAGAGTGACCCTTTCCACATATTTCTGAAAGCAGTAGCTGTTAGCTTTTGTTTTTTTTGTCAATCTGATGTCTGTAAAGGGATATCTTGTAGTTACTTTAATTTGCAATTCCCTGACTCCTAGTGAGGCAGGCATCTTGGCATCTTTTTCTGTGTTTAGTGGCAAGCACAAATCTTGGATTTGCTCTTATAGTAATTGCCTATTTACATTCTTTGTCCTCTTTCTGTTAGGTTACTTTTTTTTTTTTAACTTTTTGTAGAGTAGAACACTTAACCCTTCATTTTTTGCATGTGTTGGAAATCATTTGCCCAACCTATCATTGTCTATTAAATTTGTGGTATTTTTCCAGGGCCGTCTGTGTGGCTCAGTGGGTTAAAGCCTCTGCCTTCGGCTCAGGTCATGATCTCAGGGTCCTGGGATCGAGCCCCGCATTGGGCTCTCTGCTCAGCAGGGAGCCTGCTTCCCCCTCTCTCTCTGCCTGCCTCTCTGCCTACTTGTGATCTCTCTCTCTCTCTGTCAAATAAATAAATAAAAATCTTTAAAAAAAATTTGTGGTATTTTTCTGCACTGTGTTTTTTATATTTTTTTAAATTTTTCAAAAATTTTTAAATTTTTTCACACTATTTCTTTTTTATATTTGAGTAGCTATCTATCTTTATTTTACAGCTTCTAAATTTCCTGCTGAAAGTCTTTCCAACGTTTAGGGCTAAATTTCCATTGTTAGATTTTTTTTTTATATTTAAACTCAAATCCATCTGAAATTTAGGTCTATGTAGTATAAGGTAACTGTCTCACTTTATTTACTGCATGTATAGCAAGGTGTTTATCAGCAACACATATGAATAAATCAGGTTTAACCATTGAATCAAAGCACCACATTTTTTAAAAGATTTATTTATTGGGGTGCCTGGATGGCTCAGACAAGTAGGCATCTGACTTCAGTGCAGGTCAAGATCTCAGGGTCCTGGGATGGAGCCCCAGGTCCAACTCTACCCTCAGCGGAGAGTCTCCTTGTCCTTGTGCCACTCCCTCTCTCCCTGCTTGTTCTCTCTCTAACTAATAAATTAAAGAGACAGAGAGACACAGGGAGAGACACAGAGAGAGAGAGAGCTTGAGTTGGGGAGGGGCAGAGGGAGAGGGAGAATCCCACACAGACCCCTGCTGAGCACGGAGCCTGCTGTGGACCTGGATCCCAGGACCCCGAGATCATGACCTGAACCAAAATCAAGTCAGACACTCAACCAACTGAGCCCCCATGTGCCTGTAGGCACCACATTCTGCATGTACTAAACTTCCATGGCCTGAGACCAAGGGTGCATTCAAAATATGAATAGCAAAAACAGCACACACCCAGATCAGGCAGAACAGATACTGTCTGTAAATTACTGCTGCAGGGACAACACGCAAACCAAGGGGATAGCAGTCCTGCCTCGAGTCTATTTCTGGGTTCTCTATTCTGTCTCAATGACTTACCAGTCTATTGTTATGACAGGATCATAGGGTAAAATTTCTAATTTCAGAAATCATTGGAATTATTAGAAATAATCATCATATAATAAGAGCTAACACTTAAATAAGACCTACTATGTGTCATGCACAGTCTAAGAACTTTATATATGTTAACTCATTTAATCCTTATAACAACTTTATAAATGAGATGCATGAGAAAACTGAGGGCCAGAGAAATTAAAGAACTTTCTCAAAATAAGAAGTGAAGTCAAGATTCAAATCTAGGCAGTCTGACTTCAGAGTCAGAGTTAGGGTATTCTTAACAACTATGCAATAAATATACATTAAAAAAAATCATCTGGGGAGGGCTGCCTGGGTGGTTCAGTCAGTTAAGCATCAGGTCATGGTCCTGGGGTCCTGAGATCGAGCCCCGAATTGGGCTCCTTGCTCAGCAGGTAGCCTGCATCTCCCTCTCCCTCTATATGCCGCTCCCCCTGCTTGTGCTCTTTCTCTGTCAAATAAGCAAAATCTTTTAAAAAATTAGAAAAACTATTTAAAAAATCATCTTGAGGTGCCTGGGTAGCTCAGTTGGTTGGTTGGGGAGCTGACTCTTAATTTTGGGTTGGGTCGTGATCTCAGGGTGGCGGGATCAAGCTCTGAGCTTTGCGGGGAGCCCGCTTGTCTCTTTCCCCTGTCCCTCCCCCAGCCCCCTCCCCTCTCTCTCTCTATCTAAGAAATAAATAATATTAAAAAAATCATCTCAATACACTCAGCAAAAAATGTTAAGAGCTTTTCTCTATACCCCTAGGGGCTCTAATCATAGAACTTCTGTAATTAATCACTCCTGGAAATTTTATTGGTATGCTTTTGTTAATGAAATAAAAAATTCTACGTTCTAAATCACCTTTAGGTGTTTTAATCATGGAAATTTCCAGCAAGGGCCATCACAGTTGGCAAACGGTGGGCACTTTGACCTTTCAATGCAAAGGCTTGTATTCTGGATATTATGCAACTTGGTCATTCCTCATTATATTAGAAAAAAATAGGTAATGTGATAGCATATTTGATGTCGACACAGCAGGTTTATTTCTTATTCCACATGTCCAATGTGGGTTAGTTAGAGGTTGGGGTGAGAAGCGGACCGCTCCATATAGTCATTCAAGGACCCAGGTCCATGGGGCTCATCAGCGTATGATGCTATCAGCTCAACCAGGGACTTTAGGGAAAGAGAGATGACGGAGATGCACATCAGCTTTGAAATACCTTGTCATATACAGCACTTTGACTCACCGTCCCTTGACGAGAACTAGACACGACGTCTTGCATAACCACAAAATGGCTGGGAGTATGGTCTCCCACATTCCCAGGAAACAGGAGAACCACACATTGGCAAAGAGCAGATGCCTCTACCACATCCATTCGCCTCACCCTTTGCAGTGATTTTCATCTGTTGTGATGCTTCTTTGTCCATTCATTCTTTAAAATGATGATACAAAGCAGATAATCAGAATTTGGATAGGATCTGTCCGTCGAAACATTATTATGGTTGAGGTTTCTACTCTTAACAAAGTTCATGATCACAATTACATTAACAGCACCAATGATAAAACAAAACAAAACAAAACTACAGTTTATTGAGCATTTATTACTAGTCAAGAACTTCTGGATTACCTCAGGTTGTGAAACAGTTCCTAACGTTATCTGAATTTTATAGATAAGGAAGTGAGACTCAGACAGCTTAAGCCATTTGCCCAAGGTCACAGGTGGTAGGGAGCAGGGCCAGGAACTGGATTTATGAGGGCTGAACCCAAAGTCCAGGTCTTATCCATTCGGCCAGAGAGTAACAAATGTATCACAGCTGTGCGTGAAGACCCGCTCTATAAACACGGCTACGGGTCAAAGCCTCTATAATCATTCATGGTGGCAAAATTAGCTTTGATTCACACAAGTTAGCCCTGGGAAGCTTCTTAGAGATTATCTAATACCACCCTTTCAATTTCCTTGAAAAGAAACTGTGCTGGTTTGAATAAAGTTAATCCATACAGTGGCGTATAAAAGAAGTTTCTTTTTCTCTCACGTAACAGTTTTAGTATGAATGGTCCAGGTCTTCAGGGCAGCTTTGCTCCTCCTGGTCACTCAGTGACCCAGGTTCCTTCCAGGAAATTGCAGTGCCCTCTCTTAGGACCGGTCATCAAAGCAAGGCCGCCACATCCAAGGTCCGGTCAGCAACTATGGGGGAGCGGCCATGCATGAGGTACACGTAGGCTCAGGCTCCCAAAACATTAACGAAAAGTGAAGGGGGAAGGTGAAAGAAGATCCAAAGGGTAGGAATACGTGGAGGAAGAAAAGAGAAAAATGACATTCTGTTTCTGTGGTAGGAGGAGAGATTATGGGTTCGAACTAGAGAATTTTATCAGCCACGGGTTAAAAAAATATACATGAGAGGACAGAACCGCTTCCTGCCTTTTCCCTCTTTTTCCTTTCTCTCCATGTTCTCTCATTACAAGCGTACTTGTAAGGAAGGAGAAGCCTGGAAAGGTCAGTGAGTGGTCATCTCATCGGTCAACAGAGAAAGCTGAAGAGTGAGACAGGCTTCTATCCTGAAACAGTGACCTGGGATGCTGGGCCTGAGGTAGTCTTAGTTAATGGCACTTTCAAGGTAGCCTCTAGTTTGTCAAACGTATCTTTGGCTTGTTTCGTATTTTAAATTAAAGTAAAAATTCTAAAGTGGACAAGGCAGTCACATAGTTTGAACATCAAAATGATATATACAGGTTTACCCCAAGAAGTCTTCGACCTCTGTCTCCATGCTTGTTGTGCAAATGCACAATTAAAGAGATTTTATTCTGGCTGTTCTAATAGGGAGAGCGTTCATTAATGAGGGATGTCCTAAAGAGAAGAAAGGAGCAGGTCAACAAGGGAGTCATCTGCAGGAGTCCTATGGGACTCTTAGGAAGAATGGGTCTTATTTCAGATAGATGGAAGTTCCTTTGCTATTTCCTAGGACACAAAAGGGTCGGGGGATTTCTTAGCCTTCACGGTTTTCTGGAGCACAGGGCTCAGGTAAAGTTCGACGTTGTCGCTATTTATACTAAACTTCCCCTGTCCTCTATAGGCGACTACTTTTATTGGGTTCTTCTGTGTAGTTGCAGTTTTACCTTATACAAACACAAACAAACATGGCTCCATATATTTTTAGAAGGCTTTTTTTCTTTTAGAGTGGTTTTAAGTTCACAGCAAAATTAAGAGGAAGGTACGGATTTTTCCCATATATCTCCTGCTCCCACATAACCCACAGCCCTCCCGGTTATCCACGTCCCCCCCCCTCCCCAGAGTAGTACATTTATTACAGCTGATGAAGCTACATCAACACAACATAATCACCCAGAGTCCATAGTTTACATTACAACTCGCTCTTGGTGGTGTACTTTCTACATTCTATGGGTTTGGACAAATGGATAACATGTAGCCAACATCATATAGAGTATTTTCACTGCCTTAAAATTCCTGTTTCCACCTATCTATCCCTCCCTCACGCTCCAACTTCTGGCAACCACTGATCTTCTTACAGTCTTCATAGTTTTGCCTTTTTAAAAATATTGTATTTATTTGGGAGAGAGAGAGAGAGAGAGTGTGCAAACAAGTGGGGACGAGGGGCAGGAGGAGAGGGAGAAGCAGACTCCCATCCCCAGTTACCCCCATAGTTTTACCTTTGCCAGAATGTCATACAGATGGAATCATACAGTATGTAGAATTTTCAAATTGGCTTCTTTCATTTGTGCACTTTTTCCCATGTTTTCATGGCTTAATAGTTCATTTCTTTTTAGCGCTAAATTATTCCATTGTTTGGTGAATATATTTTTTTATCATCCCCTTTCTTACACAGAAAGTAAACAGTAGCAATTTCCTTTTTTCATTTTATGGTATATTCTGGATATCCTTCCATATCCATCCAGAGAAATTCTTTTTTTCCTTATATTTGGTACTGAATGCTATTCCATTGTGCGGATAAACCATAGTTATTTAACCAGTCATTCCCCTATGTCACTTGAATTCATTCCAGTATTTTCCTATGATAAATGTTTCAATAAATAACTTTTTACATATGTCATTTTGTACATGTAGGCATACCTACAGGATAAATTCCCACAAAATCTCACGGTTACTGGGTCAATAGCTAAATATGTTTGTAATTTCTGTAGTTTTTGCCAAATTGTTCTCTATAGATTTAGATCATTTTGCCTTCCTACTTGCACTGTATGAGAATGCTATGTCTCTGTATCTTTACCAGAATGTGTTGTCAAGTGTCATTTTTCTAATCTACTTAGGGAGAAATAGTATCCCTTAGGAGGATTAATTTGCATTTCTCTTAAAAATATCTTTGATTAGAAAAAAGGGGGAGGGATGCCTGGGTGGCTTAGTCGGTTAAGCGTCTGCCTTTGGCTCAGGTCATGATCCCAGGGTCCTGGGATTGAACCCTGCAGTGGGCTCCCTACTCAGAGCCAGGGTGGGGAGGGTAGGGGGGTGGGGGGCCTTCTTCTCCATCCCCCTCTGCCCCTCCCCCCTTGAGTTCTCGCTCGCTCTGCGCTCTCTCTCAAATAAATAAATCTTTAAAAAAATATCTTTGATGGGGCGCCTGGGTGGCTCAGTGGGTTAAAGCCTCTGCCTTCAGCTCAGGTCATGATCTCAGGGTCCTGGGATCAAGCCCCACGTCAGGCTCTCTGTTCAGCAGGGAGCCTGCTTCCCCCTCTCTCTCTGCCTGCCTCTCTGCCTACTTGTGATCTCTGTCAAATAAACAAAATCTTTAAAAAACAATCTCTGATTCAACAACTATTTTGAAAAATAAATTAGCGAATAGACTCTACTGAAGATATTCCTTGAGTAATTGATGATCAACTTTCCCTGCACCCCCAGCGTAAACCCAAATGAGTACTGTCAATCCATATGGTGGTGAGTAGAATGTCTGCAAGTGCATTCCACAAATTTTAGCCAGCTGTTCCGCAAAAGAATTCTGTGCTCAGGTAAGTTTGAGACACTGGAGCCAAGAAGGTAGAGGCTTCTTTATTGAATGACTCCTCAGAACCCTTACAACTCTATGTTCATTGGAATATCTAGAAGGGAAGAATTCTAGACTTTGTCGATGGAAACCTTTCCTCAGAGCATCTGCAAGCAGTTTTCTTGGAACATACTTCTGGAAACACTGATTGAGAAGGTTGAGGAGACTGAGTTGGATTTTTACCTAGTGCATGGCCAACCCTGAGGAAGTAGTTTTACTTGTTTTTTAAAAATAAAAATCCCCCCCAAAAAAAGAAAAAAAAAAGAAATAAAAATCCCTATTGTTTTCTTATGTTTTTTTTTTCCCTAAAAATTGAGGAAGTGGGGGAAGATCTCAGTTAATTGAAGGTTACTAACAGTTGGATTAACTGAGGAACAAGAATCAGAATTGGACTCGATTAGCTTTCTTTAGGGCCAGCCCAGGGATATGGACGTTGGTAAACTGCTCTTTTCCCCTGGGTTGCTTTGCTCAGTCCCCCATCGAAAATAGACTTGACAGGGAAGGACCTGAAGACTCATCTGCTCTAAGATGCTAAGTGTTGGTTCATCTGTACAAATAATTGTCGAACAATCTAATTTTATCGCGAGGGTTTGTTCCACAAGACATGTAAGGCCCTGCTGACTCTCCAGCAGCTCCAAATCCAGTTAGGGAGATAAGATATGCGCAGCAGACAGGTAACAATATCAGTGTGATTAAGTGACAAGATGAGAGTGGGGATAACGTTACTTCTCCCAGGGAACTCCCCTCCTGGGAGTCTGCTTTGTAAACCCTCTGGTAAAACTTTACTGGGAGCTCTGGTTGTGGAATTTCCCCAAACCGTGATAAGTTCCACAAACCGTGATAAGGAGGCATTTTTTTCTTTCCTTTCTTTGAGAGGAGGTGCTCCGTGGCACTCTCCCTTCTTGGCTGGCTGGCTCTGGACGCCGGAGCCTGAATGCCGCGGGGATTTCTCCAGCAGCCTCTGGCTCCACCTAAGGTTTCTCTCTGTTAATTGCAATTATATTGTCAATAATGTAGCGGTGGGGTGGGGGAAAGTCCAGCCAGCTTTATGTTTTTCCCTCTGTCCACTTTCCACCTTCAAATCTGTCTTTAGTTCAGCGCGGCCACAGATTCCTTTTGCTGAAGGCAAAATAACCAGGTTCTCAATTTGAGCACTGGGGAATGGCTTTTTGGAATCTGAGTAGCTTTTTGAAGCAGTCTAAAAAGAAACATGGTTTTTCATGTTTAGCAGCTAAAAAGAGGACATTAGAAACGCCAGATTGCTGGGGCGCCAGGGTGGCTCAGTTGGTTAGGCATCTGCCTTTGGCTCAGGTCATGATCCCGGGGTCCTGGGATTGAGCCCTGCAGTGGACTCCTTGCTCTGCGGGGAGCCTGCTTCTCCCTCTCCCTTTGCCTGCTGTTCCCCTTGTGCTCTCTCTCTCTCTGTCAAATAAATAGGATCTTTAAAAAATGAAATACCAGATCGTTGTTATAAACAGCTGGTTTCTGGAAAGGGACTTAACATGTAGGAGGTCAAAAAGAAGTATGAAAACTTTTAAAATATTTGTTTAGAGGTGGTCTCGAGAAGTTAGGAGCGTTAAGTCAAGCAAACTAGATCAACTTTACATAGGACTCTGTCTTAAATTCCTACTCTCAAAAGCAGTTTTATAATCAAATTCTACAACTGAATACTAAATTACAAGATGTTCATCTTAGTGTTATTTATAGTGGTGAAAAATGTGGAAATGATTTCAAAGTCCAATAGATAAATGAAAATTTGAAAAGGTGTTTGGGGAATTCTTAATGGGATTAATAATGCTTAATGTAAAACATGGGATGTCTATACTGTTCAGAATACCTGCATAGAAAAACACACTCTAATCATCTATATCAAAATGTTACCAGTGGATTTCTCTACTAAATGTGATTTCTATTTTCTTATTTCATTTTTCCCCAGAACTTCTACAGTGAACATGTATCATTCTCATAATCAGAAATATTTTTTAAGATTTATTTATTTTAGAGAGAATGTACAAGCGGGGGGAGGGGCAGAGGCAGAGGGAGGGAGAGTCTCAAGGAGACTTCCCGTTGATCATGGAGCCTCCTGACATGGGGCTCAATCACAAGACCCTGAGATCTCGACCTGAGTCAAAACCAAGCCTCGGCCACTTAACTGTGCCACACTGAGGCACCCCCATAATCAGAATTTTTTTCCTTTTTTTAAAAAAGATTTTACTTTTTTGAAAGAACAAGGGAGCACAAGCTGTGGGAGGGGAGAGGTAGAGGGAGAAGCAGGCTCCCCACTGAGCAGGGAGCCCAATGTGAGACTCGATCCCAGGACCCTGGGATCATGACCTGAGCTGAAGGCAGATGTTTAACCGACTGAGCCACCCAGGCGTCCCCAGAAATATTTTTAAATGAACATTACTATTATAAACAGTTTATGTATAACATTAATGTTAGGAGACTTAATTGGAACAATGTGACTTGAAAGTAATACATTGCTACTGTGTTTTTGTCATAAACTTTTCATCCTGTCCTTGAAAAAGACGAAATTTGTAGTAAAGAAAACATGCAAGTTTTTGTTTTCTGTGCCTCTGACATAAGGATTTTTTTTTCTTAACTTTTGGCCTTTCGGTGAGACCATTGAAAACCTCTTTCCCATCACTTTTTATCACATTTCCACAAATCTTTGTTGAAAAAATTATTTGAAATCATGGTAATGCTAAGAAACTCGAATCCTTTTTTAACTCTCTTGGGCTTTAAAAAAAAAAACTCAACGCTAGGCTAAGCTATCTTAAAAAAACCCTTCAGGGCAAAAAAGATTAAATTAGGAACTCCAGTTTAGCTACCCAGTAAGACGGACATAGGAAACTGTCCCCTACTGTTACAGGGGACACAAACGTGGGAAAAGAATAGAAAAACCTAGGTAGTTTATAATTACCCAAAGTGACTGGATGAATTTAAGTTAAAAATATACAGGGCCCTGGTCTAATTATCTAGAAAAAGCCACTTTCTGTTTAAGGTTTTAAGTCAACATCTCCAAGTCGGCCCCAGAGACTACTACCTGGCAATCCCATTTCTTTTTAAAAAGTATCAAACGCTTTTTTACACAATTGAAGCAGCAAGGCCAGGAGGCCCTCTTCCACCTGTAGTAGTGAATTCCAAGGGCTTCAGTTCAGAATTAAGTCACTTACCTCCAGACAGGCTGGAACCCCAGAGTAAGCTCTTCTCCTGGGTGGCAGTTCGGTGTTGAGAAAAAATAGCTTGAAATCTCAAAGGCACCCTACTAATGTAAAAGGCTTGTTATCTTTCTTCGCCAACTATGGAGCAATCTGGAGAAATTAACCCTCTCATTTGTTAACCTCAATAACAGGCTTTAACAGATCTGGAGCCCTGGATGGCTCAGATAATTGCTCTAATTAGTTTGGTATGGAGGGATGCAGGGGCCTGCAGGATTGAGCTCAAGTAATTAAACCTAAATTTAAAGGAAAAAAAATAGATTTTATGCCTTCCATATTGGACATATGGATTCCAGATGGTATGGAAGAAATGTTACTGCTAAGGCTTTTTAGGCCACTTTTTGTAGTTGAGGAGAGGATTGGAGGGCAAAGCCTGAGGCAGAGCTTGGTAAAAAGAGGAGAGCAAGGTCCTATTGCCTGGGAAATCCTCAGGGTGTGTGTGTCTGTGTCTCCAAACTGAAAACTAGCGAAAATTAGCAAAATGTTCTTAAGCTCCCCCCGGCACGGGAGCCTCAGAGGAGTTATTTCTGAGTTGGCTTGCTTATAACTTTGCTTGTGGGCGAGTCCCCTCCTTAGTTGGAAGTGATTGTTTTGTTTTTCCATTGCTGTTTCTCTCAGGAATTCTAAATTATACCGTTAACGCAAACTCCCCAGTGTGCCAGAGAAGGTTGCTAGAATTTTGGTCCCACGTGGAAATGGAGACAGGTAATTATGCCAGGAATAGAGCTGCACTTTTACTTTAGTAATATGCACCAAATACTGTTTCTTCTTTTTCGGAAAATGGTAAACACAGGGAAAAGAACAGGAGTTCCAGACGCTGGGAACCAAAATATTACAGACACACAGGAAATGGATTTTCAAATCCAGCCTGTAAACCTGTCATTTTGTGGGCTCATCTGTGAACCTAGAAAAGAGAGACAAAGATCACAGAGAAGACATTCCTACATTCTGGCCAGGCTGTACCAGAGGACCTCTGGGGGCCTTCCCATGGCCTGGTGCTAGGATTCTAAACTCAAGCCATTGTTGAAAGGTTAGAAAGCCAATGAAATTTGAGGTCGAATTTATGACTTAAAGCTATTTCATTTTGCTTAAAAAACTGTAGACTTTGAAAAACAAGTGAAAAGCTGAAATATATTTTTGGAGGGAGAGGGGTATATTCTCAGCCCTATTGCGGTAAGGCTTTCACTGAAAAATACTCAAGTATGTGATAAAGAAGGTACTAAATCACTGAAATATGCATTAATCTTCCTACAACACTTATGTATTGACTATGCTTTCCCTAGCATTAAACAAATGTTATGCCTCTGGTTGGTGAACTGGTTTTAAATTCATTAATTCTCCAAATATTTGTGTTCTGAGTGCCTTCTAGGAATAACACATCCTTTGCATGAAACACATACAAATTAGTAAATCAGTCTACGGGTACATTCAGGAGTTCCTTCCTCCTCTCCAGTGCAGAGAAGGAGTGCCCTGGGTCAGGAGGGTAAAACCGTCCCAGCTTTACCACCTGGAGCAAATCAACCTCTCTGTGCCTCTCTTTTCTCCCCCGGGGGTGGGGCGTGAGGGAAAGTAGGGCTAGTAAAAGCACCTACCTCATCAAATTAAATGAGTTAATACATGTAAAGCACCAAGAACAATGCCTGGCACACAGTAATGTAACCAAATCCAAGTTCATCCACCCAATTCACAGCAAAGACAATCACTGAAGACAAGTGTGCAGCAAGGAGAGGGTTTATTCAAGAGGCGGCCAAACAAGAAGATAGAAGGGCAAAACTCAAATCCACCTCTTGAAGGAATATCAGGGAAATGTAAAGGCATCTGAAAAAAGTCTAGGTAAAAAGTTGCAGCTGCACTTATTAGTCTGCAGCTGCAGCTGCGAGTAGCCCCATTAACCCTTTGGTCACCGGTTGCAGTAAGTACTCAGCAAATGTTGGCTATTTAGTACTGAGCACAGGGAAAAGCAACGGACAGGTGCAGACACGGAGATTAACAGACCAAGGTGCATAAGAGAGGGATAAAAAGGAGTTCAAGAAGTAGAAGCCAGGCCAAGCAAACGGTACAAGTGAACACACTTTATCAAACTAGCATATCTGGGGAATTATAAATGATTCATTAGAGCTGGATTAATAAGTGTGTGAGCATGAGTGGAGAAAACCCTTAGGATTGAGTTACTAAACCCACGTGATGGGGAGTCAGGCAGAGGGCAGGTTTTTGGGTTGATGGTGATGCAATTAACCAGGAACAAAATACAGGAGGTGGTATGGGTGTTGCCACAGTGTGTTGGGTTTTGCACATCCAGTATGTGAGGGGCCTTTAGACTCAGGCAGACATGTACAACTGGATACACAAACCTGGGGTTTTACGAGAACATTCTGGCAAGCCATACAGTATAGGGAACCATCAGAGTGTTACTGATTGGGGTAGTGCAAACTCTGCTGAAATTGTCAAGAACCAGTGTAGAGAATGAGAAGGCAAAAATAGGCTACAATGGCCTTCCAGGGTAGCTGGCAGAGAAGGAGCCGGAGAGGAGAAACAGAGAAAAGAACCAGGGCAGCGTGGGGCCTTGCAACAAACCAAGGGGGTAAAAAGTTTCACATCAGTTAGGATGTTTTTGATGGAAAATGACAGAAAACTGAACTCAAACTGGTTTAAACTGTCAAGATTTATTGGCCCATATAACTGGAGACACAAGCCTCTGGAGGATCACTCCCAAACCAATGTGAAAAATTCAGTTCACCATCAACAATCAGGAGTTCTACTGAATACCTTTTATGTGCCAGGCATGGTTCTAGTCAATGAACAAAACAGGCGGAGGCCCTCCTCTGTGGACTCTACATACAAATGATTCTTGGTATCTTTTTTTTTTGCATTATAATGCAATGCAATGCTTTAAACTGGGAAAGCTAGGTAAAGGGAAGAGAGAAAGCTTTAGAATATAATGAAAAGTCCGAAAACTCACTGGGGATTTTTTGTAAGAATGCCTGAACTTCTGTAGTAAGTGAAATAGGGAAGCAGTTCAGTATGGACACAAAAGGCTAAAACCTGAAATACCACCAATGACACCGAAGTCCAGCTGTGGTTTTAATTAGTCAGGAATCTGACTTATTCAAAGTTGTTGAGTTCATGCAGACACCTGTAAAAATATTTCTATTTTTAAAATAGCTCTAGGAGGGTTGTGTGGCTTAATGGTGTGGCAACATGTTTTACATGCAGGTCACGTCCAAACCTGCATCAGCCCATTTACATTTTAAATTAAAAATATATATATATACACACACACATATATGTATATATATATTTATTGCAAACTATATATATGTAGTTTGCAATTAAAAAAACCCTCACTATATATATATACATATACACATATATATGTGCATATGTGTATATACATATATATACACACACACATATATATGTGCATATGTATATATATATAGTTTGCAATAAAAGAAAACCAGGGCCATTACATCCAACTAAGGACTATCGGTTTCTCGTATCCCTGCCTCCTCTCCAATGCCTTAGTTCATGCAGATACTTACTGCTCTACTGAACTACTGCAACCGGTCTTTCTGACTTGGTCCTTACATGTCCTTTCTCCTTATGGCTACTAACGTGATTTTGCGAAAATAAAGATGAGTCTTTTTTTCCAAACACAGTGCTTTGCTCCATAAACTTCATATGGAATGCGATTGCAGATTCTAGCCTGAGCTCTGAAGCTAACTTACATATTCGTGGGCATATTGTTTTATCTGGCTGGGCCTGTTTTCCACTTCTCTAATTTGGAAATGATAAAGCCTACCTCATTAGGTTTTTGGAAACTAAAATACTATGTGATTGAACTTTGTGAAAGCAAAAGCACTACACAGCATTAAGGATCTAGACTAGAAAGTTACAAGTTTGCAAATAAGTCCAGGTAATATGAGTATTTTAATGGCTAAAAAATCAGTGTCAATTTTCTCAGTAATGTTCTTTGATTCCAGATAGAACATTTTCCACAAAACCCCATAATGCTATTTACACTTGGAATTTTAAAATATGGACCACAGATGCTTAGTTCTTCTCAAATTTTATCCTTGCACAAAAGTCATTTATGCCTGATGTGGCCTAACTTCCTTAAAGACGAGGAAAACAGTCAAATACCAAGTGACTTGTCTAAAAAAGAAACAACTTGGATAGAGGTCCCTTTCCCCTTCTGTTTTTGGTCATATTTTGAAAAGAAACCCAGTGAAATACAAATGGCAGAATCAGACTGCTCCAAAAGATTTAGCCTC
The DNA here is from genome assembly GCA_028534135.1 of Potos flavus. Taxonomy (NCBI): domain Eukaryota; kingdom Metazoa; phylum Chordata; class Mammalia; order Carnivora; family Procyonidae; genus Potos; species Potos flavus. The sequence continues at coordinate 102,613,707 of CM052900.1, read as the reverse complement.
TTTCTTCCTAAAGTCTCTCTTCCCCCTCCTCCATTAGAACTACTCAAGTAGGCGTACATCTCCCAGCAGAAGCATAACGAGCTCACAAGTATAGCCACTATGTCCTAAAATATCAATACCCCTTCCAGAAAAGTAGTATTTATTCCTCCCCACCACTCCCATTCTGTTACCTTCGAGAAGGGGGAGCTCAAAGCATCACTAGAGACTGATCTAGTGAGCTTTTGTTCTATTATTAACTAACTGATATAAGTTGGAAGTTGAACCAGTGGGTGATAAAAAGAGGTTAGATTTCCAGACAGTGGCTTGCTGGGTTCTGGTTTTTTTTGTATGAGTTTTGCTAATTTTTAAATCTTGTAATATTTCAGTAACTTCTTGAATATCTGCTCCTCTAATACATGTATCCAGACAATAGATTTCTCTAGATTTGGGAATCACAGATTCAAAATTGTAATTCCATTTGTTTAGTTTGGTGTAGCACTGGAGTCATGCTTTATCACTTGATGCCACTCTCTAATATATTATAGCCTTCTAAATTATTCACATACAAAGGCTTTAAACAAAAAGTTTCTTGCTTTACCAGTTACTTCAATTTTGGGAATCATGTATCTATAAACATAGAGGATAAAGTAGTCATAGAGGGGCGCCATGATCAATTTACACTGTACAATTGGTTAAGCGTCTGCCTTCGGCTCAGGTCATGATCTCAGGGTCCAGGGATCAGGCCCCGCATCGGGCTCTCTGCTCAGCAGGAAGCCTGCTTCTCCCTCTTCCTCTGCTGCTCCCCCTGCTTGTGCTCCCTCTCTCGCTGTGTCTCTGTCAAATAAGTAAATAAAATCTTTAAAAAAAAGCAGCCATAGAATTATTTTTTGTAAGTTTGAGATGTCCTGGAAGCTATCATACTGTTTATATTCCTTCCTCATTCCATAAAACACCATGGCTAGCACCATCATTCTAATGCCTTTTGCAAATCTTTATCTACTTGATCCATGTTCCCAATTAAACAAATTTTATAGTTTTTCAAATACTGATTTCCAGTATTGAAGAAAAACAACTGGATTGAGGATTTTAAAGACCAATGTCTTTAATTCTTCTTATACACTAAAGGTGCAGTGTCCTGTAATTAATTCTTATCTCTGAAAGGTATTAAGACTCATGGAACGATTGCTATAATGTATAGCCTCTCCTTTTTATAGTTCAAAATGCTACAAATAACTGCACTGTATTTTGGACTGTAAAAGTAAAATCAACGATGATTAATTTCCTGACTACCCCTTGCTGATTTTGCTTATTACTACAGGCAAAGCCTTAAAATAGGAGCCATGCACAAAAACAAAATAGAACACAAGATGCTCAGTTAAATCTGAGTCTCAGATAAACAAATTTTTAGTGTAAGTATGTTCCACATATTGCACATACAAAACATTATTTGTTTATCTAAAATTCAAATTTATCTGGGTGTCCTCTATTTCTATTTGCTACATCTGGCAATTCTTTTTAGAGAATCCTTATCTTCAGCAAACTATTTACCAGGGAAATTAATGAATAACCATCACATAAGGCTTACATGATAAAGCGCAGTAATACAATCAGGGAAGAAGATCTCCCTGCTTACCACAGAGAGTATCTGAAGCCATGACAACTGCAGTCCCTCGAAGATCACGAAAGTTTGATTGGTGGGTAGGTGGTTCAGGGTGACGATTTTGCAGTTCAAGTATCCTTAGTTAAATCCCCAAATCACTGCTCATTCGCTGTGGAACCTTGGGTAAGTTAATCTCTATTACAAAATGAAGCCACTAGTACCTGCTTTACCAGGCTGTTTGAGGATCAGAGAAAAAGTATCCACAAAGCACCTGGAACATAGAAGGCACTCCTAGATGGTAATATCTACTATTAAAACATCACATGACAAAGAGGGTACTTGTCACAAATATTCAAATGTTAATGTTATGCAATAATAGTAATATTGAATAAGTAATTTTATTTCCATGATCTATTTACACTGTACAAACACTGTTGAAAAGCACCCTACAAGTTCACAGTACATTACAATATATTTAAAAATATATTCCTTTATAAAAGGTTCATAGAACATTGGCATGTCGACATGTGACAAAACTCTCAAAGCACGTCACCAATTCTGTGACAGCAAGAATGCTTCCATGTGTTGTCAATTTCACAATCACAAATCACCACTTGAGTTTTAAATAAAGTTTTAAATAAAAAATGAATTCTACAGTGGAAAGTTCCCACAGCAATACTTATTATTAGTTAATTAACATGTACTTTCATGGAGATGTTGTTTCATAATAATTTAAAACGTCAACTTAATCTGCCCAAAAAAACCGTTTCAACAAGTTTCACAGTCCAGAAACTCTTGTCATTTGTTGTTTTCTACTTTTTCTTCTTTGTTGGTTCTCCTGGTTCTACTTTGCGCTTTTTAGAAGTATGCTCATCTTTTTCATCATCTTTAAACAGGAAAGGAAAAGTTTTAATCAGTAATTAAAAAAAGTTAAATATTAAAACTTCATTGACTTTAGACCAAAATCATTATCCTCAGCTTATGTTTCTTCTGGTTTCCTAATAAAAACCAAAAATTAAATTTAGAACTCTGATTTTATTTTTTATTTTTTTTTAAAGATTTTATTTATTTATTTGACAGAGAGAGAAGCAGGCAGAAAGAGAAGGGGAAGCAGGCTCCCCACTGAGGAGGGATCCCAGTGCAGGGCTCTATCCCAGGACCCCAGGATCATGACCTGAGCCAAAGGCAGACGTTTAACTAACGGAGCCACCCAGGCACCCACGATTATCTTTTTAATAATATGTCAACAGTGGATTTTATAGCAGTTAGAAAGTAATTTCAGTTTTTATAATGTGAAGATAATCTCAAAGTCAAGCAATGATGTTAATTAAACTCCAGTTAAAAAACAAAGACCTTGGCTTATTTGAGCTCTGTGACATATCAGTTGGTTTATACCTTATTTTTGTGTATACATGATAAACTATTGATTAAAACTCTGGTCTGTAAATTCCTAGGATGATCCATTGATCTGAATTTTATTTTATCTTGCTGCCTATATAAACCCATAAGTGCTTTCTGAAATACATGAATAACACCGCCATACTGCGCTTGAAGATGAATCAACTCATCTGTTGATTCTAATTATTCTCTACATCAACAAAGGAGATACTCTGAGTATGGTACAGTTAGCAGAAGGGAATCGAAGGCTTAGGTTGTAAATGTATTTCCTCCATAAGGAGTTATGGTATGATATAAGCAGATTTTCCCCAATTTTTTATTTTTATTATTTTTTATTAAGTAAGCGCTACACCCAACATGGGGCTTGAACTTATGACCCAAAGATCAAAAGGCTCATGCTCTACTACTTACTGAGCCAGCCAGGCACTGTGGCTTCCCAGTTTTTTTAATATCAAGGCCCCTTTCAATATCGGAATATTTTATAGATCACATGATAGTTGTGGAACTTTGGGTATCTGTTGATTGAGAAGGTAAAGCCAAAAGTGCAATGAATCCAGTAATGTGCTTAAAATAAATTTGTATTTTAAAATTTATAACTTCTACATGTTAGTCTTTATGGAGTTCTTAACATAAAGCCACACACATGTTCAAAGAGAATACAGTTTCGGTGAAACTTGTACCTGTAAGTGCTTTTTAAATTTCAAAATAAAAGGACAGGGGTTATAAATAGGAAAGGGAGTTGTTTTGCAGGGAGAGAAAGCAGATTGGAAGGGAAATAACAGCCGATGGCCACTTAAATAATGCCATGGTTAGATTGATAGTCTTCTTTGGTAAAAAGAATAGAATGTTTTCCGTTTTTACAACATGTAGATTATTTAAATACACACAAAGTGTATACTGTGGAATATATGGGAGTAGCTTTTTGTTCTCATTTTACACTACCTTAATATAGCACTAAAAGGTCACTCCGAATTTTGTATGACACTACAATTTAAAAATTTCTTATTTTTACTTGCACTTTAAAATCAGAGTTCTAGGGGCACCTGGGTGGCTCAGCCTGCTTCTCCCTCTCCCTCTCTGCCCCTCGCCCCTGCTCTTGCTTGCTCTCTCTCTCAAAAACAAAAAAACAAAAACCAAAAAAAAAACAAAAACCAAAAAACATTGTGAGACACTTCTGCTGTTAATCTGCCAATTTTAAATAAATTTACTGAATTAACAAAAAACACAAATTGCTAGAGTTGGAAAAATAATTTCCAATATGAAAATGAATAGGAGCTAATGCCATCTAGTGACATAACAAGGCATTGCCTTAAAAGCCATAGGAAAAATGAAACAAAACCACCCTGAAATGTTCATTTATCAAGATTATTGAGTTTCTACTCTGTGCCATATATTACAGATGCATTAGTAAGGAAAAAGAATTTTTTATTATGGAATTCGTGCCACCTGAGGTAAATAAATTTACATTGTTAATTGAACTAACTTTCTAAATTCTTAAAAAAAGAAAAAGCATTAGCTACTTTAGGATTTCGTGGTTAAGTAGATGTCAATAATATCTAAGCCTTACTGAGTTGCATTTCACAATTACCAAACAAGAAGTGCTGGTAAGTAGCAAGCCTCGATGAGTTTTGAATCTTTCCCAGCTTTAAAATAAATAAGTAAATCAATCAATCAATCAATCAATCTAAAAGACGTTAACTGGCAAAAAAGGCCAAAGTACAAAAAATGAGTAGGAAAAGTAAAAATAATTTAATAATCTAAAAATTAGGGGCGCCTGGGTGGCTCAGTGGGTTAAAGCCTCTGCCTTCGGCTCAGGTCATGATCTCGGGGTCCTGGGATCGAGCCCCGCCTCGGGCTCTCTGCTCAGCAGGGAGCCTGCTTCCCCCTCTCTCTCTGCCTGCTTCTCTGCCTACTTGTGATCTCTCTCTCTCTGTCAAATAAATAAATAAAATCTTTTAAAAAAATTATTTATTTAATTGACAGAGAGAGAGACAGCAAGAGGGGGTACACAAGCAGAGGGAGAAGCAGGCTTCCTGCTGAGCAGGGAACCTGATGCAGGGCTCGATCCCAGGACCCCAGGATCATGACCTGAGCCGAAGGTAAATGCTTAATGACTGAGGTGCCCCAAGAATATGAAATTTCTTTTTTTTTTAAGGTTTTTTTTTTTTTAATTTTATTTATTTATTTGACAGAGAGAGAGAGATCACAAGTATGCAGAGAGAGAGGGGGAAGGAAGCTCCCTGCCGAGCAGAGAGCCCGATGCGGGGCTCAATCCCAGGACCCTGAGATCATGACCTGAGCCGAAGGCAGAGGCTTTAACCACTGAGCCACTCAGGCGCCCCAAGAATATGAAATTTCTTAAACAAGATATTTTATAAGTCAAAAAATACAAGTAAAAAAATGATCGATTTTATACTGACTTTGTGAACATGGTATGGGATTCTGAAATGGCAAAAATCATTTCTAAAAAGGAAAGTATCTAAAAAAGAAGATAGTTATATTCAATAACCAACATTAGACTCCAAATTAAAGATTCCAGGATTGTCTTTTAACTTTATGATCCAGCTTAGTTAAACTGAGCATTGGGTCCTATTGTCGTTTGATATTATCTATGTGCACTTTCTGAGGGATGACCATCATATAGTCAAAAGAACAGAAATCATCTAGGAGAATAACAATATTATTTGCCACATATTTGGAGGCAAGCTGGAAAAAAGATAATTCTTTCTGCTTGTTTGTCCTGGTATAGAATCCTTACTTTTTCCATATAGGAACAAAGCTAGAGCACCTGCTTATCTTAGTTTGTACCTTAGTTTGATTATCAACTCTAGTGGTCTTACTTCCTACAGAACAGCTATTTCTCAAGCACTACAGCTTGCAAAACATCAGAGAATAAACCACAGCTTATAGAGCCATCATTTCAATTTAAAGGTCTGAATTTGAATTCTAATTCTGCCTCTTCCTAGCTGTGTGAATTTACTTAGGCCAATTCTTTAATCTGAGATTATTTCCTTGTCTATAAAAGAGTAATAATGAATTATGTACCACTTCTTTACTAGGTTGCTATGTGGAAGTACCTATTTTACAGCTTGGCATTTTCTAGTTTTGTGATCATGGACAAGCCACATTAAGCTCTCATTTCCACATTTCCCTATCTGGTTTCACAAGGTGTAGGATTAAACATTACTTATGCAAAAATGTTTTTTTTATTAATTACATAATGCTATACAGTATGAGGTATTCTGATTTAAAAGGATCCCATTTACTGAATATGCCTTCATTAGTGACTTCGAATCCACACTGGAAAATCAGTGAAAGAAATGGAAAAGCCAAGCAGAATTAAAACTGAAGAACTCCTACCAGTTATTCTTTCTCCTAAAACAAAACTCTCTGCCTGGCTGTAAAAGGAGCTAAGTAAGTGTCCTGGATTCATAAGAACATCAGAAATCTGTTGAACTGGCATGCCCTTCCATAAAAATGACAGTCCAAATATATAGTCCAATTCAACCCACTGAATATTTAAAATGTACTACAAACTGCAAAGAAACTCATTTTCATAAAGAAGACAAACTTATAAACAAATAATCTCATACAAGATGACAGGTACAATCAATAGCATTAGCACATTCCAGGTACAGAGGAGCAAATAATTTCAGGGAGGTGCTGACATTTTTTTTTCTTTGAATTGGATTTTGAAGGATGAATGTGTTTACCAGCCAAAGAGGGAGGGAAGAACATTCTGGACTAAGGAGCAACATACGCTGTAAGGCATGGAACCATAAAATAGCATGGTCTATTCAGTTTTAAATTTTAAGTTCTTAAAGTGCTAGAAAAAGCACCATTCGAAATGAAGGTGGAGAGAAAGGCAGAGCCTATCAGAAGGCTTTGACTATGGTTGGTGAAGGATTTTAAGCAGGTGGGTTACATAATCAGACATTACTTTTAGAAAGTGATCACTAGCTGCAGTGTGAAGGATGGAATTGAGGGGTTGGGTAAGAGTGTGTAAGCAGAGATTACTGTGGTTACTTATACTCTAAATACGAGATGAAATTATGATATAAACAAGTCAACTAAGTCATTATCTTCCTATTACTATGTAGTAATACTCAATTAACTTCATTTTGTCACACTAATTTTGGCTTTAAACCACAACTGCTTTAATATAAAATGAAGCCTTCAGCTCTTCGAAGCTGCAATCACAAAAAAGAATCCATGAACTAACTGGCTGTTTTAAATCATAACTCATATATACTACAGGTTGAGATATCAGAGATTTCACTCTAAAGCCTGAATAACTTAAGATCTTGTTCTAAAACACAGTAAAAACTACTGGTTGAGCTTTCAGAGACTTCACGTCAAAGCCAAATTTATATGATCTTTCTCAAAACTACAGCAAAAATAATAATCACATACCATCATTAATTTAAGTCGCTAGATTTAAATTTCACTCATTAAATATCTCGTTCTTTTTAAACCCATCACAGGGACCAAAAGGTATTATTCAAGGGAGTCTGACTCGCCTTACCTGATTCCACTGTCTCCTCCCCTTCTGGCAGAAGCCTAGCTTTCTTAGCATTCTGTGGGGCATCATCACCATTGTCCTCATATATGTTAGACCACTTTATTGCCATATCCAGCTCTGGAGGGGGAGGTTTCTTCTCAGTAGTGTAGGTCTCCGGAGGTGGTACATAGTTTGACTTCCATATTTTGAATTCTTTTGGAGGCTGTTAAGCAAACACATTAAAAAGCACCGTGACGAACCAAGGTTCCTACAATCGGTGTGGGCACATGCACCTACCTCCCTGCCGTTCGCTTATTGTTCAGGCTGATTTTTTTTTTTTTTTTTAAGGTTTAAAGACACATTTTTTTTCCATCAAAATCACAATACTATTAAGTGAAAAGCCAAAGGGTTCCCTATACGAATAAAGCTAATAACTTTTAGTTACCAAAGAAGAATCCAGTCTCAGAGATACTACGCCAAGGCTGACCCCTTCAGGAGGCTGCAGCAGACACTGTCTTGGAGGCAGCACCGCAGGCACTTCGGCGTCAAAGGGAAGGGGTCTCAGGGAGAAGCTGCAGCGGAGGGGTGGGGGGGCGGGGGAGTCACCACCGTTAGTCCTCGCAGCGCAGGGTCGGGGCACCGAGCGCGGAGGTTTGGGTCTCCTCGGGGGGGCTGCGGGCCGGTCTGACACCCACCAGGCTGGGGAAGGGGGCCCGGGCTCCCCAGGGCTGGAGGTGGGAGGAGTGGTGCGGCATCCCGCAGGTGTCTGCGTGTGGGGGGAACGAAGTGCGGTCCCCAGGAGAGGGCTCAGGAGGAAGGGGGCGGAGGCCGGGGCCACGATCGGGAAACCGGGTGGGGAACCTCACCTCCTCAGGCGCCTTGACGACGTGCCTCTCCCAGTCTATCTGTTTGTTGAGCGGATTGTACAGAAAGGCCGGGCGAGTCACGCTCCGAAACAATTCGTCGGGTCCCGGCAGCCGCTTCTCGGCCTTGTTCCCACAGCCGCCCGCCGGTTTCGCAGGATCTGGGGTACTGCGATTCGTTTCCTCCGGCTCGCTGTTATCCTCCTCGCCCGAGGAACCTGAGCTGCTGCTACCGTAAGCCGCGAAATAGCTCAAAGGGTCCTTCTCCTCGGCCGCCATGACGGTGGCGCGCGACGACCGTGGGCTCCGCCGGAAGCCGGAAGCTGCTTCAGGGCCCGCCCCACGGTTGGCTCCGCCCCAAGTCTTGCGGCAGAGCTCAGGGCGCGCGCCTCCTGATGGCTGCACCGGGCTCCTGCACCCCGACTCGGGACTGAGGCTGGAGGCGGGAGCGTACTTTGCCAAGCAGGGGCTGCTTTATGCTCCTTCCTAAGGATCCCTGAGAAGATACAAGTCCTGAACCAGTGGTCCGAACCAAACTTTCAACATTCAATAAGAATTTATTAAAGACATACTAGGGATAAGAATTCGTTTTTTCACTGCCGCTTCACCTTAGCCATTGCCCAGACGCCAGGATTTCTCTCTGATCTCACTGCATCTCCTCTTCAAAATGAAAATTACTCTCAGTATGGTTGCTTCCAACAGTCACCATGGGAGACCTCTATGGGTGGTGGACTTACCAAGTCACAAACTAAATCCTCTCCTGCTTGACCTCATTCCAATGAGGTCTGAACAACTGTCTTTGATGAAATTCCTCTTGGATTGCATCCCACCACTCAGTGGCTCTTCCAAACTCTCTGGCTTCTCATTGCCAGCTTCTTTCCATTCTTGCTTTGCCCTGTATGGCCCCTAAACGCTGGTGTTTCCCAATTTATTATACCATCTTTCGGCAATACTTATCATTTTGTAGAAGTCATTACAAAGTTGCAAGCCAACCCATTTCTTTCCATGGCATTAACTACCTTGTGCTTTTGACTCCCAAATCTGGGTTTCCAACCCCAATCTTTCCGTCCAACCTCTAGACCAGACCTCCATTTGACTCTTAAACTTTCCACGTAGACATCCTCCTGGGGCCTCAAACACCCACCTCCTAGATCAGTAACTTGTCCTTCCACATGACTTGTTTCTGTGTGTGTTCCTTCTCTTAGAAAATGATATAGCCTAGTCACCAAGAAAACTAGAAATCTTTCTCTCCTCCTGGTCAACTAAGATGGAATGATACCTAAATGAAAGTGAAAACGTTGGTTGTAGGGCATCTGGGTGGCTCAGTTGGTTAAGTGTCTGCTTGGTTCAGGTCCTGATCCTGGGGCCCTGAGACTGAGCCCTGCATCGAGCTCCCTGCTCAGCGGGTGGGGAGTCTGATTCTCCCTCTCTCTCTGCTGCTCCCCCATTTGTGCCCTCTCTCTCTCAAATAAATAAATAAAATCTTAAAAAAAAAAAACTGGCCCACTGTTGAGTGCCTCTGGGGTTGGGGTACCCAGTTGGAGTCATGTGTCCCTGTTATCAAAGCCACCAACAGCCTCCGTGTGACCAAATCCAAGGGCTGCTTCTTCACCTTTTAACAAGATAGGCCTCCTTCTCAAAATATTTTTTTCTCTTGCCTTTTACCAGATCATACACTTTAGTTCTCTTCCTATTTCACAGGGCTCTTTTCAGTTTCCTCTCTTGCCTTCTTCTGTCTCACCTCTAGATGTGAGAGCACCTCAGGCTCAGTCCTGGAACAACCTTTCTTTTCTATGAACCCTATGTTTCAAGGTGAATTCATCAAGTCTCATGGTTTAAAATACCATTTTATGCTAATAACTCCCACATTTATATAACCAGTCCAGAAGTATTCCCTGAACACCAAATCCTGTACCCAATTTCCACCTTCAATGTCTAACAAGCACTGCAAATTTAACGTATTTGTGGTAGATTTTCTACCAAGATGGCAGTCAACAATTCCTGCCATGCCAGTGCTGTATGCCGCTCCTTCCATCATGGGGTATATTTCCTATCCCTTTGGATCTGGGCTAGCCTTGTGCCTTGGTTTGATGACTAGAATGCCTCCATTTTTTTTTTTTTCCTGGGAGCCCTGAGACGCCACGTAAAGAGAGGTCCAGCTACTCTGCTGGAGATACCATGAATAAGGAATCTTGGTCAGCTCCCAGCTAGTGTATCCATCCCAGGTAAGGCACTAGACTTGTGAATGAACTTATAAAACCCTAGTTGAGCCTTTATAAGATTGAAGAATGATCCCAGGATAGACCATCATAAGAACTAAGAAGCCAAGTCTAACCCAATTTGCAGAATCATGAATAAATAAATGGTCATTATTTTAAACCACTAAGTTTTAGGGTGGTATGTTATGCAGCAATAGATACCTGAAAAACATGTCCAAACTGAACTCTTCATTTCCTAACCCTCAATACTCCCCACCTCCCATCATCTGTCCCATCTCTTTAAATTGCAGCATTACCATTATTTTTGAGTAATCTCTGCACCAAATGTGGGGCTTGAATTCATGAGCCTGAGATCAAGAGTCATGTGCTCTATGGACTAAGCCAGCCAGGCACCTCAAATTGCGGCATTATTAATCCGGGTGCTCAGGTCACAAGTCATCAAGTGCTATCATTTCAAATTTAAAATATAGTCCAAGTCCAAACACTTATTACCAATTCTACCTCAACTACCTTTCTTTTTCCTTGCTTGCTAATTTTCTTAACATTTAATAATCTTTAAATTGGTTTAGATTCATGCATTACACTTAGTGGCCGTGTCTCTTTATCTCCTTTAACCTGAAATGGTTTCTGTCTCTAAGTTTCTTGACCTTGATATTTAGACTATAGACCAGTTATTTTGTAGAAGATGCCTCAATTTGTCCCAGTGATAAATTCAGGTTACAAATCTTTGTTAAGAATATCATGAAAGTGGTGTCGTGTTCTTCTCATTGCATTCTATCAGGAGGCATATGATTTCATTTGCTTTGGTACTAATGATTTTTAACTTTTTTAAAGATTTTATTTTTAGGTAATCTCTACACCTAATGCAGGGCTCAAACTCAAACCTGAAGATCAAGAGTCACATGTTCTACCAGCTGGGCCAGCCAGGCACCTCTGATTTTTTGCTTAAGGTAGTATCTGGCAGGGTTTTCTACTATCGAGTTACTTTTTTCCTCTGTAATTAATAAGTGTTTTGTAGGGAGATATTTGAGACTATGTCAATATCCCATTCTTCATCACATTATTTGTCCATTTACATTAGCATTGACTCATGGGTTCTTATTTTATCCAATGACTGATTTATAATCTATTATTATCATGATTTATTTTGATGTTGAAATTATTCCTGATTTGGCCAGTGGGAGTCCCTTTAAGCTGGTTTTTGTGCCTTTTGGACATATCTCAGCTCAACTGTCACCTGCTCTGAGAGGAGTTCCCTGATGATGCTATCTATACTCTTTCCCAAGTTATGTTTTAACTCACACATGCCCTATTTTATATCCATGGTAAATAGAACCACCCAGGTTTCCGTTATATTTTACCTCCCCCCAACTACAACGTGAGTTCTTTGAGAACACAGATTTTATCACTGTATCTCCAGCACCTAGAAAATAGGTACTCAATAAAGATTTACTAAATTAATGAGTGAAAAGAATACATTATCTCCACTCTTAACTTTGTTATTTAAGAAATACTAAGAAGAACATGGAGTTGCGGAAAGAACATTGTGGAGCCAAACAGCCCTGGATTTTTATCCTAAATAGCTGTGTGATATTGAGTCATTCACTTTATTCTCAGTTTGAGTTCTGCTTTCAGACAGCCTTCATAAGATTACACTTAACAATTATAGACAGATTTGCTTCTTGGTTTGCTTTTTTCCCCAAAGTCAAAAGTGTGTATATTTATCCACTGATACAAGATAAGACCAGAGCCTGGAACTTTCTGCTCCCTTTTATATTGCTTAGGTAAAAGACAGTACCTGTAAGACTTGACTTCTACCTTATGCCATACACAGAAATCACTTTATAATGAATTATATGGCCAATCGTGAAACTAAAACAACTAAGTTTCCAGAAAAAAACATAGGAGATCATCATGACATTGAGATAAGCCAAGATTTCTAAAACAGGAGACAGAAATCACTAACCGCAAAAGATTGATAAATTACTTAATTGAAATAAAACTTTATCAAAATAAACAAACCCCAAAACTCTCACACAGAACCAAAACACTTCTTAAAAAAATTGAAACAAAACAAAAATTTGCCATTATTCTGGCATGTTCCTAATTTGCCAATGTTTGACCTCGCACGAATAGCAACATGCTGACCAAAGATGTGTAATCACCTCATGAAAAGTTGCACTCACCACAAAAAGATATGGAGAAAACTTAGGCTACATACTACTTAGGCTACATATGATTCCAACTATGTGACATTCTGGAAAAAAAACAGTAGAGAGACAATAAAAGAATCAGTGGTTGCCAGGGCTGGAAGGGGAAGGGAAGAGGAAGAGATGAGTAAGTGGGACAAAGGAAATTTTTAGGGCAGTGAAACTGTCCTGTATGATCTTACACTGGTGGATACATGAATTTATGCATTTATTAAACTAAATTAATTTTATAAATAGTTTTTTTTTTTTTAGAGAGGGGGAAGCAGGCTCCCCGCTGAGCAGAGAGCCCGATGTGGGGCTCGATCCCAGGACCCTGAGACCATGACCTGAGGCGAAGGCAGAGGCTTTAACCCACTGAGCCACCCAGGTGCCCCAATAAATAGTTGTTTTAAATTATTTAAATTATCAAATATATATTTATTATGTATAGTTATATATATTATATTAAATGAATATAATTTAATTAAAATTATCTGTAAATAAATATGTATATAATTAAATAAATTAAATTACACATTTATTAAAACCTATAGAACCAGGGTGCCTGGGTGGCTCTGTCAGTTAAGTGTCCGACTCTTGATTTCGGCTCAGGTCATGATCTCAAGGTCATAAGATTGAGCCCTGCTTCGGCTCCACTCTCAGTGAGGAGTCTGTTGGAGGATTCTGTCCCTCTGCCTCTCTCTGCTAGCACATGCACTATCTAAATAAATTAATAAGATCTTTAAAAAAACCAAAAACCTGTAGAACTGCATGGCACAGAGTGAATCCTAATGTAAACTACTAACTTCAGTTAATGTTTCAAGACTAGTTCATCAATTCTAACAAATGTACCACACTAATACAAGATGTGAAAATGGAAAACAGAGGAAGAGGGGATAAATGGGAACGCTGTACTTTCTGCTTAATTTTCCTATCTAAAACCATGCTAAAAAATAAAGTCTATTATTTAAGATAAATTTTAAAAGTGAGCTCACAATTGTTGTTTTTGTATGAAGTGATAATATGGCATCTGTAAAAAGTAAATTTTTCATTCCTGCATTCACCCGTCAGTCTGACCTTCTAGTTTATGTATTTTCAGCAATAGGTGTTTTTCAGTGTTTAAAGGAAAAAAAAATTGACTTCATAGGATTCGGAAAACCCAACTAAGTTTGTTAAAACCTTAATTTTATTGTCTGTATAGTTGACAGTCTGAAAGAGAACTCAGTGTTATAAACTATAAATGTAAGTGATACAGCATATCTAAATTCTTTTTGATTCTGAGTAAATTCTATTTAAAGTAACCACATATCAAATTTTATTTTAATTAATGAAATGAAAAGCCTGCTTCTGCTTTTTAATGAGACTTCTTTAAATGTAATGCCACTATTTTCTTATGCCTCGCTGAAGGTGAAACATGTTTCCCATAATCTTTAGAAAATGTTACACTACAAAAATCATCCAGGCTTGAAAAAAATTTATTTAAAGAATATGCCAATCTTCTTCATGACTGATAAAGGCATCAGTCTATCCTGAAATGCAACTTGATCTCACAACTTGAAGTAATGTTTCTATAAAAATGGGCACATATAAAAAAGTATTTTAGGTATTTACTTCCTATTGAAATACCTGAAACTTCCAAAAAAAAATAGCACTATAATTGAAAAACTTTTATTGTTAATAGCCTATTTCCATCTCTGCTTCTTAAAGTAATGGAAATATATGAGACGTATATCAGGAAATAGGCAGAATTATAATTTAAATAAAAAAAATGATGGCATAAAATTTATAAAGGTGTAAAATTAGTCAAACTTTGTAGTAATAAAAAGACACATCAGGCTAATGGCCCACTTGTTCCAACAAGTATTAAAGACAGAACTGGCACACAGATACACACGCACAACATTTTGTCCTAGTTATTTCAGCTTGTACAGTGGTCCTCATTTTAAAAGAGAATGAAAAGTACAGAAAAATATTTTTAAGATCTCACCAAATTACACACAATTACAGGCTTTTGCCGAGATTTTTCTGTAGGAATTTCTGTAGAAAATGATAAGTAAAGATTGTGAAAATCCTAAGAAAATAGTATTGATTAGTAAGGTTAATAAGAAATGTATTTTGGCAAATTGAGATCTTAGGTGGCTCAAACTCCCTTAGATGTTCCTCCGCATCAAAGGGGAGTCTGTAAGTGTCTCTAAGCCCAAGAGAGTGGGAGATTCTTTTCAGTACACTAGCAGTTTTCCTGTCAGTGATTGGCTTTATTACCATACAGATGTAACTTAATCTGCAAATTTACTGCTGAATAGTTGGAAAGAACTATTAGGCTGTGAAAATTCTAGTACAAATACACTGAGACATTATTCCCAGTCTTAGACTCTATTCTCAAATAGAGAAATGTTCCCTATTAAAATTAGTCTTAAAACATAAAAAATGTGAAAACACTCAATACCTCAAAAATGCAAAGAATAGAAAACACTGAAAAGTACATGATCAACACATTTTCTTTAGCTATCTAAAAGTATGTTGCTTTTCTCCTAAAAAAAGTCTATTTACAAAGTATGGTTCCATTGCATTTTAAAAGACATATATCAAATGTTGTCATTACAGCAATTTTATAAAAAGATTGATACCCTTTCAAATATTTTTTGTCATTATTAAAAAAAAAATAAAAGGCTGTAAACTATCATTGATGGGAAACAGCACGTGATCTCAAGGGAAGAAACATCTCACTAGAGTTTCCACAAGTTCCTCCTTCTTCTAACTGCAGCTCTGGTGGCAAAGGAGGAGCCCCAGGGTCCCCAGGTCTGGGAAGGGTGGTTGAAGAGAAGGTAGGATTTTCAGTTCTGCCGACTTCGAGAACAGGCAAATTCAGAGAAGATTCCGTAGAAAAAAAGGGGGCCGTGCTGGATTCTCCTTCGGGATGGTATATGACAGTGGATGCTCTCAGTTTTTCAGAGATATTACTCTCATCTGAATTTGATCTAGAGAAGTTGTTTGTGGCTCCATCAGGGAAAGGCTCACAGCTGCTACATTTCAGTCCTATAATAAAATTATTCAGATGTAAATAAAAAAAACTTAAAAAATTGAGCCCATACCCATCTTATAAGTTTTTAAAGATTACAAGCTAGTTACCACACAACCAAGATTTAAAGAGCAATTTATAAATTCTGTCATAATCCATTTCACATTTAATTTGCTATTCCCAACAACCATGAAGTATACCATTATTTTTATTTCCTAGATAAGGAAATAGTCTCAAGTAAGCTAAATGACATGCTATAATTCATTTTTTTTTTTTAAGATTTTATTTATTTATTTGACAGAGAGAGACCACGAGTAGGCAGAGAGGCAGGCAGAGAGAGAGGGGGAAGCAGGCTCCCTGCTGAGCAGAGAGCCCGATGCAGGGCTCGATCCCAGGACCCTGAGATCATGACCTGAGCCGAAGGCAGAGGCTTTAACCCACTGAGCCACCCAGGCGCCCCTATAATTCACATTTAATTTGTATCCTTATATACTTAATCACTGAATGACCCGGAAAAAATTAAGTAGCCCCTAAATTTTTTCATAAAATAAGAAACAGCTGTCACAACTAATATTCTTTAGCATTCTGGCACAAAACGTATTACCCAATAAAAAACAAACTTTAAACAGAGCGTATGCTACAATTCTGAGTTAATTAATATCAATTACGGATTCTTGAATCACAGGGTGTTAGAAGTGGAAGGGATTTCAGAGATCCCCTGGGATAGCTTCTCACTAGTAGAGATGAAAAAATAGAGGCCCCAAACAGTTAAGTCATGCCCAACATTCTAGAACTACCTCATGAGAAAGTGAGCACTATAACCCAGGTCTCCTCTTCACATTAAATAATGTCCTGGTTCTCAACTTAACAGTTTACTTAAATGACAGTGGCCACTCTAATCAAAGAATTTTGCCACATCCAATGGGTATAACTAACAATTAGCCTCAGGGTGAAAGAATAAGAAACACAAATTTTATCTTCTTTGTCAGTCTTAGCAAATTTAATCTAACTGACTAGAGGCACAGAACCTCCTGAGTTGACAGATTTTATGTAAAATCTGTGAAGTCTATAAAGTACATTTATATGTCATTTTTTTTCCCCACTAGCTTTTGAACTTCACAATACATTCAGCATTTCTGTTCTATGCTATAGGAACTATTTTCTAAAATATGGCTCAGGAGGGGAGACTTCCAATGTGCCCCAATATGGACTTACAGAGTTTCTCAAGGGCAGAGCCCTAAATTACTCTTTTCTGTATCCCCAGTGCCTAGAACAGCTGGAGTAGAGCTAAATCACATGCACATTTATCTTTTTTTTTTTTTTCTTTTGACATGCACATTTAAGTGCACTACAGAAAGGCACAGGGAGACAGAGAGATGGGGTTTGTAGGGAGAGGAGGATTTAAACAGTGCAGGCAATTCTCTGTGGTATTCCAATTAGTGATGTGTGCTCCAGGGTGAGGGTGAAACACAGGAAGTGAATTTGCTATGCCATTAATCAATTTCCATTCCCACGCCTCTCTCATCATGCCAGACTGAGTGTGACTCTAGTGTTTAAAGTTATGGATAACTTATATAACATGACTCTTACAAGCATATGCCCACCACTTCATTCTGTGATCAACTGGTGGAGAAAGAACCATCAGAGTTGGACTTATTAAAATACTTTGCCTATATATTGTTTTTCATGTATGGTGTGCATTTTCAAGGGTTACTTCCGAAGAGATTGATCTTACATTCTGCAGACTTCAGAAACAAACTTATGTGTATACCAGGATTTCATTAAAGTTTTGTATAAATGGTATTGTGAAATGAATATAAATACAGAACACTGAGTGATATTCCATTTTTTCAATGAAATGACATAAGGTAAAAAAAATGTAAATCAAATGTAATTGTGAAGCTAAAACTTATTGAAAATAAATGATTATTTCTGGGTTTTTTGTTTTGTATTCTACTTTAAAAGCATTGTCACACTTAAATGAATTCTTGGACACCAAAATTATCTTACCTTTCAGATATTCTAGTTTTATATTTCTAAGTTTCAGCACTTCATCTGTAATCTTCTGAATCAGGAAGTTCTGGGTTTTTTCTCGTCGAATAGATTCAACCAGTGTATCTAGTCCTTTGGGGTTTTCTTGTAAGTAGTCTAACAATTTTCCAGCCCTTTTTCTACTTGATGTTCGGCAAGAAATTTCTTCAGTGTCTTCTCTACTGAGTATTTTTTTTGCACGTAGATGATCGAAATGTCTCTCAGCTATGATTTTTTCACACAGGTATACACGCAGATTTTCTAAAGCCTAAAAGACATAAAACTATGCTTCAGTGTTTTTTTATTTTTTTAACACTTGAGGAAATCACATAGGTGACTGATTATTAGTTAGGAATCTTAACTGGTGGGAGAAAACATACTGAAGTCAGGAGCCTCAGGAATACTAAAATCCATGTTAAGATGAAGAGCCAAGGAAACAGAAGTAGGTTCTAAACTAAACATTCCTCGCAGCTGTGTCCTGCTTTAGTCTCAGCTTCACACCTATAAACCAAGACCAGGGTATTGTGAGGAGGGAGCTGGTCGAATCTAGAGGGCCTGAGTCTGTGGACATAGGGAGGTATGCTTCAGGGGTAAAGCTGAGAACAGAGGCTTCCATACATTTAGTTACCTCTTAACAAGGAAATTAGGATTAGTCAGGACCAAAAAGGATAATTTAGTGAGGTCTCATAATTTATAACTTTCTCATGTTTGTGAATTTTCCATTTTCCTGGGGTAAAACCATAAGAGTGTCTATCCCAGAGTAAGAATATCTTTCCTAGAGTAAAACCATAGGAGTCCATAATGTATCTATCTTTGGAGTCAGTTGGAAAGACTATATCCTAACTCAGTGAGTCAGTTGGAAGAAGGGAAGTGAGCACGGGACTGGGGGAATATGCTAAAGAAAGAGTGAATGTTGGACAAAATTAAAGAAATGAAGAAAAAGAAATCACAGAAAACAGGCTGAGGTCTGTGAAGTACCTCAGGGACCTTAATTAGCAGAAAGCTGATGTGGGTCCCAATAAATAGCATTAATAATTTGATGCCAGTGACGGTATTCTAGCTCTTCTTCCATTTACTAGATATGTGATCTTGGGTAAGTAACTTAACTCCTCCGTGCCTCAGTTTCTTCATCTGAATATTATGAGGAATAAAATAATATATGTAAAGTACTTAGAAGAGTGCCTGGTACATAGTAAGTAGTCCACAAATGTTAGTGACGAAGACAGTGATGACTAATTTGACTTACATTTATCATGATGAGCTAGCGAAAGGCAATGGAAGATCTTAGAAGTATCCAAGTACATGGTGGCAGGAAAGTAGGCTGAGTGAAGGGTTCCCATAGTCCTCAGTCCACCGAACTCCCACATTCATTTATTTATTCACACAGCAAACATTTCAAATATCTGAATACCTAATATGCCAAGTGCTGAGCATACAAAGATGAACAAGACTTGAATCCTATACACAAAGGGCACATGGTCTAGTTGGGACAGTATGTATCAGACACAAGCCAATAATTGTAAGATAATGTGGTATGACCCAGAAAAAAACAAACAAAACACAAGCACTGGGGAAGCACAGAGTAAACAACTAGCCATACCTCCATGACCTGGGAAATTTACAGAGGCTATACTTGTAGCATGAAGGTGCACAGAGGGGAATACTAACAAGTCTGGGGAAGTTGGGATGCAGGGCGCACATGAAACAGTGCTAAGAAATGAGGTTGAAAAGGAAACAGGTTGGATTATGGAAGAATTTTTATAACGTGTTGAGGAACATACAATTCCCTGTAGCCAAAAGAGTCATCAAAGGTTTATAAATAAGAAGCAGTTAAAAAGCTTTTGCAGAGGACTGTAGGGAGCAAAAACTGGGAGAACTGTAGGAAATTGCCACAATATTTTCCATAAGCTATGCTGAGTGCATGAATTTAAGCTGTGGGGATGGAGAGAGAGAATAGATTTCAAAGCTAAACTCTTTGAAAAAAACTTCCATTGTCATCTCTACAACTTATATGCTGATGATCCCCAAGTTTGTGTATGCGATCAAGACTTTCTAGACTTAGACATCCCAAAGATATTTCAAATTCAACTTGTCCAAAACCTAATTTGTTATCTTTGCCTGTCCTTTTCCTCTAATATTCTCAACTCATTTGGGAGTACCACCATCCATCCAATCATGCAATAAACCTACAACTCCTTCCACTTCCTCTCTTTTGCTCACTTGCCACATCTGATCACCCACCCACCAAGTCCTGTCAATTTACCCCTTATGTTTATCTAATCCGCCCCTTCACTTCATTTCTATTATTAGCATTGCCTTAGCTCAGGTCTTCATCAGATGTTGCATGGACTATTAACTAACAAGACACCTAGCTGTACTTCCTACTTCTTTCCTTGTGCTCAAATTTCTCCTTCATGCATCTATCAGATCTTCCAATTTTTCAAGAGAAAATGGAAATCTGAAGTGTTATGTGAATTCTGCTAATATTGAACTCTGTAAAAATTTAAAACTTGGTTGTGTTCCACCAACTTAAAAGATAAAGTTCCTCCCCTTTGGCAGAATAGTAGAGAGGTCAGGAGTGGGGCTCTGGATCAGACCCATTTCAGTTCAGATCTTAAATCTGCCATATACTCCTGTAAGAGCTGGGACAAATAACCTAAGCTTTGGGTTATTTATAAAATAGTGATAAACACTTATCCTGCAGGACCGCTAAAAGGTCTAAGTAGGACAGTGAATATGAAGACTTGAGGCAGTCTCTGATACACAGTAAGTACTCAATAAATAACAGCTGGTTGCTAATGGAAGACAGCATACTTCATTATATGGATACTGGCTACCTCTGGAGCTTAATCCATCACCACCTCTACCTGTCCCAGTACTTTATGTTCTACCTAAAAACTGCTGTTTGTCACTCCCTAGTTCTTTGTGTCGTTACTTTGTCTGGTTTTCTCTTCTCATACCCTAAGTCCCTATTTATCATTTATGATGCGGCACAATGGTCACCTCCTTTAGGAAGCTTTGCTTAAACTCCCCAGAAAGAGTTAGGCACCCTTCTCCTCTGTCCTTACAACACCCTGTATGTCTGATTTCATTTGTCTATATACCAGGACTCCACTTCTTATCTCCCAATTCATTTCTACTCTGTGTCACTCTTTTCAGCCACCAATAATAACCTCCTCACTCTCAATCTCATACTTGTCAGTCGTCATCTTACCTCTCAGTGGCATGGGCACAGCTGACCACTCCCTCCCTCCTTGAAATACTGGTTTCTTGTCTTATATGAATACTATACTCCCCTGGCTTTATTCCCACCTCTGGGGCTATAACCTTTCACTTTTTAAAACTCCCCTATGATCTCCCTTTTCCCTTCTAGCTCTCAACTTCCAAGGTGAACTCATTCAATCCCACTCTTATATTTCTAGCTCAGATCTCCTTTCTGATCTTCAGACTTATACGTCTAATTTCTGATTTGACATTTTCACTTACCAGTCAGATCCCACTCTTTCTCAACTCAATCCATCACCAAGTCCTATCATTTCTATTTCAAAAATGCATCTGGAAT
>CM052900.1:102574612-102592246 GCA_028534135.1 Potos flavus | reverse complement strand
CCGCCCCCCCCCCCCCCCCCCGAGCAAGGACCCCCGGACCCTGGGATCATGACCTGAGCCAAAGGCAGTGGCTTAACCGACTGAGCCACCCAGGGGCCCCTGGTTTCCCTCTTTACTTTTGCTCTCCTCAGTCCATACAATAGGAAAAGGGATTAAAAATATAACATAATTCAATAGACCCTACTATACTTGGGGAAAAAAATCCTAACACTTTATTACCATCTGTAAGACACTTCAGGAACTAGCTCTAGCTCACCTTCATAACTTCACCCCAGGGTACCCTCTGCCTGTGTTTCCAATTTCCCCAAGTCACCAAGGTCTTGCCTGTTTTAGGTCCTTTGCAAATTCTATTCTGCCTAGAATATTATTCCCCCAGTTCTGTCATATTCTTCAGCAACCAGTTTAAAAGTAACCTTCGCTGACCATCCTATGTCAAGTAGATTCCCTCTGCTACTGTCTCAATGCCTGTTTGTCTCCTTTATAGTACTTAGCATAATCTGTAATCATATATTTGTTTTCAACCTTAGTGACCTGTATGTTTGAAACAGGCAAAAATTAGGCATGTTTTGTTCAACTCTGTACATCCTGTACTTAGCAGAGTGTCAAGTAGATACTTTCCGATGAATGGAAAATTCATTGCACTTATACTGTAATTTGAAATTATTAATTTTGTCTACCTCCTCCCAAGAAATCA
This sequence comes from Potos flavus, assembly GCA_028534135.1. Classification (NCBI taxonomy): domain Eukaryota; kingdom Metazoa; phylum Chordata; class Mammalia; order Carnivora; family Procyonidae; genus Potos; species Potos flavus. The sequence goes on along the minus strand of CM052900.1, from coordinate 102,591,552 downwards.
AGCTCTTTTCAAACTGGGATTGTGTCTTAGTCTTTTTTAATTTTTGAACTGTTAGAATCATGCATGCCTCACAGCAGCTTGTAATCCTTATTTATGAAACTGAACTAAATTCAACCCAAAAGATGAGGTAAACAACTAGAGGGGGTGGGGTGGGAGCATTGTGAAAAAGTGGGACTTTCCAGGAGGATGGGTGGTGGTATACTATCCATCAAGACAGAATACTGTCATGGACAGCAAACCGCTTTGGGGAAGGGATGATAAAAAGTTCAATTTTTGACAAAACGAGAAGTGTGCAGAATATAAAAGTGGATTTCCAGTAGATATTTAGAAATAAGGGCCTAGAGTTGACAAAGAAGGAAGTCCAAATATGTGTATGATAATTTTAAAGCCTTCTGAGGTCATCAACCATTTTGAAAATAACATGAAAAAAATTTCTAAGAAAAAAAATGTGCACATACTTCTTTTTCATAGACCTCCTGAAACCCATTCATGATTCCCCAAGGTTATGAATTTCTGATATAGCTGTAAATTGGAATCGTGGAGATGGGTACTATCAATGAACTAATAGGAAAAAAAATGAATAAAGACCTGGAAGACACTTCACAACTGTGTTTGTGAACAGGTTTTATATTTATGTTCACCTGTAACCTTTCACAGCCTTTTCTCATTAGCTGTAAAATGGGAATGACAGTAATTATTTCCCTTAGAGGCTGCTGTAAATTGTGTGACAAAGAATCTGGAACACCACAGGCCTAGCTCTTAAAGTTCATGGTTTCACTGGCACAAATCTTATAAAAGACAACACTCATTTATTCTATGGTACTTATCAATGTCCCAGTCTTATCACAAATAGAATATAAAGCAGAGGCCGGATTGTCCTTTTTATTGTATCTTTCTAGGCCCAAGAAGAGTACTTTCCATATACTAAGTGCTCCACAAAAATCTGCTGAATGAGGAAACTAAGGCACAAATCCCAGTCATACCCAGTTTCCTTCTACTAATGAGTCACGCCAATTGTAATTATGTAATTATGAGTACAGTGTAATAAAGTTTTCAAGGTAGAAAAGGAGAAGAATTTAAGGTAGATGAACATTTAAAAAGCTGCTGTCTTGTCCACTTCACAAATAAGATTCTGTGGAAGTACTAAGGTGTTAAACCGGAATTCACTTTCTGTTGAGTTTCTGTGTTTAATTTGAAATTACACGAAGTTACCTCAGTGGTACTCATGTAGGTCTCATATGGTAAAACAAGTAATTAAAAGCAAAAGAAACAAGAAATACCTTAACAAATAAGTGTTAAGTATTATGATTTGGGCAGTTCAGCAGCGTGAAAGCAAAGACCATAATTTGAGTACTGAGTATTTTCAGCATTTACCTGTAAATTAATTTTCGGCTACACCCCCCCTCAATTTAAATATGTGGGCGTTTGCTTACTAGGGGAATTCCAGGTTGTGCTTTCAGCTGTTGAGCTTCCCCCAACCCCCTTTATAAAAAGAGTTTCACATATTTGCTCCACTGCTTGGGACCTTTAACTGGTCCAGCTTTTGCTCCAGATTGAGCCAGCAGCCTAAGGATTCTGACTCAAGGATGAACCTGGGCAGTCGATTCCCAACAACGCAGCTCCAAAGCGCAGCGGGGGTAAAAATCACCAGTGAAGAGCGGGCAAGAAGCTGACTGCGAAGAAACGCTCCACTGGACAAGGTTTCAGGAACCCAAGCCCTGCTTTTAGAGATTTTAAACGTGGATTAACAGGTCACGAGGGATCACTTCCACTAAGGTCCCTCGGGGGCCCGTCCTGCGGTGCCTGGACCTTCCGCTTCTTCCACCCGAAGGCTCCTCTTCCGACTCGAACTCCCACTCCGGGTTTCCGCTTTCCTCGCCCGCCGGGCCGCAGCCTGCCCCTGCCCACCCTCGACCCCTGGCCCTGGGCGGCGCGTGGGCAGTGTGGTGCTACTCACGTCCTTCTTCACTTCTGTCAGGTCCTCCTCGGTGAGGGACGGCGCGGTGGGCTCCATGGCGGAGGAGGGAGTAAGTGCTTCTTCCGGGTCCGGGAGCTCCGGCAGCACCGCCCGGCCAGGCTGGGGACTTCGGCCTCCGGGAGAAGAGGGAGAAGGGCAGGCGGAACGGGTCGAGAGGAAGAGAACTGGCCCTTCGACAACAGAGGGGCTCAGGGATGAAACCGTAGAGCTTCCGGCTCCGCCTATGGGGCCGAAGGCGCCTCAAACCTAGGTTTCCCAAAGCCGGGTTCCGTCTAGCGCTCCTTCCTCTCCCAGAGACTTAGACTCAGGCTCCGCCCCTTGACGAGCCTGGGCCAGTCTTAGAATCCGCCCCATCTCAGAGGGAGCCAATCGGTGCCGGCTCGTGGGCCAAGCTTGTCCCTGCCCCCCGGCCGGATCCTTTGAGGAGTGGCTCCGCCCACCGCCCCCGCATGTCATTTGCGAGGAGGAGCAGGTTGGCCTCCCGGTCAGGACTCGTTTCCGTGGGTGGGGCCCGTTGCTCCTCCCGCCGCACGCCCCGCCTCCTCAGACTGCTCACCGGTGGAGGCGGGTCTGTGCCTGTCAGTACCTCTGGGTTCCGCCCCTTTTCCCAGACCCTGCCCTACAATTTCCGGGTGCTGTGTTAGCCCACTGAAGTTGTTGGGTTATTTGCTCGCGTACAGATACCGGCGCGTGCGCATACGCCGCACACACCAGCTTAACTATAATATTAAAGAAATTTTTGAAAGAGAAAAACCACCTATAATCCCCTCGTTTTAATACCTAATTTACCGTCTGCATACTTTTTTGGTCACTGTTTTTTATAATCCTGTTTCCTTATTTGTTCATCTGTGTGATGAAGATACGTCTAGCTCACTTCTCACAGGGCTGCTGTGAGAATTGAATGATACTATATATGTAAGGTTCTTAGAGGTACTTGGCACACAATATGAACTCAGTTTATTATCTTGTATAACTCAAGCACTTATTGAGTCCTTACTAATATGTCCTAGTCATCTTCTCCTGGAAGAGTTCTATTTTTATGGGGGAGACTGATAAAAAGACAACTATTCCCAGAATGGTATCTAACTATTAATAGAGGTGTATACAAAACAACATGAATAATGTGGGTGAGAAATTCAAAACAGCCTGGATGCAAGACATTTTTGGACAACATGATAAGTAAACTGGATGGTATTTAAAGTGGTGAGGGTAGATAGAAATGACAAGAGGGACAAAGACAAACTTGGAACTCCAACATTTTTTAAAATAAAACTCTACACCCAACATGAGGCTCAAACTCATAACCCAATATCAAGAGTTGCATGCTCTACCCACTGAGCCAACCTGTCAGGCACCTTTTGGGAGCTCTAACATTTAGGGGAAGGGAAAGCAAAAGAACTAGAAAAGACAATGTTACCAAAGCCACACCAATGTAGTTTTGATCAGGTTGCATCATAAGCTTCTAACATTTATATTACATCATATGTCTTTTCCTATGTTGATATACAATTCAAGTCCAGTTTTTTGATTGCTTAATCTTCCCTCATCTTGGTATAACCCAATTTACTTAACCATTTGTGCTTTCATTTCACAAATATTTACTGAATGTCAACTATGTACCAGACACTGTTCTAGGTGCTGGGGAAACAGCTGTGAACAAAATAGATAAAAATTCCTTTCTTTCTGGAGTTTAAATTCTAGCATACATGTATTTTGGAGCAGGACAGACAGACATTTGGAAAATGATATGTAAAGTTATATGTTAGAAGATGACAAATGCTAAGAGAAAATACAAAACAGGAAAGTAGGATGAGGGTATATGGAATGTTAACATTAAACTTATTTAAGTATAATTAATATAGAGTGTTATATTAGTTTCAGATGTACAATATAATGATTCAACAATTCTATACATTACTCAGCACTCAGTGCTGGAGTGGTAACATTTAAATCAGGGTGGTTAATGAAGATCTCACAGAGAAGGGGAGATTTAAGTTACCACTTGAAGGAAGTGAGGGAATGAGTCCATGTGGACATACAGAGAAAGAACATTAGGAGTAGAAGGAAGAGCCAACGAAAAATATCCAGTGGGACTGGGAAGGAGCTGAGGTCCTTATGTGCTACTATAAATGTGCACTCTGACTTGACTCTGAGTCATATGGGTGTACTCTGAGTCAAACGGGAAGCCGCTGGAGGGTTCTGAGTAGGGGAGTGACATGATCGGATTTATGATTTGAAAAAGGAACACTTTCACTGCTGCCTTGAGGGGAAAGAAGATGGAAAAGGGGAGACCAGTTAGGGTGATGTTCCCCAAATCCAGGCCCCAGGAGGTGGTGGCTCAGGTCAGGTTAGTAGCAGCGAGGGTGGTGGGAACCTTTGGAAGAGAAGTGGGGATGTGATTTCATTTCCTTTTGAAAGGGTTACTCTGGCCGCTGAGAGTAGACTGTAGGTGTAAGGGTGGACGCAGAGACAGCTGGAGGCTACCCCAGTGATCTAGGAGAAGAGGAGGGTGGCCTGACCAGAGTGGGAGCAGGGGTGAGCACTCCCCCATGGTTACCCTAAGTTATTCCCAATTTGTCATTGTTATAAACAGTTTTGTCCCCCAATTTTTCCTCTATATATTCTCCATCATTTTTTCTTTTGAATTATCATTTCCTTTGCATAAATTCTCAGGAGTAGGAGTACAGATCCCAAGGAAACGTCTTTTCCTATATATTTCCACAGCTTCTCTCCAAAGTCTTGGTCCATCTGTGTGTGGAAATGAACTATTTTGCCACAACCATACAAGGTCTGCTCATGAAGGAGAAGATTCAGTATCCATCAAAGTAAAGTGACTTGAACAATGCCAATTTGACACATGCATTTTGATACAACCATTAGGAGGTGGTGGTTGTTCTATTATTCTATTATTTATTTATTTATTTTTATTCTTTTTTTTCTAGAGAAAGAGAGTGACTGTGCACGTTTACCTGTGAGTGGGAGAAGGGGGAAGGGGAGTGGGGGTGAGGGGTTGAAGAAGAGGGAGAGAAGAAATCTCAAGCAGGCTCCACACCCAGTACAAGAGCCCAACATGGGGCTCCATCTCACGACCCTGAGATCATGACCTGAGCCGAAATCAAGAGTTAGATGCTTAACCCACTAAGCCACCCAGGCGCCCTTGTTGTTCTTTTTTTAAACAAAACATTTAAATCACACTGAACTATAAAGAAAAATATTACAAACATCTATATTTACTACCAAGATTTGACAAATATTGCTATTTTGCTACATTGCCTTGTGTTACCACTATTGGTTACCCAATGTTACTGGCAGGTCTCTGATTCTTTTTTTTTTTTTTTTTTTTTAAGATTTTATTTATTTATTTGACAGAGAGAGATCACAAGCAGGCAGAGAGGCAGACAGAGAGAGAAGGGGAACCAGGCTCCCTGCTGAGCAGAGAGTCTGATGCAGGGCTCGATCCCAGGACCCTGAGATCATGACCTGAGCCGAAGGCAGAGGCTTTAACCCACTGAGCCACCCAGGTGCCCCTAGATCTCTGATTCTTAAGGCTTCTTTCATGACTCTTGCTATACATCTGACTTTTTCCTTGTTGTTCACCATGATCTCATTTCTGACACCTCCAACCTCCTTCTATCCTTAGTATGCAGTTCTTTATTCATTTACACTTAACTTTTTAGTTAAACTAAAAAGTTAAGTGCATGCTATGTGTCAGAAGTGGGAGTTATGGAGAGAGGATCAGGGATTGAGAGGGACTGAGTGAGGAGCTTAGGAATTTTTTAAAGCCAAGAGGTTACTATTTTGTTTTTGAGGCCATGTCTCAAGGTTCCCACATTGATAGTCTGTGCTAAAGCAGCCACATCTGAACGTCATGTGTCCAATCAGAGAGCTGCTTCATGGAAGGCCTTGCAGTTTGCAGTCCTGTTTTCTTTCTAATGCACCAAACTTCCTTCATAAACAGACACATTTCCCCTTCTCTGCTAAACCACATGGTCAGACTGTAATTGTAAAGGATTGGGCACCTTGTCAAGAAATAGCCCTGTCCATTCTCTACCTCGCAATAGTTTGACCTTTCCCTTCCCCCTCCATTTCTGCCTCAAGTTTTAGGTGAACCATCTGTCTCCTACTGTGAAATACAAGGCATCTGATAAATGTACCGTGAAAGATAGAGTTTAGGTGCTACAAACACAAGACAGCATATCATAGTGGCTAAATATGAAGATGTTTGGCATCTGACAGACTTAGGCTAGTGTATTAGTTTCCTAGAACTGCTGTAACAAATACCACAAACCAGGTGACTTAAAACAACAGAAATGTATTCTCTCAGTGCTGGAGGCTAAGAGTTAAAAACTGGCAGGGCCATGTCCCCTCTGAAGACTCAGGGAAGGACTGTTTCCTTGCCTCTTCATAGCTTCTGGTGGTTGCCAGAAATCCTTGGCATCCCTTGGCTTTGGCAACATGACTCTAATCTCTGCCTCTGTGTTTACCTGGCCTTCTCTGTTTTCCTACTGTCTCTTCGTCTCCAAATTTCCCTCTTATAACAACAGTAATCATTGCATTAAAGCCCGCTCTAAGTCTCTTAAGTCAAATGCAACTGTAAAAACATTATTTTCAAATAAGGTCACATTCTCATGTTCCAGTGGACATGGATTTTGGGAAGACACTATTTAACTCAGTACAGTACAGTACAGACTTGCCCATTATCAGCTATATGACCTGGGAACAATGAATAAGCATTCAATAAAGATAGCTATTATAGGGATGCAGAGGAAGGGAAGAGGAAACCATTTCTGACTGATAAGACATGAAAGAGGTATATTTAGATTTCTTTAAAAGATTTTATTTATTTATTTGAGAGAGAGAGAGAGAGCACAAGCAGGGGACAGAGGGAGAGGGAGAAGCAGGCTCCCCGCTGAGCAGGGAGCCTGATGGGGGGCTCAATCCCAGGACCTCGGGATCATGACCTGAGCTGAAGGCAGACGCTTAATTGACTGAGCCACCCAGGTGCCCTGAAAGAGATGTATTTAAACTGGACCAGAGGACTGTAATAGGTAGTACTTGAACTACTATTTAATGATTTATTTCCAACACTTCCTGCCAGATACCAGGTGCCGTGTTGAGAAATGAATTCTATTCCAAGTGATTGTGAATTATGAATTTCCTGTAAACAGTTGGAGGAAAAAAGTGGCCAGTTCTGAGCCAGACACTCCTGGGTTTTCATGACCAGACAAGATGGGTGGAATTCAGACAGTTCCGCTCAGGAACCTTGTGAATTTTCCAAGTAATCTGTCACAGGAGTGGCTCCTCGTTTTTAGGAAGGTAAGCATGGGCCTGAACACATACTCGGAGGAATTCACAAGTATACCCTGAGACTAGGACATTGTTGGGGTTATTGAGGAAACATGAGGGAAGGGATCAGTCTCTCTGCCTTGCCCCTAGGAGGTTTGACTGGAAAGCGAAGACCGGAATTTGATATTAGAGGCTTGCATGATTATGCGACAAAGTACCTTAAATATAGTTGAGGAGAGGCACTGTCTTACATACCGGTTGGGAGATCTCGATGGCGGGGTTAGATCTCCCAGTGATACAAATGCCTGGGAAGAAATGATCCCTAGCGATTTATTTCAGCCACTCTGAACCGAGCACAATACCTCCGCTCTTGCAATTTAATACCAATACTGCAACTTCCAGGTAGGCTTCATTATACTCACTTCGCAGATGAGAATTCTGAGGCTTAGAAAATATTTGCCCAAGGCCACTCCTCTACCAACTAGCAGAATCAGGATTCCAACTCAGCATGTCTGATTACAAGGCCCAGGTTCTGAACTACTAGCTCTAAGACTTAGCTAACTGCTTTAGGATGCCCTGTGATTCAGAGGCGCTAAGAACATTCCCTGGGGCAAGCGCAAAGATCTAAGGCTTTCAGGTCTGCTCTCTGTGCCTGAGGTAGGAAAAAGAAAAGCTAGGAAACTTATCGTGGGATTGTCCAACTCCCTCAATGGGAAAGAGAACATCCCAGGATTGACAGGGAAGAGAGCCTTTCGGTTTTGGTAGACCCTGAATTAATTGCTGCCTTCCAACAGCATCCTGCCAAGGGACTTCTTAGTCTATAGCGAGTTTCTACACATGGACTCTCCTCTAGTGAATGAAGAGATGGTAACAAAACAGCTTCACATGAGCTCAGAGGTTGTAGATCTGTCAGAGTATACAGAAGCGATCTTGTACACAAGAATGCCTGATCTTGCTGAAGATCCATGAGGCATGATGATCCATGTGCAACAGTGAGGGGACTTAAATACGGGTTGCAGAAGGAGAAAGAAGGCTGTCCTTGCAAACTCCAAGCGGGCCTCCAACACGGGCTTAATTTGAGAAGGAATTTTGAAGGCGTAGCTTATGAGTGCCCAGAGTGGAACAAGACCCTAGGGCTAGGGCTCCCTAGGGCGTTGTGTGAAAAACAGTGATCCAGAGGGCATTTAAGCCCAATCAATTTGTGGGTAATCCAAAACTGAGAACATAAAACACTTTCAATGCCGGACTTAGGGTTAACATGAACTCTAACGGGGATCAGTATAAGGCAAACAAAATAAGACGAAACCAAACAAAAAAGGAAATTCTCTGGAGTGGATTGAGTTGAGAAACACAAAGTTTTGTTTCCTACAAGGTATCCGAGCATATCCCAGATAACTTTTTCTGTGAGGGAAGGCAGAAGGCAAGGTGGTTGGCCCCAGTGATTTTGACAATGCTTCTAACCCTAAGCCTCGGGGAGGCCATGTTCAGACCGCCAGAGTCACGTGGACCTTGAGAATCTTTGCTAAACAGCGGAAGGGGGTTGGCCTGCTAGATAGGAAGTCATTTTTCTCTTTATCTTACCCCTAATTTTTAAAATCCAGCTCCAGCAGGAGTTTTCCTTAGAAAGAGCTGGTTGTGACAGCACAACACATCAGATTTACTGTTTTTATTGTTTAATATTCAATCTGTTATTCAGCTAAATTATAACTTCAGTAAGGGCAACGTTTTATCTACTTTTTCAGTGTTGCTTCTATAACAGTGTCTGCTATATAATAGGTTTTCGAGATGAATGTGTCTCCCCCAAACTCATGTGTTGAAATCCTAACCCTCAGTGTGAGTATGAGGAGGAGGGGCCTATGAGAGGCGGGGGAGCCCTCATGAATGGGATCGTGAAGGAGACCCCAGAGAGCTCCCTTGGTCTTTCTGCCAAGTGAAGACGTAACAAGAAGTTGGCAGTCTGCCACCTGGAAGAGGGCTCCCACCAGAACTGGACCATGTTGGACCCCGATCTCGGTCTTACATCCTCTAGAACTGTGAGAAATAAACTTCCAGTGTGTTCGTAAGCCAGTTGGCCAATGGTAATTTGTTATCGCAGCCTCAGTGGACCAAGTCAGTAGGTGTTCAATGAATACATGTGGAATGACTGGCTAACTATTCAATACATATAAAGTTTCAGTTATGGAGGTACCTGGGCGGTGTAGTCGGTTAAGTACCCAACTCTTGGTTTTGGCTCAGATCATGATCTCAGGGTCGTGAGGTCGAGACCCGCATCAGGCTCCACACTCAGTGCAGAGTCTGCTTGAGATTCTCTTTCCCTTTCCCTACCCTACTCCCCACTTGTGCTCTCTCTGTCTAAAAGAGAGAAACAAATCTCCAAAAAAAAGTTTCACTTAATCAAGATGAATATGTGCTAGAGACCTGCTGTACAGCCCTGTGCCTATAGTTAACAATACTGTATTCTGCACCTAAAATTTCATTAGGAGGGTAGATACCATGTTAAGTGTTCTTACCACAACAGAAAAAAGAAAGCAAAATAAAATAATCGTTCTTCTTTACGCTGGCATGCTTTTTCCATGATCCCCATCCAGTCCTGCGTGGTTCCTCTCGGGAGCAATTCGCACTTCCATGACACACCAGGATGCAGCGGAAGGAGAAGCCTGTGTTCTGTAACTCGTGCTGACCTTAGCTCTAACCCACTTGCCTCGACCCATCCCTTGCCTGTCCTCCATCCTGACCTCCGTCTTGTGGTCTCTGACTCACACCTGTCTGGTTTTCAGCTTTACTTCACTTGGCCTTGAGTCATTCCTTAACCACTTACCGTTCAAGTTCAGGCAAGTTTCCTAACTGCTATACGCCTGAGGTTTCTCATCCACCCAGGAAAAAAGTTTAAATATGTGAGGAGAGCAGGAATAAAGGTGGAATGTTGGGAAATACTAACATATAAAGGAAAAGAAATAGCAACCACTCATCTCATAGACTGAATGCATATAATGTGCTTAGTTCCTCATGTATACCAAGTGGGCAGTAGATGTTAGCAATTAATCGCTTTTGTTATTCTTGAGACTTATTGTCATTAAGTCATCCTTCAGATCTGATGCCTGTCAGCACCTTCGTCTTGATGATGACCTTGATTCCCCTCAGCCGCAGCACTGTTTCTCCCCCAACTATGCTGCCTTGAGGAAACTCAGCCCCTAGGCTGCCTCTCCAGGTGTTGGTTCTCCCTCGGCGGCACCCTCACCATCTGGTCCTACTTTCAGAGCAGAAGCAAAACTTGATTGGACATTGGACACCTACTTTCCGTCATGTCAGGCTGCTGAATATGAAGATTAACCTACAGATCCTGAATGTCTGGGCAGTGAACTAGCTTCACATGTCTTAAACTGCTTGGTGTCCGCTCTCCAAACCCCCAAACATCCACTTGTGATGATCTGGGTTGCTGTCAAGATTAGCTTAACTCCAGCACCATCCACAGTTTCTCAGAATCTTTGCTAACTACAGATAGTTTCTACAGCAGTGAGAAGCATGTCAACCCTTTTTAAATGGGAAGAGCATTTCACTCTTGTTTTGAAAGAAAAAAAAAAATTACTCCAGTATGCTTTTTCTAAGTATGATTCTATTGACAAATGAACCTGTGTCTCTTGGTGTATATTTTATCAAGGGATCTTTGGTAAACATATTACCAATTTCAGAAGGCCTGATTCAGGAAAAAGGCAGTGACAGGATTTGATTTGTATTTTGGGGAACTATCACTCTGGCAGCAACATGGGGGCTGGGGTAGAGAAGAGTAAGACTAGAGCTCGGGAGGGAGAGCACCTTGAAGGTTGAGGCCCCAAACTCGTAAAATGGTGCCAGGAGTTGGAGAGAGGGTATGGGTTTGAGAGAACCAGCGGAGTCTCCAGACCCAGATGTAAGCAACACCTCAGCTCCGTTTTCCATAAGAAATCCAGTTACGCTTGGCATCTTGGGATGCTTAGGAATTTACTGACTGTTTGGGGATACTTTAGGTGAAAATCATACATTACCCCACAGCTTTCGCTCGTCTTTCAGCCTCTGACTCATATTCTCCAGGCTCCAAAGCCTAAGACCTTTCCTTGCTTGTTCAGAAAGGACATTTTGGTCCAACTTCTAAAAACTATCAGTAACGGAGGCCTATGGTTTAATGATGTCTGCCTGTACTGTAACGTGATCTCCACGAGGGCACAAGTCTTCGTCTTATTTTCTGATGTATCTAAGGTGCTTATAACAATGCTCAGCTTATAGTGATAAGTAAATACTTACTGACATGGAGTAAACAAAGAAAGTGCAGTTCAATACATTGAATGCTGCAGAAAAAATTCAAGTAGAATGAGAATGTAGAGAATATCCCTGGCTAGGTTTATTAGGACAGGAGCTCACTGGTGACCTTAGGGAGAGTAATTTCAATAGAGTGTGTTGTGGAAGCCAAAACTAAATGTTGCCATTGTCATTTTAAATTCACTTTTTGGAAAAGGTAGTGAAGGCTACATGGTTTTAGGAAGTAAGGATATAAAGTTGCAGCTTCAAACTAGTCTTCTGTAAGATATTTTGTTCATTTCTTTCATTTCTAATGTGTGGCTCATGGAAGTCAACATATATTGGCCTATATTTGGTAAAGATAATGGCTCGAGAAAAAAAAAATACGCTTGGAAAAACAGTCAGTTCCATTCTGTTTAAGAGTTTTGGAGATGTACAGATAAGCAAGAAGGAATTCCATTTTCATTAGGTAAATACAAAACAAAATATTTTGTTAATACATGTGGACATTTTGGAGTCAGGTTTCTTCTAAGGATACTTTAACGCTTGCTGACATAAAATTGCTCTCTCATCTTTGCTCCATGCCCTGATAGAATTGTTCTCTTTCTCTCTTTTTAAGATTTTATTTATTTATTTGACAGAGAGAGAGAGAGAGAGAGCACAGGGAGGGGGAGCAGCAGGCAGAGGGAGAGGGAGAAGCAGTCTCCCCGCTAAGCAGGGAGCCCTACCCGGAGCTTGATCCCAGGACCCTGGGATCATTGACTGAAGCTGAAGGCAGACATTTAACTGACTGAGCCACCTAAGTGCCCCCTTGATAGACCTGTCCTATGTGTTCAGTGTTGTTTGACATAATTATAAATCATGCTCTAGCTCCTTGAAGCATGCACCTGTGCTAGAAGGAAGCACCTCTTCCGGAGGAATTTATAAACAGTGCTTTCGTCAATCTGCATCTCAACCTGCCATAGTTTTTCTTTCCAAGGTATGGATGGAGGATTCTCTGAAGTCATCCTGACTGTAGAAGCAAACTGAGACTTAACTAACAAGCCATCAGGTGTCCAGGCTTTACCACCCATGCCTACAGAAATTTAAATTTCCTTTTAAATATAAAATCGTGATAGCTGGTACACCCTCCCCTTGGTTCAGGGGCTAGAAACCACTCTCTGGCCTGTCTGAGGGTCCCCAGCACCATCTTGTGTGAAAGCAAATGAGTCCCTTGTGTTCTTCTGCCCCAGCCTCGTTGTCACTCGGCTACATGGCTGCTGGTGACCTTCATGAAATTGCCCCCAGCTGGGCATGGCTATCTCCATGGGTCCTGCTACTGCTACTTTCACTTTGGCCTCAGGGGAGGGGGCACTGTTCTGTCCTTTACTCTCGAGGCTCAAGAACAGACAGACCCTTCCCTCAGGTTGTCACAGCATAGAACACACCTTGCTGTAATTTTAAGCAAGTATTTACCCCAGGTCAAAATAGCAGAAGGAAAGTTCCACACTGAGAACAGCCCAACAGCTATTATGAGATGCAGCTATCCTTAGAGCTTAGAGGTTTAGATCCATCGTGTCTCAGGTTATGGTCCCCAGAAGCTGACTCAGAGGCACGGATATGGACACAAGTAGTTCATTTGGCAGATGACCTCAGGCAGCACTGGTAAAGGACTGCAGAAGTCATTTGGGGAAGGGAAGGGAGTCTGAATAGGGTGCATCAATATGAAGATTTACGGCTGTAGGCAACTGGTGCTCAATAGCACTCAGCAACTTTGAGAGTCCGTATAGAACTGGCCTGGCCAGTATGCGAATCACTAGTCACATGTGGCTGTCGAGCATTTAAAAATGTGTCTGATCAGAATTGAGCTGTGCTCTAAATGTAAAATACATGTTGGATTTCTAACATACAAAAAAAGGTACCAAAAAAGTAAACTATCTCGTTGATAATTTTTATATCGATTATATATTGACATAATAATATTTTAGATCTATGGGTTAAACAAAATATTTCACGGAAATTCATTTCACCTGCCTATTACTTTTTTAAATGTGTCCACAAGAAAATGTAAAATTACATGAGGATTACATGATAATTACAATGACTTACATTCTATTTCTGTTGGACAATAATGGTGTAGGACATGCCTCAGAATTGTCCTGGGGATTGAAGAGATTGGGTATATTTATCCAATTGCTCCAAACCATCCCTGGCTGACACTCCCTGGGGGGTGTTAAGTCCCTGGTACTTCTGGCTGCCACGTGCAGAGCAGAGGGTGCTTCCAAGGTACTAGGCAGGGGCCCGTAAGATGTGGTGGGTGCCAAGACATTCTGTGGGGGTACACTCCCTCATTTCTACCTCCCATAGGAAAGGCCATCCTAACCAACAAACTCCACCTCCCCAGACAGGAGCGTTTCACTCATGCTCATCCTCAGAATTTAGGTCTGACTCACCCCAGGGAAAAGGAGAAGCTATTTGCTTATTTTCTCCCCTTCGCTCAGCTCTAGGTCAGCCTACCCAAAAATGATCGAAAGGACACCCCTTTAAGGGAAAAACATACCTTCATTGCTGGCCTGGCATGATGGTCTTCAAAAAAACCAAAGGAAGTAAAGTCTCATATCAGTACATTTCTTGAGCTCTGGTCCCTTTGTCAACTCTGCAGCCCGATATCCACAGGTCAGCCTGCTGTGCGGCACCAAGTCAAATCCAGCCGATTTTCCTGCTTCCTCCTCTGGGTAAGGTCCCCTTGTCGGTCGTGTAGCCCTGCAGGAAATCACATGAGCAAGAACACAAAACTCCATAGTAACAAGCATCGTATTATGGGCACAATACCTAATCCAAATGGAATGGGATAATATTTTCAGGAATCATTTCTGTGTTCTCACTCACTCCTCAACACCCACCGTCCTTCCAACTCTGCACTCTCTGGTTTTCTCCACCTGCACCCTGAAGATCTTCCTCCCAGCCCAGAAAACTAGATATGAGTCATGCTGTGCTTCTAGGGGAAGGATGTTCCTCTTGAGGCAGAGAATAAAGGAGGCAAATTAATAATGTTTAAGTTCAAAAGTCACAGGTACAGGTGTGAGACAGAAAGGGCTGGATGCATCGTTGCATAAGTGCAAACAGAGCTCTGTCCCCAGACTAAAGATTCCACAGACATCGGGGGGTGGTGGTGGTGGGTGGGCAGAAGAAGGACCTCAAGGACAGAAAGAGAGAGAGCTGTGCTCCACTGGAACATGGCCCCTGGCTCAGCAGCTCACTCGCATGACCTCCACCCGTCCTGAGGACCTAGATTAGGTGTCCTGTTCACCTGTGGTGAGGAATGCTCATTGGCTGCAGTCACAGTGATGATTAGCTAGGTCTGAAAGCAGCCACCTGTGCCCCAGGATTTCCTTTAGCTGCCCCCCTTCCAGTAGTTCAGAAGATTGCAAATCTCCAGGATTGAAGCCTTGATCACCTAAATGGTCTTCATGGAGTCGTACATGGGCAAGCAAAACCATGGAACCAAACAGAACTGGCCCCAAACCTCGCCACAAGCCAGGACAGTGGTGGACACACACCTGCATTACACTTTCCTAGGGTAGGAATATTTCTATAAAGGAGTCATTATCTTTGGAGCTATGTCTCTGTCTAAAGTGATGACAAATCTTATGTGAATGTGCACAGTAGCCTCTCTGCTTGCAGCCGCCATGTTTTACCCTCCCCACCACCCCCTGTCTATCGAATAGACTTTCCACCACAGAGGAACACTTTGCTCAAAGGTAAATCAATTGAAAAAAAATAAGTATTCAAAAAACCCAAGGTATGACCTCACCTGGTGCCATCTTACATCACATATACCTGGGCTCACTAGCCAGCAAGCCATTTCAATGAGTCAGAAGTAGTCATCGAGAGAAGTGTAAGGCTGTGTGAGCTGGCCTCCTGATTACCCATATACGAGTGTGTTTTGGGTGCATTCAGGATACACTATCTTGCTCTTTTGAGGGCGTTAGACTCAGTGGGTACATTCCAGGAGTTATTTTCTCAGGTCCCAGAATCAATGAAAGAGGAAGGTGGAAAGTTGCCCCCAGGATTTCTGTCACACTTGGCTTCTTTAGGCTAATTCAGGGCGGTAAACATTTCTCTGTCATTGACTCATGATCGCTGCTTTAGATCCACGAGCCCTGGAACGAGTGTTTCATGCCCTAGTGACCCAGCAAACATTTCACAGGGCAGCCTTTTCTATTTTATGCTCCCAGTGCTAGGTGATGGGATGTGAATGACAGAGAAAACAAATGGAAAATATCTGGATATTTGAAAAGAAATGACAATCAACTTTCTCAGATGTGATCAGTCTGGAGTACCTACACCACCTCTTGGCTAAGTTGAAGACGGTAGATGTCCTTTGGGGTGATTCTCAGCCACATAGTTTGTTCTCTGAACCCTACTGGCTACCACGCCCGTACAAAGTGACCCCACCCCACAGCTGATGAGAAGGGGTGTGGACACTTGACCCAAGCTGGTGCCATCAGATTCTCCCCTTGGAACCGGGAACTGGGTGTGTGGGACTGCTGAGCAGCCATATTTGGCTCCTGTGAGAGGTCAGCCATGAGAGAAGGAAGCGGACACACAGAGCAAAGGAGAGATGACAATGTAGCAGGCCGGGCAGCGACGTTGCGGCCTCTGGCTCCTGGCTTTCCGGGGCTGACTCAAGGCCCTTCCGAGGCCCCACTGCACCACCTCTTCATGGGCGCCCTGAGCTATCTAAACTGCCTGTGGGAGTCTGTGCAAACCGTGTTCCCCATTTTCTGAAGCTTGGCGGGTCCCTTACCGCACATGGCGGTGTGGCTGGCACCCTCTCCAGGACTGCTCCGAATCTTGGTCTGCCACATTCCTTAGAACATTCTTCCTCTGCATCTTGAAGGATACATGGCTTGACACATTTCTCACTTCTCTCACCTGTTCTCCCACCACAGATGTTTTCTGGACCCTGCCGCCTACACTGAAGAGCCAGGGGGCAGGTCAGCAAAGGGGAGAAGAACAGTTTCCTTTTTCTCCCTGGAGGTTCTCACTGCTCTACGTTTAAAAAAAGTTGATACCACCTCACACCAGTTAGAATGGCCAAAATCAACAAGACAGTAAACAACAAATGTTGGAGAGGATGTGGAGAAAGGGGAACCCTCTTCCACTGTTGGTGGGAATGCAAGTTGGTGCAGCCACTTTGGAAAACAGTGTGGAGATTCCTCAAGAAATTAAAAATAGAGCTACCCTATGACCCTGCAATTGCACTACTGGGTATCTACCCCAAAGATGCAGATGCAGTACAAAGAAGGGCCACATGTACCCCAATATTCATAGCAGCAATGGCCACAATCGCCAAACTGTGGAAAGAGCCGAGATGCCCTTCAACAGATGAATGGATAAAGAAGATATGGTCCATATATAC
>CM052900.1:102531062-102574112 GCA_028534135.1 Potos flavus | reverse complement strand
GTCATTTGCAACAACATGGATGGAACTAGAGGGTCTTATGCTAAGCAAAATAAGTCAATCAGAGAAAGACAATTATCATATGATCTCACTGATATGAGGAATCTGAGAAATAAGGCAGAGGTTCATAGGGGAAGAGAGGAAAAAATAAAACAAGATAAAACCAGAGAGGGAGACAAACCATAATAGACTCTTAATCTCAGGAAACAAACTGAGGGTTGCTGGAGTGGTGGAGGGTGGGAGGGATGGGGAGACTGGGTGATGGACACCGGGGAGGGTATGTGCTATGGTGAGCACTGTGAATTGTGTAAGACTGACGAATCACAGACCCGTACCCCTAAAACAAATAATACTTTATATGTTAATCTAAAAATTTTTTAAAATATTGCTAGTTCAGTGCCTGGAAAAGAGAAAGTACTCAATAACTATACCAACTTTTATTGTCTTAACAGAGGAGGAAACTTACTGAAAGCAAATGTTTTGCAAGGGTTGGTTGGCTCCAGAATTTTAACTATAGGTGGGGCTTAGGGTAGTAAGCTGGTTTGGAATGTTGCGGGGACTGATAAGGGATTTGTCTCGAAGCTGTGTTTGTATAAAAAGTACACCGTATTAACTTAGCTCATATATAACAATAACAACACAAAACCCCCAACATTTTCTTATATGCTTATAATCACATAAGATGGAGACTATTTCAACTGTTCATTACAACAACGGTGATGGTCTTCATTTGGAACAGCTTGAGGTCTGATGGAGATCATGGGTGGCTAAGCTACTGTAATGGTGTCACCCCTGTAATGGCCCAAGCCAGCAGATGATAGAGCCTCCATCAGAGGGCAGTTCTGATTCCGGAGCTCACCTCTTCGCTACCACCCCACTGCACCTCTGTGAGTGGCCGGAAGTGGCGGCTAACTGGGGGTTTGATTTTCCTTGAGCCCGACCTCCTCCCTGAGGTATTGGGGGTTGACAAGCTCCCATACTTCTGTGACTCTCTGGGACCCCTGTCACTGTTTTCCACAAGCAAACCTAAGACACAGAAGCCCCAAAAGTAGATTTCTCCTTCTTGCTTTTCCTGAAGAGCAGAGACTTATAGCAAGGAAGATGAACTTGGACTGGATCTCTTTACCCTTTTCTAAATTGTTCTGGAAACCTACCTCACAGCATTAGGGCAACTCTCCTATAGCCCAGCAGGTTCCCAGGCTGTGAGCGGCTCCATTTAATCAGGATTTTCCTTCTCCCCTGAAAGGGTGCACGGTGTCATTGCAGGCTGCTCTCGGACAGCCCTAATTGTAGTCTTCCTGGCTTTTCCCCAAGGGGTCCAATGGCACTTTGACAGTTTCTCCTCACTGTGGCGACAGCAGGCAAGGCTGGGATTTTGTAAACAAAAGCTTCTGAAATCTGAAGTGAATGTAAAAGGTACCAATTCGTAAAAGCCCGTTCTCAGGCTCTGACGAGAAATGAGAGTAGTTTTTGGTCAGCTCCAAGTGAAACGGAAGGCAAGCCCCATCTCTAAGAAGGGAATCACTCAATGGTCCCTGGGTGGGTCACCAAACATTTATTGAGCACCTTCTGTGTGTCAAACACCATGCTAAGCACTGGGAATGGATGACATGCACAGTCCCGAACTCAGAGCTTACCTCTAGAGAGGGCACAGCTCTGTAATGAGATGAGTACTGTCTATTCTTTATATTGGGCCCAAATCTGTGAGTTTTTAGACTTTTGTCTGTTTTTAGACTTTTCAAACATCCTGAGCACTCACTGTGTTAGATGCTGGGGTATGATGCTAGAAAAGGCTGTTTCTGCCCTTAGCCTCTACTGTCTAGGGTAAGAACAGCCTGGATACAAGCGATCAAAAAGTGGTGTGCCAGCAGGGACTCTTGCCAAGTGGGATGGTTCATTTTTATGTGTGAGCTTGATTGTGCCATAGGGTGCCCAGATATCTGGTTGAATGTTATTTGAGGGTGTCTCTGAGGATGTTTCTGGATGAGATTAACATTCAAATCCGTAGACTGAGTTAAGCATATTGCCCTTCCCCGTGTGGATGGACCTCGTCCCACTGGGGGCCTGAGAAGAATAAAAAGCTGACTAAGAGAGACTTCTCTCTCTCTCTGCCTCTTTGATCTGGGACACCAGTCTTCTCCTGCCTTCAGGCTTGGACTCAGGCTGAAACTTGCACCATCCAGTGTCCTGGTTCTCAGGCCTCAGCCTTGAACTGGAACTATACCACAGGCTCTCCTGAGTCTCCAGATTACTGGCTGTGGATCACGAGTTCTTAGGCCCCAAAATCTCATGAGCCAATTCCTTGTAGTAACTCTATCCACCTACCTAGCTCTCTGACCTATTCATTCTGCTTCTCTGGAGAGCCTAGACTAGACACGAATCCAGAAGGGAGTCCAGTGGGGAGACATTGGGATGTCTTGTGTATTGGACACACTGCCTTTGCAGGTTCCTCCTGCTTCTGAAGCCTGGGGCAACAAGGACTGAGCGGGACTGCAGAGAGGTCTGGGCTACCCCCCTCCTCTCTTCTTGGGCCCTTCCTGCCTTCCCCTCTCCCTCCCCTTCTCTCCTATTTTTGATTTCTCTTCCTTTCTCTATTTCTTGCCTTCCCCACTACTCCTGGCTCTCAGCATCCCTTCTTCTCTTTTCCTTGAAACACTTATCAGGGATGGACCAGATGGACATATTTCACATGACGATGTAAATAATTACTAAGAATTAAAGTGTGGCCGCTCACTCCTACCCCAGGGTTGGTGATTTCTTTTTTCCAGCAAGGGAACAAAGCTTTAGCTAGAGCCGGTGCTCCATGGGAGGAGATGCAGGTGTGGGCCCAGGAGTGAGTGACAGGGGGCATGGCATGTTCCTGGCCAAGAAGCCTTCAGACTTCCTATGGGTCTGCATGGATCTTCAAACCTCTGTTGGGACTTTGACTGCACTTCCGGTTTCAGCCACGGTGGGAGAGTCCAGGCCTGGAATCCGCCCAGGTCCACAGCCAGGTCCTCAGGGGTCCCAGGTACATACCACGAAGACCATCATCAGGTCAGCAGCGCCCCTTTCTTCCCACTTCTCGCCTAAGGGCCACATGAGAAAATGCACGTTACCACCTGGGGGCGCTGTTACTCCACACTTTCTCTATAAAAACTGCTGCCCGCAACCAAGGATGTCCAGGCTCCCCTTGTTTTTGAGGCTCAACCAAGTCTCTGGGAGAGAGGGGGCAATACATACTCCCAGATCCAGGTTAATGTGCAAAAGCAGAGGTAGGAAAACTTCACACATTCTGAAAATGCCTTGATGTGTAACAATTTGGAAATTGTAAGAGGGCACTAGTTTCCAGTGTGCAGCACAGAACAATGATGAAGAGCATGGGCTCTGCTGTTCAAACAGAATCAGGGTTTGAGCCCTGGTGCCACATCCATCAGCTGTGTGACTTTTTCTGGTGACTAAGTCTCTCTGGGCCTTGGTTTTGCCATCTGCCTCATAAGGCACTCACGAGGAGGCACATAGCACTTCTTGGCACCACGCCAGGTACATAGAGCTTTACAAAAAAGCTCTTATCATTAGATACTATTTGCAAAATGTAAAAAAAGAGATCAAGAGGGCATAGGCTGCTTGCAAGCCAAATGAAACGTGGCTGGTGTCCAAGGCTGCATAATTGGATGAAAAAGCTAGGGTTATTTAGACTGCAGGATTGGCCAGGTCAGCCATGTAAAGAAAATGCCACCAGAAAAGGTCACTTGATTTCTCCCTCCTTCTCCTGTCTGAAAACGGTGTGCTGGTGCTGCATTCATAGGCTCACGTGGCCAAGAACAGATGCTTTCAATATTGTTCTCAACCTCACCGTTTTGGGCAAATATCTTTCTCATCTCCTTTTGCCTATTCAGACTGCTGTTCACCGCGGCTCCGAAGAGCATAGCGATGGCCAGAATATAATGAGGGGTTTGGGAACTTGAGAGGAAAGGAACGATTACCAGTTAGCACATTATTATACACACCATGTGGACTTCATGGCTGATGCAACGAGGAACTTGGTATGTGGAGTAATTATGCAACACTTGAGCTGAATTTTAGGAAAACATATAAAAGAAATGTTATTTCCTCTTTTAAAAAGGCTGTGATGGTAAGAAGCATTGCACAAGCAACTATTATGCAGAGCTATTTCAAGGGTGAAATGGATGAACTTGTCAATGAATTTTAACAACTGAAGAAAAGGAAATCTAATTGGAGGCTAAGGTAGTTTTAGAAATGGCAGCTTATGAGTGCTGCACTGACAGGTGCAAGTGGAAAAGCTGATTGGTCCCATTCAGGAATATAATAGGCTCCATTTGTATAGCACGGCATAGGGTACCAAGTATTTTCACATAAATCCTCTCATTTAGAGTTCGCAACCACCCTTTGCGATATGAAGAAGGCAAGGAGTATTATTACCGTTATTAAAAAACTGTTTGAGATATCATTCATATACCAAACAATCCACCCATTTAAGGTGTACAACTCAGGGGTTTTAAGCATAGTCACAGATATATGCAGCCACCGCCACAATTGCTTTTAGAACATTTTCATTCTGTGAAAAAGAAACCTTCTATTCCTAAACTGTCACTCCCTCTATTTCCCCCTCCCCCCTCTCTTAACCCTGAGCAACTGGTAATTTCCTTTCTGTCTCTAGTGATTTGCCTATTATGGAATTTCACATACATGGAATCATACAATATGGGGTCTTTGGTGACTGACTGGCTTCTTTCCCTTCATGTAATGTTTTCAAGTTTCCTTCATGTTGTAGCATGTATCAATACTCCATTCTTTTTTATGGCTCAATAGTACTCCACCGTGAGGAGCTAACTCATTTTGTTTATCCACTCATCATTTGGTGTACGTTGGGGTTGTTCCTACCCTTTGGTTATTTTGAATAATGCTGCAGCAAGCATTCACGTACAGGTTTTTGCGTGGATGCAGGCATTCATTTCTTTTGGGTATATAGTGAGGAGGGAAAATGCTGGGTCATATGGTAACTGAATGTGGACATGTTAAGGAACTGCAGGACTGTTTTCCAAAGTGACTGCATTTTACATTCCCAATAGCAGTGTACAGGGCTCTGATTCTCCACATCCTCACCAATACTTTTATTATCCGACTTTTTGATTCTTCTCATTCTGATGGGTATGAAGTGGTGTCTCCTGGTGATATTGTTTTGCATCAGAGATGTTGATCCCTGATAACTAATGATGTTCCGTGTGTTTATTGGTCATCAGTGTAACTTCTCTGGGGAAATGCTTCTTCAGATCCTTTCACCATGTTAAAATTGGGTTATTTGTCTTTTTTTTTTATCATTGAGTTATAAGAGTTCTTTATATATTCTAAATGTAATACCTTATCAGATATATGATTTGCATATATTTTCTCCCATTTCGTGAATTGTCTTTTAATTTTCTTGATGGTGTCCTTTGAAACACAAAGTTTTCAATTTTGAGGAAGTCCAATTTATCTCTCTCTCTCTTTTTTTTTCCTTTTGTTGCTTGTGCTCTTGGGGTCATATCTAAGAATCCATTGCCAAATTCAAGGTCATGAAGATTTGCTGCTATGTTTTAAGAATTTTGTGTTTTTCCTCTTACATTTAGATATCTGACCTATTTTGAGTTCATTTTTTAAATTAATTTGTTTTTAAAAAGATTTTGTTTATTTATTTGAGAGAGAGAGTGAGCGGGAGGGAGAGGGAGAGAGAATCTGAAGCAGACTCCAAGTTGAGCTCAGAGCCCGATGCAGAGCTCAATCCCATGACTGCGAGATCATGACCTGAGCTGAAACCAAGAGTTGTTAGATGATTAACTGACTGAGCCACCCAATCACCCCAATGAGTTAATTTCTTTTAAAGATTTTATTTATATGAGAGAGAGCGAGAGAGCGCGTGAGTGCATGAATGGGGGAGGGGCTGGGGGCAAGGGACAAGCAGACTCCCCGCTGAGCAGGAGCCTAGACATGGGGCTCAATTCCAGGACCCAGAGATCATGACCTGAGCCAAAGGCAGATGCTTAACCAACTGAGCCAACCAGGTGACCCTTGAGTTAATTTTTGTATATGGTGTGAGGGAAGAGTCTGATTTCGTTTTTTTTGAGGTGGATATCCAGTTTTCCCAGTAGCATTTGTTGAGGAGACTATCCTTTTCCCCCATTAAATACTCTTTCACACCCTAGCTGAAAATCGATTGACTATAAAAACAGATTCATTTCTGGACTCTCAATTCTATATATATGTATATATATTCTATATGGCTATCCTTATGCCAGTACCACACTATTTTAATTATTGTTGCTTTTGAAGTTTGCCATTGAAAAGTGTGAGCCCTCCAACTTTGTTTCTCTTTTTCAGTACTTTGGTTATTGGGGGCTCCTTGTAATTCCATACGAATTTTAGAATCAGTTCGTCAGTTTTTACAAAGAAGTCAGCTGGGATTCTAATAAGTTTTCCATTGAATCCGTAGATCAATTGGAAAAGTACCACCATTTTAATACTATTAAGTCTTCTAATCAATGAACATGAGAGATTTTTCCATTTATTCAGCTCTTCTTTAATTTCTCTCAACAGTGTTTTGTCATTTTCAGAGTATAAGTTTTGCACTTCTATTAAATTTATTCCTAAGTATTTTATTCTTTCTGATATTATAAGTGGAATTGTTTTTCTTAATTTCACTTTCAGGTTGTTCATTGCAAGTATATAGAAATGCAATTGATTTTTTGATATTGGTCTTGTATCCTAAAGCCTTGTTGAACTCTTTTTATTAGGTCTAATCATTTTTTAGTGGGTTCCTCGGGATTATATATATATATATATAAGATCATGTTATCTGTGAACAGGGGTAGTTTTACTTTTTCCTTTTTCAAGCTAGCTGCCTAAAGTTTAGCTTAATCTACCAAACTTCTCCCAGTTGCTTTTCATTACAATCTCCATGGTTTTTGAGAGCACCTTTAGACTTGAACTTCTTTACACTCCGTTGCAAATGAAGTCAGTACTTTGGTGAGGAATTTGGAGCTCTTGGTTCTGTAGCCTGCTTCTTCCCTTGGGCAAAATCTCTGAGGTTTGGCTCTGTCGCTGGGGGCAGGGGAAATGGTGAGCTCCTCTCTCCAGTGCCGTCTTTGCTTTAGCTGGTGAGTGTTAGTTGAAGGGGAGACTGTGGCCTCAGGTCCTTTTGGCTTGCCTCTTCTGGCTAGAACCCCCATCCCATGAGCTAGGGGAAGGGTGTTCAGGGCCCCAAATTCTTCTTGGTGCAGTGCTCAAGGTGTCTTGAAGAGCCTCTGTCCCATACAGGTAAGGCTGGGTGGAAGAGGGGAGCCCCACTTCCTAGACACACTTGCCCAGAATTTAGTCACAGAAACAGGTGGCTAGGGGCAGGATGAACAATGGAGCGGTCTCTCCTCTTATATGTGGGGGGAAAGGGCTCGGTGTTCTTAGCTCTCAGTCTGGAGTGGAGGTCTCTCTCATTGAGCTGGGATGGGAGAAAGAAGAGGGCAAATACCACAGATTCTCACTGATCTTAGCAAGTTTAGAAGATTTTCTCGACTGTTTCTTCACTCGATGCATGCACATACAACCATTTCCAGAAGCTGTGTTTCTTTAAAAAAAATAATCTTCTCTGTCAACTATACTTAAAAAAAAATTGAGTGTACAGATTGGGAACTGTAGTTAATAATACTGTATTGTATACTTGATACTCGCTAAAAGAGTTTACTGTGAGTAGTTCACTAAAAAATATTATCTATGTAAAGGTAATTGATGTGTTAATTAACTTGACTGTGGGAATCATTTCATAATGTATATATGTATATCCAATTACCATGCTGTACAATGTAAATACATTACAATTTTGGCACTTATACCTGAATAAACCTGGAAAAAAATGACTCATCAAAAAAAAATGTTCATCAGTGTTGCTGGGGAGTCAGTCCACAGATCTCTTCCTGTGATCATGCTAGAAGTAGAACTCTTATTATTGTTACCTACTAGATGAGAACAACGTTCATATTAGAGCCTGGCGGGGATTGGGGGGGGGGCAGAGTGGGAAGGACATCCCCCAGGATCAGAACAGCACAAATACCTAATCATAGACTTGCAGGGTGGTAAATGACATTAGATGTTATCTAGATCAGATTTTACCGCCTAGAACAATCTCTCCACAACCACTCTTGCTTGTGGTCCTTGAGTCTCTGCTTGTACACCTCCAGGAATAGAGAACTAACTGGATGAGTGGAGACTGAATATTATCCCCAGGAACAACATAACCACGTAAAACCAAACACAGCTTGTGCCTAGCGGGATCGGCTGTGTGTACAAACAAAAGGGGAAACAGAGAAAATAGGTTCTGTGGAATCCTAAACAACTTTGTCACCAGCAGGTCATGAGCATGCTGTAAAAAGGCACCTAGCTGTTTCTGAACACCAGGTGCCCAAGAGATTGTGCTAATTTTAGAATTAACATAGTGCTTACTAAAGAGGTCCAGCACTCATGGGTCTGGAATGTGACGTTCTCTCACCCTCCGGCAGTGCCAGCTCATATCCTACTGTTGATTCTGCTCCAATCACTTTCTGATATTCAGAGAGGGACAACCAGACCATGGAACTGGCATGTGCCTAAGGAATTTGCCGAGAAATATGATTTAAATGCCAACCTGGAGAGACAGAGCTGGCGATGGCCACTCCCTGAAGGGCCAAGAACTCCTTTTCATAGTGGCATTGTGCTGATTACCCTCTACCCTCTCCAGCTCCTTTCTCTGCCCTTCTCTGGCAGCTCTGTGGCTCAGGAAGCTCACCTCTGAAGGAGCCATTGCCTGGGCTCCCCGGCTAGCCATCTGGTCATTGGGTTCAGTCAATGGGGAGCACCAGCAGACCAGAGAGTGGGAAGAGAGAGGCTGAGCTATGTTTCCCTGCTCTGGAACCTAGTCTCTGGCTGGAGCTGTGGTCCTTCTTTTTCTGTCTCAGAGGCAGTAGCATGATTTCCTGTCCTTGTCCTGCTGGGCCTAGGGGTGCTGCTGACAGCTGGTTTCTGGGTGTCACCGCCCCTTGTTTGCACCCTGAACACGCATATCTTTGACACATACCATCATTAAAATCTCTTTATTTGATCTGGGGGGGGAGGTGAATTCTATTTCCTATCAGATAAACTCCTTGTTACCATCCTTTCATGATCACAATGTACCTTCAGTCTCCCCCAGTTATAATCAAGCCTAGAAAGGAAGCCCCATGTTGCTGTCCTCGCATTAACTCTAGGGGACCTCATATGCTCACATGGGTCCCACGTAAACAAAACAGATGATTTTGTTCATATCCTGCCCTGGAATTTGAAGCCTCTGTTGGATCCATGAATCTGTTTATTCTACAAGCTCTTTACAGAGGTAGAAGAGGTAACATTTCTACATAGCTTGGCTGTTGCTTAGAATCAGAATTTGTTTGGTTCCTGAACTTTTTCTGCCTCAATGTGAAATGTGTAGTCTTTGTACCCTTGAGGGATAGTGGGAAATTTCAACACATAGCACATGGTTTCCTAATTTAATTTGGAGCTGTTGTCCTCTCAGTTCTGTCCCAAAGTCCTTCCTAGATAATCAATAAGTCCCTTGTCCATGGACAGGAACTTAAAAAAAAATATTTTAAAAGTTTAACTGGAGGAAAAAGCAAGCTACCTTCTTAGGTCTGTGTTAATTCGCCCAAGCTCTTTCTTTGTATTCACAGCCAGATGACTAAGCTTTCTATTTATAAATACAGGGGGCTTCCCGAGACTTAGAGACCCATCATTACTTGTAGGCATTCATGTCACAAGCCAGCCCAAGCTATATTTTACCAAGAGGTTAGCTGGCATACTGGTTTGAATCTTTTAGTTATTTATAGTGACAATAACATATTTGGCTCTTACACATTCTCCTAAATGCCTGATAACCCCAGTTATCTTGTGCTATAAGTGACCAGCTTTCACTGAGTTAGAAATGAGTGTTTGGAGGGGGAAGGGAGATGGGGGAAAATTCCAACTTACCAACAGTTCCCTAATGCAAGTACGTCTTTGGAACAGCCGTGTCCGCTACCAAGGAAACCTGTGAATTCGTCATGGAAGCTGTCAGGCTAGCTTAGAGGCATCAATGATGAAAATCTTGAGTTATTTCTGGAGTGGTGATTGATGTTTCAAATCGAAGATGACATTTTGATGGGATCCTGACTTGCTGTGATAGGAGTTAATGAGGATAATGATGATGATAATGATATTTACATTATACCTTTCTTCCAAAGACCTCTTCAGTCCTTTTATCTCATCTGTGTTGAAAATGTCCCTTTGGAGTTGGGAAGGAAAGGTGTTATTAATTTGTTTTTCAGGAGAGAAAAAAAAATTTATATATATATATATATATATATATATATAGAGAGAGAGAGAGAGAGAGAGAGAGAGAGAGAGATCGAGAGAGAGAGATTGCCCAGCTTTCAGGCTCCATTTTAGAGAGATGTTTAAATGACAAATTAAACTAGGGGAAATTAAGCTTAGAGAAATGCCAGTCTCAGTTCCCATCATCCTATACAATGCTGCCATGTCAAGCTCCAGTAATATCACTCCCTGACCCCGAAGTCTTCAGGAGATGCTCACAGACTGCCAAATTCAGTCCTAGTATCCTATCTTAGCAGGCAAGACTGTTGACATCCCAACCCACATGGTCTCGCTGTGCTCTCATATTTCCCCACGTTTCAGCCAAACAGATCCACTTGCTTGCCCCTGTCATCTGCTCTGAGCACCCCATTCTCCTTCCACAGTGTTCACCGCACATGCCGTAGCTTGCTTAATGTCTGTCTTCCTCTGTGGACGTAAGTTCCAGGAAAGCAGGTCCTGTCACCATTGCCCCCCAGGGACTAGTAGCGTTAACTGGTCCATGATGGACACTTCTGAAGTGTACGCTATGCTCTCCCACCTTTATACCTGTACTCATGCTGTTTCCTCCGCCTCAAAGGCCTGACCTCCTATCTCGGCCTGAAGCCAGGGCTGTTTTTCAAGCCTAGATGAAACCCCAGTTCCTCCATCAAGTCTCCCTTTCTTGGGAACCATCATGGCGCTTTTTAGTTCTTTTTTTTTTTTGCGCTTTTTAGTTCTTACCTTACCTTCTCTTGTGTTGTAATCATTTGTGGTCTTGTGTAGTCTTCCTTCCTCGCCCTCCCAGACTGCCAGCTCTGGAAAGACAGGAGCAGTACCCAGAGCCTGTTAAACATGTGCCCACCTGTCTAAAACTATTGTTGACCAGCATTATTCATTCAGCACAAGTCCCATTTCCAGAATCTGCAGCTTGTCACGAGAGGGGATTTTTCTCCTCCTTACCTTCCGTCATCCTTCTGAAAGGCTGGGAGAAAGATCAGTCAGGGAAACCCCGCCAACTCTTCCTTTAAAAAGTGTCTCCATTTTCTTCTGTGAGGAATAAGTACTCTGGCACTTAGGTGGAGGGTTCCATTGCCTAAGGGGGCTCAGGGCAGGTGTGCAGGGGCGATAGTTGTCTTTTTTTTTTTTTTTTTTATGCTTCTGTGCCCATTTCAATGCTGGCCTGAATAAGGGAGAACTAATCAATGCAACATCAACGGAGAAGGTATGAATACATCAACGACCTTTTCAAGGAATTTTAATACTAGGCTGTGCTTCTAGTGAGCAGTTGCACGTACCATTCAGTTTCCATACGAAGACCCCAGATTGAACTAATTCTGGGTGTGTGTGAAATCTCATAAGCAGCACATTTTTGACAGCTTGAAGACCCCAGGCTACTAGCAACATGGGCATACTGAACATCTGTGACATAACACTCCATATAAATTAGAAAGAGCTGCTTTGACAACAGTATCATGGAATATTCAAGGCTGTTAAAATTGATGATGTAGATCTCTATTTATTGATATGGAGAGATGCCTCCAATCTATTGCTAAGTGAAGGAAGCAAGCTATCGAACAGCATGATGATGTAAAATTATTCCACATTTATATCTCTATCTATTCATATATGGGTGGATAGTGTTCAAAATGTTAACACTGGCATCTCTTTGTGATGAAATTTTGGGTAACTTTTCTCTTTCGGTTTTATAGTTTCTCCTGTATGATTTGAATTTTATTTTTACGGCGAGCAATCATTTTTACAATGGATACAAAAGGATAACAATAAAGCTGCTTTCGGCTCGAAAAAAATTGTTGGAAATAAAAAACGACTCATTAAAAAATCTTCAAATGTCCTAACAGATGCTTACTGTAAAACAAGCAAACAAAAACCACAACAAAACTCTTGCACACATGAGGGAAAACCTGCTCCATTGCTTCTGTGACTGAGCCATATCACGTGCTGACCACAGTTAGGAGTGAACAAAGAAGAACAAAGAGAACAAAAGAAGCCTCTGAGGGGGAGCGCAGGTGAGACCAAGACCTCTTGACCTCACGTGGCTGTCAGGCACGCTTTTTAAGTACTTGCAGCATGAACTATCATTTCAGATACCATTTTAATCCAAGCTTTTGATGGCAGTTGATTTACAGGCACAGTATTTCTAATTATGGGACAACAGAGAGAACTTCCTCTCTCTGACAGCAAAGCAATGGTGACTGCATTTACTACAGCAGTTTCTGTTGCAAAAAAGAGACATGTGCTGTTGGTCACGGTACAATTCACACTTTATTCCATCGTGATTGGTATACTTGTAGCATCAGGACAGCAAGAGACTAAAATCGGTGCAGAACTTCTCTGGACTCGAGGGTGGTGAAAGGCATGACTGGTTTTGGCACACAGAGTGGATAACCATACATTGGCTGGAATGTGATGGTCAGTAAAACAAAATGCACGAGTCTAACACCATGTTGAGGCCATGTCTGAGTTCTGTAGAATGTTAAAGGGTAAATAATTACAAAGACTAACATGCAACTCTATATAAGTCACATTATTCATCTACAGACTATTTCCTCCTTAGAGGTGAAGAGATAGCCTTAGTAATCTGTTCACAGTAGCTTAAAGAGCAATCAATACACATTAGAGATCTGCCTGCTGATTTCTATAGCAATCCATTATAGTTGAAGAGATAATCCTAAATAATGTACTTTCTCTATACTGCCCCTGTTAGATTGAATCTTACTAACCAAGTAATTCGGAATCAACTTTTCCTTACTTTAATACAATTCCTAATGTCTTTACAATGTCAAAGAGCAGCTTCTGTTAGTTTATTTATCCTTATAAATCACAATAGACTAGAGGGGAACCTATGCAACAGGTCATCTTTCCTCTGCAAAGATAATGTTATGCTGATGAGAACATCAAAAATTGCTACTACTATGCTGCAGATATTTTGGGTTTTCACATCATCATATCACACAGGGAGTCCAAAGAAGACAATCTAGTCAGTGACATAGCAGAGAATACAATTCTGTGGAAGAGGCACATAGATTCTAACTGATTTCTTGAGACAGAGGAGCAAAGAGGGAAAAAAGCAAAGGAAAGAAAAAGTGGAAAACAGCCCTCTGTAGAACAAATTGTTCAAAAGACAAACCTATTCACTTGCAATTGACTAAATATAATCCAGTTCCTCAATTTGGGATGATAGAAGTAAAGATACTGAAAATTATATGCCACTTACTAGTAAGCCTAACATGGCTGACTGGGTTAACTTTTCCGAGGTTGATTTTGAGATGCTAGACTCCCCCCAGGGAGAAGTTCTGCTTTTGCCAGCACAGGGCCAGATTTAACCCAAAAGGGCAACCATAATTGTGAAGGACAATTTTTCCTTATGAACTAGACCATGTGGATAACATTCATTTTCTCTCTGGTAAAAACACACTATTCACCCATGATGAGACCCTTTGAAATAAAACAGTGACCAAGATATGGTTCATTCATATGATGCTATAACTAAGATATCTGCAATGGAAATGAATTAAAAATGAAGCAAAAAGGAGGAGAAGGAATTTCTTCAAATTCTGGCATAAAATCATCCAATAAATGAAAAAGATGGATAGTGATTAAGGATGTCTTGGTTTTGTCGGAGGCTTATCACTTCCATTTGCTAAGGGGAGATATGAAATGGAGGGAATTCTGTCTTGGTTACCGAACTTAAGAAACGTTTGGTTAGAAATACATAGGTAAGGGGTGTCTGGGTGGCTCAGTCAGTTAAGTGTCTGACTCTTGATTTTGGCTCAGGTCATGATCTCAGGGTCATGA
This sequence comes from Potos flavus, assembly GCA_028534135.1. Lineage (NCBI taxonomy): Eukaryota > Metazoa > Chordata > Mammalia > Carnivora > Procyonidae > Potos > Potos flavus. The sequence continues at coordinate 102,559,934 of CM052900.1, read as the reverse complement.
GATCAAGCCCTGGGTCAGGCTCTATGCTCAGTGGGGAGTTTGTTTAATAAGACTCTCTCTCTACCCCTCCCCCACTCTCACCCATGCAGTCTCTCAAATAAGTAAATAAATCTTAAAATAAAAAATCACATAGGTAAGCAGAGCAAGCCTTGAAGTCATATTTCTTAATCTCCCTGATTGTTAATCTTGAACAACAAGCTACAGGCAATACAGGAAAGGTGGAGGTGACTAGGAAGTTTGATAACATGCCTGGATCAGTCACCATTCCTTGGAAAGTACCATTTCCCTGGCCTGCTAACAGGCTGATTCTTTCAGGTTTAAGTAAAAGACAATGATCTCTCCCTTCACTGCGGCATTGTTCTTTGTAAGAGACCAGCATCGGTTTCAGGTTGTGTAACTTAAAAGCTAGAGAGGAAAGAAGTTTTAATTGAATTCCACAGTATATATTCATAGATATTTCAAAGTGGATTTGTCCATTGTCTGCGGTTTCGAGCACCAAGCTGATCACTTCCTGAACATGTGCCATCTGGCTCTCACTAGACCATCAATAATCATTTGTAGATGCAATGTCTCTTTTGAAAGAAGTTACTTTACTAGACCAGGATAACTGCAGGGGGTAGAAGGCTAGAAGTAGGGTGAGTCATGATGAGTGGGGGTGGGAAGAGAAAGGAGCTGAAGGAAAAAATAAGACTATTCCCCGAGGTCTATAAATGGTTGGTAATGAAGCAAAAATTCATGGAATGTGACTTAAAGACCTTCTGAGATGTACCCATGGGGTGTTTTCAGGCTCCTTGATCTGTGATCTCTAGTAGCCCTCTGGAGCTGAATTTACCTTCCTAGCTGTGGTGCCCTACTTCTTCTGGAATTCAGACCTCTGGGACAAACCCCATCAGGATTGGCCTCTGCCTGGTTAACTCTCTCCCAAATAGCGGTTCTGATTTTGGTCACAGTTCTGCCGAGGGACCCATCTGCCCTTCCTAGGGAGAGGGGGTGGTGGCTGAGGATGGAGCCATGGGCCAGAGGAGGCTATTATGGCCGACAGGAGGGACCCACAGGAAGGTATCCAGAAGGCAAGACCGTGGATTTTACCTAAGGCAACAGAAGTGAGAAAGGCAAAGGAAAGCAACTGGCAACGAAATTTCCAGAGTTCAGATGAATAAAAGGAAGGAAAAAGGGAGAAGCCAGGAACCAGGGAATTTCACAGGAACCAAAGATGATGAATGGTACAGACAGGGAAAAAGAACCCCTGGCCTATCTGACTGATCAGGAAGACACTCTTTAGCCTATATTGGCAACTCAACAGCATATATATATTCACACTGATAATACAAACACGAAAATGAGTGTTTCTTTACTATTATTAATCACAGTTCAATAATTCCTTAGCTCTATATTTTCTAGATTGCTTAATTCATTTAGCAAAACCCACAGTTTAGGTACCACTGCAAGGGGAGGGTGCAGAACGAAGCAAACTCAGAAGGAGACTTTTGTAAACCAGTTAGTAGCACAGTGGCAAGTAGATTGTCAATGAACAAGACAGAAGCGTACAGTCGTCGGCCTTGTGAGTGCGGTATTGCCGGCTACGAGGGGGGTGGGGAGACTTCGACTCAGGAGTCTACCTTCTTGTTAATTAAAATCGAGCTGCATGTGAGCAGCCCGTCCACCTTTTCCAGTTCAGAATGGCTCACGGGGATCAGCATATGGTCCTTCAGCTTCTCATAAACCTGCAGTAGGAATCAAGGAAAGGTAAAGCAGAAGGGTTATGTTTCTGCCTCTGTCTTACCCCCTGGGCCCTCCCCTACCACCTCCTCACCTAGTGTGAGAGTTCATCTGGCTTGCGAGTTTAGGCTTCTCAGCCCCTGAACCCCAAGATGTGCCTGTGGTCTAGACCACACGCGCCCCCAGTCATACCAACGGAGCGAGCAGCCCTGGTTAACCACTGGCTTGATGCTTTAACCTCAATGCCGAAGACGTGTCAAAAATGTGGTTGTTACCAGAGACGCCTTCACTCTGCTGCTGTCACTGGGAGACTGAGCGATGCGTGAAGGCCAGTGGCAGTGTTTTCAGTCTGAATATGACCCTTCCTCGCCACACTTTAAAACCCTCTTTACTGAATTTTAAGGTTTCTTTCCTTACCAACGCCACTGGAAAAACTTGACAAAACAGACTCCGAGGGAAGTGTTTCAGGTCACACTGCTTTTCAATTACAGGTGTGAATTTTATAGCATCTTTTGACACTAATAGAAAGCATGTGTCAAAACTTAGAATTAACAGTCCACAGATTTTTCTCTGATGATCAAAGCATTTTTTTTTTTAAGTACAAAATCACCTGGGACACACTGTCTAAAAAACAATCTACCATGCTTCTTTAGGAAGAATTGTTCCTTAAAATTCACTGCAGTGGCTAATTAAGAGTGCTGGAGCTGAGTGGGGCTCCAAACCCAGTTCTGTCAACTCACCACCTAAGGTGTGACTGCAGCCAAGTGTCAGATCCCCTCCTAGCTCTGGGTTACTGTTCGGTAGAAGCAGATTAACAAGAGCGCCCTCACAGGGCTGCTGTGAGGTATAAGTCAGATAATGCCCACAGTGGGCTTGGCCCAGTGCCTGGCACAGGGGAAGCCTCAGTGAACGTGGATGTTATCATCGTTACTGAGGATAGACACAGGGCTGACTCCAAAGCCGTTAATCATCTGGTTGTCAGATGATCCTTGGGGCTGGAGCACCGTGAACGTCCAGAGCCGTGTTTCTCCAAGTGAGTTCTGTGACCCAGGTGCTTGTTGAAATTGCGGATTCTAGGGTAAGGGTCTGGAAACCTGTATTTTTAACAATCCTGATGCACAATAAAGTATGAGACCCTCTATTCATCTGAGAGCTGGTTAAGCCCCATTCTGGGGTCAGGGGTCTTCTATTCTCCTCATGTTCACACTTCCCAGCCATGAAAACAGAGAAATCATCCATGCCTCTCTCCATCCTTTTCTTTTTATCTGCTGAGAAGGTAACTGATTCAGAAGATAAACCTAGTGATTACACAATATCACATATCTGAAAGATGGCCAAAATATTTTCTAAAATTTTTAAAGATCTAAATTTTTAAGATCTCAAATTCTTAAAAATTTAAAGTAAATTTTAAAGAAATTTTAAATATAAAATTTTAAATTCTTAAAATTTTAAGAATTTTTTTAAATAAAAAAATTTTTTTAAATTTCCTTGTGCCCCAAAAAATCAGTGGCTATTAAAGGCTATTCTGTTATGCTGAGTATAAGTATCTGATTCCTCTGGGCAGAGAGGAAGATGCTGAAATGCCTAAAACAGATATGGACACTTGGAGGGTCTATGGATGGGCACTGCTGTGTCTGCGTGTGCAGAAGGGACTGGCAGAATGCCCTGAAGGACAAGGAACATCTTCTTAGACCAGGAAAGAATTCCACGTCTAGGGACAATTCCCATGTTAGCGAACAAATGCAGAAGCTCTTCAAGGGACAGGTGCCTGATGGCAAGTATATCATCTTTTTGTTCTTTTTGATCCTTCGCTACCTGGGAGGCGCAGCCCAAAGCCCCTTTTTTGCAGCCCTGACAATAGGCACCCACCTATTTGGGTCACTCGCACTTCTCTGCCGTAAAAAACAAATGACCTTCTGATGAAGAGCAGCTCAGATTTGTCAGAAAACAACGACACAACTGACCATCTAATTGTAGGTCTCTCCGCTTAGTGAGTATCTAAGTGTGGGGAGACACGTGTAATCAGAGCTGCAGCAAAAACATGGGAGATCAAAGTACTTATTTGAAAAGTTCTAAATACCAGGCACGATCACATCAATTACTGTGCATGCGTTCGTCATCACTGACATGAATGAGATGAATGAGTTAAATTAACTTTCCTTGTGCCCTAAAATTATATTATCCTCTCTGCTTTCATAATGATTTGACGTGTATAGAGGAAAAGGAAGCCCCTGTTATTTGTCACTCCATCATGAAAAAAATCCCCAGGCAGGAAGACTGTCCCAGAGAGGCCTACTCAGCTGCAGTGGCCAGGAAGGCTGTTTTTTTACCTTTGCACTTTCTGGATATTCTTCTGGGGTGCGGTGTAGCAAGACATGGCCTTTGCTGGGGATATTTAGGTATATACAGTTTGCGGCCATGTCATCAGGCACAGTGAGTTTGTCATAGCGGTGATCACTCATCTGTTGCATGATCTGTAAGGAGAAACACATCAGGCTTAAGCAGAGCACTTCCCCATGCTTTCAAACAGAAGGAAGGCAGCATGTGGGTATAAGCTTGCGACGGATGCCGAAGAATGTTCCTGAGAAGTTTCTGCCTATTTCCTCTAGTCATTTAGATCCCAAGAGGAAATCCCCACGAAGCCAGGATTCTTTGGAAGAACTGCAAGGGTTCTTGTTGTTTTTTTTGAAAGTGTGTCATTCGTCTGTGATTTTACAAAGAGTTTTCTTTTTTTTTTTAAAGATTTTATTTATTTATTTAACAGAGAGATCACAAGTAGGCAGAGAGTCAGGCAGAGAGAGAGAGGGGAGCAGGCTCCCTGCTGAGCAGAGAGCCTGATGCGGGGCTCGATCCCAGGACCCTGAGATCATGACCTGAGCTGAAGGCAGAGGCTTTAACCCACTAAGCCACCCAGGTGCCCCTTGTCTGTAATTTTAAAAAGGTTTTAAAACTGGCCATAATTTTTCTAATTTTTGTTCATAAGATCTATCAGTGAGACATGAAATGGACACATATACGAAAGGCCCAGCTGGGGTTTTGATGACATTCTTGGCTAGGTAAGCAGGGCTGCCCTGGTCTATAGGAAAAAGGGACCAGAGTGGTAATCATTCTGGTCAATAATCTGATTTAGCAATAACCACACACACACACACACACACACACACACACACACACACATTTCCTCTTGTGGATACACTTGAATTAACCTATCTGTTGGCAGGGGATGCCCTTAATACAATAAGCATAAAAATCACTGGAGGAAAATGTTAAACTCATATTCTTAGGCCTCACCCCCAGGGATTCTGATCTGGCAGATCTGAAGTGAGGCACAGAAATTTATATTCTAAAGCTCTCCAGGTGATTCTGAGGCAGATGGTCCCAGACCACACTTCATTAAAAAAAAACAACAACACCTGATTTAATAGATCTATTCATCAAATGATGGGTTTATTAATGCCTTCACATGCAATAACTTTAAAAAAATCACAAAAGTGAACTCTACAAAATTTTAAAAAATTGACACCTTATCCTCATTTCCTCAACACAATCAAAACAGAAACCCAAAAATCAACCACCCCTCCCATACTACAAAAATATCCAAATGCAAAAAACAAAAACCCAAATATATTTTCTGCTTAGTCATGTAGACTCTTTCCATTCTTTATCAATATCCATACATTTTAAGGAATTTGTTGAAATGTCATGCCATAAAGGTATAACAAGATCTTTTCCATCATCTGGTTTGAATCTACCTTTCCAACCAGGTCTCCCTGTAGCCTTCAATATCTGTATGGAAATAGACCTCAGAAGTAGGTAGGTTTGCCCACTCAGTGGTGGCAGCAATGGACAGTAAGATTCACAGTATGGAAGAGTGCAAGAGACTGCATGCTCCCTGTAGAAATTTCATTCCAAAGAGAACATGGAGAGTGGCATAGAATAAGCTCTTCCTGACTCACCGGTCAAGTAAACCATTCACTTCTCCTCATGTGGAATATGTCAAAAGCCGGGAGAGGGAAGGAGTAATCTGAAAATGGAATATCCTTTGCACAGAAAGAAACATCAGGCATGGGGATGAGCTTAAGCCCTGCACCAAATGCTGAGAGACACAAAGATGAGTGGGACACAGATCCAGTTTTTGAGGAGGTTACAGCCTAATGGAGGAGACTGGCAGACAATTACACAATAAGGAGAAACGGGGCACCATGGGAGACACTTAATATTTATTATCTGATCGCAAAATTCCCATTTTACAGATGAACAAACTGGACTGAGAGAGATCAAATAACTTACTTGCTCAGAGTCACATGGGTAGATTTAAACCCACATCTGGACAACTCAAAACCTTCTTTATTAATCATCTTACTTTGCCCTCTTTCTTGATTTCCAGAGCTACAGCAGATCTTGCTCTCCTATAAACTGCTATAACATCTACTTTTTTGCCCTCACTTGGTACTTATAATTTATTCTCTTGCTGCATCGTTAACTCTTCTTTCACACGTAATCCTATTATGACATGCTACAGTTTGGTGTAGCTACAGGACTTGGTTGGACATCTGTCTTGTGCTTCTTAAATTGTTCCCTAAAGGGATAGGCCCGTAGAGGGTATCACCTGCAGTGGTGGTGTTTCTTTAGAGCCCTGATGGAGAAACCTTAAATCTACCTGAATATGTGGACATTTAAGAAGTTAAAGACATTCCTCAAGAGTAGCTATTCTAAGAAAATTAAAAACATATTCAACCTAGCCCTCTTTATAAAATGGATATGCCCAGAAATACTATGGAGAGGTTTATGAGAAGAAAAAAAATCCATATCCAAGTAGCTCTCTACTATTATGAATTACTCTATAAATACATCTTATGCAGACTTTCTTTTTGGCTGCTTTTAAAACATATTAATAGTAGCTTCCATTGTGTGGAAGGGGGCACATTAGACCATTAACTGGAGTAAGACCTGGGTTTGAGTCACAGCTCTAGCCTTTACTAGCTATGTAAATTTAAGCTTTTTTTGTTTTTTGACAGCTTGGTTTTCTCACTATAAAACTGGGATAATAATAGTCTTTCATATGCTTATTGTGAAAGTTAAATGAAGATAATGTATATAATAAGACACAGTAATAAGCCCTTAATAAGCTGCTAGTACAGTAATAAGACACAGTAATAAGTCCTTAATAAGCTGCTAGTACTTCATGGCAGCATGACCAGACAAATAAGGGTAAAGTTTCTATCTGCAATCAGAAAGAGCTAGGTCTGAATCCTGGCTATGCTATACACTGTGTGACCTTGAGCAAGCTCTTCGGGCCTCAATTTCCTCAGCTATAAAATGGGATGACAGGGTCATACCTATTTCTCATAGAGTAACTCTGAAGATTTTATTGTTTATTTATTTTTATTTTATTTTTCATTTTATTTTTTAAATAAAATTTTAAATTTTATTTTTTTAAAGTAGGCTCCATGCCTAGCACAGAGCCCAAAGCGGGGCTTGAACTCAAAACCCTGAGATCAAGACCTGAGCTGAATTCAAGAGTTAGACATTTAACCAACTGAGCCACCAGGTGCCCCTGAAGATTATTTTTAAAAACAGAGCAAAACAGATTATGTCTGTGAAGTGCTTAGCACAAGTTCCTAGTACATATTAAATGTGTAATAAATGTGCACCCTTCCCTCCTTGTTTCTGGTAAGTCATTTGGCATCTAGCAGGTGATCAAAACATGCTTGCAACTAACTGATTCACTTCTTCACTCCTTCCTCCTCTTCCTCCCCCTCCTCCTCCCCCTCCCCCTCTTCCTTCTCCTCCTCCACCTCTTTCTTCTTCCTCAAAAAATTTTATTTATTTGAAAGAAAGAGCATGAGCAGGGGGAGGGCCAGAGGGAGAGGGAGAAGCAGACTCTGTGCTGAGAAGGGAGCCCGATGTGGGGCTCCATCCCAGGACTCCGGGATCATGACCTGAGCCAAAAAAAGACCTTAACTGAGTGAGCCACCCAGACACCCCTTCTTCGCTCCTTTCAAAGGCTGTAGCAAACCTCAAGAGTACACTGAGATAGTCACAATTTATATATGTGAACAACTGCATATATAAAAATAAGGTATGGTCTTCGTCCAGAAAAAGAAATATAATTCATTAATTAATGTGAATGGGGCTAAGTCAGTGAGGCCAATGTTTGGCTTTTTCCTAATGCTGTACAATAGGACACTACACTCTATGGTCCTAACCCAAATGATTTTGGATGTAATATAATAGGGAGTGGTGTGTCTGGGGCAAACTAGATAGTCTGCAGCACCTGAAAGCATTAAAACAAAGAAAGAAAAGAAAAAAAACTGTGTATATCAAACCGAACATACATATGTCTCCGTCAGTGTGTGACCTGTGATTTAGTAAAATGGTCCAGAAGCCCAATGAGCAGATGGATTCTTCAAGGTATAAGTGAACTGTCTCTAAATGCAACACACAAGTTAGGATTTATGAAACTTTTCAGCAATCACTCTTGGTCAGTCTGGCCAGCATGTTTCTTTCTGGGTGCAGGGAAAAGGACTGTGGTATGTCTGAATCTCTACTTATTATGTATTATTGAAGGTGGGCCAAGATGGCTAGTCTGCTCATTTACAGTTAGAACTGACTGTCGTCTTTCATGTGGATTAGATCGAGTTTACCCAAGACATTCAGGATTTCTTCCAGACACACCAGGAGACAGTTCCCTGGGCTAGAGGCTTACTAAGTAGGGCCAAGATCCTTCAAACATAGTATATACAGCCATTGTTAGCTGGTCAAACTTAGACACAAAGAAAACAAAAACCAGAAAATTGAATATCTCCATTGAAATATTTTCTAATTTTCTAAGCCACCGGGAGAATTGTGGGCAGCATATTTTGGTCCACCACGTTCAGACTAGATGCTCCCACCATTCATAAGCACTAGAGAGTTGCCAGTTGGTTTTCCAGTTTAATTCATGGTCTACAGATAATTCACTACATTCTTTATCCAAAGGTTATACTATGAATCCTAGTGTAAATTGAAAGAGAAAGAAGCACGGCAAGATCACATCTATGGGCCTAACTATACCTTCAACAGTCCCACGAGCAGCCTGGCAACTTCCCCACCTCTCAGTCTGACTCATGCACGTCCGGTAGTGACTAAGGAGCAGAAACACGGAATGTCCTACATTCCAGAGGAAGTGTTATCAAGGAGCTTTATCAGTGCTTCTTGTTTATTAGTGAGGGAACAAATTAAAATCTCCAAGGTTGTGTCTACTTCAGAAAGCGCCCAGTTTCTTTTGAGTAATGGAGACTATATATTTCCATTCCTGGGGTGTTGTATTTATTCGGACTCCATCGCTTTCCACCCTCCCTCCCATTCCCCACCCCCTGCTCCTAGAGTGAACCATCCCGCCCCTTTGGTTCCTCTGTGTTTGCTTTGTTCTTCAGTTGATGACATTTCTTTGAAATTGTAATCCCTGCTTTTCCACCCTCATTAGTATTTCTCTTCTTTTCCAGACCTTATGTTTATAATTTATAGCTTCTGGTGGGAGTATTCTTAAAATTACTGACATTAGAGCTAGTATCAACCTCGCATTGTTTGAGGATAGTTACATTTTTTTCATTGTGGTCAGGAAAGGAGTTATCATACCCTTGGCGGGGAAATAGTTTAACACGGGGACTAGATAAAGTAATTCACAGATAAATGCTACTCTTAAAATAAATGTCTTAACAAAGCCACCTTAGGAGAAGTTTATCAATCAATTTATCAAGGCCCCATGGTTATCATTTAAAAATGTGCCTAGAGAAATGACTTTTTTTTTTAAAGATTTTATTTATTTATTTGACAGAGAGAGATCATAAGTAGGCAGAGAGGCAGGCAGAGGGGGGGGGGAAGCAGGCTCCCTGCTGAGCAGAGAGTCTGATGCGGGGCTCGATCCCAGGACCCTGAGATCATGACCTGAGCCGAAGGCAGAGGCTCAACCCACTGAGCCACCCAGGCGCCCGAGAAATGACTTTTAATAACAGAACAGGCCCCATTTGGAGCAGTGAGGGGTTCTGTTCAACGGTGGAAAGGAGACAGCAACGTCAGGCGCAGTCTTTCTAAATGAAAAGGATTTAGGAAGTGGTAACTATAAGTAATAAACAAAAAATACATTGTTTTTTTCTTGAACAGGTCTCTCTTTTCCCGTGAGAGTGATTGTTTTCCTCTCTCCTATATGTTGCTATTGTCTGAATAAGACAGCTAGCCATTTATTTATAGCTGGGATCAGGAAATACACCGATATACACAAGGCAGGGCGCTCACCATTCAAAGAGAAACAGACAGAAAAAGATACAGAAGACTGTATCTCTAACATCTTTCCTCTTTGTTGGAACCTGCGCTTTCAGGCTGTGCTCATGGGCCCACCTGGCAGAGCAGCGCCCCGAAGAGCTCAAGCTCCCGAGGACAAAGATGCAGCTGCAGTGAGGGGAGGAGCAGGTTTTGTTCGCTCTTTGTGGATGCACAGAAACCTTCGTTAAAAGATGAGCATCATTTCAAGTATCTTGAGAATGTGGCTGTTGGCTGTGCAGTTCTATGTGCCAGCATTTTTTCCTAAAACAGGGTGGAGGTGGTGTATTGCTCCAGAACTCTGTGTATTCTTTTAACTCCAGGGGATCGACTTCCTGCTTCTCACTGTGTCCCAAGCCAGAATGGAAAGGAGAAAGCACCTACACCCTCCACGGACCCTCTAAAGTCCAGAGAGGCCCTAGACTCCGGATAATACACGTGAGTTCGACCCGGCTTTAGAGAAAGATCTGAGGCATCAAGTCCTGGCTCTAAATGCCATTTCTGACTTGTGCCATTTCCCAAAGGAATTATTCCACCCTGTGTAAAACAGAGTATTATCGGGATTGGACACAACTAGCGTTTGGTTCAGTCCAACAGTTCTCTATGGAGGGCCCCCGCCCCGCCCCGGGGGCTAGGCGTGACAGTGAGAGGTGGGAAAGAGAAAGACGCCCAAAGATAATTGACTTGCAGGCTCTTCCTTTAGGTGATGACAATCTGTAATTTAAGGCAGGACAAGCACACGAAGGGGATGCTAGCAGTAAAAAGAAAGTCAACCTCACTTCAACTACAGACACCCCCTTAATGAAGAAGGCACGCGGCAGAGTGGAAATGGCTCTGAGAACCACGTTGGCCAAATCAGTCGTGGTCTGTTACACAGCTGCTGGCTTGGAGGAATCAGCCTTGCTCCCCAGAGCAGAGCTGTCACAAAATAGAGTGGGAAACGTCTGGCTTTCAGCCCAAGAGAATTTGCATGGCTAGTTGCATTAACAGCCAGGCATTTCCGGCAGTTCCCAGCATTTCTGGGAATTTTCTCATTCAAAGGGCTGGAAGGCAGCTACATTCTCCCACTTGTTACTCGTGGTTTCTTTGTATTACATCAATTATTTTAAAAAAAATTCTTGGGCTAATGTTGTTTCACAGAACACTTAAGGACTTTTATGGGCCAAATACTGAAAGGGGTATAGAAGGTATTTAGAGATGGTTAGAGAATATTCAGAGCATGTTTGGTTCACTCATAATTGATCATTTATGAAATATACATATGTACCCTTGCCAATATATCAAAACAGCCAATATTAAAAAGGACAGATTATAGATTCTATTGCGATATATAATATAGGATTCTCAAGGACACTTTTTGTTGCTACTATATATCTAAAATCATTCATTTATTTATCTGTCCATCAAGAGTTTATTGAGAGCTGACAATTTATCAGGCATTAAGCCCAGACAGTCCTTTTAAGACTGAGTCAATATAGCTATGGATAATATTCTAGAACTATTATGTTTTCATTTTTTATGGATCTTTCCATGGATCAGCTCAAAATGAACAGAATCTGAGGGAAGCTATCTGTTAAACATCCTCTCTGAATTGATGGGCTATACAGATCCTAAGAATGAAGTAACATGGTTTCTTTTAGTTAAATCTGGGCCAACTTTCAATGCCAAATATTCCCTTCGAAGCTAACTGCCATTTCCCCCACAAATTCTCTCTCATATTTGGAGTTGCTGCTTTTGTTCAGATCATAATGCCCACCTGAATATGGGGACAAAAGACTTCTCTCCTTCAAACTACAACCACAAAGCACATGAACCATTTCTGGAAGAGATTCTCAAAAACAATGGTTTCTGTGGAAGGCTGGGAAAAACTCTCACCCTCTTATTAGAGGACCACTCTGAGCTCTAAGGAGGGCTGGGGGGGGCAGGGCATAGGCAGGAGGAACAAGGGAGATTCTCTGGGTGAGTCACAGTCCTCATTTTCTAATTTCAGGGATATAGAGGAAAGAAATTCAGACCAAAGCACCCCTTCCAAAATGCAAAATCTGGGATCCTACCTCCTTTCTAACCCCTGCCACGCATTCTCTAAGACTAGCTCTGGTGGCAGAAACAGATCTCCTATAGTCTTGTTCATGAAGATATATCTTGTTGCCTATTTAAATATTGAAGTCATACCCTGGCTATGCTTCCCTAGATTCCTGCACCCTAATTCCACCTTCAAAAATTAATTCCCTTGGGTACTGGGGGCTTGGGGATCTCCTAGGTTCCCTGTGTCATTTGATAGCAAGAAACAACTGGAACATTTATTGAGCTATCTTCTATTTATTGGTGGTTCATCTATTCTTCATTCATTTCTCACAATTACTCATTTTTACAAATGACAAAACCAAGGTTCAGAGAAATTCAGTAATTTGTCCAAGGTCATGTGTTAAGACGGTAAATCAAGGATTCAAGTCCAGGTACATCACCCTCCAAATGCGTACCTTTTTCCTGTCACACCAAACTACCACCTCTCCAATATCCCTTGAAAGACTAGACTCTGAGCTTACTAACTTGCGGCCTTTGGGCTGATTTTTTTCTGTAGATACAACTTATTTGACATGCATATATTTTTATTTTTATTTTTTTAATATTTTAGTTATTTATTTGAGAGAGAGAGAGAGGGCTTAAGTGGTGGGAGAGAGAAGCAGACTTCCCCCCGAGCAGGTAGCCCAATGTGGGACTCAATCCCAGGACCTAAGCCTAAGGCAGATGCTTAACCGACTGAGCCACCCAGGTGCCCGACATGTATATATTTTTACAAGTTTGCACTTAGATGCTTTTAGATGGAGACGGTCTGGCTCCTGAAGCCATCTAAGTTCTCTACTGAACTACAGGGATTGGTTTTCTTAAAGCTAGCTGTTATGTTCTTTAGGTAGATGATAGAAGAGCAAAGCCTTTGGGAATAGAAAAAGACAGTGGGTAAAGAGGAAATATCGCTTCTAGAGTGGCAGAAAAGCAGGCTCCAAAATGAGAGAGGAGAAATGACCAAACACACACACTCTGCAGTGATGTCCCCAATCAATCCTGTTCAGACTGACCCTACCACTGGTGGATTAATGCTTATTTTCTATATGAGCAAATATTCCTTGGCTATCTCATCAGTAGGGCATGCATTTAAATTTTTGTTTTTTTTTACAATAATTGTGATTGCTTTGCTTTAGAGTCATTCAAAATCCTCTGCCCAGTCTACTTGGCCATTGCAAAAGGGTTGCCTTGGGGTTAGAGAAGAAGCTATCCTCATGAAACAGAGCACCTTTTTTTTTTTTTTTTCTGGAACGAGATGAAGAAAATCATCACTGAGGCTTCTAATTACATCTTAGCCTCGGTGGTTAAAAAAAAAAAATCTTTAATGTATGTTCAGTACTCTGAGATTTTTAGCTCCAGGCAGTAGTGTGCTGGTAAATGTAGGGAAATATATATGCATAATATACCCACATAAATTTATTATAAATTTTACTGATATGAAGGATGAGTAACACACAATTTATAAATAACAATAAAATGGTCAATACTCTTGCATGTAAATTTCATATTGCCAATTGATTCTCACAAGAGAATGCTTCTGTTGATTTTTGCTGCGCAGGGCCTGACGTGGAGCTTGATCCCAGGACCCCAGGATCATGACCTGAGCCGAAGGCAGTCGTTAAACCAACTGAGCCACCCAGGTGCCCCAAAATGCCTGAAAATTTAACAATCAGCCCTCATAAGCTGGTAGGAGCTGACTCCAGCAAACCGCTGCCCTACACGGGAGACTCCAGGGCTTTATTAGACTTGGTGCCTGGATGTTATTAGCATAAGTTGGCTCTTCATAGAAAGTTACTTTAAGAGGTCTACAGCCTCTTTGGTAAGGCCATGGTTAACTTTAGCTTTAAAATTTGGCTCATATAACTTTTGTGTCCTCATGGGCAAATAATAATTGAGGATTAACCTTCAATGGGTTTATGAAACTCATGAACTCCTGGAAGGAAGAGTGGCAAATTGGGTTTGTTAAATAGGAGCTTAACTTCATCGACACTCTCAAACACGCCAAAGAAGGTGAAAAGGGTTTCCCTTTTTACACTAACTGGAAGCTTAAAGTCTGATTGTCCTATGTGTAAAGAATGAAATGAGAATCCATGGTCTGTATTCCTAAACTTGGCTCCAATTTAATCTTTTTTTTTTTTTTTTTTTTTAAAAGTAGGGTCCACGTCCAGCATGGAGCCTAATGTGCGGCTTGAACTCACGACCATGAGATCAAGACCTGAGCTGAGATCAAGAGTCAGATGCTTAACTGACTGAACCACCCAGGGACCCCTTGGCTCCAAGTTAAATCATTGTTTTCCTTTTAAATCATCTTGCCCTTTTATTTCTGGTTATTTTGCTATCCTTCGTGCATCTTTGTAAGCCGCTTTTACGAAATGAGATGAGGTAGGAGAATCTAATTTCAGATAATTCTTCTAAAAACGTGGTTTTAATTATAAACAAAAACTAATTATGAACAAAATTACAACACACAAGCTTCTTGTAAAAGATTCAACTATGAAAAGTTACAATCCTATTGGACTTAAAACAACTGATGGAATTGTACATTTGAAGTGTGAATTGTATGGAAATAAAGTGTTATATGGAAATTATATTTCAATAAAGCTGATTTTAAAAAACTGAAGTCATCTTTCTCCCGTCTCTGCCCCATCTTACTCTTTTCTCTTCTCCTTTCCCTATGGTAACCACTATTAAAAGTTTGACATGAGTTCTTCAGATCTTTTTTTTAAAACATACACACTCAAAACAAAATCCGTTTACCCCTGCTGAATGTGTCAGTAAAGGAGGCTGAATATTGCAGTTCAGAGGCCCCGATTCCACTTCCCTCAAAGGCTGGTAAAGCAAATCTCTAGAGGCAATTACACGTAGCCTTGTTACTCAATTTCTGCAATCATCTCACTTTTATTTCCTTTTTGTCCATGCATGCCAAGGAGTTCCAATATCTGAAAATAATGTTATACAAAAAAATCTACCAAACATTGGGACTTTATATAGCTACTTAATTCCGGGCTCCTGAAAACATTCTCACTGACATGGGCTACTTGATGTTCAGGAGTCAATCCTGTCCCTAATTAGGGAGAAGCATCTTAACTGTGGTATGCTCGGAAATTACAATTTCTGTGAAACAGGGCTGACAAATCTCATTCATATTTTAGGACTGGGTTTCTTAACCTCAGCACTATTGATATTTTGGGCTTTGTTCTTTGTTACGGGGGCCATCCTCTGCATTGTAGGATGTTTAGCAGCATCCCTGGGCTCTACGGACTACGTGCCAGGAGCATCCACTCTCCCACTCACCACGTTGTAACAAAAATATCTTCAGACATTACCAAATGTCCCCTGGGGGGCAAAGTTGCCTCTCGTTGAAAACCACTGCTTTTTCATCAAATTTATTTATATTTTAGGAGAAGAGCAGATATTTATGGGAAGGAGAAGGAAAAACAACCATAAAAAGAAAGAAATCAAATTTCCATATAAGTATACTATTTACTCTTCTATTCTTCCTCTGAATTAACAAGAGCCCTGAAAAGAAAGGGATAAGTGTTTAAGAAAACAGTTGTCCCCATATCTCTCTTCCCCCCAAACCGAAATACCCTGTAAATGATCACAACCAAACCACGGCTAATGAAGAAAACAGCCATCCCCACCTTGCCTGCTCTTGTGTGGGGAGTTACCCTGGGGTTGGGGAGAGAGCTTGGTTTCCTTCTGGATGTGGTCTTTGTTATTGTCAGAGAGTGAGTGTTGATAAAGTACTCTGTGCAGCTGAGGAAGTGATGTCATTTTATAGAATACTAAGACTCGTAAGTTTGAGAACTAGGCACGAATTTGGAAATTATCAAGTCCACTTCTCTTTTACGGAGATTCAGAGATGAAGAATTAATTGACTTAGGTAGAAGCATACAAGGTTAGTGAACTGCAAGGTGAGGACTAGATTTTAGCTCTCCTGACTCAGTCCAGGCTTTTCTATAGGTCTTAGTTTGGTGGAGAGAATTGAAGTGGGACAAGAAGGAACAATGTCAACTCCTCCCTTACCCCCTCCTCCACCTCCACTTTAAGGGGTCTCTGTTCTCTTCAAGATCTAAATAAGAATGTCTTGTACCTCTATTCCTTGATTTATATAATGGATATTACATAGGCCAGTGGTTCTCAACCATGGCTACAGACTAAAATCATCTGGGGAGCTTTTTAAAAAGTACAGATTTCTGGGTCCCAACCACAGAGATTTTTTTATTTACTTGGTCTGGAGTAAGACAAAATCTCAGTATTTTTTTTTAAACATCCCCCTGAGGTGACTCTAATAGGTAGACAGGATCAGAACCACTATTCTGTGCCCTCTCCATAATTTCTACCTATCTTGGGGGCTAAGGGTGGGAGGGGGAAAAGAGGGAGCTTATATTCTCATGTTATCTCTGACCCCAGCTTCCAGTGAATTAGATCCACTTAGAGATAGTTATTTTACAGGTGCTATTCTTCTTTTCAACCATGTCAACATAGGCAGGGACTTCAGTCTTTCTTTGATTGTCTCAAAAAACCCTATTCACATAGGGATGTAGGCTTTTCTCAGGTTTGGGAGGTTGGAGTATTACAGTAATATGAACACTTAAAATTGAATACTGAATGCTGGTGTTCTTCAAAGACTTGACAATCCTGTCTTGTGGCTGAGGCCTCTTCTCACTTCATTTTCTCTTCTCTTTCCCTATCTCCCCGTTACTAGTACTTCTAACAAAGGGCATTTTTTATTTCTCTTTTGCTGTACTGTCGACTGACCGCAAGCCTTCAAGGATAGCACCTTTCCCCCCAAAGGACCTGCTGTATTTTCCTAAACAAAGACAATTCCCTCCTCAAGAGTAAGCCAAGGTTTAGCTCTTCTGAGGGTCTGGTGAACATTCTGGTTGCTTCCCCCACATCTATTCTCTGCTTTCTTAGTAACTACCCCACTTTCCATTATATCTACACTGCCCTGTGTAGTCCACATAATCGGAGGAAGTTAATTCTACCCAATTCTGGATCAGAGGTTCCTTTCTTGGTTCACAGAGCCCGTGGTGTCTCAGTAATATTTTTATGGTGCCTTGAGGCCAACCAAACCAAACTAAAACCAAAATCAAAATAAACAAACAAAATATAACTACTCTCCTCAATTCCCAAAAAAGGTTTCCCCCCAAATCCTAACACTTTTGTTTATTAAGAATTTAGATCCAAGCAAACAGTAGAATTGTGTTATCTGACAGGTATATCTGCGCTATTTTTGAAATGTTAAAATAGGCCATGGTGCCCCTGAGTGTTTGCTGCGGTGCCCGGCACGTTTCCATGCAGTCAGGAAACGGCAGCTCCGGAGTAAGTCAGCTCTTGCTTACGGTCCGTGGTTCAAAGATGCGCGGATGACCAATTTAGACTCCTAAGAACAGACAAGATCTGAAAGAAGCTTCCTTACTTTTCTGAGAGGATGAACATTCCCCTCCCTGAACATAGGTGTGCAAGCCTGTCGTCAGAAGCTGCTGGCAGTCACACTGCTGCCCTGAATGGGAGCCAGTTTTATGATGAAGTGCATGTGTGTTAGGTGGGGAAGAGACACGCAAGATTCTGGTTCTTGGATGGCGACATCGAGCGGAGCAATCGAACCCATTGTAGAGTCTGCATTACTTTAGAACTGCATGGACCAATAAATCTCCCTTGTTTAGGCAGCTTGAATTGAGTTTTCTCTTAATCCCTAAGGCAGTCAAACAGCCTTTATCTCCATTTGGCTAACAGACTAAATTTGGCTATAATAGAAACGACCTGCCCCCCAAAATGACTTTAAAAAACGTTTATTTCTCTCACGTGAGAGGAGTTTTGAGGTCATAATGTAGTGTCGTCACTTGACAGTCATCACAAATCCAGGGTCCTTCTAGCTTTTTGCTCTTCCAGACCTAGGGTTGAGCATGCCCCTGTCCTCGTGGTATAAAATAGCTCTGGTGCTCCAACCATCCCATCCTTTGTTTCAAGCAGCAAGATTCGGGAAGGGGAAAAGGTACAACTCCTTTTGGTCCACGGCTTGGATTTCATACCCAGCACTTCTACTTTTCTCTCATTGGCAATACTTAGTCTCATTGTTATACCTCGCACAAAGGAAGCTGAGAAATGTGGACTTTCTTCCAAGTGGTAATGTGCTCATTTAAAATTCAAGGTTCAATTAACAAAAAGGAAGGGTGGAATAAGAAGTTAGGAAAGGCAACTGGCTGGCAGTCATCAACTGACTCAGAAAGTACTATATTTTTACGTCACCATTATATATATTTCGATCCCTTTGGCGATTCACGTACTGTTTGAATCCAATGAAGTCAAGATATCCAAGTCATCCCAGAAGGACAGGTGATTTAAAAGCTTCCAGAGAGTCACAGTTACACCACTGGGCCCTTGTGCAGTGCTTTGGAGCAGTGCTTGGCGTGTGGTAGATGCTCAATACATATTTGTTGAATGTTGAGTGAATGAATCATTTTTAGCACTGCATTTCAGCATTTCAGTAACTCTTAAAATCCTCCTAAAATCTTCTAATGCAATTTCCTATAAGACACAATGAGAGCTCAACCTTTACTGAATAGCAAGGAGGAGTTGCCCATCAACACTTGTGCCTTATCCTTCTGTGTAATCAACACTGGTCACCAAATCTTGGACTTTAACCCGCTTTTGTTGCTCTCCAGAGGCCCTTCTCAAATTCTCCCTAACAAGCTCAGGGATGGGACCAAACTTCTTACCCAAATAGACATCTGGGATTCCCTTTTCCTTCCTCTATTCCTACTTGAAGAATTAATTAATTCATTAAGATTTTATTTATTTATTTGAGAGATAGTATGCACACACAAACGGGTGGGGGAGGGGCTGAAGGAGAGGGAGAATCAGACTCTCTGCTTCAACGTGGGGCTTGATCCCAGGACCCCGAGATCATGACCTGAGCTGAAGGCAGATGCTTAACTGATTGAGCCACCCAGGTGCCCTGCCCGACTTGACAAATTTAGTATCATGTTTATTTTCAAGCCACAGGACTTCAGAGCTCAGAAGAAATGGAGACTTATCTATTTAAGTCTGATGGCCTATGTGCCTAATGAGAATTAGAGCAATAACTCACTTCAGATACATTGTTTTTAACATGCAAGTGTCACTAACAGAGAGAGATGGAACACATGATATGTATCTTTTACTCTATAAGCATTTCTCCCTGAAAAGACACAGCATTTTAGAGAAGAGTGAGTTCTTCGTAAACCGTTGTATTTCATTAATCTAGTGGAGTTCTGCATTTTCTTTCACATGAGAGCTATTTCTCTGAAGTGCCAGTTATTTTACTTAGTATGATATTATTCTGAATGATAGTTTGTGGCATTTTCTGTTCAAGGACATAGAAATTTACTTTTAGAATGAATTTTCTCCCCCTGCCTTCATATCCCAGTGTAGGAACTGCTATCTGGTGAATTCCAGACAGAGCCAGTGTTGCTCACAGTGGGATCTATGGGTTACCTACATCCAAATCAAGCAGTGGGTTCCTGGGCTCCTTCCCAGCCTTGTTGAATCAGAATTTGTCCTGGTGAATCCGAGGAACATGATGTGCATTTCAAAAGTGCACTTTATCTGATTCTTGGGTACATTAAAATTTGAAACCACCAACTTAGACTTCTCAAATTAATCTGATTTTTACACCTAAAAGGTATTATTACTACCGATATTACAACTACTACTAGTTGTATATTGAGCAATATTGAGCTCTTATCCCTTGCCAGAATGTGGATGGAAAAACAAATGAGTGATGTGAAAATGTGCACAAAAGGCAAGAGACTCAACACTTTTCATTTAGTTTCCAATTGGCTTTTTTTCTTTTGGTTGAAACTATGTGATGAGTCACCTCTGGATATGTGGTCACAGCTTTGAACTTAATCCCATTTCAGAAAGCGATTAAAAGGGAATGGCTGTTGTAACGTATCTACAAATCTTCCTTTTTTTTTTTTTTAATATATCTGTAGACAGATAGTGTTTGAGCAACAGCCGGCCCCAATCACAGCATCCAGTGACTATCAATGAAAAGTAGATTTAGAAATATTTTTAAAGATTGCTAGACTAATATGAAATTTTCAAAGATAAAAATAAAGATAGTGATTATTTTTTTTAAAAGATTTATTTGTTTATTTGGGAGAGAGAGAGCTAATGAGTGAGTGGGGGAAGGAGCAGAGGGAGAGAATATCCAAGCAGACTCCTGCTGAGCATGGAGCCTGACATGAGGCTCGATCTCACAAGCCACGAGATCAGGACCTGAGCCAAATCCAAGAGTCAGATGCTTAACCAACTGAGCCACCCAGGCGCCCCAGTGATTATTAATAGCAGGGTAATAATACTAGTGGAATGGTTTTGTAGGAAGGTGGTGGCAAACTGAATTTCTCTTGCATATCATTATTTCTAAGGATGGCCCAAATCCTGGTATTGTATGAGGTAGTATGGATGGTTGCCCTAGAGGCTGGAGAATAATTCAGGGTTAAAATGTCACTTCTAATTTAGTGTCTACGTTTTACCATATGCTTTATTAATCTTCAGCCAAGCAATAGGATACTCATCAACACCTAAGGCATTTAATACATGTGATTCCATGGAGAAACAGTAACCCAAAACTCAACCATCCTCCCTCTAGCTCAACTGAAACATTTCCTAATCCCTTCAACATCAAGGGTACTGGCGTTGGCATGGCCAAGAGAGTGTCACACAGGTCATGCTGTGATGCACAATTTCAGCCCACGACATAATAATCATCCTGGGGTTTTTCTGGAGGGGGGTAGTCTTTTGCCAACTCAATTCAGCCAAAAAACAATAGGACACCACTGGAGATGGAGAGCATTTAACATGTTTAAGTGATTTTTTGGTGTGCCTTTAGAGTGAGTAGATAAAGATAAAAAAAATAAATGGAAAAGAGTAGAGGACAGAGACTCCAAATTTGGATGAGCCACTGACTGCTGCCAATGGAAACTGAAATGGGAGCCAACCCCGTTAGTGTGTTACAAGCTTAGACACGGGATGTCTACCCGAGCCACTGTCAGTTGAATATGTCTGAGTATAGCTCAGTTTCCAAAATGTGAATCTAGGTCAGTGAAATCCTGCAACATACTTTTGCCCCCAGCGATTTTCTGTGGTTTGCTCCTGTGTAGATGGGGAGGACTGAGTTCATGGTGACAGGGAGAGTTGAAGCTCTTTTCCAAAAATTCCACCAAAGTCACCCCATCTGGTAGTCATTTCTGAAGTCATTTTGTTCCTCATTGTCCCCTAGGACCTAGTACAAGGCCTGGTGCAGTGCGGGAGTTCTATAGATATCAGTCAAAGTGCTGATCTGCTCCTTTTGTCTCCCGTGCCCCTCAACTCCCTCAGTCACAGTGTTCTGTTACTTCTCTAAATGGAACTCTGCTTCTGCACGGCCCTTTCTTTTCTTTCTTTTTTTTTTTTTGCATGGCCCTTTCTATTTCCATGGTTACTTCTCTAGTCCAGACTCTCCTCTTTATTTCTGGAGCATGTGATGGCACCTAACTAATTTTATTACTCCTAATCTCTATGCCTCTTAAGTCATTACAGGCATACTGCCAGATAGAATTTTTCTAAAATACCACCTTCAGCTTTTACACCTCTGCTAAAAAATTCTGAGTGCCTCCCCATAGCCTGAAGACAAGAAAACCCTCATTTTTGGCCTTTGGATCAGCCCCAACTTATATCTGGAAGCTTAACGTTTTTTTTTTTTTTTTTCCCTGCACGCAGCCCTTGCTCCAGCCATGGTCTATTGATTATAAAACAGATATTCCCCCAGCCATCCTGTCTGTAGTCCCACTCCTCCTCTATGACTGGCTCGCCATTCATTCTGGTCCACCTGGACTTTGACTCCCACCTCCTGTGATCACTCCTTCCTTAGAACTCCTATTCCTTCTAGGAGAACCCCACGCCTACTAGTCATTGATCTTGTGTTACACTGTGAAAGTATTTATTTTAATGTCCTGTCCTGTTTCTTCAATTAACCCAGAGGGGCCTCAAGGGCAGAGAGTGTTTCTTACTCATCTTAGTGTCCCCTGTGCTTGGGATAGAATCTTTCACAGAGTTGCTGCTCAATAAAGAGTATTGCTGGATGGGGATCAGGGAGCTCAAGCATCAAGCTCATCGGTGACTCTTTGCAAATGCCCGCTGTTTTATTTTATCCTATTGCCTTTTAAAAAAAGCCTTCCTGCAAAAGGAATAGTAATGAGAGGTTTTAGAAGCTTCAACTTTCTTTTTTTTTTTTTTAGCGGAAAGAGAGCAAGCATGTGGGAGGGGGAGGGGCAGTGGGAGAGGGAGAGAGAGAGAGAGAATCTTAAACTGGGTGTGAAGCCCTGCACAGGTCTCAATCTCATCACCTTGAGATCACTTAACTGACTGAGATGCTTAACTGACTGAGCCTCCCAAGTGCCCCGAAGTGTCACCTTTTTTTCCTATTAGATTTTTATGTATAAATTAGAAAATGCTGTTGTTTGTTAGATATCCAATTTGATAGTTATTCAGTTGATGCCTCCTCAAAGAAAAACGGAATCAAGTTGGAGTCTTCTCTGGTTTTCTATCCTCAAACAAGCGTGAAGCTATTCAGCTATGCACAAGTCTCCCATCACCCACAGCCATTAAAAGAACAATGTCACTGTGGTCAAGAGTCTACAGTCAATCCACTTTGGAACTATTCCTATGGCTGGTGCTCTAAAATTAAATGGCTGCTACTTTTTGCCAGGTGTTTGCACATCCACATGTTCAAGACACAGTCCTTCACCTTAACTGCCCATCCTGAAGCTTCCGATGGGAAGGAATGAAGCTCTCATTCCCTAGTGAGGCTGATTCAACTTTGTTCAGGATGAGACTGAGTACAGGAGACAGGGTCACCCAGGGAGAACTGGTGGTAGAGGCAGAAGGACAACCCATGAACTGGGATTCTAAGTTATCTGCTTGGCACTTATTGCCATTTTGACTCTTTAGATAACTATGCTTCTGTACTAGAATCAACATGATTATTTTTAAAGGTAAGTTCTTCTTTAACATCAGTAATGGTGTGAAGTTTAACCTTTTTGCCTCTTTGGCACAAATCTTCATACCCGGAGATCAGGTCCTGTTAGATTTGTGTGTGTGTGTGTGTGTGTGTGTGTGTGTGTGTGTGTGTGTGTTGGGGGAGGGGGTATGGAAACGGGTGAAAGGCAAATATCCTGTCCTCAGAAAATAATAAGAGTAATTTTTTGGTCATCTGAAATCTTTTAATAAGGAATTTTAGCATGCCAAATGGAGTAGATGATGGCATTTGAGTTACTATCTGTTGGGCTGGCGGACCCAGGGGTGCGGGAGGCTCCACAAAATGGCTGCCACGCTGGCCAACATGGCGCCTCAGGCCCGTCCACGCCGGGACTTTCCACTTGAGCCGCCAGGTCGTCCTGAGTAAACCTAAACTTAAGCAGGAAGAGGAAACCTAAAGCTGTACTGAAACCCTGCCTTATAAGGAAATAACCCTACCTACCCCTGTCCCGCCCAGATAAAAACCCCACTACCCTATCCCCGGGTGCGACTTCCCCGGCCCTCCATTTGCTGGCGGACGGGGAACCTCGCCCGAGAGCGCCTCCATTAAAGCCTACTCGACCCACCTGCCGCCTCTGAGTCTCTCCTTTATCCTTTTCCCACCGCTGAAACCTGACATCATCCAGTTAGGTATTATATTTTAAGTTACACAATGTTGAACTTTAGGCAGCAAAAAGGTAAGGAGTTTCTAGTTTTTGATGGCTTTAATCATGACACTTTCTCTACTTTTATGGAAACTTGGACTATATACCCTTGTACCTATGATGTATAGTGGTTGGCTTCTTCAGGTGTGCATTATTCAGGATTCTAAGTAGGTGCTTTTAGAAGTTGCAGAAATCCTCGAAGGCAGTGGCTCTCAATTGATCTGTGCTCCCAAATCACCTGTGGAGCTTTTCAGAAATGCAGATGCAATCCAGACCCAGAACATTAGGATTTTCTGAGGCAGGTCCAGGTCGGTGTGTTTTCAGAAAGTTCCTCAGGTGGCTTTAAGCCATTAAAAACCACTAGTTTAAGGTCACTTAGGCCTTTTCTCTTGTAAGTAAGAGTCTTGGATTCAAAGACCACCCAACAGATGCTTGAATTCCCCCTCTAAATCCCACAAAGTCTGTTGAATATTTATCAATGTCCCATCATATAATGGGCAGAATGAACAGCACTTTAAACGTAATTTCTTCCTCTTTTTTCTCTGAAATTTTCTTGAAAGCTCAAGAGAATAAAAACCCTATTATTATTCCCTTTCTCCTACTTGGCCAATTTTGCCTTCTTCCTGCCTTGGAACTGGTGCCGAAATTTAGCATGGCTGTTTTGGTCTCATAGCTTCAGATTATTTATGGCCCTATTATGCCAACTATTTTATTTTGGCCACCCCAGCCTTGTTGGCATACAGCTCTGGGAATATCGTCAGATAAGGCAACTGCTGCCAGGAAAAGCAGCATCAACAGTTGTTACAAACTCAGAGGCTATTTGGTTTTCTGTTAATTTCTTAATTCAGGCATGGTAGTTTTTTTTTTTTTTTAAATCATTGTTTTGTGGATCTGGTGAATACAACTGGAACAGACAACCAAATAGTAAGACTAAATTAAACCCAAAATGGGATTGTCAGCATGCGTTTCACAGTTAAGTCCCA
The DNA here is from genome assembly GCA_028534135.1 of Potos flavus. Taxonomy (NCBI): domain Eukaryota; kingdom Metazoa; phylum Chordata; class Mammalia; order Carnivora; family Procyonidae; genus Potos; species Potos flavus. The sequence goes on along the minus strand of CM052900.1, from coordinate 102,535,153 downwards.
AAGTGGGAAATTCTGTGGCTACACACTGTAATTCCCTGTGACAACAACAACTTGAAATGCAGAGTCTTTATTTTTCCATTTCAATCACCCTGTTGATACTAGTTAGCTCTCATTCTGTCTTTTGGTTTTTGCTGTTTGTTGTTCCAGTTGTCATCAAAGGAAATTCCAGGCAATAAAAAAACATACAAAATCCAAACACATTAAGGGTTTTTCCATCTTCTTTCTTTATATGACCATCTATAAAATAACATGGACATTTTTGGACATAAAATCAATGCTGACGCTGAGTCAAAAACGAGAGGAAATACTATCTGAGTGACCTCTATTATCTAGTTAGTCATTCAAAAGAAAAAAACATGCTTCATGCTATGCAATTTAAATTAGCTGCAAAGCAGCCCTTGTGCTCATTCAAGGAATCTTACAAATGCAGCTAGTTATTTCAGGAAGTAGATAAGAAACCAAAAGACATTTCCATCAAGATACATTATGAGCGTCATAATTTAAAATTACAAGTCTACTGGAATTCCACTCAGCTCCATTTACATGACAAAGACAAAAAAAAGGAATGGTGATCTCATAAATCTTTTCTTACCACATCCTTTCAGTACTTTTATCAAAAGCATTTAAAAATAAGAATTCATCATGATACAAAAGAATAGAATTATTAAGCCAAAAAAAAGGCCAACAAACAAAATTGCAGATGCCAAAAGGGGAAAAGAACTGATTTCTGCAAGGGGTTGGGAAGGCAAGGGTGCACTCCTTGCTGCCTGGCCAGCAGATGGCACAGCCCCCCAGCTTGTCAGCACCACGGCCCCTCCAGCTCAGAGCTGCCTCATCTGATGAGTCTGGGGAAAGTCTTAGCTAAATGTCACTCCCCCACCTCTCCCCACCTTCTCTGCCTCCCTCCCTTTGTCCACTTTCCTTCCTTTTTTTTCCCCCCTAATTGACTGGAGGACTGAACGCTACCAAGAAGATTGAGTTAAAAATCAATACAGTGAGTCCCTCCAGAGGGCAGGAATTACAGTCTGCCTTCTTATGACAGAGAGCATGTAATTAATCCAGGTTCCTGGAAAGGAAGTCGATTTTGGAATGGATTTAGGAAAAAATGGATGGGATGTGGTGCAAATCTACTCTTTGCCATGCCTTTGCCTCCCCAATTTTACTGAGGTATAACTGACAATTAAAATTTGTATATTTTTAAGTTATAAGGGCTAGGGGGAGGGAAAATGGGGAGCTGTTGCTCAAGGGGTACGACGTTTGTGTTTTTCTTTCTTAATTAATAAAATAAAAAACAGGTTAGTCTGCAATAAAGACAAGAATCATGTGGAAGGTAAAGCAGGGGTTTGAGAGTTAGACCCCGCTATTGGAAAATTATTTATATAAGTTAATCTCAGCCCACTTCCAATAATACATTATATACATATTTTTGTACACTTTAAAAATTAAACATACAAAGCAGCCCCCTGGACCATGAGTCCCTCACTCCTTAAATTACCACTATTCTGACTGCTGATAGCATAGTTTTGTCTCCTGATAAAGTGAAGGAAATAATAAAATATATATTTATTTTTGTTACTTTTTAAAATTTTTTAAAAAAGATTTTATTTGAGATAGAGAAAGCCAGAGACAGCATGAGAGTAGGGGACGGGGCAGAAGGAGAGGGAGAAGTAGACTCCCTGCTAAGCAGGGAGCCCTATGCCATGTGGGACTGGGATGGGGCTCGATCCCAGGACCCTGAGATCATGAGCTGAGCTGAAGGCAGACGCTTAACTGACTGAGCCACGCAGACACCACAAGAATATGTATTTCTTGGTGATTGACTTCTTTTGTTCAAATTATGTTTGTGATCAGCAGTTGCAGATGTGCAGCAACTGGAGTTCTTATTATCTTCGAGAAGGCAAACATTTCTTCTGCAAGAGTATTAGTAGGTCTATTGCCTGTGCAAGAATTAATCTTACACTATTTTCTTTTATAGCTAGAAGGGCAGGATGAAGGTATGCCCAGAGGCACGTGCAGAATGATAGAAAATGTGGGGAAAAAAAACTATAGAATGAACAAGTTGCTCTGAAGATGGATTTTGCTGAGATAATAGTATTTCTAGGATAAGATTTGACGTTAAATGTCTTTGGGTATTTACTCAAATCAACCTAACCTCTAGTGCCTTGGCCACATGTATCAACAGTAAAATCCAGTAATAATATGTCCTCCTTTCTTCCTTCCCTTCATTAAATATACTCTGTATTAGATGTGTATTAAATGTGCCCTGTGTTAAACGTGTTCTGGATTTTTCAGCAGAGAGTCACTAGTCTTCCAGATTGATGATTTCATTTAAATATACAATGCATACACTATTAAATCTACTACAACCTAGACAGGTATGAGACTATCTCCATAAGATTCCACTTCTTTAACCAAAAATCGATTGCAACCCATTACAAAGTGTTTCAAATGCAGTAAGACTATCCAGAAACCCTTGGGCTCTCAGGTTTGCATGAATATGTAAGAAGTTTTTTGGCTCTGAAGGAAGCAAGTATTCAGCAAGCAGTGACAGATGTGGAAGTACTCAAGCTCTCAGTGTGTGGCACAGGAAGGCACGATTCACCTCCGTTTAAGTGCTATGCCCTCCAGAGAGATGCCCAAGTGGCCACGGGCTTCTCTACAAAGATATCAAGATTTGCAAGGGAAAAACAGACATCTGGGACCAAACTCACATCTTTCCTCATAGGTGAGATCCTGGACACCACAGCAAAAAATGGGAAGAGGTAGCGGGTAGTTGGAGAGAGAGGAGGAGAAGGAGGAAGCTCAGCTGAAACAAATTTATGGCAAAATAATTGGAAAAAGCTTTCCAGTTGAAAAAGAATGAGTATGGAGTGGGGTGGACAATTGGGGAGAGGAAAATTAAGGCCCCGGGAAATCTGATTCCAGAAGATTGTATTTAAAATGTTTTATTTAATCAGATCTCAGTATTTTCATCCATAAAATGGAAAAAATAAAACTGATATATATTCACTATGTGTAAATGGTCTGTCTCTATCCATCTGTCTTCTTACCTATTTATACCAGTATTATTATCTCCAAATTAGTAGTAGGACTTACCACACTATCAATTTTATTGACTTTTCTAATACAAGAGCCAAAACTGTTCTCAAATACATAAACAGTTTGGCTCAGTACATGTAAATTTCAGCAAACCACCTAGTTCCGACCTGAGAACATGCCTGCATGGAGATCTCGTTATTCTTCCATTCAATTTATTCCTCGGATTTTGATGCTAGAAACATGGCAGGTGGGCATTTGCCAACTCTATGGGCCCCTAGTTTAGGAAGCACTTTGCTGATGGAAAATATGATCTCCAAAGAGTGAATACCGTTCCAGAAGTGAGGATTATTTATAGCTTCTGACACAGAAGGTTTCAAGTATAGAGTGAACTCAATAACACTAACTCAAATAAACTCTACAGGAAGGAGGACTATAAAGTCCACACAGGATGCCCTTGAAAGATGTGATCTTAGAGGACTTGACTTGACAATGAGATGGGAAAGATAAGTGGAGAAATGGTAGTGAGTCTAAGGCATACAATGGGACTTGGGTCTTGGCTTTCTTTTTCTAGGTTGTCAGTGGTTCTCTTTTCTGATTGCAGCATCTTCCCCCTCCCTCCCTCCCACCCTTCCTTCCTTCCTTCCTTCTTTTTTTTTTCAAAAAGATTCGTAAATGACACTACAGACAAAGGTCTGATATCTAAGATCTATAAAGAACTCCTCAAACTCAACACTCAAAAAACAGATAATCACGTCAAAAAATGGGCAGAAGACATGAACAGAAACTTCTCCAAAGAAGACATACAAATGGCTAACAGACACATGAAAAAATGTTCATCATCATTAGCCATCACGGAGATTCAAATCAAAACCACACTGAGACACTACCTCATACCAGTTAGAATGGCCAAAATCAACAAGACAGTAAACAACGAATGTTGGAGAGGATGTGCAGAAAGGGGAACCCTCTTCCACTGTTGGTGGGAATGCAAGTTGGTGCAGCCACTTTGGAAAACAGTGTGGAGATTCCTCAAGAAATTAAAACTAGAGCTA
>CM052900.1:102448782-102530562 GCA_028534135.1 Potos flavus | reverse complement strand
GTAGACCAGCTTCAGCCCTCTCCTTCTCTTATACTCAATTTCAGACATGTGCTGACCAAACCAGCTGCCACAGATAGACACCACAGTTAGTCCCTGAGGAGAAAAATAATCCTCCTAGATCCTTCGAGTGATACCATCCATCAAATATTTTCTTTCAAGACATCACCTTTCCTTTATGTGGAAAGTTGACACAGCCTTCCAAATGAAGCAGAACAAAAGACATTTTCTAAAGGATCCATAGGAAAAAACCACCAAATTCAAATTCTGAGGCAGGCTGTTTAACAACAATTGTTAAAAGTCCTAGAAATATAATCAAAGATACAGTATGAGTAAAGGGAGATGGAAAGGCCAGGAGAGCAGGCTGAAGAAGGTGCAGAAATTCCAGGGGGTGGGGGGACTCAGCAATTGGAAGGCCATGATTTCTTCTGAGATAAAATGTACCAAGTCTAGCACCAAGGTAGATGAGTAAAGAACTAAAAGGGCAAAAAAATTAATTGTGCACCTTGGGACACACAGATTTCCTCTCTTTGCCTGAGAGGAGCTTCTGTCTTTGGTCCTTTACTAAATCATGAGGAAGGGTGGTAATCCCAGCCTGCCATTTAGTGTTAGCCTTATGGCCTGGGGTGAGTAATTTGATCTAGTTCTCATCTGCAAAATGGAAATAATACCACCTCTCTCATTTATTTATTCATCCATTCATCTGATATATATTAAGGGCCCACCATGGGTTAAACGTGAAGGGGAACAATGGTGAGCAAAACAGACATGGTCTTTGCCATGATGGAGGGTCCAGATCATCTTGCGGGGCTATTACAGAGAAGGAAAAGCACTGTAGCGGTGGAAGGTTTTCTTCATTATCAATGACTTCTACTCTTGACCTAGCTGTGTGATTTGGGCAAGTCATAATTTTTTCTGGGCTTTCCTATTGTCACCTGTGAAATGAGACAAATTCTTGTCCTAAAATTTTAGTATTCCAAATGCAAACAAAGAAGTTAAGGTTTTTATGTACTTCTGAATCATGCTTTTCTAAAAGATTATTATGAAATATTTCAGATGCACAGAAGGATAAGAATAATATAACAACCCCTCGTGTACTAACTATCTTACTTAAGAAAAGTGCTACTGGTGGCATGCCCTCCTTTTCCCCAGAGGAAATAACTGTGATGTGTTTGGTATTTCTTATTCTAAGTCATGGCCTTTCGAGGATACCTGGTGTATGAGTAAGAATAGTTCACCAGTGAAGAGTTCTTCTTACATTTAGGTGTTCCTGGTTCCAATGAATGTGAGGTCACGATGGTGTTGATCTGAGAAAGCTTGAGTACCAGCCTGTTCTCATCCCACCATTCCTGCTTGCTGGCCACCCAGTAGACAGAATTAGAAAAATCATGTGGCAGGCATTGCCGGCTGCATTTTGAAGGAGCATAGTTTTGTATCTACCTTTAGGGCCTTCTGCGCAGATTCGCTGGATCCAATTGCGATCAGGTTAGGCCCAGCCATGCTGCAGAAACTCTTCAAATGCAAAGCATCAACCACTGGGACCGTGGAGACGGCATAGTCCTATGTGTATAATAGAAACAAGCAGTTTGGCGTTGCAGAATAGTTCTAAAACTGATTTAAACCTGCCCAAAACATGGCTATTTCTAGGGAAGCTACCAGGGGCCCTGAATATCTGGAAGAAAAACTGGGATCTGTAGGTTTTGGTATTGCCAGTTAAATAAAGACTACTTAGACTACTTTTTTTTTTTTTTTTTAGAAAGAGAGTGAGCACATGCATGGGGATAGGGAAGGGCAGAGGTGGAGGGGGAGAGAGAATCTTAAGCAGGCTCCATGCCCAGCATGGAGCCAGGCATGGAGCTCCATTTCCAGACCCTGGGATCAATTATGACCTGAGGTGAAATCAAGAGTTGGACACTTAACTGACTGAGCCACCCAGGCACCCCAATAAAGACTACTTTTAAGAAGAAAGTGCAGAGCCTCCTTCCAGATGTGTGATTATGTCAACAGCTAGCTTTGCTGATTGATCCATGGAGTGGGCTACTATGGAAAGTTATGTCTGAATATCCTGTGCAAACTAGAGCCTCACGTCCTCAAGAGGAAAAGAACTTCTTAAGCAGTCTGGTGAGCCAATCTATTAATAATCAGTGGAGTAAAGGGACCTTGAGAGGATGTATATGCAATATCTAGCCCAGTTTCCAGCACATAATAGGTACTAAGTACAAGTGATCCTTGATTCCATTGTGAAAAATCCACATTTCATGTTTGAGTCAGTTGGGTCTCCAGATTTTTTTGAAAGTCACTTATTGTGCAGGAAATCTGTCAGGTGGCTGTCGATTATACAGTGAGAGAAAACGGAAGATGTCCAAAACTTTGTCTTTTGTGGCTATGGTAGCTCAATGCAGCCTATTTATTGAGAAATTTGAATTTGATAGCTCTTAAAACTTCTAGCAAATGTACAAATATTAGGAATTATTTTGCAGAGCTGGTGACATATAGATACCCATTATTCATGACATACTGATTCAATATGTCTATGAATGTTTATTAATTATTGTATGTCAGGCATCAACTTTACCTACCTTAAAAGTATCGGCCAAGATTTCAGCACCTCGTTGATTTGTCCTTTTGGAAAGGCCCACAAAAAATTCTCTGCCTATAATAAATGTCATGGAATACAGTGAGTACATGGCACCAGTGATGGCATACTGTTTCTTTATCTGTAAATAATGATCTTAAAGCATCACACAGTTCTTTCCTACCACACAAGGCAGCTCTGCTTGTACTCTGATCTCTGCTCTCTTTATACAGATCTGATTTCAAACTACCATCCTTAGAAAGAAACTTTTTCAAATTCCCTGAGGCAGAAAGTAGAATAGTGGCTGCCAGGGTCTGAGGGAAGGAGGAACTGGGAAGTCAGTGTAGTGGGTATGAAGCTTCAGTGAGTGAAGGTGAAAATGTGCTGGACATGGATAGTGGTGATGGTTGCACACTGAACTATACACTTAAAAATAGTTAAATGGTAAGTTTTATGTTATATAATTTTAGCACAATAAAAGAATAAACGTTCCACTTAGGAAATAACAGAATTAAACACCTTCATGTGTAATAAAATATTAAGTAGTTGCAATGACAAGTTAGTAATGCTTCTCTTTTTTCTCCTAAAAGAATAATACCAGACATTCACGATTAAGTTGGATTCCTTTTCTTATAACGATGATGTAAAGGCTGAAGAAACTATCTGCATAAAGGGAGTTTAGGGCTGATTGGTCTTTAAAACTCTTATTTGTTGTTTCAAGTCAAAACATCAGAGACACCTATTTGCAAAGTCCTAAAGTTTAGGAGGATGGAGCTTTCTAGTGATTTGGCTTTTCTGAAATTTCATAAATTTTCTTCTCGGAAGGCAAAACACCAAATAAAAATGGTCCCCCAGTGAGAGGTAAGCAAAAAATTATAGTAGATAGTATTAGGCAATATATAATTGTGAGGATTCTTAACTTCCCTTAATTCTTTGAAGAAGAATTCTATATGAAATGTGAAAAAATATTCAAAGAGAAATCAGTATAGATTTTGATTCAGAACATTAGGGTAAAGTGTAAGAAGAGAAACCATGTAGAAATAATTGCTTGATGGACTTTACAAATTTACAACCTTAATCCTCATGATGTCCTTAAAAAAGAGGTAAATGACCTAGGTCAAATGATGTTATTTATGATAAGTTCCGATGGCTTATGCGCTGGGCAGATAGAAGACTCTTTGGTGGCACATTGACAGGTTTTTTGTTTTTTTGTTTTTGTTTGGTAATGGTATGTCTGCATTGTCCCTTGAGAAAACTTACTACATACAAATCAAAACTTAACTAAGGGAAAGATATTTTATTTGAGAAAAGTATTACTCACTTTACTTGAAAATCAGCTGCAATTTAAAAAATTTCCTTAATTCTTCTAAGATAAAAATAGATTTATAAATTATATTTATATACAATTTTTAGGAAAACAATGGATTAAGCAAATTTAAACAAATTTATAATGGGGCATGTGCACTATTTCTATTTTAAAAGACTAAGGTAGCAAAGCACAAAGAAAAGCAAACTGCCTATCTCTTTAAAAAAAGTCAGATGGACTTCTGTTTCTGGCAGTATGGTAGACTATATCCCCTAAATGGCCTTTCTTTTTTTATTTTAAGATTTTATTTATTTGACAGAGAGAAACAGCACAGGCTGGGAAGAGGGAAAGGGAGAAGCAGGCTCCCCGCTGAGCAGGAGTCCAACGTGGGGCTCGATCCCAGGACCCAGGGATCATGACCTGAGCCAAAGGCAGATGCTTAACCAATTGAGCCACCCAGGCACCCTGAAATTCCTAAATGGTCTTTCTGATGAAAATAACTGAGCTTCTGGAACTGAAATATTAAACAACATTTCTGTTGTTGTTATGTCTGTTATATCAACTTTTTCTGTTATCAATTCCCCTTTCCCCTCATTCATTTATAGGAGAAGCCACATCATTTGTCCTATTGATGATCCTACGTTCTGGATTTGACTGGTTGTTTCCCTGTATATCATCTAACATGAAATTGTTCCTTTGTCCTTTGTATGTTCAGGAAACTGATTGTTTCATGTAGATGTTTAACTGGATTATTGTTAAAAAAATTTTTTTTTTGCTAGGAGTACTTCACAGGTGGGGCTGTACTATTATATCACATCATGAGGCACATGACTGACAGCCACATTGTCAGTGATACTAGAATAATCTGTGTGTTCAAGGGGTATCAGTCTGATTCCTCCATTATAAAGTTCCCCATCAAGGTTTCATATAAAGGTTTTAATAGCCTTGGATGATCATTACACAGATCCATTATTTTATTAGGAATCTACATTTACTGGCTAGAATTCTTAAAAAAACAAAAACACTTTCTGAATCAAGTATTTGGTCTACTTGAAATAGAATTCGTAAAGGAAAGATAGCTAAATGCCTGAATCTTTCCTTCACTTATTAACTATCATAGTAGTAAGGTGGTGTCCCCAGCAACTTACAATAATGACTGATACATTTTTTTTAAATAACATCATTATCCACGAATGAGTCAAAGAATAAATCATAATGGAAATCAGAAAACATTTAAAACTAATAATAACAAATATATATCAAAACACAAAGGATTCAGTTAAAGCAGTACTTGGAGGGAAAGTTAAATAGCTTTAACTGCTTGCCTTAAGATGAGAAAAGGTTCAACATTAAAGAAACAAAGTTCCAACTTGAAATTTAAGAAAAAAAGACCAGAATAAAAACAAAGAAATTTCAAGGAAAGAATTAAGGACAGAAACAGGAAGAGGAAAGGAAATATACAAGTGAGAGAGAATTCAACAAAGCCCAAAATTGGTTCTTTGAAAAGATGAATGAAATTGACAGATCTCTGGCACAAAAGAAAAAAGAGAAGGCATAAATAAACATTACGAATGAAAAGGAGACATAGCTATAATGCTGTGAAGCTTAAAACAGATATTAAGAAGATATGCGGAATTTTATACCCAACACTTTGAAAACTTAGATAAAATATTAGAAAACAGAACTCACAAAAACTGACTCAGAAAACCCTCAATAGTCACAACTATTAAAGGAATTGAATCAGTTTAAAATTTCCCCACAGACCTAGCCCACAGAGTCTGTTTACGGGTAAGTTCTGCCAAAGTTCAAGGAATGCACAATTCAAATAGTACTGATTCTAGAGAATAGAAACATAGGAAATATTCCCTAATACATGTTATGAGGGTAACATAATTCTTTTATCAAAGCCAGAGAAGGAAAGCAAGCAAGAAAAATTACAGGCCACAGAAACAAAAGTCTTAAGAAAAAAAATTAACAAACTAAATCCAGCACTGTAGTAAAAAGAGAGTATATCAAAATGGAGTTTGACTTCATCCCAGGGATGCAAGACTGATTAAATATCAGAAAGATCAATTAGTGCAATTGAGCACATCAACAGATTCAAGAAAATCATATACATTTCACTGGAGCAAAAAGAGTTTATCACCTGAAACTCCATTGATCCTAATCATATAAAGTTATAAGAGAAGCAAAACTAAAAAACATATTTACACTGAGGTAAAATTCAAAGAAAGACAGGCAGTGATTAATACAAAATGCAGGACGGTGGTTACCTCAGGCTGAAAGGAGAGAGAGGCTGGGAATGGGGCTCCTATGGTCGTGGCAATATTCCATTTCTTAAAGCCAGGTGCTCCTTTTATCATTAGTCTTTAAAGTGTACATAGACATTCACAACTCTTTTTTTATTTGCTCCATATTTCACAAAAATAAAAAAATGAAAATAGAGGTAAGCTGATGTCTATTTAAGAGAAATAGGATTGAAATAATTTCTGAAAGTAGCTGCTCGCCTGACTCACAAGATTCCCAGTGGAACTGGAGTTGGATAGCTGCTTTCCTTCTGTCCATTTCCTGATCAACTGTTAATGAAGCTCTGAGCTGCAAAAGGAAGAGGACCCAGAATGCATGGAAAGGGCTACAGATTTTGTTTCTTACCCAATTCTGCTGAATCCAAAAATTGAGTGATGAGGGTTGCACAATATGGTGACTGTGGTTAGTGCCACTTGAACTGTATACTTAAAAATGGTTAAGATGGCAAATTTCATGTTATATGTATTTTACCACAAAAAAAAAAAGAAAAAGAAAAAAGAAAAAAATTGAAAAGTAGGAAATAGAAGGCAGGACCAGGCATCAGGCATGAATGAGGTGCCAAGCAGATATCCAACACGATCTCAGTTTTGAATAAAATAACTTTCAAGATATTAACTTAAGGATTGAATATTACTAAAATAATCTTACAGATAGTGTCAAAGGCAAGCCTCACTACTTAGGTACCTAATTAGAAGTTGGGGCAAAAACATCAAGATTGAAATGTGGTGAAAAGATCTCTGACCAAAGGAAGAGGTTCCTATAGCATAAGCTGAGCCGTAACATGAGAAGATTTTAGGGAATCTGTTCGGCTCAGCTGTTAAGATAGCTAAATGGCTGTGAACACAGCTTGTTTTAAACCATACTTCAAATACTATCAGTACCTGCTCACAAGAAGTTATATATTATATGGCTATGTTCCAGTAAAAAAGAGTTTTATTGTAAGGAAGCGTAATTTACACATCTAGCTTTTCACAAAAGCCTATTTTCTAAGAGAAATAGATTATTGTTCTGTGCTGCCAAAAAGAATGAAAGTGCCATCAATGGGAGACACAAAGAATATTCTAGGGGGAACTTACTAGGCAGATTCGAAAGAATGCCTGAGTCTGCTTGGACATGGCCAGAGCTGAGAATGCAGCGTAGGCCTCCTTGACCCCTTGTTCTGTGTTCTTATGGCTCAATGGGTGTGCACTCCGTGCCCCAGAGGCAGGGCCATTGCCTGTGACAATGGTAGCCCAGGGTGTGCACTGCACAACTCCAGGGGGTACTATTCATAAACCTGTGATAAGCATGGCGCCACCTGGGGCTCAGCAACACAGTGGTCCCACCCATACATATGTGATACCGAGCAAGGAACTACTCAAATGTCGCAGGATAAATACCTCTCCTCCTCCAAGAACATTAATTATATCAAAATGTAAGTAATACAAAGCATTACGTTTAGATTAAAATGAAGGTGGCTGTATTTTCTCTATATACAAGGGATTCAATATAAAATTCACATCAGCTAAAATATTAGACTTCTAAGAAGCTTCGTGTTTTCAGTGGGGCCACCTGGGCTACATTCCCAAATCCCTGGGAACCAGCTCCTGCTGGTAGGGTTACATCTATGAAACAGGTATTGATTCTCTGACATTCAGGGTAAAATATACTCTCATTATAAATTAAAATTTATTATCGATTGTGTTGCTTATCAGTATAACTAGAATGAATTTGGGGATCCAAATTTTAGGACATGACTTTTGCAAAACAGTAATACGACCATAAAGAGCTAGAAAGGTTAAATGCTGCAATTACTGTTTCTTTAGCAGCAATATTATGCCCACTACAAAAACTGATTCTAGTTAGATCCAAAATAATATTAGCTGTTTGTATTTGGTTGAGTTCTGCTATTATTCATCTAGCATTGAAGCCAAATCAATTTGCACTGAAAATTATTTAAATTCATCTTGCTGTCTGGGCAAGAAAATTATTTGTAAATTACACATCTTGAATTAAGAATCTTTTAAATACAAACCAGATATAATAACATACAATGCAAAACTATGCAACCCATAAGCTAAAGTTGTAGAATATAGTAGATGCAACCTACAAAATGATAGCTACACGCTGATAACATTTTTGTAAAAAGTACGCATATACGGCATGGATACAAAAGTACTAAAAGGACATACACCCAAATGTTGAAATGATTATCTTTGAATGAAAGGTCATTTTCATTTTACTCCTTTTGTGCTTTCCAGTATTTTCCAAATTCCCTGCAGTTAGCATTTTTACTTTGGTAATTTAAAAAAAAACAAAACCCTACAGTTAAGTGAATACAAGCCAGGTATTAGAAATAGTTTTAGAGAGGAGAAAGTGAGGATGAAGATACCTGTGAATAAGACGTCTCCACCATCTAAGGTTGCGTTTTCGTCTTTCATCTCTACTAGATTAAGCTGAAGTTTTTCTAATGCTTCTTTCATCATGTCAACCTGTTGAAAATAAAATGATTCAGATTGATATCCTACCATTTGCTAACAGAAAACTAATCATCTAAAACCTCTGAACCCTGAATCATGCTCTTACATACATAAGCGCACACACATACACGCACACACACTTGTGAATATATATATGAATATATGTAGTGTAGTTTGGACTTGCAATGACCATTTGCAAGAGAATAAATTATGTATTAGAAATTGTCCATTTTGTCTCTGTCAAGTCTATGCTAAAGTCAGTATTATAGTCCCTTTTTCTGTTGGAGGCTGACTGGGTAGGACACTGTTGGAGGCTGACTAGTTAGGACACTGTTGGAAGGCTGGCTAGTTAGGACACTGTTGGAAGGCTTGCTAGTTAGGGCATATGAGTCAAGAAAGGTGGAAGACAGAACAAATCCTCCTATTCTTGCCAGAAAGTACAAGATTTAATTTTAAACCTTAAGTCAGTCAGTCAGTCAGTCAGTCTTTCAGAATTGCATACACTGAGGACTATAAGGAAGAAATATCAATGACAATAACTAGCAACTTGAAATATCAGCTTACAGGACAGTCATTGTTTTCTGTTCAAATATTTTCTAAAATGTCAGAACATCTAAGGCTTCTCTGTAAGTCTGAACTGCTAATTAAATTTAATCTAGGTTCCTAGGGGTTATTAACAAATACAATAATTGCAATCAAACCAAAGAATATTTGAAAAATGAATTTCAGGGGCTTTCTAGGATTGCAGGTATAGTGTAAAGCACAGAGATATTCTGGGCCGAGAATACTTCTAGTGAGGTTTATTTTTAATGCAAGAAAAAAATTTAAGGCATAACAAATGCCCTTTAAAATTCACAGTTTAATTCAAGTCCTTCCAGCAGCTCAATAATTTAAATATTTCTGAAGGTCTGTATAACCTTTGACATGGCGAAGACATACATTGAGAAAACACGAACAAGGGCGAAAGGAAAAACAAGAGATCACGTGATACTGAGAAAAGGAGGCAGTTCTGCCAAAATACAGCATGCCCAAGACACATACTGAATTGTCAACGAAGAGTTTAGGAGACACAACTACAGCAGAGTAACTTCTAACGTAATAAAAAATATGGAAATATTCTGACAACAAGGCTGACATTCATGCAGTCAAGAAAAAAAGAGGATACGAATTAAAATAAATATATCATCTCATCCTTGTCCTGGAACTCATGTAAAAATTCCACAAACCAGAGTGACTCAGAACAATAAAAAATTATTTCCATGGACAAAATGGTCTTCATGTTGTAATAAATATATCTAGTGTTCTCTTAGCGGAATAGGTTTTTCTATGTAAAAGAAAGGGGAATCATTACTGTAGCATAGAAAAAGAAACAAAATAACATTTACCATGGCTTGCTGGGCTATAGTGAACTCAAGAAAACACACAACTGTTTCCTTCTGTCAGCTGCCTCTGGGTCTATAGAAAGTTCTCAGAGCTTGGAGAGATCTTTAGAATGCAGCTACTATACCTTTTGTCTCTCTTATGATGCTATTGCTTCTATTGTAACTTAACATTTCAAAGATTACTAGGAATACAGCAATAACATGTATTTTGGTCTGAAAAATGCACATGTAACTTTGTTCAATTCTTAAGAGTTTCAAGAGGAACTTTATTCGATTCTTAGGAGTTTAAAGAGAACTGAAGTAGGGAGGCTGATATATACCAGTTTCAGAAACATTGTATTTCTTTAAAAGTCCTGTGTCTTTCAAATTAAAGTTTTAGAGGATAAAATGCTTGTGGTTTCTTAAAAGTTAAAACAGCTGCACCAATATGAAAAAACTGGCTTTTGCACAAGGCCTGTACTTTTTTTTTTCTCCTTAAATATTCAGTCACATCTATATAAACAAAGTCTTCAGGATAGGTCCATAACACAAACATTGATGATACCATATTACTTTCAGAGTTAAGGGTATGGACAAGTTTAAAAACTTGTTAAATGTCAAGTAAATAGTTCTGAGAACTGTAGAACCATAAGGCATCAAATCGGCAATGCTAACTCCAGGGAAATTTTTGGAGAAGAAACAAGAGAGGCTGAATCCGGAGGCTGTGCACTGAGAACCGCAAACTCTTGGCACAGTGGTTCCACGAAGCAGACAAACTCAGCTGCAAACAAGGCCCACGATTGCCCTGACACACGGACCCGGAGCAAGTCAGTTATCCAGGCAGTTGGAACACTAAATATAACTATAGAAGTGGGAATTTTTGCAGGAAAAGATCCAAACCATGAGCCTTCAAAGAAACTGCCCATTCTGCGGTTACATAGCCATGGTTAATGTTGACTTAATTAACTTTCAAGGGGAAAAAAAAAGTCTAAACAACACACCCACCTTTCACTGAGACACTAACCTTGCAGAGTGGAACTTAGCATTACTCAGGGTGGAGAGAAACTGTCAGAAAACAGCATTAGCTCTAAAGGTTGAGTTGAATAGTTCACCTTACCCCATGAAATCAGAAATAAAAGGGTAAATTAGAGAAACAACCCTAATTAATTTAAAACCTACAGATATTATTTTCATACTCTAAAGATTGACAAGGCCTTTCTTCCTCCCCTCTTCACTCTGCATCCACTTTGTGTCATTCTTTTACTCTGTACTCCCATTTCTTTTTGCTCCCTCTTTGCTCCTCCTATCCTCCGCTAAAGATTCCTTCTCTGACCACAGTGGGTTCAGACCACCTCTGTGGCTTCCGACCATCCAACCCACATGTCTTTCTCAAGAGCTGGTACTAGTTTTGAGGTAATTATTTTTCCTTTTCTTCTTTCTTCCCTCCCCACCTCCTTTTTTCCTTCCTTCTTTTTTTTTCCTGGAGTACTATTGTCAAAAACCACGGAGCTCTTGGGTTTACACAGAATGCCCTGGGAATGTCTGCATGGTGTAGTGTTATCCCCTAGGACCTGGGATTCAGATCCCACTCGGCTACTTATTAGCCAGTGACAGCTTGTTTAACTTTCTGGGCCTCAGTTTTCTCATCTTTAAAATGGGTGGTTAGTTATAATAGTATCAACTTCCTCGGCTCCTCCTGATGACGAAATACACGTAAAGTACTTAGCGCACTGTTATTGCTCAATAAATATTAGATAGGACTTCTATCATTTTGATGAATATCAGCTTATGTGGACCCAACGACAAATACTTGTACTAAGAAACTGACCCACAAAAGAAAGCTGTTACTTTTTCTTACATTTGGACTCATTTCTTATGTTTTACCCGTATGACAGGTCCCATCTGCTTTCCAGTGAATTAAAATTACAGTCTTTCTGCAAAGCCAGTGTAAAGTTAGAGCACATACACTGAAGACACACTGACATTTAAATCATGCCTGTTTGATTTCCTTCCAGCTCCTGGAATCTGTCAGGCTATGCAGTAGATTTCTTGTATAATCTCTGCTTTAAAACAGCCCGCTGGACATACTACATAAGGTGGGAAGTGGGCCTATCTGGTAAGATGTCCCACAGGACTCAAAGGAGTGTCAGCCAAGATGATACAGAATGATTTGGTTCCTGAAGATAGGACTACTCTAAAAGAATATAAAAAATTCCCTCTTTGTCAATGCCCAGTCCCTTTCCCTACATTTTCTATTCTACTCTCTTCTCATTTTCTTCACGGCCCTCATTTCTGTTCCCTCATTTGTCCTTCATGTTTACATCATCACCCTTTCTTCTCATGTCACTCCTTTTGGGTTCTCATGGTGAATGGAAAGAACTGGGGGTTTGAACTATTATTAGGTATGTTACTTGGGACGAGTTATACTTTCTGAGCCTCGGTTTCCTAAGCCACGAATGAGAGTGTTTTCTCTCTAATAGGGATTATGTAACAAATAAGCTAATACACAGTGCCTGCACACTGCACTCAAAACCAGTGGTTGCTGATGTTATTGTTTTGCCCTAAATTAACTTAGTGCTTGGTTTGGATTCTGGCTACCTTTCAAAAAGAAATAAAAGACAAAAATAAACCATTTGACCCCAACTCTTCTTTGCTTCTTGCAAAATATCCCCCAGATACAAAATACTAAAACAAATACAAAATCTCACACTGTTTATTGGGAAGTTATATTCATGATAGCTCGCAAGAGCACCGTCATTAGTTCAATATTCTTTACTTAGATGCCAACATTTTCCAGTTGGCCCCGTCCAAAGTTGCCTTTGTTGCCTATTTTCAACTACGTCCACTTCAAATGTTTCGCATCTTCACTTTGGAAGTCGTGAATGTGCTTACAAGGGTTGATGAACAGTTTTGTGCTGCGATTCCATTAAGAGTCTGTACCAACTTGTTTGCCAAACTGCTTTCCTTTAGCTGATTCTGCTCAATGGGGTGCCAGATGTTATGACTACAAATGAGGACCTTGGCATTGGCTTGTCTGCGGCATATATGTCTCTGTCCCCACAGACCTGCCATGTGTTGGAAGCTGTGTTAGCAATGCTATCACCACTAGATTTTCAATGCCCATTTCTATGTTCCAAGTCCCTTTATTACTCATCATATTATAAGAGCTTTAAAATTATACTGTCATCTTATTCATACTCAATCTAGTTCTTAAAAGCTGAATAGCAGCAACATGGCTTTGTTGGTAGTAAATAGTTTCATTTTCTCAATTTGTTGCTGATTTTGTTTTGCCTTTAAATGTTAAGTGTGACATGTAGATAATGCTGAGGGAGTCATTCAAGAAGCTGATGTGATGTCTCTATCATGTCAAGGCACAGCTGGCTTAAAACTTGTGGATACATCGAAGTTACACTCTATTGCCCCTGGTCACACTCAAAAGGCCACACTTCATTGGTATCACTTCAGTGTTCTTTGTTAATCAGCACATCGCTGATCCTGTGGCCACCTGGAATAGTGTACGTTTGGCTGATTTTATAACAATACTTAATGTCTCTATCATGCTTTTATTTATCTTTTCTCATTTAATCAACATTTCAGTTCAACAAACATTTAGTAGATGCCAACTTTTTTTTAAAAATCAGGCTACAAATATTTATAGCCTGATTTTTGGCTCTCTGCTCAGCAGGGAGGCTCTCTGCTCAGCAGGGAGCCTGCTTCCCCCTCTCTCTCTGCCTACCTCTCTGTCTACTTGTGATCTCTCTCTCTCTGTCAAATAAATAAATAAAATCCTTTAAAAAAAAAGAATTTCAAATATTTAGAAAAACACAAAAGCAGTCTCTGTTCCTGAGAAGATAACAAGCCAGTGGGGTGGATATACCTTATGGATATTGGTGATAGTGAAATACTTGTTGTGATGATAGTAAGGATAGGCATTAGTATACCCATTTTACATATGAGCAAACTAGGCTAGAGGAGGTTGACTGATTTGCTAAGTCAAGCCACCTGAGTCCACGCTCATTCTTATGTTTCTATTCACTGCACTGTGTGATTATGATTTTCCTGAAGTCTCATTACAAAGCGAAGCCCACATCAGAATTGCAGCTCATGCCTTCTGTCTTCCAGCTCTGTAAATTTAAGTCCACTTGGTAGTACAAGATCCTATTCCAGGTGACTCTAGATTCTATGATCTCTTCATTTTAGAGATGAGTGACATTTCTGTATACAAGGGCCTCAGGATGCTAAGGTATAGTATAATTAAAATGCTAAGTAATGTGAACAGAATGTATAAACCACATCAGGAATGCTCACCAATGACAGCTTACATATGAATTACCCCCTCAACTTTGGGATGCCTGAGGTTTGTTCAGTGGTTTATTTCTTAACTTTTCCACATGTGCTAATTAAATTACTAAAACTAACCAGACCTACCCCAAAAAAAAAAAAAGAAAAAAAGATCAAGGAGAGGCTTAACATACTAAATGACTCGGTCTTAAAAATTCCTAAGTAAAAATATATTGGAATCCTCTGCTATCAGAAGGACAAAACTCTTAGGAGGAATTTAATTAGCAATGATAACAGCAAACATTTATGTAGTCTTCCTATGTGCCAGATACTCTCTTAAGAACTCATATTTAACTAATGGAACCCTCATAATCCAATGAAACAAGTACAAGCATTACTTCTGTGTTAGAGATGAGGAAGCAGAGGCACAGTAGGTGACTCGCCCAAGGTCTTATAGCAGCCGAGCTGAGATTTGAACTCAGAGAACTTTACTCTGAAGTCTGGGTTCTTTCCTATACACCTTGTCACTAATAACAAGATCATTTATATATCTATTATGTAGTCAAATGAAGATAAATATTAGAAAAGATTGTGAGCATCTATAATACTCTTAAAAACAGATTATGCTCACTTTATTTATTTGAACAAAAATGTGTACTCAGACATTCTGGAGGAATGGGAGTTGTTGGGGTGAGGAGGCTACAAATTGTGGTAATGTGAACTTACGTCTGGTTTCTAAAGATCCTAAATTTTCTTTTCCTAAGCATATACAAACTAATGAATTTTGGGAGCCGCTACTTCATCCTTCTAGTTTCTAGATTGGATTATGAGAAAGAGTTATTTGCAGAGGAATCTTTAGATAGTCAACAAATGTATCTTAATTACAGTAAGATTACAAAAGCACACAGACATGAAGATACACACCAAACCATGTCACCATACACATGGCAAACCAATTCAATCAATTGGGAAGGATTCAGAGAATCTACCACATTGGGAAGTATGGAGGAAGAATTCTAAGATGCCCAAGACTGCCACCTGATGTGTATGCCACATACAAATCTCTCCCTTTGGGTGTCAAAAGAACACATAAATACGAAAACATATCACTCCTGTGATTAGGCATGTTTTATGCCACAGGGAAAAATAATTTGCAGATGCAATTAAGTCTCCAATCAGTTGACTTGGGTTAATCAAAAGGAAGATTATCTTGGGTGGGCCTGATCTAATCAAGTGAGCCCCTAAAAGGGAGTTTACAGGTCAGAGATGAAAGAAGTCAGAGAGATGTTGTCCTATTAGTCCGGAAAAAAGCAAACAGCCATGTTGGGAACTACCTATGCAGGGATGCCTACAGAGCAACCTCTGGGAACAGAGAGCAACTCCTAGTCAACAGCCAGCAAAAAAACAGGGACCTTGATCCTACAACCACAAGGAACTGATTTCAGCCTACAACCTGAATGAGCCTGGAAGAAGATCTAAGCTCCAGATGAGACCAGAGCCCTGCCAACAACCAGGCATGCTATGCCCAGATTTCCAATCTGTGAACTCTGTGAGATAATAAGTAGGTATTCTTTTAAGTGCTATGTTTACGGTAAGTGGTTACACAGCAATAGAAAACTAATACAGAAAGCCCCAAATTTAAACATATTTTATTTAAAAAATTTATTTATAAAGGCCTTTGGTCAGAAGCAAAATGTTGAGCTGAATGCTTATTTCCAAGTTGTTTGTCTAGAATATGGTGCAAAAGTTCTTAAGATGTTCCTAAGAAATTCCAAAGAAAACAATGTTTTTAAATGAGCTTAAAGCCCCAGATCCCCAACTTCCTTAATACATTATTTACTGAAATGTTGTACAGTTATATTTTAAAATATGGAAAACAAGTTGCGATACTGTTTTCCTAAGGTTACAAATCTAATACACTGCTCATAGAAGTGAAAATGATAAAAGTATATAGGCAAGTGGTAATACTAAGTAAAAATGTGCCTTGAGCCACCTCAATCTTATTCTTAGTTTCATTCCTTCAGTAAATATCAAGTGTCTGTGCTGAGCTAGATACCACGATAGACAGTGATCAGTGGTCATCAAAAAATAGACATGATCCCTGCTATATAGTGCCTTTAGGGTAACAGATGTTAAAGATTCACCCAAATCAACATATAGTTATACATTATGATAAGGGCTATGCAGGAAAACAACAGTGTGCTTTGAAAACTAAGAAGGGTACATGATTCAGGGAGTCAAGGAAGGTCACTTTGAGGAAGTAACATTTAAACTAAGAAATAAAAATGTTAATAATGGTTATCTATTCCTGCTGGTGGGTCATCTGGAAGTCTTCCTTAGAAATAAAACAGGTTTCTGGATGATTCTCAGATCATAAACAGCTCCCCTTAATATATGAAAAATCAATTAAGGGCTTACTGTGCTAAGAAAATGGTCAGTAGAACTGGAAATTATTTATTACATTAAAATCTTCAAAAGTTATCAGACAGAGTCAAGTAAATGTCATTAATCCTGTGATTATTCTGGGAACTCATGATATTTACAATGGCCAACATGTATGAAAGTTTTATAACTACCTCATTCATTTTCCTTTTATTGAGCTTTAATAATAATAACTGTCGCATGAATAAGATCTCTGAAACATTTCCCACACACTATTAAATATCCACTGTGTTTTCCCCATTGATTTCTTGGATTTCTAAACTTAGTAGTTTATCTCTAGTGATATGGATTTCTAAACGTATTGGTTTAGCTCTAGTGACAAGTTCTAAAAATTAACCAGGATATTTAGCATCTTGGTTTCCATATTTGTAAAATGAGGGGGTAGAGCTTAAAAATGAAGTCATTTCCAGCTCTAGATTTCAAAGAGTTGTAGTCTCAAATGGCTTTTGGCATTCATAACTGTGACTCTAACTGTAATTCTATTTCCCTCCAAGAGAATTTACTGAAAACATCCCAGATGGTTATTCACGCATAAAGTATTCTGATGTTTAATGAAATTCAGTCAGAAGCAAGAAGCTGAGTATATGGATGGGGGGAGGAGATGGCAAACCCAAAACTAGATTTGGTTTAGGGTGCTTGGGGGGCTCAGTCAGTTAAGCGTCTGCCTTTGGCTCGGGTCATGATCCCAGGGTCCTGGGATGGAGCCCCGCATCGGGCTTCCTGCTTGGCAGGGGGAGTCTGCTTCTCCCTCCCCCTCTGCCCCTGCTTGTGTGCTCTCTCCCTCTTGCTCATTCTCTCTCTCTCTCATATAAATAAATAAAATCTTAAAAAAAAAATCCAAGTAGGATGAAAACCCTCAGAAACCAACAGAAGGATTCTGTTGTAGTGGGAAAAACTACATCTAGAAAACAAGGTGTGTGAGTGTCAACTTAACACTAACTTTTGATTTTCTGTGGGTTTTTTTTAGTGCTGCTAATTACTTGCTAACAGTGATAATAATTACACTATGTAGAGCATTAATAATTTTCTTACGAGAAAACAGCTATCAGGCCCTGCTTAGCTGTTAACCTCTGCATACTTTCTCATATCCATATGTAGTAGAGGAGACTTCGTCAACTTTGGATTCATCCCTCCCCAGTTCCCAAGATCAATCACCATCTGAAAAAGGAGGATCTAATAAGCTCCAGGCCAATCCTCCTGCGACTCAGCATTAAGTTATTCTTTATGCTTTGTTCCATTTTAGACCATATACCTAGGCGCTACTTTGAATCTTTTTCCTGGGAGCCCTGTTTCAGTAGCTTATCCCAATCTCTTCCTATGAGTAGGGTCCTTCTCTGTGCTCTCTCTAAAGATCTAAGCCTTCATCCTACAACCCTGCACTGCAGATGGACTTTCCAGGTGCACCTACTACATGCAAGTGGGGCTTGTCATCTCCCTCCATCTCCTCAACATAGAATCAGCATCCCCAAGGGCTGAGGAATCTACCTCTTAACTACTCATAATTCTGGTCCTCTCTTACAATTTAACACCACAGACTTAACTTACCATCATTAATAATATGTAAAATTTATTAAGCTCCTTCTAAGTGCTCCGCATTGTGCTTAGTGATTTTACATGGGTTACCTTATTTAACACCACCATATCCCTTCAGGTACCTCCTACTCTGAATCAGTCATGGCAATTCCATCCCTCTCGCCAGGGATTGGTGCAAATAACCTAATTTTGGTCACTGAGGGGAAGTCCATTGAGAGGTTCCTGGAGGTATAGAAAGAAACGTAATCCCACCTCTTCTTTTGCACGTGGCCTTGTCTGGACAGGGTAGCTGGCACCAGTGCTGGTCTAAGAACACAACCGTCATCAAGGATGACAGGACAGATAGATGGAAAGAACTGGGTCCTTGATGACATTGTTGAGCTGATGAATCAATCAATCCTGGAGTTCTGAATTTCTTGGCATACGAGATTTGTCATTTCCTTAACCAATCTGAATTGAGTTTCTGTTAGCTGCAGCTCCTTATATAACAAAACTGACTAGCAGTATCCAAAGGGTCCATAACAATAGACCACATACTAAAACTCATTAAGTTCTGATGTAGAAACAACTATTAAATGGAAGGCTTTTCTTTCTTTAGAAATACACCATGACTTGCCATTCGACAAATTACACAATATGTAAGGTGTTATTTTAACTGATAATACCTACTATCAGGGCTGTTAAGAATGTTGATCAAATGCCATTGGTGACACTAAGACCATACTGACTATAGAAAACAGCAGATTGTAAATAATAATTTGTAAAGCCAAAAGGAAGTATTATACTGCCTCAATTCTGTAGATAAAGCAAAATTGTTGCAGCTCTGTATGTCAGAGTTGGAAGTTAATGTCCAACACTCTCATCCCTGAACTAGTACTCAGATCTGAAGGACATGTGAATAGAAAGATTTGACAGAAATTCAGAAGGAAAACTAATGGGGCCCGAGTTCCAGGAAAGATAAAAACAGCTCTGAAGAAAACTGGGAAAAATCCTTCTCATTATCTAGGAATTTCTAGATATTCAAAGGCCCCCTCCAGGAAACTGGACAGCTGCATGTAAATGAATGAAATTGGACTTTCTAACACCATACACAAAAATGAACTCAAAATGGATTAAAGACATAAACATGAGATCTGAAACCATAAAAATCCTAGAAGAGAACATAGCCAGTAATTTCTTTCACATCAGCCATAGCAACATTAAAGCAAAAATAAACTATAGGACTACACCAAAATAAAAAGCTTTTGCACATCAAAGGAAACCATCAATTAAATAAAAAGACAACCTATTGACTGGGAGAAGATATCTGCAAATGATATATCTCATAAGGGGTTAATATCCAAAATATATAAGTAACTTATACAACTTAACACCAGAAAAACCAAACAATTTGATTAAAAAATGGGCAGAGGAAACTGGTACAGCCACTCTGGAAAACAGTACGGAGGTTCCTCAAAAAGTTAAAAATAGAACTACTCTATGATCCAGCAATTGCACTACTAGGTATTTACCCAAAGAATGCAAAAATACTAATTCAATGGAATCCATCAGCATTATCTGCAACAGCCAAATTATGGAAACAGCCCAAGCATCCATTGACTGATGAATGAATAATGAAAAAAATATATATACACATTTTCTTTATTGTACTATTATTCTATTCTATGCTATCCTATTAAACAGAATAGAATATTACTCAGCCATAAAAATGAATGAAATCTTGCCATCTGCAATGACATGATGGAACTAGAGAGTATAATGCTAAGCAAAATAAGTCAGTCAGAGAAAGACAAATACCATATGATTTCACTCATATGTGGAATTTAAGAAACAAAACAAATGAACAAAGGGGAAAGAGGGGGCAAACCAAGAAACAGACTCTTAACTATAGAGAACAAACTGATGGTTACCAAAGGGAAGGTGGGTTAAATAGCTGATGGGGATTAAAGAGTGCACTTGTGAGGGGCGGTGGGTGATGTATTTCTAGGGTCTACAATAGTGCCAGGTATGTTAAGGTGTTGAATCACTGTATAGTACACTTGAAACTAATATTACACTGTATGTTAACTAATTGGAATTTAAGTAAAAACTTAATTTAAAAAATTAACAAAAAATGGGCAGAGGACCTGAATAGACATTTTTCCAAAGAAGACATACAGATGGCTAACAGATGCATGAAAAGATGCTTAACATCACTCATCATCAGGGAAATGCAAGTCAAAACCACAATGATATATCACCTCACACCTGTCAGAATAGCTAAAATCAAGGACAAGAAATAACAAGTGTTGGTGAGGATGTGGAGAAAAAGAAACCTTGTGCACTGTTGGTGGGAATGTAAACTGGTACAGCCACTGTGGAAAATAGGATGGAGGTTCCTCAAAAATTTAAAAACAGAAATACCAATGATCCAATAATACAAATGATACAATAATTCCACCATTGAGTACCCAGGGAAAATTAAAACTCTAACTCAAAAAGCTGTATGCACCCCTATGTTTATTGCAGGGTTATTAACAATAGCCAAGACATGGAAGCTGTCTAAGTGT
The DNA here is from genome assembly GCA_028534135.1 of Potos flavus. Classification (NCBI taxonomy): domain Eukaryota; kingdom Metazoa; phylum Chordata; class Mammalia; order Carnivora; family Procyonidae; genus Potos; species Potos flavus. The sequence continues at coordinate 102,509,752 of CM052900.1, read as the reverse complement.
CCATCAACAGACGAATGGATAAGGAAAATGTGGTACACACACACACACACACACACACACACACACACACACACTGAAATAAACACGCCATAAAAAAGGATGAGATTGTGCCATCTGAGACAACATGGATGGACCCAGAGAGAATTATGCTAAGTGAAATAAATCAGACTAAAAAATACAAATATGATTCCACTCATACATGGAATCTAAAAATATGAATTGAAAAAAAGCAAAATCAGAACTATAAATACAGAGAACAAAACTGATGATCGTCAGAGCAGAACAGGGTGGGGAATTGGGCAAAATGGGTGAAAGGAAGAGGGAAATACAGGCTTCCAGTTATGGAACAAGTAAAACATGGGAATAAAAAAGCATAAGGAATATAGTCAGTGATACCGTAACAGTGACGTACTGGGACAGATGGTAGCTATACTAGTGGTGAATACAATATAATGTATAAACTTGTCAAATCACTATGTACACATGAAACCAATGCAACATTGTGTGTCAACTATACTAAAAAAACAAACAAAAAACCAAGAACACCAAACAACAACAACAAAAAACAAAAACAGAAACAAAAAAACAAAAAACAGACAAAAATCCAGAGGCCCCTCCATAAAGATGTCACAACAAAATGTTTCCCAGAAGACGACTGAAAGTAACACTTAGTTTTTTAAATGAAAAACAAGGCAGGAATTCTGCTGGTCTTGTCACTCTCCTGACATATAATGTACTAATTCAAGTGGCCCATTTCCCTGTTGACAATAATGACACAAGACATGTACTGAGTGTCTAAGAGCCACTGACATTCTGTCCGCAGAGAATAGAAATATGATTTGTCACCAAATACCAAATAAAAATAACTGTCAGCTGCTAAAAGGTCTGCAAAATTTAGTATGTTAAAAACTAAGGAAATGACAAGGTTCTAAAATTTTAAAGTAATTTTCCCAAAAGTCGAGAAGCAAAAAACTTGCTGCACACACCATTAAAATAACCACAGGACCTGAAGTGCCCATAATGTTCTATCAATTCAGAGAAGCTGTATGCCGCTATTTATAAAGGCAAACAGGTGTAAAGTGTGACAAATATTTTGTATGTCCAGTACACAATTAATACCTTGTAGGCATTAAGCTGCCTTAAAAGTCTTGCAAGAGACCCCTGGGCGCACCCCAACTACAGGTTCTGGTTGGGATAGATATGCCTTCTGTGCACTCCCATGTTTCCCAGGGTGTTCTACTAACAAAAGATCCGGCCACAACAGACTCTCCATATGTTTACTGAATGAAGAGCTGAAAAATTCTGCATGCTACACATAATTTCTAGAAATGTTATAATAAACTTATGCCTCACTTAAAAATACCCACTTTGTCTAGACAAGGCATAGCCGCAAGGTGGGGTGACCTCTTCCAGACAGCTCTTAGAACATTTCAATGATAAGCAGATTCATCTTTCTTTTTTTTTTTTTTTAAGATTTTATTTATTTACTTGACAGAGACACAGCGAGAGGGAATACAAGCAGGGGGAGTGGGAGAGGGAGAAGTAGGCTTCCCGCCGAGCAGGGAGCCCGATGTGAGGCGGATCCCAGGACCCTGGGATTGTGACCTGAGCCGAAGGCAGACACTTAACGACTGAGCCACCCAGGCGCCCCTTCATCTTTATTTCTAAAGACCTCCAAGGGAGAAAACTGTCCTTGGTCTATTTGTCACAATAATCACTTAACTGCCAGTCTCCTCGTTACCATCTTTAATGATTTCATTAATTTATCCAGTCATTCAATAAATATCTATTCAACATTCTTAACGCACCTGGCACTATTGTGGGCCCTAGAAATATATTAGTCAAGAGAAAAGATCTTGTGTCTATTCTTGTAGGGAAATGGAGAGAGAGATAATACATAATAAATAGAAAAATATTAGGTAGTAGTAGGTACCACACAGAGTTAATTCAGGGGATGTGACATACAGGCATACCTCATTTATGGTACTTTATTGCGCTTTTCATCCACTCCTTTTTTTTTTTTTTTTAAATAAATTAAAGGCTTGTGTCAACTCTGCATTGAGCAAGACTATTGATGCCATTTTACCAATAGCATGTGTTCATTTTGTGTCTCAGTGTAACATTTTGGTAATTCCTACAACACTTCAAACTTTTTCATTTTGGTATGGTCATCTGTGATTAGTGATCTTTGGAGTCACTACTGTAATTGTTTCGGGGAGCCATGAGCCAGACCAGATAAGGTGGCACACTTAATCGATAAATATTGTGTGTATTCTGACTGTTCCACAGAACATCTATTTCCCCATCTCTCCCCCTCTCCTCAGGCCTCCCTGTTTCCTGAGACACAATACTGAAATTAGACCAATTAACAACCCTAGAAGGGCCTCTAAGTGTTCAAGTGAAAGGCAGAGTCTCACTTCAAAGCAAAAACTAGAAATGATTAAGCTTAGTGCAGAAGGCATGTCAAAAGCCAAGTTAGGCAGAAAGCTAGGCCTCTTGCACCAAACAGCTAAGTTGTGAACACAAAGAAGAAGTTCTTGAAGGAAATTAAAAGTGTTACTCCAGTGAACACACAAATGAAAAGAAAGCAGAACAGCTTTATTGCTGATATGGAGAAAGTTTTAGTGGTCTGGAAAAAAGACCAAACCAGCCACCACATTCCCTTAAGCCAAAGCCTAATTCAGAGCAAGACCCTAACTCTCTTCAATTCTATGAAGGCTGCGAGGAGGGAGGAAGCTGCAGAAGAAAATTTTGAAGCAGCAGAGGTGGGTTCATGAGGTTTAAGGAAAGAAGCCTTCTACAAGACATAGCAGTGTAAGGTGAAGCCGCAAGTGCTGATGGAGAAGCTGCAGCAAGTGATCCAGAAGATCTAGCTACGAGAATTCATGAAGGTGGCTACACTCAACAACAGATTTTTCACTGTAGATGCAACAGCCTTCTACTGGAAGAAGATGCCATCTAGGACTTTCTTAGCTAGAGAGGAATAGTCAACACCTGGCTTCAAACTTCAAAGGACAGCCTGACTCTGTTGTTAGGGGCTAATGCAGCCCCCCACAACCCCCCACCAAATCCTTATTTTAAGTCAAAGCCATTGTTTATGCACCATTCTGAAAATTCTAGGGTTCTTAAGAATTATGATAAATCTATCAATGCTTTATTAATGGAACAATAAAGCCTGGATGATGGCACATCTGTTTCAAACAAGGTTTATTGAATATTTTAAGCTCACTATCGAGACCTACAGCTCAGGAAAAAAGATTTCTTTCAAAAAACTATTGCTTATTGACAACGCACCTGGTCACCCAAGAGCTCTGATGGAGAAGATGGACAATGAGATTAATATTGTTTTCACGCCTGCTAATACAACATCCACTCTGTAGCCCATGAATCTAAACGTAACTTTGACTTTCAGGTCTTATTATTTAAGAAATACATTTTGTAAGGCTATATGTGCCAAAGATAGTGATCCCTCTGATGGATCTGGGCAAAGTATATTGAGAACCTTTTGGAAAAGATTCGCTATTTTAAATGCCATTAAGAACATTTGTGATTCATGGAAAGAGGTCGAAATATCACCATAAACTGGAATTTGGAAGATGTTGGTTCTAACTCTCATGGATTGACTTTGAGGGGCTCAAGATTTCAGTAAAGGAAATAACCACAGATGTGGTGGAAACAACAAGTGAACTAGAATTAGAAGTGAAGCCTGAAGATGTGACTGAATGGCTGAAATATCATGATAAAACTTGTATGGATGAGGAATTGCTTCTTATGAGAGAGCAAAGAAAGTGGTTTCTTGAGATGGAATCTACTTCTGGTGTAGTGCTCTGAAGACTGTTGAAATGACAACAAAGATATACAATATTACATAAACTTAGTTGATAAAGCAGTGGCAGGGTTTGAGAGGATTGGCTCCAATCCTGAATGAATTTCTGTTGGTTAAAATGCTATCAAACAGTATGACATGCTACAGAGAAATTGTTGGTGAGAGGAGGAGTCAATTGATGTGGAAAACTTCATTGTTGTCTTATTTTAAGAAATTACCAGAGCCACCTCAACCTTCAGCAACCACCGCCCTCATCAGTCAGCAGCCATCAACACTAAGGCAAGACCCTGCCCCAGCAAAAGGACTCACTGAAAGCTCAGATGATAGTTAGCATTATTTTCTTAGAAATAATATAGTTTGCAATTAATGTATACATATTGTTTTTTAGACTTAATGCTATTGTGCACTTAACTGACTACAGTATAGAATAAACATAAATTTTATATGTACTGGGAAACCAAAAAATTCAGTTGGCTCACTTCATTGTTGTGATGTGGAACTGAACGTGCCATCTCTCTGAGGTGTGCCTAGAAAATGAGAGAGCTCGATTGGGAGGTCAGGAATAGCCTTTTGGAACATGTAATTTATGTATGAGTTGACTGAAAGAACCAACCATGTTGCCATCAGGGAAAGAACATTCCAACAAGAGCCAGGGCAAACATCTTAAGATGGGATCAAGTCTAATTTGTTCAAGGAACAGAAAGAGAGCCAGTATGGGGCTAAACAAATAGGGCAAGTGTTATGAGATGAATTGTCTCCCTCCAAAGTTCATATGTTGAAGTCCTAAGCCCCAGTATTTTGGAATGTGATTGAATTTGGAGAGAAGGCCTTTAAAGAGGTAATTAAATTAAAATGAGGCCATTAGGGTGAGTTCTAATCCAATATGACTGGCATCCTTATGAAAAGAGATTAGGACAGAGACAGGTACCAAGGAAAGACCATGTAAAAACATAAGGGGAAGGTGGCCATCTGCAAGCCAAAGGGAGGCTTCAGGAAAAACAATCCAACCCACACCTTGATCTCAGATATCTAGGCTCCAGAATTATAAGAAAATAAACTTCTATTATTTAAGCCACCCAGTGTGTGGTACTTTGCTATGGCAGCTCTAGAAAATGAATACAGCAAGGTACTAGATAAAGCTAGGGATGTAGGCAGAGGACAGACCATAAAAAACTTCGTAAACTAGCATTAAGGGTTCGAATTTTAAGTGTTATCTGAAGCCACTGGAAATTTGAAGGAGGAGAGTGACATAATCTAGTTTACAAAGATAATTCCAGCTAGCTGCTTTGTGGAAAATGGACTGGAAGGCAAGAATGGAAACAGAGAATTCAGTTAAGAGGCATTTACAGTAGTCCAAGCAAAAGATAACAGTGGCTTGGACAAAGGTGATGAGAGTGGAGACAAAAAAAACCAAACCAAAACAAAAAAAAACTCGTAGATTTTGGGATGTGTTTTGAAAGAGAGTTGGCAGGACTTGGTGGTGGATTAGATGTGGGAGTGAAGGAAAGAAAACAATCAAGAATGACTTAGATTTTTGACTAGAGCAGTTGGGTGGATGATAGCACTAATTCCTGATACAGAAAAGGCGAGGAAAGGAACAAGTCTAGAGAGAGAATTCGAGAGTTTTGTTTTAGCCAACTGAGTTTGAAATGCCTTCTAGATATTCTCCATATGGAGAGATCACCACATTTGAATATATTAACCTAATCTTCTGGGGATGTAGTCAGAACTGGAAGTAAGAAATAAAACCAAGGGAAATCAGAACTATCTCAAACTGTGTTCTGCAGGAAGTGATGTGAGAAATCTGGCCTTGACAATTCCTCTTAACAACTGTATTCCAAGAAATAGACTCCTGGAGATATTTTTGAGCCATTCCTGTTGCACGGTATGGTGGCTGGTTGCAACAATGGAAGGAATAATCCCCCTATGGCAGGAAAAGACTACTTAATGCACATACATTATGATTGCACAAATACCACCAGGATAGAAGGTCTGGGAAAAAAAATAAATGGATTATAATGAACTTTCTGGATGTACTAAGTATGCTGAGGCTTCAAATGCTACTTACTGTCAAATGCCTATGCATTTTCTTGTTAGATTCAGTTTTGTCGAAGCTATAAAAATAGCAGTGTAAGATTTCATTCTTTTAGAAACCATACATTTTGAAATTGTGATCACTTTGAACAGGAGACAGGGTGAAGTTCATTAAGCAAATAGAGTTAGCAAGGCTATAGGAAGAACAACTTTCAAGCACATTTTAGATCAATTAGTCCAAAATAATTGTACCAAAGCACCATAGGACTAAATGGATGCTGGCTGTGCTAATTAAAACATTCTTACTCACTTATTCAAGTAGGTTTGCTAAAGATCTCAATTTAGAAACTCTTCATTAGTACATCCTAAATGACTATCGTATGTGCTAAAAATGAACAAGGCTGCATATCTTTAAAAAATATTATACTTACTAATTTTTTACCAATTGAAACTAACTTTCTTCACAACTGGTACAAGTTGGTACTTTTTTAACTGTACCACACTGCCCACTGTTTAAGCACAATATTTAGGATGGTTTTTGGAATTCTGGGATTATTTTTGGGGGGAACGCTGCTTTTCTTTTTCACTTCCTAGTCCCAGACTTTTCTGTGTGTTGTGATTGCAGCCTTCAGTAGAAATGGTTGTGATGGGCTGCAGTCATTGTTAGTAGAGGACATAGTAATTCATTCTGAGAAGTTGCCTTCTGATTCCAGGCTGCTACATGGCAAGTGATTTTGTAAATATTCACCCTTTGTCATATGTTCAAACATTTGCTTCTCCCAGAGCTTATTTAAAATATGTTAGTGAAAAACCACCAGCTGAATATTTGTATGCTTATAAATATTAAGTACAGGCTTAGTTGTACGAAATGGCTAGTTTCAAGAAATTGTTCTTGTTTTTGACAGCTGTCCAAGTTCTAACATAGTGTTAACAAAAATAGTGAGTAATTTCTCTTCTCTGTTATCAAATCTGGGTATTTTCAGCTGGACTGAGACTGGAACAGTTCGATAATATTTTCCTAATAGAAACATTCCAGTCAACGTTTTACCAAGGAAAACTAATTATTGTCTAGCGGGTGAGTTTTGCCTTTCCCAAATTGTTTTAGAAAAATATGGTAACATTCTTGTCCTTACAGTTTTCTATTTTTTTTAAAGTTTATTTCTGTTTCCAATTTATCACAAGTATTAACTAACTTTCAACTAAAACATTGATTTGAGGAATAGCTACTAGTCTCTTCTGTAGCATGGAAAGCACTTTGTAGCTGGTTTTGAGTAATTCTCAAAGTACAGTAACCTTAGTGCCATCTATATGCTGTCTTATGAGGCAGTGCATGATGAAATTAGATTCTACTAAATGTCATTGCCCTTATTTATTGTCTTTTTCCTTGAACCAGGGCTGAGCTGGCTAAGTTCCATTGTCTCTCAACCAGATTTATTATGAATCAGATGCATTCCATTTCACAATAGGAATGTGCTTATTATAAGATGTACAAAGCTTATAATCTAACAAAGCACACAAGCTGTTGGCAAAAACCACTTTGCTTAATAGTGGGCACACTTTGTAAAATTTTCAAATGTATCTGAACTAAATTTAGTATCATATACGTTGACACTCAAATCTTGAAATAAAGACCAAGTGAACACAGTAATGTTTATGCTAAACACAAAGCTAAATGCATTGTAGTTTTACACAAATATACTCCCTAAGTATTTCTTATTGACATATAGTTAGCCAGGTTTTCTTTGCTTCAGTTTCTCTTGGATAGTGTCTCAGGAACGTTGAAAAGTAGATTAACTCAGGTCTTCAGAGGAGCACAATTTAACATACTGTCTCTTTAGTGATTAATGTCATTTAGTTTTTGTGCAAAGAACTGAAATGCATTCTTCTAAATACCCAGGGAGAAACTAAGAGGTATCTCTTAAGAATAAGAAGAGTATGGATAAATTTAGCTGTTAAAGAACTAGATTGCAACCTTTTAAAGAAAGTATGACTCTTAACAAAGATTAAAAGGAAATGTGCACAAATGAAAAGAGCTGTGGTTGGTCAGTGGATAATATTTGTTGCATCACTGATGGAAAAGTTGAGTTAACACCTGAACATTTAAAACTTCATCTATTAAGTACAACTATAGTAACCCAAGGCAGATCTGTGCACAGAGGACATGGCTTGCTAATGTGTGCTTTCTACTGTTCTAAACATTCAAATGCTGATGTGACTCTGGGTAAGGAAGAGTGGACCACTACCAGCCCCTCATTCACCTGTGGTTCACTCCATTCAGGCTCTCACTGTGGGGATCCCCTTGCTTCTGTGGGCAATTCCCTTGGACTGGACTTGAAACAGCCCCAGTCCAGCTTTTGCTCCTGCATTTCTAGTCCACGCAAACACTTCCACAAACTCTGGCAGTGCGTCTGTCCCCAACAAAGTGGCACTCTTCTGGTTCTATATCTAAGCCATTAGTCACCCAGTTTCTTGCTCATCGGGTCTCCTAGACCAGTGCCCAGAGCATTTCCAACTGCAGGCAGTATTTATCAACTCTCTGAGAGGTCTCTGTAAAACCTACTCTCCCTAGATTTGAGATGAAAAAGGTAGCATATCCCATTCCGTACATTCCATGCAGAAAAATTAGAAAGTACAGATCAGTAAAAATAAAACCATTAAAAATTTTGTAATCCCAATACCATTTATAGATACCACTACTAATAATCTGTCACATAAACTTCCAAAATTTCCTACTGTGTTTATGAAAATGTTTTTCTGCTTATGCTATTATAAAATTATACTATAAATAGCCATATTCCATATTTAAATAAAATAAAGGGCAATGTCATAAAGTAATTTAAGAATGAATTCACACTTTAAATTGAGATTGCTTTACAATGGATTTCTTGAAAAATTACCTTCTGAAAATAGCCTTTTGTTATAAGGTAGTTCCAGATACCATTAGTAAGGCTCCTTGTATTGAATTTCAGAATACTTCAATTCTTTTATCCCCAAGCAAAGATTCAGATTTTTACGGTGGTAACAGAATTTGAGAACAGCTTTATAAAACATTTAAATATTTAAAGAAGTACTTCAGGACCGATCCGGATATGGGTTAAAATTTGAGGATACAAATCTATGTCACGATTCGCAGAGGTTTTCTTCTCTAAATACACAGGAATCAGATAGGAGAAAGAAAAAAAATGGAAATATTTAGCTGCCAAAAAACAATTTGTTCTGAGACATTAGTAAAGATTTTCTTCTGTGATGACATGAAGTTTAAGTCTTGAACCAATTGCGGGGAAAGTAACTGTACAACTGCAAAATAATTATTAAATTTTAGACAGAAAGTGGTCCTCTGTTCTTTGTGGATATGCAGAGCAGACCCAGAATGCCCCCGGTGAATCCAGGTCCTCAGTATGTGGAAGACACCTGATATCCCATAACACCTGGCGAGGCTGCCAACTCCTTGTCCACACAGACTACATGCCATGGAACCCATTTTATGTCTCAAAAGGATTTAAAATTCATGAAGCTTGTTGAAAGCTCAACTCTCACATTCAACTCACTCCAAAGTGTATGGGAAAAAGAGCAGAGCAGACATTTCAACTGAAGCTATTATTGTGCTTGAACAACCATATTCCATTAAATTGCTAATAAACCTACTAGAAGATGTTGATCACATCAACCATACAGTTTCATTCCTTTCCTTTATACCAACTTGCTCCATTTCGTTTTATGCAGTATTACTCTTTCTGTGCCCTTTATTCCAAGGTTGCCCAGGATTCAAAGCACTTATTCAGTAAGTTTGTAATCCAGTTTAGTGTGCTATTAACAGAATTCTTTAGAGAAGATCATGGAAAAAGAAAAACTTATTTTTGGGTCAGTGACCAATTTTAAAGGAAACACATACTAAACCAGTTTAAAGGAAAAGGTCAGGATCCATGAGGTACTAAGGAAAGAAGAAAAAGAAAAAACATTCATTTCTACAATTTTCCGACATTCCTTAAAAATAAAAACAAGCCTAAGTATGGAATGGCAAGGTCCCGGTTCCCTGTACTGTGGTGAACAATACTGCCATTCATAGGAAGTTAGAAAGCAGGGGTTTTTCCTCAACACCAGGGAAGTTTTGCCTTTCCTTCCCTTTATTTATTCTGAGGTTCAAAATTGAACCTTATAAATCTTGAGTTAGTCTCTCAGAACAAATAATAATATAAAGTGTATTAAATGCTTTAAAGTTTGCTTCTTAGTAGCATAACTAATTAACTCCCTCTCCATTACAAATGGCTTATTAAGGCACGGTGGTGTTAGTGTTAAATACTGAAAATAAATGAAGCTATAGAGCCTATAGAATTAGACATTTTTAAAGAATACATGATCTCAGTAAGTCTATCAGATGACTGAGTTAAATGGTTTAGTCCTCACTTAAAGATTAATTGAAAACATATGATGGGAAAAAAATCAAAGTTAAGGGAACAAATGTTATAATTTTAAAATTCTTTTATTTAACAGGGAACAATTTGTTTCCTGTAATTTTTTTTTCCATTTAATATATACATCTAAGAGCCTTAGGAGAAAGGATACATATCCCCAAGCTCAGGGTACCTAATATTTGTCTCTAACTAGTTTTCCAATGGATAGAGTTTAAGGTACCATTTCTTTCCATAGGGCAACTGACCATTATCAGAATGTTTGAGCTTTTTTTCACTAGTAAAGCCAAGCCAAAACAAAGTAAAATTTACTTTCTGGATTATTTTATGATTAGGAAAATATTTGTGTCTATCTTTTTGTTTTTTATTTTATTTTTTTTAAGATTTGTTTATTTATTTGAGAGAGAGTGAGAGAGCGTGCACTAAAGAAGGGGCAGGGGCAGAAAGAGAGAGAGAATCCTGAAGCCGACTCCCCACTTAGTGTGGAGCCCGAGGACACTTTGACATATCAAGGGGCTCCCAGGGCTGGATCCCAGGACCCGGAGATCACGACCTGAGCCAAAATCAAGAGTTGGCCACTTAACCTACTCAGCTACCCTTTATCTTTTTAGAGTGACCAAGATTAGGTGTAGTGAAAGAGTTTTTCCCGCAGATTCCTCTCTGAAATACCTTAGCGAGAACACATAAAAAGCAACTCTACATCATGCACAAAGCTGTGGTAGAGAGGAAGTAAATGTTAAAGCAGCAAAATATCATTTGACAAAAGTAAAGATGAGTAACAGCTCGATTTGAAAAGCTGTGAAATTACAGTAATTTTACAACCCATCAGAAACAGCAAAACACACCATTACTTTAACAAATATTTATCGATCACCTAGTAGATATCAAAGCTAGATGCAGATACATGCGTAATAAATTTCTGGACTGGAGAATTAAATGAAAAGAAACTAGCACATGACATAACTCACGGAATCGTGGAATATTAAAATCAGAAGAGATCTTAGCAGTCATAGAGATCAGGAAACCAAGTCCCATTAGCTTTAAGTAACTTTCCTCAGTCATAGGGGCCACAGCAGGACTTAGAACCCAAGGCCTATATTTATAATATAACAATATTCCTGACTCAGTAAAAATATATATATTTTAAAGATATTTATTTATTTGCCAGAGAGAGAAAGCAAGCACAAATGGGGGGAGTGCCAGGCAGAGGGAGAAGCAGATTCGCTGCTGATCAGGGAGTCTCCTGTGGGACTCGATCCCAGAGCCCTGGGATCATGACCTGAGCCAAAGGCAGACACTTAACCGACTGAGCCACTCAGGCATCCCAGTAAAAATGTTTTTAAGACAAAAAGCTGATGTTAAGACTACTAACATAAAATCAATTCTACTTAAACAGCTTTAAAATAATTAATATATAAGTATATATACATATAAACTTAAATTATCTTCTTAGACTCAAGTACAAATTACCAGATTTCATTTATAAAGTTTTCATTTTAGCTGGAATTTCGCTTTCCGTGGCATGAAATGAGGAAGCATCTGCCATCTGATGAAACCAAAGATCACAGAATAGATGTGGCTTGGCACTGGAAGACAAGAGTGAGGACCGTGGCCCTCTGTGACATTATCCTGGCAGGCACATTTTTAGACGTTTCCGCACAATGCACAGTTAGTGGCCCAGGTGTTTTTCAACTGTTTTTCAACTGAGAAGAAAAAATTTTAAATCAAAGCTATTCACAATGTCTGCCAGATTTTCCTAACTGGTTCTTTCGCAAAGCAAAACATAACTTCCTCCCCGTCAATATATATACACACCTATGTACAATAAGACTTTTGAGTAATCTGAGAACTGAAGATTTGGCTTCCAAATAAGTTGGCAACCTCTCTTCCTCTTCACCCTATCCACATGAAAAATTGGAAAATATATAATATAAACCGTGACACAGTTTTTGTATTTGATTTCTCATCCAATAGCTGAACACTTTGAAAATATATCTAAAATGAATAGTAAACATGTGTCATATGAAGAAAGTTTTTGACCTGAATATGAGATAATAATTTGTGCTGATTTTTACAGGTGACTTATTGGACTCCATTCTATTATTTCAGCCATATTCCGCATACTGCATTTTACAAAGGACATAAGTGAAAAATGATTTTGTTCAATACATACGGGTAGGTGTCAAATTCTGCAAATCAGAAAGGGATAGAAGAAGTTAATTAGGGTGAAGAAATTCTCCCCTATTAAAGGCAAAATTATAGAGGAGGTTTAAGCTATTAAGAGGGAGTCCTTTGGTATCTTCTCTATAAGCTCCTCCTTCATAAGCTTTCCCCCAAATGCACCACATGCATATGTTACTTTGTTTAGGTGCTTAGCATGTTTCTACTAATAAAAATTTCTAGTAACCTATTAGGAAGAGGACTGCATTCTGCTCTAGAAGGCTTACCGAAAAACAGCAAATTAATATCCTGACTGTGGAGACTGGGATTCTTTTTAACAAGTGAAAATCCTGGCAAATAAAATACCCTATTCTTGTAGATGAAATAAGCATCTAGACAGTTGTTTTGTGACATCAGTAAGCCAAGCATAGCAGGAGAAGGCTCCATACATTAACTAGAAATACTGCAGAAAATTTACGGTGACAGGTAAATAGAAGAGCCAGTAGAATAATGCACAGTTGAAATTCTAAATTAAAAAGAAAAAATTCCAGGGGCACCTGGGTGGCTCAGTTGGTTAAGCGTCTGCCTTTGGCTCAGGTCATGATCCCAGGGTCCTAGGATTGAGCCTCACATCAGGCTCTCTGCTCAGCGGGGAGCCTGCTTCTCCCTCTCTCTCTGCCTGCCTCTCTGCCTACTTGTGAGCTCTCGCTCTGTCAAATAAATAAATAAAATAAAATCTTAAAAAAAAAATTTCCAGAGGCAAATTTCAAAAAGATTTTACCTTTACCATGTCTAAATTTCTAATGTGCTTAAAATGCAAAAATATGTCTTAGGGACACATAGGTACTTAAAAATGTGCTGAACATCATTGATTGCTCCATTATCTGTGAATAATAAATTATTTGGTCATACTCCTACTGGACACTGATGACATTGTTCATGTTGACTTCTCCAGCGGTATTATATTCTGGTTCTGACTGTAAGATCCCTTTACACTATTGGCTCTCTCCTTTGTCTGCCTATCTTGTGTGTGCACGCACGCACACATGTTTTGAGATACTCTCCATTCTGGCTGGTAGGAATATGAACTATTCCCATCTATTTTAAGTTCCAGGAATTTTTTGGCCTATTTTCTAGTGGTTCTCTCTCCAGCCTTAAGTACTTGCTTTTATGCATGCACAGACAAATTTATAGCCAAAGACTGAAGGAGCAATTCTGCAGATGTCTAGAATGCTCTCCTCATGAAGCACCCTCACCTTCTGTATTCTGTCCTGAAATTCTTGATCTCCTCAAACTCTCATCTTTATCCTCTGAACTCTGCAAGACCACTGAGCTCTGTTCTGTTCCCCTTCTCCCCTATGTGGCCTGGAAACGGACTCCAGACAGTGAGTTGGGGCAAGTGAAGATCTCACTTATTTCCTTTCCCTCAGGGATCACAGTCCCATACTTCCTCTTCTACACTGTCTGAAAACCAGGGTTTCACATATTTGGCCCAGTTTCCTAACTGTTCACAACAAAAGGGAAATTCCTGTAGGCTTTCATGGCTAGAAGTAAAAGGCTCAAGCCGGTACACTCAAATATTTTAACTTTATTTCCCTAACGACCTCTGGAACAACGTTCTACAATTTCTCCTAACTCAAGTGATTGTTTTTTCTCATTAAAACAGCGAGGGCCAACATCTTCCCCTTTAACAAATAAATGGATGGTCTAGAAAATACTTCTGTAAAACAAGTATGATTCCTGATGATTTTGGTGACAATGATATGAAAGGGAGCAGACAGTGTGATAAAAACTCCTTGAGGATTTATTTAAATGTTATTTAAATGCTATGCCCTGATGTAGCCATTAACTCTAATAGAGCTTGGAAGCTAATTAAGAAAGCCATTTGTTAACTACACAGCACTGTGTTTCTGGCCTGTGTTTAGGAGATGAACCTGTAGGGAAGAGATTAATAAGGAAATTCAGCCATTATATTAAAATTAACAGAGACCCAGAAGCACAATTCAAAATTGCGGCTGAGTCTTCTCCTCTGCTGTGTCTATTTAAGCTCCTGCATAAGAGAGCCTCGGCAGGCCAGAGTGCCTTTGCTCAAGGAGTCAAAACCATCGGCATAGAGCAGAGCAGCTAAAAACATTGATCCACACCTATACCCAGGGAGCTTTCTTAACTTGAAGCAAAAACAAATTCAGAATGGCTTAGGAAAAAATACTGAATTTTAGGCCTGGTGAAGAAAACCAGGAACATCTTAGAAGAAAATAAATAGTAAATGGGTATTAAATATAATTTTAATGATGGGCATTCTTAATAATTTGCTTTTAGGAAGATAATCTCATTTTAAAGCACCCTTTAAAAAATATTTAATTAATTAATTTGTTTATTTATTTATTTATTTTAGAGAGAGAGAGAGAGAGAGCACGGGCAGGGGGAGGGGCAGAGGGAGAGGGTGAGAGACAATCTCTAGTAGACTCCTGGCTGAGCACGGAGTCCAATGTGGAGCTCCATCTCATGACCCTGAGATCATGACCTGAGCTGAAATCAAGCGTCGTATGCTTAATCTACTGAGCCACCCAGGTGCCCCTTAAGACACACTTTAAAAGAATATTATCAAGTTGGAAAATGTGCCACTTTCTTCGTCAAATATCTTACCCTGGGAAACTCATATGTTTGGACTGCAAGGCCTTACCGGATGCAGTGTAGCCAACAGTCAGGCCAGCCTTTCAAGGAGAGGGGCCAGGAGAGTCACTGAATCCATGGACACCGGAATCTGCCAGGCTTCATTCTGAGCATAAAATCAGCCACTTAATAGGTGTGCGACCCTGAGATAATCCTCAACCTCTCCGAATTCAAGTTCCTTCACGTAACCTGTCCAACTTTTGATCTTTTTTAAGTGGGGATTATAATTGTAACTATCTCCTAGGGTTGAGGGGATGATCATCAAATGAAATAATGCATATAAAAGCTTTAGCACAAAGCCTGTAACATAGTAAACAATTTTAGCTATTGTTACTGTTGCTACTATTGTTAAGGAAAAAGAAAAACCCAAACTGCCTCTTGAACACTAGCTTTGTAAATACAAGTTATATAAATAGAGAGTAAATGCCATAGGCTTATAAAAATTATCTGAAAGGTTGAGTGAAAAGTAATTATATAATTTTACCCCATCTTTACGGTTTTCCCTAAGAAATGAAACTGGAAGGATGGTGAAAGGGAACAACATATTTAATTTGTCTCACTTCACCTCTCCTTGTCCCCTCCCCCCCCCAATTCTAAATGTGTTGTCCAGAATCATTTGGTCCCTTAGGAAACTATAAAATTACATTTTATATTAAAACTCATGAAAATTTCACTATAAGAATCCATAGGCATCTCCTCTTTAACTTAGCTGGGTGTGGCATTCAGGAAGGTCCCGCTTAGACATACTACCACTCTAGGACAATCAATGGCTCCCTAAAAAAATGACAAAAAAAACAAAGTGTCACCTTCACTGTGCTCCTGATGAAGCTATTTTTATCTGCTTTCGGTGGGGAATATTTGGTCTCCTGATTGATAGATGGCTTCTCTGTTGAGGTCCCAGGATTCACTAAAAGGAGTTGAAAGAGATAATCCCCGAGAGGTTATACAGAAAAATGCTTAAGTTCACAAGTTTTGGAATTGGACAACTCCATTCAAATCCTTGTTCCGATAGTTGCTGTTTGATGGGGCAAGTTACTTATACTCTGAGCCTCGGTTTCCTCATTTGTAAAATGGACATTAAAAGTTGCTTTTACCTGACAGGGTTGTTGTGATGAATAAAATGGTGTATATAAAGCATTTAGCATGGTGTCCTACCCACAGTCAATGTTCACTGAATATTACTTACTGTCTGTTAAAATTGAGCCTGGGAATCCAGATAAGCCACACAAAAAACTTAGGGCACGGACTACGTGCCACTTCCCTTACGACCAATTGATTCATCCACAGAGCGGACGTGTGCTGAGTGGCGGATGCTGTGAGGCCCTGTGCTCAATGCCGTACTTCACTGAAATCCTTTGTCAGGAGGGGCTTTACCGGAGACTGGGAGGCAGCATCTGTGCTCTCATGCTAATGGCTACATCACCGCGGGACCTGGCGCAAGACCTACCTACCACATAGGAGATGCTAACAAGCTAGGTTGGTTTTTCTTTTTGAATGAATATATAAGTAAGGGATGAATGAACGAATGACATGATACAAAGATGATTAAAATGAACCCTCTGATCGCAGAGAACTCATGTTCTATCTGAAGTTGGAATTAGCCCTCCAAAAGGAAAATGAAAGCAGGGAGGATTTAAGGAGGGTATTTCAGATAGTAGGATCACCATGAGTAAAATATTGAAAATTTTCTTTTCTTTTCTTTTTTTTTAAGATTTTTTGTTAATTTATTTGAGAGGGAGAGAGAGAGAGTGCACAAGTGGGGGCAGGGGGAGCAGATGGAGAAGCCGAAGTAGAAGGAGAAGCAGACCCTCTGCTGAGCACGGAGCCTAACATAGGGCTAGATCCCAAGACTTCTTTGAGATCATAACCTGAACTGAAGGCAGATGTTTAACCAACTGAGCCACTCAGGTGCTCCCCCACCTTTTTTTTTTAAAATACTGAAAATTTCTATTATAGTTATGCTAGTATAGTTCAGCAATAATGGCAAAAGAATGTGTAATCAAACTTGACATTTCTAGAAGACCTTTTAACTTTCAACAAAAAATACAGAAATATATTTATTACTTATAGAAAAAAGAAACTCTAGCCAATTTTATATCTGAAGTCAAAGGACAAAAGGGCATATACTGTCACATACTGTTCTATGTCCAGTCAAGCCTAATCCTGTCTCAGTGTCCTTGCCTAATTTGCCAGTGGTTAGCGGTACCAATTACTACCCACTTCTCTTCTCTATCCTATGGCTAAGTAGGAAGAGACAAAGGAAGAACAGGGATCAGATATCAGCTTTATCCGGGGTCCCATGGTAAAGAGCTAATTGGAGAACTGGCAGAGTCTCCTACCTTCCAGTCAGAACTGAACACAACTTGATCCATGAGCTGGGCTGATGTCATTTTAAAACCCAATCACACCATTCTTCACCCCACCCACATGTCCCAAGACATTCCACAAGGAAATAGAAAACACAGGGGAATGCTTGGCTGAGCAAAGAGATAAAGGTGGAACCCGCTTCCTACTTTAAGCAAAATGACCTGCGAATCTACTAAAATATGTGGCTGACTAACAGGATTAGCAGCTTACTGCCATGGATCAGAGGACCAGAATGTTTCAGTGCAATGGACTCCTTTAAGAAAACATGAGGAAAAGAAATAAGGAGTCCCTGCATCCCGTACTCCATGTACAACTTTTTATTTAGGAGAGAGAGGAGGTACTTTATTTGGATGAAATAGACTCTTGTTCTTCTGCTACAGATAGCAGAAAGCCAAGCTTCCTGATTTGGTGTATTTTATCTCTAACTAAGAATGGCCTAATAAGACAAACTCACAGCCTGTAACAACCAAAAAAGCAAAAAAACACAAACAAACAAAAAACAAAAAACCATCAAAAACCAAACCAAAACAAAAAACTCCAGAAACAAAACCAAAACCAAAACCAAAGTACTGTAACTCAAATATCCTAAAACCAAAGATATTTCATTGTTTATATATCTTATAAGTAATAATCTGGGAGGAATTAAATCATTTAGTTGCCTGGGTGTGCAGTTTTCAAATAGTTCATCTTGGAGACAATGCAAGAAAACAGTGTCACCCAAGTTCAATATATATTTAATCCATGTTTTATTGGGATGTCATAAGGAGTGCAGATCTAGGACCTCGCATTTTTTTGAGATTGCATCTATGTCAGCCTTGTTAAAGGAACAAAACTGTGGAGTTGTGAAAGTCTACTTTTGTTTGTTATTTTTGTTGTTGTTGTTTTTTGGTCCATGTGCCTGAGTAGACCCAAAAATTTCTGCTTAGGAAAATCTTGGCTTTGTTTTTCTATGTCTCTGCTACTTTTTCATAACAAAATCGTGAGCTCATTGGCACAATTTATTAACAACGATCAGGGAGGACTGCCTGAAGAACACACAGTCTACTCTTCAGAAATCTAAAATGTACACCTGAATTAAGAGAGTTCACCTATTGTAATACTGAATTCAGTGAGTTGTACCTACTATAGAAATGTGATAGATGATGCTATTTATATCATCACACTATGGCCACATGGGGCCCCAAGAGGAAATTCTGAGCTTAGTAGTAAGAACACTGTCACTTCTCAGTAACTGATTTGCCTGTATCTTTGGGGCCTTACGGACTGAAACACCTACCAGGTCCACCTCTTACTACTGGCAGTAGAAAGCATAGCGTGAAATTTGTGACCCATCTGTAACAATGGCTAGATCATGCATATTAACTGCCTTCCTGGCTCTTCTTGATGTTAATTATTCTTATTTTCTTCCTTTCTCCATATTTTGATTGATTCTGCCTGGTATTTTATATATCCTACTAAAGCTGTCCTCTATCTCTTCTACAGCATGATGATACATAAATGGAAAACATAAAAATGTAAGCAAAGATATCATCCACACTGACAATGTGATTACACTCTTCAAAGACATGGTAAGCAAATATCTGGGATTTCTAAAGCTTTATCTCTACAGTTCAAGAACAATCGGCTGAAAAGTGAACAGTTCAGAGCATACTAGTTTGACACTTTCATCAATAAATTCTCATGCTGTGTAGAAACTGCCTTTGAGTATTAAGAGTAACTATGATAATATACCGTGTTGACACAGTTTAACAAAAAATGACAGAAATGTTCCCTTTTTCTATGAGCCTAGAGCTCCTAAGAGAGAAAGGAGACTACTGTGAAAACTTGAAATTTGTTAAAAGTGAAATCTTCCATTCTTGACAACTTCATTTATTTGGGTTGGTTCACTTTCCAGGGGGCAGAAAAGAACAACTAGCTATATCCAAAATACTAAAGACAGTTTTAACAGCATATACAGAGAACATGGTTCCTATTTACCTTAAGGAAAAAAGGTTGCAATGAGGCTGAAATATAATTTTACTTTGAATTTTAAGAGAAGCAGCTTTTGAGCTATTTTAAAATTCCTTTCATTTAAGCACAGAATCAGATATTGTTACACATAAAATTTTTAAAAGAAGCACTATTACTATTTTATTTGAAAGAAAACATTTTTCATAAACTGTTTTATGCCTCGTTCTTTTTTAATGTGCTCTGAAATTGTGGCTTTTTTTTTTTTTTAAAGAATTTATTTATTTGAGAGAGAGAGAGAGAGAGTGAGAGAGAGCAAGAGCATGAGAGGGGAGAAGGTCAGAGGGAGAAGCAGACTCCCCACAGAGCTGGGAGCCCCGTGTGGGACTCGATCCTAAGACTCCGGGATCCTGACCTGAGCCAAAGGCAGTTGCTTAACCAACTGTGTGGTTTTTAGAAAAATGTACCTCCTGTTTCTCTTTTCAAGCCAGGGTCCAAGAGTGAATATTTTTTTTCTTCTCAATCAGTTTCATCTAGTAACAAATGAGCCTGATTTCCAGGATTTTTGACAAAATATTTTAAAAAGACGGTATATATATGAATTTCCCACACTTAGACTCGAATTTTATATTTTCTTCTGAAATTTGTAATTTGTTACAACTACCAAGATATAAAAGTGCTTTTCTGAATTTTCTGGTAAATAGAGCTGACCTAAAGTTTCATTTCTAAAAAACACAATTAACCAATTAAAAATCTCAGAATTCTTGGTTTTGCTCCAAAAATATTAGTTTAACCTCAACAGATATCTGCTCTCTTAAGACAGCGGTGTGTGCGCCCATAGAGGAGTGTCTGTTCCAAGTGATAAGAAGCGAATCTGTGTGTGTTGGCAGTGGGCTGGGACCCTCCCTAGGGCCTGTTAGGGTTTGATCTGGAAAGGAATGATAGCAAGTAGGAAGAAATTTTTCCCCTGGACATGGAAACTCTTGGGTTTACCAAATAGAATTACAGAAAAGAAGCAAAACAAAATGAAACAGTTATAGCCAAGAAAAATCTGAGAAGAACCATTCAAAACGTGCGAGACACACTGTACTTAAAATGTACTTGAAGGCTCATTTCTGTAAGGGCTGCCTTAACATCCCCAAGCCCTACTATTCAGGAATCTTATTTCCAGGCACAGTGTCCTGGAGCATTTGCAATTTTTCAGTTGGAACTCTCAGCACTTTAAAAATAGTCTAAAGTCAGAAATTGAAATACTGATCTATTTTTCAACCCCCAAGTTGCTCCTTAGTCAATATAACACTGAACGTTTCTGAACAAAGGGATTCTTAAGGCTGGCTGTGGTTCAGGCATGTCCTAAACTTATTAAGGGAGAAAATAAGTTATTCACAAAAGAAAAAAAAAATTCTGTCTATCCTCAGTTAGAAAAAGATCTATTTTCCCCCTAATGCTGAATTATGTATTCGATCAGTTCAAATTTTATTTTGGACCATTAATCTGTAATTTAACATAGTTGTTAAAATAAATGGATGTCTCGGTCTATTGTATGTCAGGTTGTTCACTAGAAAAATAATTCAATGGGCTGAACACATAAAATATAGTTTCCCTTGTGTAACTGCTTACAAGTGGATACAGGTACCCTTGGCAAAATTTACATGTTACATTTTAACAATGTAATTGCTGACAATAAAATACTTTAAGTAATACAAAACAATTTCTACATCTTAAATCATAACTATATTCCTCCTGCTACCTTTAATAGGATAAGAAATCTTTCTATAACTAGCTTTTAACAGTAAATTTCTAGAATATTTTCAAGCCCACACAAAAGGTTTATGTACTTTTCCTTTAAGAATTGCATATATATTTCGCAAATAAAGCTAATCCGAGAAACACAAAACAACATTACAATTCACAAATATTAAGAGAATTCAAAGATCTCCATTTCTAGGATCCACTTCTTAGAGGATGCCACCTGGTCCTAAAGACCCATTTTACATGAAACTTCTGCCTAAGGATTGCAGGTGACAAATCTTGCACGCCCACATTCTAGAAGGTACTGCTAGGCTTCATTTGTCCTTACCATAGCTGACTGCCATCAAACTGCCATCCAAAACTGCTTTAGGGAAGCAGTTCCTCCGCAATCTTTTCAACAGATCCCCTGTTTTAACATCCACCTGTGTTACTGCAGAACAGTCTGACCCGGATTGAGCCATGGAGCAAATAATAACACCAACTGCAACTCCAGACAGAAAAAAATAGAAGTCAATTTTCCAGACTCTTGTGGGAATATAGAGCATGTCTGCTGAAACTGAATCCAAGAGTTCAATGATATTGTAGACTCAAGTACTTCTTTATATTCCACGTAATGGCTTTTCCGTTCTTGGTGTTTTATAACACACTACTGAACCATGATTTAGAGAGTGAGGGAAATTCTCCCTCACCCTCCTCCCCCCCCCCAAGTTGAATTGTATGAAAATTATAATTGCAAAGTGAAACTCTAACAGAAAGCCACAAGAGTTGTTCCATGTAGGGCTTAGCGAATGCCATCACTGCAATTGAAGTTAGTTTATGCTGATTTTCTTTATTTTCGGGGAACAATTTTCCCGAGGTTTAGGCATTAAACCTAAACTTCTTTCCTTTGGGGTTTGTTTTGGTTCACTTTTGCCAGGGAATAACCAACTCTACAATCTGTCATTTACCTCCGTTTTATCTTCTCTTGGCGAGGACAGACAGGTTCTTTTGCTGATACTACTGTTAAGCTACATTAGGATTTCTCTTTTGATGCAGGGGCTACCAGATTCTCTTTCAGTTCTATACAGCGGCCACTTTGTATTATTCTGAGAGCAGAGATGCTAGCAATTCTCTTCAGTATAATTGAATGATAGGCCAAATGGGTTCATTTCCATTTGGTCTACAATCAAGCATAGTAACAAAAATTACCTAAAAGAAATAGGGTTAAAACTGTATCTAAGACGACAAAGGGAAACACTCAAACACCTGAGGAAAACATACCGTTTTTCCCTGACATTAAAAAACTTACTGTAAAAATAATGTACTTGGTTCTATAAAGGGTGCACATCATCAAATTGTTAGTACAGACATTATTTCCTCTAAACAAACACAGGTGTCAGGAAGCTTAAGCACATAAATAGAGTCAGTCTATTTTTCTGTAAGCTTGCTTTAAAGTCTCAAAAAGTAATGCTCTGGGTCAACAGAACGGGGCTGGTACCAAGGTACAGTTCATTCTCTGCTCTACATTTGGCCGGGGAAATACTTGGTCCTTGGCTGAAACTAAAGTGCCCTTAAGGAAGTCCTGGTTTATAGCAGTGCATGGTAAACTGGAGATGGCCTGTTGGAAAGGAAGTCTTGAAAGAAGGTGGGGTCCATAACAAGAGGACCTCATAACAAGAGAAGGGAGGCAAGAAGCCACAAATCACAAATGTTTTGTTCCTTTGCAAGAAAGAAGGTCAAGGTGTAAGACTCTTCATGTGCTCTTATCCCAAGCTCCCCAACATGAGATATTCTTATCCACTCATCTGAATACATCTCTGTTGAAATTAGAAAACAAATAGTAATGTTGCCAACTGAAAAAAAACAAGGTGTGGTTGTGAGCATTTAAGAGCGTATTGCTACCAGCTTCCCACAGTGTTAGAGAAGCTGAGAACTGAGGACCTACTATGTGACAGGGCTATGTTTCCTTGTTTGAGTCGCATAACAACCCGGTGTGGTGTACGTGGTTATGTCATTTTACAGGTGTGGAAGTGTGGGCCCAAAGAAGGTAACTTACTCAAAGTCACACCACCTAGAACATGGAACAGCCAGGATCATAACTCAGGCCTGTCCAACTTCAAAGCCCACATACTTATGTCAAAAGCTTCATCTTTATGAGAGATTTATGGAATAGAATTTTATCCTGGAAAACTAAGGAATAGACTCAAATATAATAAAATATCTTTTTTTTTAAGTTTAGATTTGTTATGCTCTCTCTCTTTTTATTTTATTTTATTTTTAAGATTTTATTTATTTGAGATAGAGAGAAAGAGAGCATGATTGAGGGGGTGTAACAGAGGGAGAAGAAGCAGCAGATGAGCAGGAAGACAATGAGGGACTTGATCCCAGGACCCTGGGATCATGAACTGATCTGAAGGCAGACACTTAACCGACTGAGCCACCCAGGCGCGTCCTCTTTCTCTTTTTAAATCTGTAGTCCAAACATCCTTTTCCTCTCTTCAAATCAATCAATAACCTCTATGATAAATTATAGGATTCGCAATAATGTGAAATTATCACCAAGTCCAAAAAGTACATAAATAAAACAACTATTATATATTATAAAACTTGAAATAGCAGTAAGGATACATATAAAACATAATAAACTTTACACATTCATAAGTAGTAAGCTGAAAAAACTACATTCCGAGAACACAAGCCCGGGTGGGATGCGGGGGAGAGGGACAAGCAAACTCCCCACTGAGCAGGGAGCCTGATGCAGGGATCCCAGAACCTTGGGGCCATGACCCAGGCATGTCTGACCAAAGGCAGACAGACACTCAACCAACCGAGCCACCCAGGCACCCCACTATATTCCATTTTTATGGTATTTTAAAATTTCTGTATTAAAATATTTATATCAAAGCTTTATAATTACATGCTAAATTACAAAGAAAGTCTGTGTGACTCAGAGAAATGATGAAAAGTATATTTAATAAAAATGAAAGAAAGTCTTCATTTGAAACATAACAACACACACACATTATTTTTCATTAAAAAAGTTTAGCCCTTCCTACTTGAGCGTTTGTTTTTGGTGTCTGTGTCCACTTTTTAAATATTTCCATTTCCTCCACACACATAGCTCTCAAGAGTTATGAACAGGAAGTTTTCTCCTGTATTTTCCCCAGTAGAAAGTTCTCCAGCTGCACACTAACTTACCCATTGCCACAAATGTTAAAGTTCTGGGCAAAGTTTTAATTACCGATTTACGAATGATGAGACATTTACAAATTTAATACATTTTGCCCTTTTTCAGACCATGTAGAATGAAGCCTCAGTATGCTTGAAAAATCTCTTAGCAACTGAGAGCAGGGCTGGCCAACAATGGATGATTCATTGATTTAGCTTGAGTGTGCAGGAATGTCTGCCAAAAGGTCTGCACAGACTCACATTGCTAGACACTATGGTAAAACGTACTCTGACCTCTTTTAAAACTCTATGGGAGCGGAAAGCTAAACTTGCAGCTTTCCAGCAATTCAGTGGCATCTGGAAATATGCTTGAATTACAATATCTTGCTTTGATAACAATCAATAGACTTTCTTAGATTATCATTTTCACCTAATTTAGACAATATCTACTACTAATTAGGGATTTCCAAGGGGATGCCACTGTGTTTTTAAGCACTAAAAATAATGGTTGCCCATTCAACTGAAATCTGAAAGGAGGCTTTTTGAAATCTGAAACTGAAAGAACTGATTGTTATTTTTTTGTAATATTGACTCAAGGATTATGCAAGATTATCTTAAACAATGATTTGCACATTTAAAATTGGTAAAGAGCATGTGGCAGATACCCAGTGTGTCAGTATAGGTATATAGGTAGAGATTATAACAGAGCATCCTATCTTATGCTTACATAAAATTCAAAAGACTTAAATTGTTTTGCTTACATCTGTTATTTCTCTCCTCCAACATCCTTTTTAGGGGTAAGTATTATTTCTCCTGCCTTAGAGTTGGAAGACAATGCACATGGAATTTAAATTATTTGCTTGAGTTCACAGCTCTTCAAAGGCAGGTCCTGGTTTACAATACGGATTTTTATAGTTTAAAATTCAGTATTAGATTCATTGTACTACTTCGCCAATCACAGCTTCGGCAGCAATAATAAAAATCATTCATCCTGGGGCACCTGGATAGCTCAGTGGGTTAAGCGTCTCTCTGTTTTGTCTCGGTCATGATCTCAGGGTCATGAGATGGAGCCCCATGCGGGGCTCCGAGCTGGGCGTGGAGTCTGCTTGAGGATTCTCTCTCTCCCTCTCCCTCTGCCCCCTCCACCTTCTCCACCCTCTCTCTAATTAATAATAATAATAATAATAATAATTCATGAAAGCAAATTCTTTTTTCCCCAGTGTTGGACAAAGACATACTTTCTAGTTTCTTTTGCTCTTGATAAACATAAGCACAGAACAAGGAATCTTCTGCCTTTAAAGAGTTCTGCTTTTGGCTATCTTACTTCATCCTCTTCCTTCTTCATTTCCTCCTCTTTCTCTCTTTCTCCCTCTCCTTTCCTTGCATTTCTTTTTTGTGTGTGTGTGGGGGTGTATGGTAAAATATTCAAACAATAAAGATTAACTGAAAGCTTCCACCCACCCTCCCTTCTGGTCCTTCCTTCAGAAGTAACCACTGTTACCAATTTGGAGAATTTTTTTTGGAACTGTTCTTTGGGTAGCTGTGTAATTATATAATATGTATAAAATATGTAATTTTGATTTGTGGTTTATTTTCTCTGTTTTAATATATTATCACATTGTTCTATAAGTTTTTTTTTTAAAAAAGCACTTCTTGGAAATGTTTCCATATTTGTACAGCTATTTCATTTTAAAAATTGCTAAAAAGTATCTCATAATATGCACCTTCCTTTCTGAATGGTGTGAAATACACACCTCCACTAAAAATGTAGCTGTTCTTCCAGCATAAGCTAGAAGGACAAACAGAATGAAACAGAAATATATGAAAAAGTACAAACAAGTAAGGATATTTAATTTTTTACTTAATTCATTGATGACAATTGTATATATCTGACAGCAGCAGAAGCAATGAATGCGCTTACTACACTGAACAATTTGGACCAACCAGTAAAAACGGAGTAGTAAAGTGGAAAGGATGGGGGATCTTGCAAGAAAGGGTCCATGTCAACTTGGATCACACAACAGGTGTAGAGAGCTTTATGAGTCAAACTTCAATAAAATACACATGGTCCCTGCCCTCACAGAGCTAATAACCTAAATTTAAATACTTTCCAACTTCATCTCCTGTTCTCCATTCCCATAGTCACTGTGAGTCCAGACTCTCAGAATGTCTGGCAGCAACTACTCCAGGAGCCCTAAGAGGTTTCCCTGAATCCAGTGTTTTGAACTTCCAATCTACACGGAGATACCGCCAAACAGCAAGATCTGATCACATCACTGCCCCAATGAAACACGTTCGTTATTTTCCACTGAACTACAGTACAGGACGAAGCATGACCATCCCAGCTTGGCATCCATAGTGTAACCTCTCAGTGTTTCTCCTGCCACTTAAAGTTCTAGTCATTGGTGTATAGAGATCCTATTGGTGTATAGAGATCCTCTGTCACACCTCTATGCTTTTTCACATCCTGCCTAAACAACCCTTTACCTTTCTCCATCTGGAATGCCCACTCATCATTCTAGACCCTGCTCAAACACTGCATCTTTTGTGAGGGGCTACCCAACTCCATAGCAGGTATTTAGTTCTGTGCTCCCAGAGCAGTTTGCTTTTACCTCTACAATGGCATTTCATGCTACAACAGCATTATTGGAATGCACAGATGAGCTTTCAACCCTGTTCACAGGAGATGTTACTTATTGGTTAAAACAAATTTGAGGATCCTTTGCTAAAGTTTCTATTGGTCATAACTCATTCCTTCACTAGTCTCCATTCCCTACTTGAATTGTGCTAAAAGTTAGCTCGGCAGCCTCAATGCCTATTTAATCATAACATTTAATCATAACAATTCTCCTTACGTATATACCAGAAGATAGATCTGAAAAAAATTCCTTTAATGTTTATCTCCTTTTGAGAAAGGGGAAAGGGAGATTAATATTGAATATTTTTAGTTTAGGTACTAAATATGATTTAGTTTAGAATGCATAAGTTGAATACATTTTAAAAGATAATTTCACAGTGGTAGGCATGGCTTAGTCCCAAGAATATCTTGATTCTCAATTTATTTAACTGTATCTCATAAATAATTAAGTCTTTGCTTCTCTGATGGAACACCAAAGCAAGCAAACCAATGAGAAATATCCTGCTGCTTTGGGTATAACAACCTTGGGGAATATGGACCCAAACCAGGAGTAGACATTCTGAAGAGCGAGGGAGATATTATAATAGTGTAGAGTCACCATCAAAGTGGGGTTAGGCCGTTGTAGATATCACCTATGGAGCTGAGATGATGTCTTGTGGTCCAGCTCTATCCAACTATGTTTTTCATAGGTCCTCTGACTAAGTGACTGGCCAGGACCAGTGCCAGGCCAGACTTGGTCTAGCCCACAAGTTATTACAACGTCACGAAAACCACGGCACTGAATGGGAATATATTTAGCACCGTCATCCATGAAACAGACCAATAGCAGTCTGACAGAGTGGCAGAAGTCTAAGAAAGAGTAATAAATTGTTATAAATTATCTGAATTAAATTTTCGCACAGGTGTTTTTAGAACAGAATTATTGCTTAAGGAAAGGTAGACTTGTAGGCTTCAGTTTTTGTTGTTTTGGCCTGGCTTCAAAAATAGTTAACTTTCACAACGTAGAGGAGCTAGAACAAAGAATTGTGAATTAAACATCTGGCCCAATTGCAGTAAGTAGCTGAGAATAAGATTTTAAAAACAAACTATAAGTACTGAGGTCAAAGAGGACAAAGAAAAGACTTGACATCACTGGAAAAGCAATTAGAAAGATAATGGACCTGCTCCTTTGCCTGACAAAGTAAATGTGGACCCCAATGGGGAGGGATTGGTGTGGTGCTAATTATCACAACATGCTATTACTGATCTTTCATTGCCAGATCCCAGCCTTTAACCAAATGGCTGCTCGGTGTACATCTGTTCTAGATCCAGATACCAAGACAGCAGACAATTAATTCTACTGGGCCCTAAATATAAAGACTGTGAAAGAGACATCTGCAGTTCTTGACGGCTGCCACGATGACAACTGCTGAGCCATTTGAGGGTAAACGCTGTGTTTCACTCATTTTTAGGCTCCCCATGGAGATGGCTGCTGAGGATTTCTTAGAAGTATTCTGGTCATGCTGGCTTCTGCTCTGAAAGGGAGGACTCTTAGGAAATCAGAGAAAGATCAGCTGACACCCCTGCCCTCAGCACTGGAGAAGCTAATCAATGGCTGGAAAAGGAATTAGAAAGGGATAAAGCAGAACTTCTACCCCACCCAGGCCTGGAGGAATGTTCTGCATTGATATCATCAGGGCTTCCTTCTAAATTATCATGCCAATGTAGACTGTACTTGTGGAATCTGGGAGACAAAGAGGCATTGGATTGATTTTTTAATTCCTACATGTACCAAATTCTAGGCATAGGGCCAGTGGTAGGAAATAGAATATACATTTTTTTTTTTTAATTAACTGAAAACATTTTGTTTTAGGGCCTAGGATAGACTCTCATTTATTATAGACTGTCTTTATAATTCAACTTTATCTGATGACAATAACTTATTGAGTGTGGAATCTATTATACCATGCTAGATGCTCTAATGCTATTTGTTAAATGATACAGAAGAACACCAGGTTCATCAGTCTGCTGTTGGAACACAATTACGAGATGTAGCTCAAACATCTCCCTTTGGTTTTCTCCTAAACTCCCTCTCCCACCTTTGTCATGTTCAGGCATCTACTGATATCCCTCTGCCATCAGCCAGAGGGAGATGAGGTGAATGGAGAAGACTTTCTCTCCATTCTTAGATTGGTTCCCTAGGGAATGATGAAACAAGCCTCTTAAGAAGAACACAAATAGTGAATATGTATAAAATAATTTGAGGAAAGTTGATCTTATAAATGTATTCTGGAATATACAGCTGGAGTAAGATGTAAAATAAGGTCATCAGTGTGAATGCTTTGGTAGAAAAATAAAATTAAAGAATTTTTAAAAAATCTATAATATTACATAATGGAATCCATGTATCACCTTGCTGAATGATTATTACCATTATTGAGCTACAATTATTTTTTGTAGGATCAAGGAAATTTAGTGCCTTCTGAACAATGACCTGAATCTCTGACAACCAGGAAGCAAAGGAAATTCACTTATAGTTTTACCATATAAGGACATCGGACCTCAGTCCTGTGAACCTGTGCCTTTGCACATATTTTTTGCAGCTGCTGATACACTTCAGAGCCAAAGCTGAGCTTTGAAAGTTTGGATTCCTGTGTGTTGTGATAATCAGCTGGGGTTTGGAAATGCCTTCAAAAATCTAATGCTCTGGCACTTTAACAAGGCTTCTGAAAAAACAATTTAACATCTGGAATCAAGTATTTTGTGGGAGTCCAAGACCAAGAGAGCAAAAAACATTTCTTTCTGTAACAGTTAAAATGCGGCACTTCCTCTCCTTCACCAAATAAATGGGTTTATTTTATAAAGATTTTGAGGTGGTTTATAATAAGTCAAATATGGAATAGAATCAAGGTGTAGAAAATTGGATGCTCCTGGGGCGCCTGGGTGGCTCAGTGGGTTAAAGCCTCTGCCTTCGGCTCAGGTCAAGATCTCAGGGTCCTGGGATCGAGCCCGCATCGGGCTCTCTGCTCAGCAGGGAGCCTGCTTCCCCCTCTCCCTCTGCCTGCCTCTCTGCCTACTTGTGATCTCTCTCTGTCAAATAAATAAATAAACTCTTTAAAAAAAAAAAAAAGAAAAAAAAAAAAGAAAATTGGATGCTCTAGATATCTATCACTGGAAGTCTTCCCTGAATGTGCTTCTATGTTCTTTTATATCATTTTCTCTTCCAAAACTCAATTCTGAAAAAGAAACAGACTACTAAAGTAAAGCCTCCTTCAATTAGCCTTACCTAAGAGATCATGAGCGAGAATCAGTGGAGAATCTAGACAGTTCCATCTTTCACCTCTTCCTACATGCTTCAGAAGGCAAAGATAATGACTGAGCATGTGTATTTAAGTCTCTGGACAGCCAGGTAAGTCAGATCAAATGCAAGAAGTGGTTATTTCTACCGAATGTTCACTAAATTTCTACAGAGTTTCAGGTATTATTTAAAACAACATATTAAAATGTGTCCCCCTCCCTCCCAAATGTGTTCCCTACTAAAATAATAATAGATGACAACTATTGAGTGCTTCACATGTGTGCCATGAACAGTGCAAAATAATTACAGTGGAACCTTGGATAACATGGGGTTTTAGGGGCACTGACCCACTGCACAGTTGAAAACCTGCACACAACTTTTGACTCCCCCAAAACGTCACTACTAATAGCTTATGGTTAACCAGAAGCCTTACTGATAATATAAACCATTGGTTGATTAACACATATTTTGTATACTGTATGTACTATATACTGTATTCTGACAATAAAGTAAGCTAGAGAAAAGAAAATGTTAAGAAAATCATAAGGAAAATAAAATACATTTATAGTGCCGCACATGTACAAGTGGGCACGCACAGTTCAAACCCGTGTTGTTCAAGGATCAACTGTATTATCCTTTTCTTTTTATGATGAGTAATGAATACAGTGATACAGTGGAACTGGCATAGAGAAAGACAAATAGAACCATGAAATGGAAGGGCGCACCCAGAAAAAGGCCCACACGTATACATAAGGGCATGACCCATGACAAAGAGGACATTATAGATTAGTAGGTAAGGAGAAACCACTCATTAATAATGTCACAATGAGTTAGTTCTCCATATGGGGAAAAAATAGAAATTGGATCCCTTCTTCATATAAGAATACATCTCAAATGGAAGTAAGGTCTTAAATTTGAAAGGCAAAACTCACTTTTAAAAACAATATAAGAAAAAGGATCTGACTACATTAAAATTAAGAGCTTCTGTTCATCAAAAAATACCATAGAGTAAAAAGGCAAGACATAAACTTATTTGCAAATAAATATTTGCACAATATTTGCAAAATCTGTATCCAACAAAGAATGCTTCTAGAGCATACAAAGAATTTTTTTTTTTAAAGGAAACACCCAATGGAAAAAATGGGCAATCAACAGGTACAGAAATTTCAAAGAAGTGGAAGACAGACCCCCTACAGTGCCTGGCACATGGGAGGTACTCAAATAGTATTTGTTGAATGCATGAAAACACAATTATCCCATAAACATATGAAAAGATATCCAACCTCACTGGGATCAGGGAAATAAAAATGAAAATCACAATGGGATACCATTTCATACTCACTATACTACAAAAAATCAAATATCAAGTGTTGGAGGACATGTGATGAAGGCAATAGCACTTGCATCCATTGCTCATGGGAACATAGATAGGAGCAATCACTTTGGGAAACATTTTGGCATTATTTAGTACAGCTGAAAATACATGTACCTTATAATCCACATCTACCTGAGAGAATCTCTCACACTTGTGGCCTAGGAGGCATGTTTAAGACTAACTACAGGATTGCTCATTATAACAGCAAGAAACTAGAAACAACTCAAATGTAAAGCAGCAGAATGGATAAATTTGATATAGTCATATACTAGAATATAGTACACAGTAATGTTAAGCAAAATACGTCACCTGAAAAATATGAAGTTGTGATTCTATTAATGTAAAGTTCAGGAAAGACAAAAGTAAACATCATATTATTTTGAAAGAAAATACATAGGTGATTAAATTATAAAGAAAAACAAGGGAGTAGGTTAACATAAGATTCAGATGAGTAGTTAGTTACCTCTGTGGGGAGGATTATGACTGAAGAGGGGTATCCAGGGGCCATCTAAGTTTTTATTTCTTAATCTGTGTAATAAATACACAAGTTCATTTCATTGTTTTTCTTTAAGCTGTTCCGTTATAACACCCTTCTAAATGTATAGTGTAGTTTTAAACAATTTTTAAAAATCGTATGTGAGTTGCATTTAAAACAAATTTTTTTTGAGCTGCATTTTTAAATAAACCAAATTCTACCTGAATCCTACCATAGCAATTATTCACCTAGATAAATTATATCATGAAAGACTTAGTAGAGAAAAGAAAATAATTCCCCAGTGTCTCTATGTTGATGTTCATACTTTTGAATTTTGAGTTTACTTGTATTAGGACATATTTGTATAAAATTTACTTCAAGATATGAAGAAACAATAGATCTTTTCTGAATTTTTTATTTTAAGAAAGTCACTCCTGTTATCACAGTCTTTGTGTGACTGTGACTTTGTTTCCTTCTACAGATAGTATCTGGTTAGCTTGATTATCTGCAGGGAAATGCTTATGAAGTTAGTAAAACATTCCCACATGATAATTTATTTTTAAAACGGGTATCTCTAATTTCTGCAAAAGAAATTCGAGTTTCGAATGGCATGGTCAGATCTGGATGGATCAGACAAATAAACTGGTGTTTTTAAATTTTTCTTTAAGTACATTCTACACCCAACGTGGGGTTCAAACTTGCGACCCTGAGGTCAAGAGTTGTGTGGTCTACTGACAGAGCCAGCCAGGTGACCCTAAACTGCTGTTTTTAACCAAGGTTCTCTCAGGAGCTTTCATTGGATAGTGTTCCTACATGTAACACCATGCAAGAGAACACCGGATTTTATTTTATTTTCTAGAAGACAATTTTTGTGGATGAAATCTACCAACTGAGAAACGATTGAATTACCAGGTGAGAAAATCTGATTTTAGTGTACGGACTGTCTGCACTTGGGGATGAAATCTGAGGACTCTCTAGCCAAGCTGGCTGGGCTGGAAGGCTGTGTGGAGCACAACGTGCAGCCAAGAGCCGGCTCAAGCCAAGGACAGCTGCCTTCTGGCAGGGATGGGTCAGTCCTCTGCTGGATGAGCGGGAGGGGAGGTGGGGGGAGCCGGGCCTGTGGTCAAGAGCCCCATTCACAGAGAGGCAAGTGGGCTCAATATGCTTGCGTTCTAGGAATTTTAGTCCCCATCCCTCCATCATGTCAGTCTGATCCCCAGCATCAACACCTCAGACACTGAGAATGTTGACAGGTCCTCCACCTCAGGGTAGGGTCCTCCACCTCAGGGTAGGGTGCCTGATCACTTACGATTTAGTTGACCGAAGAGTACAATCACATTTTCTGAGAGTTTAAGCCAACAGGGTCCTTTGAAGAAAACCAAGGTTAACCAGCAAATTCCATCTCATTCTAGGGATCTTACAGCCTTAAAAATGGTCTTCTTTATCAACCTTCATACACAGAACTTGTCTTGTAAACAATAGCATCTCGATTTCTCCAGCACAAAAAGAATGAGGCAAGTTGTCATCTAGATACCCAAATGGCATCTATTTAACTTACTTGCACTATAAAAGCCATAACTCTCATCAACTGAAGAACAAATTTAGGAAACCATCTGCAATGTGTACAAAATAATTGCAAAATACTCTGATTTGAAAACTAAAACTAAAAAATTCATGCCAAGCTGAGATTCTTCCAGAGATGGTCTCAAACGATGTCTTAGAAATTTAACTATTAAGTATATTTACACACCACATGCCATTCTACTAATGATTGCAAATAATGGCTGCTTTGCGGAAAGACTGTAGGAAATGGTGGCCGAAGATAAGCTTTC
The DNA here is from genome assembly GCA_028534135.1 of Potos flavus. Taxonomy (NCBI): domain Eukaryota; kingdom Metazoa; phylum Chordata; class Mammalia; order Carnivora; family Procyonidae; genus Potos; species Potos flavus. The sequence goes on along the minus strand of CM052900.1, from coordinate 102,475,840 downwards.
AAAGAATTTGATTAGGATGAGCATAGTGACCAAATCTACAGAACTCTTTGAAAACACTGGTGTAAGAGGCTGAAACAGCAGCTTCACCTCTTTGAACCTCATTTGTTATGAAGCTTGCTGCTGCTGCAGGCAGATAAGATCCAAGACCAAACACAAAAACATACATTTGATTCGGCAAGAGGCTTATCTCAGCAACTGGACCTACTCTGTTAAAAACATTGGCGCAAATATTTTCCCTTTTTGCCCAAACAGTTAAAGGTCTCCCTTCAGTGTGCAAAAAAAGTGAAAACATGAAAGGTTGATTTTTCTTCTGTCCCATTAAAAAAGGACCAATAAACCTCAGTAAAACAAGAAATTTATGAGGTTCTTTAAAATACAAATTTCCTTTTTAGATGGTCTTCATTACACAATGTGACACATCTGGGGTTTATAATTTACAGAAACAGAAAGTGAAAGACCATTAAGCCTGGTCTAGAATGGGGGAACTTGATGCTGTAAAAGCTGGTGGAACACAACTTATGAACTAAATACCAGGGAAGCCCTCACATTTCATAGGGATTGAATAGCTCATTTACGTATTTCAGTTAAATGCCTGAGTTTTCTGAGGAGTCAACAAAAATTTTTGTCTTTCAGGTTCTTACTCAAAAAGGCTGGAAAATGTAGCATTTCTTTGGATGTTGGAAAAGCCCTTCTTTCCTGGTTCAGAAATGTTTCTGCTGCCACTTTCAACACAATTCCTACATTCTCTGGGCTTTCCTGGCCCATTTGGATTGCTTCCTGGTTCAGGAGGTCAAAGCACCAGCATTGCCATGTGTTATGCTGTGCTTCCTACCCCATAACCAAGGTCAGAGGTGGGTAAAAGTGTGGAGTAGTATACATCATAGGCCAGGAGAGGAGAAGCCAATCAGATCTCCCCAACTTGGCTACGTCTTCCCTGTCTGCTCCCACGTAGCTGGGTTGATGCCTGCTTAAACAAGAAGGACGGTGCCTTTCCTCCTTCTCTCTGAAATAGGTTGGTCACTGATCCAGTGCAACCTTCCCTTCTGGAGGGAACCAGTAAGGCAGGATCTATAATCAACTGATGGAAAATTTTACTTGGAAGACATAAATTGACACACGGCAAACGTGATACATTTTCTTAGGAAAAAGCCATTAAAGTTGCAGCCTAACACAACTCCGGGGAAAACCATTCACACTGAATTTTATATGAATGGTGTTTCCTGGAATTGTGCAATATAGTGACCCTTAGGAAAGCAGCAGCAAGAAAGTCTGGGAAATATTAAACAAAACAAAACAAAACAAAAAACCTTTGTTTTTAGGTCAATTTTAGATTTACAGAAAAAATTTGTGAAGTGAATAATGACATTTTGCATATATCCCTGCAACTAATTTCCCCTATAATTAACATCTTGCATTACTGTGGTACATTTGTTACCATAGATTGGTACATTGCTAAAGAACCAATACTGAGAGAGTTTTATTTACTGAAGTCCATATTTTATTCAGATTATCTTAGTTTCAGCCTAATACCTTTTTTCTATTTCAGGATCCCATCAAGGGATCCTGACCACATTGCAATTAGTCACCATGTCTTCCTCGGCAGCTCTTGGCTGTGACAATTTTTTAGACTTTCCTTATCTTTGATGACCTTGATGTTTTAAAGAGTGCTGGTCAGGTATTTTGCAGAATGTCCCTCGACTTGGATTTGTCTGATGTTTTTCTCATGATTAGACTGGGTTTACGGTTCCGGGGGAGGAGGACTGCTGAGGTCAAGTGCTACATTATATCAAGAGTACACACTATTACCATGACTCATCACTGTTGGTGTTGATCTTGATCACCTGGCTCACACAGTGTTTGTCAGGCCTCTCCTCTGTTAAAGTTACTTTTTGCTCCCCTGTTGCAGATTGTACCTTTGGAAGAAAATCGGTTTGTACAGTCACACTTAAGGTATAGGGAGTTTTGCTCTATCTCCTTGAGGGCAGAATATCTACATCAATTGTTTGGAATTCTTCTGCCTGGGAGATTTGTCTTTTCTCCCACAAGTATTTATTCAATCATTTATTTATTTCAGTATGGACTCAAGGATATTTATTTTATACTTTGGTTTATAATCCCATAGCGCTTTATTTACTTGATCGCTCAAATTGTTCCACCTTTAGCCATCGGGAGCTCTTTCAACTGCCTTCTATGTCTCTTTGACACACTCTATCATCATGTGCATTTTTAAAAGTAATTCCTTACTTTCTGGCACTAAGAGACACTCCAGATTCGTCTTGTATATTTCCTGATCTAGTGCTAAAATCTTTCTCCAAGGAGTTCTGGTTCCTTTTATTGGAGAATAGCTTAAGAAACCAAGATCTGGGCACGAAGTATACTTGTTACTGCTGGGATGTTATTTCCTGGCCCTTTTGCTGAGGAGCAAAAAATATATTTGCCTATATTAACCCCTGTACATACACATATCTATAAATATTTCTATGTGCAACCATCTGTATTTCTATTAAGCTAAACATGAATTCAAACCGACATCTCCAACTCTAATCTACTGCTGCCACAGGGATCATTCTAGCTTTTCTCGCTTACCAGTAAACTCTCACTCCAACAATGAGAAACCCAACTTCTACCATCTGTCATCCATTTACTTAATTGCTCAATTCCAGTACAGAAATATCAGAATTGTTAACTCGTTTCTCCAAGGGAAACAATATTGTCCACTACAGCTCTCTCCCCCACCCCCTTCAGTGAGGTTGTTTCATACCTTGTAAGAGATTTTTTTTTTTAAACCATGTTCTGTTTTCCATCCTGGGACTCCCAATTTCCTAAACATTTTTTTAAAAGTCTGCACACATTAAAGTTTATTTTTGTGTTGCAATGTTCTAAGGGTTTTGACAAATGCATAGTGTATGTGTCCATAATTACAGTGTCATACAGAATGGTTTCACTGTCCCACAAAATCCCCCTGTGCTTCATGATTCAATCCTCCTCCTCTCTCCTTGAACCCCTGACAACCACATCTTTTCACTGTTATGGCTTTACCTTTTCCAGAACTTCATATAATTGATATCATACAGTAGTATTATGTAGCCCTTTCAGACTGGCTTCTTTCACTTATCAATATTTCCTGAAGATTCATCCAAGTCTTTTTATGGCTTGATAGCTCATGTCTTCTTAACGTGGATTTATATTCTTTTATATGAATCCATCATATAAGGGTCCTAATAAGGACAAATTGGTTGCTTTCACTTTGGGATGAGTATGAATAAAGCTGCTATGAACATTTACATGCAGGTTTTGGTGTGGACATAAGTTTTCAAGTCAGTTGGGTAAATACATAGGAATGTGACTGCTGAATTATATGGTAAAACTATGGTTAGCTTTGAAAGAAACTGCCAAAGTAGCTGTGCTATTTTACACTCTTATTAGCAATACATAAATGTTTCTGTTGTTCTATATCCTTGGCAGCAATTGGTTGTTTAGACTTCAGCCATTTTATTTTATTTTATTTTAAAGATTTTATTTATTTATTTGACAGAGAGAGAGAGATCACCAGTAGGCAGAGAGGCAGGCAGAGGGTGAGGGGGAAGCAGGCTCCCCGCTGAGTGGAGAACCCGATGTGGGGCTCGATCCCAGGACCCTGAGATCATGACCTGAGCTGAAAGCAGAGGCTTTAACCCACTGAGCCACCGAGGCACCCCAACTTCAGCCATTTTAATAGGTGAGTAGTGATATCTCATTTTAATTTGTAATTCCTAATGACAAATGATATTGGACATATTTTCATATGTTTATTTGCCATCTGTACTCTTCTTTGGTGAGGAGTCTTTTCAGGCCTTTTGCCCACTTTTTAGCTGGGTTGTTTGCTTTCTTATTGTTGAGTTTTAAGAGTTTTTTGTATATTTTGGACACAAGTCCTTTATCAGATATGTTTTGCAAATATTTTCTCCCACCTGTGGCTTATCTTTCATTTTCTTAATAGTTTCCTTCACAAAGCAGTTTTTAATTTTAATAAAGTATATTTATCACATTTTTCTTTCACGAATCATGCTTGCGGTGTCGTATCTAAAAACTTGTCGCCACTTATATTTTCTATATTTTGTTCAAGAAGTTTTATAGTTTTCCATTTTATATCTTGAGTTAATATCTATGAAAAATGCAAGGTCTATGTCTAGGTTCTTTTTTTTTTTTTTTTTTTTGCTTGTGGACATCCAACTATTCCCATACTGTTTATTGAAAAAATTATCCTTTCTCCATTGAATAGTACTATGTATTGAATTGCATCTCCCCAAAATTCATATATTGAAGCTCTAAGCCCCAATGTGGTAGTGTCTGGAAATGGGGTTTTTGAAAGATACTTAAGTTTAAATGAGATTATTGGGGGTTAGGGCCTTCATGATGGGAAGGGCCCTTAGAGAACTTGAGAGATACCAGAGAACTTGCTCTCTCTCTCGCTCTGTCTCCCCACACATGCACTCTGATGAAAGGCCATGTGAGCACAGTGAGAAGGTGGCCATCTGAAAGCCAGAAAGAAAGCCCTCACCAGAACTGAAACAAGTTGGCATCCTGGTCTCAGACTTACAGTTCCAGAAGTGTAAGAAAATACATGTCTGCTGTTTAAGCCACCTAATCTATGATATTTTGTTATGACCCATTAAGACAAATAACTTTTGCTCTTTTGTCAAAGATCAGTTGACCACATTTGTGTGGGTCTATGTCTAGGCTTTCTACTCAGTTCTATTGATCTGCATGTCTATTCTTTGATGAATACCATGCTGTACTGATTACTATAGCTTTATAGTAAGTCTGGAAATCAGGTATTGTGAGTCCTCCAACTTTGTTTCTTCTTATTCAGTATTCTGTTGGTTATTCTAGGTTTCTTGCCTTTCCATTCGTTCTTTACAATCAGTTTGTTGATACCTATAAAATAGTTTGCTAGGATTTTAATTGGGAATGCATCAAATATTTAGGTCAAATATAGGATAATTAGTATCTTAACAATATTGAGTCTTCCAATCCATGAACATGGAATCTCTCATTTAGGTCTTCTTTCATTTATTTCATCAGAATTTTGTAATTTCTCTACATATAGATCCTGTACATATTTTGTTAGATTTATATGTAGGTTTATCTTCCTTCCTTCCTTTCATTGTTTTCTTTCTTTTTTTGGCTATTATAAATTTTTTTTTTAAATTTCAAATTCAAATTGTCATTACTGGTATTTGGGCAAGCAATTAACTTCTGTGCTTTAACATTACAACCAAGATTTTGCTCTACTTTTTTAGTTCCAGGAGTTTTAATTTTTGTTGCAGTCAATTCTTTGGGATTTTCCTATGTAATTATAATTACATCATCTGCAAATAAAAATAGTGTTATTGCTTCCTTCTCAATCTGTATATTTTTTATTTCCTCTTCTTGACTTATTGCACTAACTAAGACTTTTGGTACAATGATGAATAGCAGTGGTGAAAGAGAACATCTTTGCCTTATTCCTGGCCGTAGGGGAAAACAGTGTTACCATTAAGTATGTGTTAGCAGTAGAATTTGTTTTGTTTTGTAGATGTTCTTTATTAAGTTGAGGAAGTTCCTCTCTATTCCTAGTTTTTGTTCAGAGTTTTCATCATGAATGAGGGTTGGATTTTGTCAAATGCATTTTCTGCATATACTGATATGATCATATGATTATCCTTCTTTAGCTTGTTCATGTGGTGGGTTATACTGAGTGATTTTCAAATGCTGAATCGGCACTGCATACCTGAAATAAATGCCACTTGCTCATGCTGTACAATTCTTTTTCTACATTGTTGGATTCAATTTGCTAATATCTTGTTGAGAATTTTTTATCTATGTTCATGAGAGATATTGGCCTGTAGAGTTCCCTACTTATAACAGCTTTACCTGGTTTTGGTGTTAAGGTAATACTGGCCTCATAAAGTGTTTCCCCTGCTTCTACTTTCTGGAAGAGATTATGGTGTCACTTTTTCCTTAAATGTTGAGTAGAATTCACCAATTAAACCAACTGAGCCTGGTGCTTTTATTTTGTTTTTAAAGGTTAATAATTACACTGAGATCAAGATGGAAAAGAGACTATGAGACTAATGAGACTACAGTATAGATGATGTAAACTGCTATTTTCCACACATATGATATCTGTCAACACATAATACAGATATAAGCATAGAAAAGAAGATCTTTATAGATGCAGATATAGTCTAACGAGCATAATTTTTTAAAAATCCATTTTTCTTTCTGTCCTTAGCCAGCATCTCCTTTTTCTCAAATATGAAAATGAGTACCATTATCTCTCTCCTTTCTAGTTCACATGGGTGTATAATTAGAAAATACCATTTTTTTTTGAGTTCCTAAAGGACTTAACATAGACATAAATACCACCTCCCTAAAGCAAATGTCTAAACTCTGATATTAAAGCATTTAAATTTTTCTATATTTTTCAAATTTTCTCCAATGAATATGAATTAATTAATTTTATAATTAGAAAAAAATTGCAAAATAAAGAGAAATCCTTCTTTGGCTTTCATTTCTAGTTTATCAGTGTAAAACAAGAAGCAAGTATAAATACACAAGAGTAAGAACTGCATTAGTTATACAAACAATAATGAAAATTATCACATTCTATTGTCACAGGATATTTGTAAGGAAAGAGCATACTTTTTTTTTACTGAAACGTACTTATGCTCTGCTAAAAAGCTTTTACTATTTCAATTACAGAGATTATACAATATAATTTTTTAAATTAAGCATTTCTTTACAGTTCATTTCCAGGTGAGCTGTCAAGTCACATTAACTACTAGGTGAAGTTAGGCATTACATTACACACTGCAATTCTTTCACTGTGAAGCCAAAATCTCACAATGGGATTATATGTTTTAAATTTGTACTTTTCAAAGATAATGCATCATTTCTTTTGTCTTATTTTTCTTTCTAGATTTTCACTGGCTTATCTTTGCAAGCTGGCAACCTTCGAATAATTCAGTTTTTCCTAAGTATTTTATTCTGACTAACCTGAATTTGCAATCCTGCCCTCCACCCCATCTTCCACCAACAACCTTCCACTTTGAGCTTCTATGGCTAGTCACACCATCTCTCAGACATTTATATTTTTTTGATGGATAAACCAGAGCTAGACTTTCCTAGTTTGTACTGAGTATCTCAGCCAACACAAACAAAAATCACACATTTAATTAGAGAATGCATTTTTAAGCAGAAGTATCAGAATACTCAAACTACTGTTTTCCAAGCATGATCACCATCAATAAATACATAACAGTTATATATCAAATCTAGGATTTTTACATCAATTAAATGATTCTATGCAAGAACCTAAATCCAAGGATAAGAAAAGTTATTATGATTTTCCAAGTTTAACACCCCCACCCGAGCCAAAGCATATAGTTGGTGGGTTGTTTCAACTCAACGATAGCTTGTAGTCTTAAAAAACCCTGGATAAAGCTAAATTCAAATCTTGTATCCATCTTGTTTTAGCTGAGTGATCTTAGTCAAGAACAATTACCCAATTATCTCAAGCTCAGTTTCTCTACTGGAAAAAAAGAGATTCATTCATTCAAAACATTGAGAAACTTCCATTCATTCAAAAAATATTTATGGAGTGTCCATTTTGTCTTAGGCACTATTCTAACTGCTGGGGATATACCAATGAACAAAACAGATTAAGAGAAATCCTGCCCTAATCGATTTTACATTATATTTACCACTAGTAGGAATAATTTCAGTACCTCCATCATAGGATTGTTGCGAGAATTAAATTAGTTCCTACATATATAACACTTAGGGTGTGGCACACAGCAAGAGCTCATTAAATGTTAACTGCCATCAATCATCATCATCATCAGAGGATACTTATTTTTCATAAAAAGTTTTCCTTTTATATTTTTTCCATCCCTTGTCTCCTCAGGACCCAGGAATAATAAATTGAAATTAGGATTCTATGTGATATCACTGAGCCTCAACTTCCTCATCTGTAAAATGGTGATAATACCTGCCTTCTCTGCTCCACAGTGTTTGTATAAAAATCAAGTGAGACAATTCATATGAAAGAGCTTCATAAACTATCAAGTGCTATGCCAATTAAAGATATCATGCAGCTACTGGAATAAGTCCATGCAATCAGAAGTCCCTGAATACATGTTTACTGAATTAAATGTCAATTTATTGCTTAAGCAATTGCATAGCCACTGTTCAAGCAATTCCCAAAATGCCTGAGACCCAAAATACTAAACACTTATAGGTTGGTAGGTAGCTACTGGTTTACTCAAGCAACTTCTGCTAAGTTAATACTGGCTATCAATAAGTTACCTGATATCTCAAAGGTGTTGAAGAACATTATATTTTCTTTGCACACCCACTCAGGCTAAAACTTCTAAACCTTCCTATTAGCTTACGGATGATCTTAGTTCAAGTACCTTATCTTACAGCTGAGGCAAATAAGGCTCAGAGAAGTTAAGTAACTTTCTCAGGATCATAGCTAGTTAGTGTGGGCACCAGTTTACAATCTCACACTTAACCAAAGACAAGTACGTGCTAGGTGTGTTCACACATAAAACAGAATACAGGTGTATGATTCTTCTTTAAACACTACCCAGTTCTGTAGTGTGTAAAGAGCTCATCATTCTTGTGGTTTTGTTTGTTTTTGTTTTCATTTTTTAAAGTGGAAGAGACAACAGGAAGCAAGTTAGGGAAGAGGGTATTCTGTATTATGGAATGTCGGAGAATCTGATCATTTTCTGAAATTTTTTATGTGAAGATTCAGATTTCTAGCGATCAAAGAAGAAACAAGCTAGTTGTGGAACTCTGTTTGGGGTTTTTATTCCAACTGGTTCATATGGTAACTTGGATTCAAAGACGACTTTTATAGCTGTGAGACCTCTATATAGAAATGGCATGTGTAAAATGTCTGTGTCTTGCCAGTCCGTGCAGGGCCAGCTCGAAGGGACAGGAATAGTCATCTATTTCCTTACAGGATCGTTAAACTGGGTGTGCCGCATGACTGTCTGTTGTCAACTGCTCTTGGAAAACAAACAAATAAACACAGAGAAATAGCCTGTTTCTATAGCCTGTCTATTCTATAACATCTAAGGATGTTACGGAAGTGAGAGAGAGAAAAAGTGGAAGGGGTAGCAAAGGTCGTAACAGGGGTGGGTCCCTGATATTTGAGCGTAATTTTTTTTCTCTTTTTGCACCCTTCCCACCTCATAAACATTTATGCATTTCCAATGAAATGTCCTCCCAAACATCCTAGGTGAGGGAGGGGGCTGGAAAAGCGTGCCTTCAGGTGTCATATGTCTCCCCCAACACCGAGATCTGAACGTGAGTCAAAGAAGTATAATCCGAGGTACTGAGGCCCAACCCTTACAACATTCTTGGCACCAACCCATATTATCAGTCTCATTTGTTATGGGAGGTTATAGACTACTTGGCAGTCAGGTGCTAACCACCTGAGTCCCAGCTAACTACCACTATGTGTCTACCCATATTAAGAACCCAAGCGGTCTGTGTCACCCAAGACTCTTCAAGGTGCCTCTCCAGACTTCTGAGAATCAAAGCTCAGGAGAGGGATATTATTGCCTGTGCAGGGGTTTGCTCGGAGACACACTGTTCAAGAAGGGTAAGGTTGTTGCCAGGTCAGTGAATGGATATCTGAGAAGGCAGTGGGAATGGCCTGTTCCCCACCAGCTTCCTGCAGCAAACTCAACACAAGTAACCCCAGACAACACAAAGAGCAGGCAGCTTGCCTGTTTACTCCTGCTTTCCCCGGCAGCAAAGAAAGCGGTGCTTTATTCAGGATGATCAAGCAAAGGCTCAAGATAGCCAGACTGAGCACCACCAAACAGGGAACTCCTTGAGGGCATGACCTCTCCTTCACCTCCCATTTTCCTTTCCCTAGGGACTAACACAGTGCATGATATAAAGCAGACCCTCAGCTAAACTATGCTAAACCAGTGAGAAGACTCCCCAATATCCCTCCCAAAGTTAGGATTCTGAGATGTCTAAGAAACATGAGAACACAGAGATAATGTAAATTCTGTTGGTATTATAGTGGCTTCTAAATATAGTCAAATGTATTTTATTTTTGCATGGATTATTCACGGCCAATTTTTATTTCCAGTGGATTCTACCCTGACTGGAATGATAAAAGAACACCATATCCCTTAATGGCACAACTGAATTATATTCAGGAAATGTGGTTATTTTAATATTATTGTTAACCAAACATAATTAAGAATGTGAATCTTCCCTGGAAAATAACACATGATGCACTCCAGAAGCAAATACAAATGAATTTTAGTTTACTTGATGATTTGGTTTACCTCTTCCACCTTCTATTAGTCAGCTCAAATGTTTAGTACTTAAGGTATCTATAAAACCAACAGAATTTTTCACTTTCATTCTGGTATTTTAGCATCTTGAAGGCACAGTGTGGTGAAAGCAAATCAGGGGCACGAACTCGTCAAGACTTGGGCTGATTCCCACAAGCCAAAACCAGCAAAACAAACCTTATATTCCCCATTCAGTTTTGGCTTAAACTTACCGGTTCAGAGAACATGACTGCAAACCATAGAATCCACTGTGACACTGATATTCACACTGTGTGACACAAATCTTTGTGAAAAAAACTGGTGTGGGGCCAGGCTGCCAGGCTGTGTGTGTGTACACAGGATTCAATTTTGTTTTTAAGTTCTGATATGCACCACTTAGTGATTTTCATGGAATGGCTGAGGTACCAAGAAGAGTTGCAGTTAGGAGGTAAAACATCAAAGACCTGGCAGGGGACCTGAGCTAACAGAGGAGCAGTGTGGGTTTGAGCTTGGCTGAGGGGATAAGAGAGGGCTTTCTTCCTTACCTCTGCATATGAAATCTACCTCCCCTCAATGACTTCTGAAAAATGCATTAGGTATTTGGTTGACATGTGTAGAGATTCCTGTCCTTAATGCTAAACAACAATAGTGCAACAATATACATCTAGCATTCAGACTGCGAACATAATTAGAATTTTCTGGAGAAAGCTAATTAATACACAGAATTATAAGGAGTTTCACAGGTATTGTCAATTCAACAACTAGGAAAGTAAATAATATACATAAAAAAATTGAGCAAAGTTTTAAAAATCTCATTCTATATTTTATACCATTCTTTCATAAAAATACCATTAAAATCATCTATGTTCTTTCAAAAAAACAAGAAGGAAGGAAGGAAGGAAGAAGGAAGAAAAGAAAGGAAAAGAAAATGAAGAAAGGAGGAAATCAGGGAGGAAAAGAAAAGCCTATCATTTAGAGAGGAAGAAGTAAAACTGTTTTTTCAGATGACATGATCACATACATAGAAAGTCCACAAAAAAATCCTAATAAGTGAATTTAGTAAGGTTGCAGGTACAAGATGCAAGATTGCAAAATGCAATTAATCAACTGTATTTCTATATATAGTTGTCCCCCTTTATCCATGGGAGATATGTTCCAAAACTCTTAGTGGATACCTAAAACATTGGATATATTGAACCCTATATATGTTATGTTTTTTCCTATACACACATACCTATAATAAAGTTTAAATTATAAATTAGGCACAGTAAAATAATAAATAGTAAAACAATTATAGCAATATACTATAATAAAAGTTATGTGAATATGGTCTCTGCCTCTCAAAAATCTCAAAATTTCCCTCTTTCTCTCTCAAAATATCTTAAGCTGTGCTTACTCTTCTTCTTGTGATGATGTGAGATGATAAAATGCCTGTGTGATGACATGAAGTGAGGTGAATGATGCAGGCAATGTGACATAGCATTAGGTTACTACGGACCAGAAATTCTGATGATATGTCAGAAGGAGGATCATCTGCTTCTGAACCATGGTTGACTGTGGGTAACAAATCATGCAAAGCAAAACTACAGATAAAGGGGGGACCACTGTACAAGCAATACACAAATGGAAAATAAATTTTAAAAAACTCGGGGTACCTGGGTGGCTCAGTTGGTTAAGCATCTGACTTCGGCTCAGGTCATGATCCCAGAGTCCTGGGATCGAGTCCCACATTGGGCTTCTTGCTCAGTGGGAAGTCTGCTTCTCCCTCTCCCTCTGTCTCTACTCCCTGATTATGCTCTTTCTCTCTCTCTCTTTCACTCTCTGTATCTCAAATAAAGTCTTTAAAAAAATTAAAAATAAAAATAAAAAAACAATACCACTTATAATAGCACCAAAAAAGAGAAAAATCAACTAGTTAAGGAGACTATAAAACTACGAAATATTGCAGAAAGGCATTAAATAAGGCCTAAATATACATTTTGGTTTTCTTTGTATGATTCGATATTGTTAAGATGTCATTTCTCCCAAAATTGATTTACAGACTCAATATAATAGATAAACAGCATGTGTAAAAAGTAAATGAAAAAAAATTGTGAAATTTTTTCAAGGGTACTCAGGCATACTATGCATATAATGGAATATTATTCAGAAATAAAAATGAATGACCTACTAATACGGGCACCAACATTAAGGACTCTCAAAAGGTTATGTAGAGCAAAATAAGCCAATACAATATAAGCCAATACAACACAAAATAAGCCAATTACTGCCTCCTACCTGGCAGTAATTAAGCAGTGCCCTCATCTTTCCCTTCCCAGAGTAGTGTCAGAGGAAGTCAGCTAAAATAGAAGGTTTAATAAAATCCAGAGTCTCATAATATAATACCTAAAAGGTTCAGCTTTCAATTCAAAAATCACCCATCATACCCAGAACAAGGAAAAGCACAATTTGAATTAAGTTCAACAGATACCAACAATCAAGAGATACCAACACTGAGATGACAGAGATCTCAGAATTATATGACAAAGATTTTAAAGCAGCCATCACAAAATACTTCAATGAACAATTACAAACATGCTGGAAACAAATGAAAAAATTGAAAGTTGCAGCAAAGAACAGAAGATACAAAGAAGAACCAACTCAATCTGGGGGCCTGTGAGAAAAGTTATAATATTCATGTCATCATAATCCAGATGGAGAGAAGGAAGAAGGCTGAAAAAGCACTCAAAGAAATAATGGCTGAAAACTTCCCAAAGGCAGCAAAAGCATAAACCTACAGATTCAAAAAGCTGAATGAATTCCAAACAAGATAAACAAACAAACAAAAACAAAACAAAAAAATCCACACCAAGACACATCATATTCCAACTTCTGAAAGCTAAAGACAAAAAAAAAAAAAGTCTTGGCAGCAGCTACAGAGAAATGACAAATTATCTATAGAGGGAAAACAATTTTTTTTTTTTTGAGGGAAAACAATTTGAAAGACAGTGGATTTTTTTTTTTATCAGAAACTATAGAGGCTAGAAGAAAATGGTACAACATTTTTCAAGTGCTGAATAAAAAACTGTCAATCCAGAATCCTATATCCACGAAAATGTCCCTCATGAATGGACAGAAAATAAGGCATTCCCAGATGAATGAAAAACTAAGAGTATTTGTCATCAGCAGACCTACCCTAAAAAATAGCTAAACCAAGTTCTCTAAGTAAAAAGGAAATAATGAAAGAAGGAATCGTGAAACGTTAGGAAAGAAGAAAGAGCAACAGATAATAAAAATGAGTAAATGCAATACTGTTCTTTTCTCGAGTTTTCTAAATAATGTTTGACATTTGAAGCAAAACTTGTAATGTGATTTGATGTGATTCTAAATGTATGTAGAGGAAGTACTTAAGACAATTATATTATAAATGCAGGAAGGTAAAAGTAAAGGAAGATAAAGTTTTTATACCTCACTCAAACTGATAAAATGTAAAAACCAACAACTGTGGAAAGTTATGTATATGTAACATACTACCTAGAGCACTCACTATAAAATTATACAAAGAGATATACTCAAAAACACTAAACATAAATAAAAAAATTTCAACAACTCTTCAAGTATTCCAGAGGAAAGCAGGAAAAAGAACACAGAAATGAAAAACAGAAAAACGGAACAAAAAATAAAATGGCTGACACAGCTCTGAAATACAATAATTACATTAACCACAACTGGTCTAAATATACCAATTAAAAGTCAAAGATAGGAAAAATGGATTAAAAATGTAATACAACTAGGGTGCCTGGTCAGTTGTTAAGCGTCTGCCTTTGGCTCAGGTCATGATCTCAGGGTCCTGGGATGGAGCCCCGCCTTGGGCTCCCTGCTCAGCGGGGAGCCTGCTTCTCCCTCTCCTGTTCCCCCTGCTTGTGTTCCCTCTCTCGCTGTCTTTCTCTCTGTCAAATAAATAAATAACATCTTAATAAATGAAAAAAAGTAACACAACTATATACTGTCCACTAAAAACTCACTTCAAACATAATGGTCCAGGTAGGTTCAAAATAAAAGGGAGGAAAAAGATGTATCATGCAAACCTTAGTCAAAAGAAAACAGGAGTAGCTATATTAATGTCAGATAAAGTAGACTTCAGACCAAAGAAAACCACCAGAGACAGAGAGAGAGAGAGATTACAAAAATGCTAGAAAGGTCCATCCAGAAGACATAGCAATCCTAAATGGCCGTGCACCAAACCACAGAGCGGCAAAACATGTGAAACAAAAACTGACAGAACTGAAAAGGGAAATTGACAAATCAACAGTTATAGTTGGAAGCTCAGCATCCCACTCTCAGCAACTGATAGAACTAAACATAAAACAGCAAAGATATAGAAGAACACACCGCCATCAACCAACAGCATCTAATCAACATTTATAGATAAAATACCCAACAATGGCAGAATACCCATTCTTCCCAAGTGCCCAGAGAACATATACGAGGACATGTTTAACTTAGTATATTGTGGGCCATGAAGCTAACCTCATAAAATTTAAAAGAACTAAAAATATACAGTGTGTTCTCTGACCAAATGGACTCAAACCTAAAACTAACAACAGACAGATAACAGGAAAAGCTTCAAACACCTGGAAACTAAGACACACTTCCAGTCAATGAGTCAAAGAGGAAGTCTCAGGAGAAAGTGAAAAATACACTGAAATGAACAAAGATGAAAATACAAAATATCGAAAGTTGTAGGACAGAGCTAAAGCAGTGCGAAAGAATGCTTTTCTTTCTTAGATCAGGAACAAAGAAAGGATATTCACTGTCACCACTCACTCTTATTTAACATAGTACTGTAGAAGTTTTTAAAGTTTTCATTTATCTGGGATAAATGCATACAAACATACACCACACACACACCCCTAAAAGTAATAAAATTATCTTAAAAAGTAAATAAATGCACATCTTGTCTCCTATGTCATCACTTCTTGTAAGTCTTCCTGAACTCATCTATTTTCAACAGTATTTCTCTCAGTCATAATTCTTATCACTGTTAGAACTGTCTGTTTTTTTTCCCTACCCTTAGTCCCAGTAGACTATGGTGTAGTGTCTAGCACACTGACCTCATGTAGGTCCTTTATCATAAGAGTTGGCTGGATAACAACACAAGCTAAAGTCATAAGGGAATTGTCATCAGAACCTCAATTACCATGAACTTTTGTGGAGCAAATCCATCTCACTGCCCCTGATTTTAGAGTCAATGGATAGGCTTCGAATCCTGATTTTCACTGTTTCTACCTGGGTACCCATCTGGGAATCTCTGCTCCCTCCTTTCTTTCTTTGGTAGCTTTCGTGTGAGGCTGAAGCAGTGCCCTTCACCCTCCAGGTTCCTAATTTTTAAAGGCATTTCTTGCTTAGTGTTACTCCTTTCATGAGAGTTGCTCTTTCTCTTTCTCATAGTTTTTATCTCACTGAGTTCTACACAAGCCCCCACGGCCCCCCAACAGACTTGTTCATAAAATAGACTGTTGAACACAAGAAAATGGGAGGCAGCCTAGGTCCTTCCTCCTGCTCCACAGTCTCAATTCAGGGTTGGCCATCAATTCCAGTGCTTCCCGTGCATTCAATTCAATTATAAAAAGAGATTCATTTTGTGGCAATACAATGTCACTGAGCCCTACGAGGCTTATTTGACCCATATGCAAACAGAAACTCTACAAGCTCTCAGATGTCTATTTGGATTCTCTTCTTACTATACATGGTGCTTCGCAGTGCATGAGAGAAGTGATTTATCTCACAGCCATACCCGGGAAAGAAAAAGCATCCTCTGGCCACGGAGTTTTCTGAATTTCAATAAAGTAATGGGAGGGGATAAAAGAATGGTGAACAATGGTTGTAGTAAAGTATTAGGCTAAAAGCAAGAGTTGCAGGGTCTGCAAGCCTGGGTGGCTCAGTCGTGTCTGACTCTGGCTTTCAGCTCAGGTCACAATCTCAGGGTCGTGAGATCGAGCCCCGCATCAGGCTCTGCATTCAGCACAGTCTGCTTCGGATTCTTTTTTTTTTTAATAAAAATTTTATTTATTTATTTGACACAGAGTGAGAGAGAGAGTACAAGCAGGGGGAGCAGCAGGCAGAGGGAGAAGCAGACTCCCGCTGAGCAAGGAGTCCGACACGGGACTCAATCCCAGTACCCTGGGATCATGACCTGAGCCAAAGGCAGACACCTAACTGACTAAGCTACCCAGGTGTCCCTCTGCTTCAGATTCTTTCTTCTTCTCCCTTCAGCTCTCTCTCTCTCTCTCAAATAAATAAATAAATAATAAAATAATAAATAAAATCTTTAAAAAAAAAAAAGCCCAGTTTAGAATCAAGTTTTCACCATGTACTAGTGTGCAATCTTGGGCAAATTACTTAATCTCTTAAAGCACTGGTTTTGCTGCTTGTAAAATGTGAATATTAACAATTATCTCCGACGATTGAGATAAAACCTCTCAAGTCACTGGCACACAGTAAACACTCCCTAAATGGCATTAGTGATTGTCACAGTCAACTGTCTGAACTTCCCCTTATAACCTGGCATTGCAGTAATGTACCAGGACCCCTGGTGCAGGTGACTGCATCCTCCTGGAGAGCAAAGATTGGAGACAGCTAGTTATGGAAGTAAGATTAAGTAGCATAAGACTCCACTGCTCATGGGTGATGAAGTCAACTCAAAATTAGGAATTAAGGGCCATGTCTATACTCCCCAAATCAAGTGCCACATTTCAAAATCAGAAAATGTACTTGGCTGGTGCCTTTATCCACTATGCAATACATAAGATGATTAGAAATAAGGTACAGAGTCTTTGGCCTTCCCACTGTAAATCCTGCAGATTATTTTAGCTTCAAGAACACAATGAAAATATGATATTTGGGAAATAAGGCATAGGACATTCCAGACAAAACTATAATAATTTATTTTACTAGCACATAAAATAATATTTCCTATTACCTCTCAAAATGTAAAAGGCTTTTAGTATTTAAATTTTATTTTCTGAAAGTGCATTTTCATAAACTTGAGAAAAATATGCAAGATTTTTAAAAATATTAGGTACTATATTTTACTTTCCAGCACATGAAAATCACCAAGACAGCCAAAGGAGAAAAATCCTGCTTTGTCCTTACCACCACTGTACTCTTCCTAGGAAGGTGAACCTGTCTCTTTTCTATGCCATCAAACAGGTGTTTGCCATCCCAGAGCTTATATCTTCTATTAATGCCGTTCATGTGGATTTAGTATTTCAGAGAACACAAGAGTGCAATATACTCAAATGGATAACAAAGGTTTGGGCAGACACATCTTGGGAAAGCTGTGCTATATCATTAATAGAAATGATGAGAACGTGACCACGTATGGTTGGTGATGGGAAAATAGGTGCCATGGCAACACTGGCACACTGTGAACATCGGTGAGAGCTGGCTCAGGCACCAGCTGGCGCTGACACTGTCGGAGTTCTGCTGCCTGTGTTGGTAATGGTGCCTGGTGTCTCTCCGGGCTATACTGTCATGGTGGGTAAACTGATCATCTGGAGAAGTATTATGATGGAGATGAGGAGGGGTGTAGAGTGGGAGAGCTGCTAAGTTCAGGGCTTGGGAGAGCAGGGAAGCTCTCCAACCTTACAGGGCTATTACTGGTAAGAAGAGAGGCTCTGAAAAGAGGTGAAGGTCACAACTGTGGGGGGATGGATGCTGCTGACAGCTTGTACTTCTTGCGCATGTGTGCCCAGGGCTAGCCCTATTGCCTGAAGCTGAGACAGGGGTAGACCTACTCAAAGAAGGCTTGTGGTACCATGATAAACAAGTTCACAAATTCTTTGACATTCCTCCAGCAAAAGGTAAAATCTAATTCCCCTTCCCTTGACTATGGGCAAGCCTTAGTAGCTTGCTTCTCATTAAAAAATGGTGGTATTGCGTGATTTCTGAGACTTGATTAGAAAAGTCAATACAGCTTCCATCTGGCTTTCTCTCTCCTTTTCTCTCTTTGACCCTGTCTCTTAGGTGTCCTAAGCCAATACATAGGAACCCCAGCAACTCTGACACCACCACACTGGACAGACCACAAGCAAATCCACAGAGAGATGGGGAGAGAGGCCTGTGGAGCCTCAGCTGTGGCAGTCTCCAGCTATTTGAGTCTTTCCAGTACCAACTGCCAGAATTGTAAATAATTATTTCTTGAGCCACACCAGCTGACAGCAAGCAAAGCAGCGACAAGCTATCCCCACAAAGTCCTGACCGAATTGCAGATTCATGAGCAAATTAAATTCCGTCATTGCTTTAAGCCACTAAGTTTTGGAATAATTCGTTATGCAGCATGAAATAACCAGAACAAGGATTGGAATGATGGCAGAAGATTTTCAAAAGACCCTTAGCTTTTGCGGTATGACATATAATATCTGGAGAGCTCTGTTGAGCAGCCAAGGAAAAGCCAAAATATAATTTCTTATGAGAAACTAGTGGGGAAGGTGAGTAACAAGTTCTAGAATAGGATGATAATGAAAAGGGTGGGTTATTTTTTTTTTTAGGGAGTCTCCATGCCCAGCTTGAACTCATGACCCTGAGATCAAGAACTGAGCTGAGACCAAGAGTTGGATGCTTAGACAACTGCACCAGCCAGGCACCCCAAAGAAGGATAGGTTCTGGATTCAAGACAGACCAAATCTGAATCTAAATAACTCCAATTTTCACTAAGTTTGTGATCTTGGTCAAGTTACTTAACTTTAATTTGTCCATCTGGAAAACTATGATAATAGAATCAAATTCATAGAGTTGTTGGATTAAATGAGCTGACAATAAGTATATAATGGTGACTGTTATCACCATTAATTAATGATGACTATTATTATTTATGCAGTTTTCCAATCATTGCATTCAACCATAATTAGCAGTGGTGGAATACTAATGTTTCAGCAGATGCTGGTTATCAATGCATTCTAAACAGACAATTCCGCCAATTAACTGAGAATTTTCCAATGTGTCTTCCATATTCTCATCATTGTGCCAGAACCATGGAAACTGTAGAAGGTGCAGACTTTCACCCTGGGAACCCAACAATCTAAACATCCCAGACTGGAGTGGCCAGTTTTGAACTAGTGACTTCGGCTTCCCAAGTGTCTGATGCAGTTACGACCTCCAAGTCTTCCTGTCAAAGGGCTACAGTGCTGTGGAAAAGGCTTTTACCACAATCTCTCTCTGGCTGCTATAGAGATTTCTTCATATTATACATATCATGAATATGTAGCAATCAATATATATTATGCTCTTCTCTATTTTATGATATCTAATATTAATATATAATTTCTGGAACTATCTGCTCTTTAAAACAAATTTTAATTGCCTTATTACTACACACGAAAAAGAGCTTTCTATGTAAAATTTGGAAGCAATTCAACATACAGTTCAACTAATACTCATTGAGTGACTACTAGGACCTAGTATATTCTGGTGAAAATGATTAAACTGAGATTTAAATCTAGTGGAGTAATGTAGGCTCTGATAAGAATAATAAAATAATTACTTGTTAATGAATGAAGTTCGATAATTAATTTTCCTATTTTAAGTAATATTAACTTTTAAACAATGACTGAAAAGCAAATTCTAGTATTAATACATAAAATTAATGACTACAGCATTTTAAATGCATGTGTTCAAAAATGGTTCAAAGAGCAGCCTTTGATGTCTCACAACTCTACATAGAGCAGTTTATACTTTTCCAAAAAAAATGCAGAGTTTTAATTAAAGAGTTAGATAATTACCCAGATTAAAACAAAACAAAAGCTATCGTGGGCTTTAAAAGTTATTAGTTTAGTTTCACATAAATTTTGCCTAGCTTATTAAGATTTTTTTCTTTCCATTACTTTTGACAGTATTGTATATTGATATCTGATGTTTATGAGCATTAAGTAACCTGAAAAGAAATATAAATATTGTGGATTTGAGATATTTTAAATATCTAATACTTTTTTTCTAATCAAGAGCATTTATTTAAAGGCAAAGTTTGATTTTTTTTTTTAATCCTTGAAAATCTGCAATTTTCTTTACAGGTCCAAACAACTCCATCCTCTTTGGCTATTAGCCTCTCTCTTCTCCAACTTTCCTCTTAAACTGATGTGCAATATCTAAATTGCACTGTGAGCTTATAAAGGGCTCCAACCAGTGGTGAGGAGGAGCGAAGGATCACTATACAGTTCTACAAATCGTCTTCTGGAACTTGGAAGTTTGTTTTTCATCTCTGGCTTTACACAGTAATACTCTCAATAACTCTTGTCTTTGAAGCGGCTGAAGAATGTTATGTAAAACTATTCAAGCTTCAACTTTTCATAGGTCAGAAATACCCAAGGGCTTTGGTTTTTAATGTAACTTCCTTAGATAAAAACCAGTTTCCTTTTTCCAATCCGGGAAGTGGATGTCTGTAATACAACATAAATTACACAGTTTCTGATTTTACTGTCTAGACACCATCAACCCCGTTAACACTACCTTCTCTGTCAAAAGTCTGGGCAGGGCCCAAAAAAAACCAATGTCCAACTAAGCTCGGAAATATATTCCTTCCAACTAAAGCTGGCAGGACTCTGGTGAGCACATTTCAAGCCAACAAAAAAATCAGGGTTGGAAAATTAAGAATGGTTTAAAAAAAAGGGGGGGGCAAGTACAAAACCCCTTCACAAATTAACAAGGCTCAATGGCATCAAGTACTTGAAGGGTTTCCATCTCCACCTCAACTTCTAAATAAAGTAGAATATCAGCTTTGCAGACAGATGCAGACGTTTTTATAGTTTCCCCATTCTCAATAGAGGTTCTGCTATCTAACAGATAATGAGAGAATTAAAGTGCATGCTCAAGAGGACAGCTACACTCACTTGAGTTTTTACACCTCCTCTTCTCTGAGCTCAAAGTTCTCCTACAGTATACACACGAATATTAGAATTTGGAAAGAGAAGGGAAGAAATCAGACGCTTGTTCAGGGATAAGACTTACAGAACTGTATGAGGACTGAAGACTCATTACCCTTCTTGGATCACCCAACTGCTTTCCTCTGAACCAGTTGAGGAAATGCTATATTATCCTAATAAGAGTGAAAACAGTATCGACAGCTATCATTCATTGAGTGACTTCTATATGTTAGGCACTATACCAGATGTTTCATATTTACTAACCTCACAACAACATAGCTTTCGACTATATGACATGTTTGCTACAGAGCAGAAAGGAGATGGTCTGTCTTGAATCAGACATCTAAGGGGGATTATTTTCTGAATTTTCAGAAGGCTGATTTTGATGATGTATTTATATATAGCACTTTAACAATAAAAAGACTTTCCACATTTAAAAAAGAATTTCATCTTCACTAAAGCTTTAAGTGGCAGGAATCATTATCTCTATTTCACATATGAGAAAATCAAAGCTCAGAAGACTGTGACCAAAGCCAAACATTCGTAAAGAACAAGGCAAGGGCTTGAATACAGGTGCCTTGATTCCAACTCCTATGTTCTTCCCACTACACCCAAGCTTGCCGCCTATGATACGGCCCACAGAATGGGTTCCAAGAATATTGCTCACACTAAGCTGTATAGAACACGGTCTTCTCAATGCAATGAACATTCATTGAGCACCTACTATATACCACTTACTGTGCTCAGGACTGGAGGCTCAGAAGTGAAAAAAGAGAAAGTGGTGACATAGGAAAAGAGTTGATAGATTAGTGAGGGACAGCATCATGCAAAC
The DNA here is from genome assembly GCA_028534135.1 of Potos flavus. Taxonomy (NCBI): domain Eukaryota; kingdom Metazoa; phylum Chordata; class Mammalia; order Carnivora; family Procyonidae; genus Potos; species Potos flavus. The sequence continues at coordinate 102,453,779 of CM052900.1, read as the reverse complement.
AGGTAACTACAAAAAGAGTATATGTGCTAGCCAAAGTACAGGGACCACAGAGTCTAAGAAAGCTTTAAGGAAGGAGGACATCGGAGCCAGCTTTAGTAAAATGAGTTCAGGAGTTCAGGAGTTCAGAACGCACTCTTTTTTTTAATGACCAAGATAGAAAGGTAAGGGGCACCCAGGGGGGCTCACTTGGTTAAGCATCTGTCTGCCTTCAGCTCAGGTCAGGCTCCTCGCTTAGTGGGGAGTCTGCTTCTCCTTCTCCCTCTGCCCCTCCCCCTGTTCATGCTTTCCCTCTCCCTCAAATAAATAAATAAATAAATAAATAATCTTTAAAAAAAGAAAGAAAGGTAAAAGATTACTGATTTGTGCAATGTAAGTGCTGTGCCCAAGATCAAATATTTAGGAAGCTTGATATATGTGGCTTTGCAGGCCAAACCACAGGACATCAAATTAGGAGAGATGGTTAATGTTAGAAGCAAGTGAAGACGCACAAAAGAATAAAGAGGGTTCTTCTCCTTCCTAAAGGGTATGTGCTCAATGAAAAGACCAGGTTACATTTTAAAGCCAAATAAATCATTCCGAACAGTTAAATGTCATCTGCGACTCTGACCATTTGTTACAATGGCAAACCAAAATATTACAGTCCAGTAAAGATGTCTGGAATGTCCAGATGCTTGTTGTCTGGTGCATCTGGAATTGGGGCTGGTTAGACGTTGAGACACCCATGCTGAGCTCTATTGCCCCAGAGACTGCTCATGAACTTTCCTACTGGAGTGCTTTCGGAGTTTTTTTTCCCTAAGATTTTATTTATTTATTTGAGAGAGAGAGAGAGTGTGCGTGAGTGAGCATGACTGGGGGGAGGGGCAAAAGGAGAGGGAGAAACAGACTCACCACTGAGCAGGGAGTCCAAAGCAAGCTTGATCCCAGGACCCTGAGATCATGACCTTAGCTAGATGCTTAATGAACTGAGCCACCCAGGCACCCACTACTGAAGTGCTTTGAGAAAGAGGGAAAGCCTGAAAACCAGCCTTGCTCAGTGGTTCATTTCCATTTCGAGTCCACATTTGTTCTATCCTTTAGCAATCTCACTTCAAAGATATCAAGGCGGAAATTCCCACTTATTGAGGACTCATCTCCCTCTCTCTACATGTCCTTCAAACCTCCCACCACCACCCCCAATCATCCGGTTACGGCTTAGCATCATGAAGATGTATTGAGTTTCTGGGTGCAAAGTGAAGATCTCATTTCTAGCCAGTTCTTTCCTCTTTTTCTTCCTCCTTTTCTCTTCCCATTTGCTCTTTTCCTTCTCATTCACGACTCTCCTTGCAGCAATAGCTTTTTATGTCTTAGTTTTCACCTGGAGGCAGGAGACAAGGGTTATAGGATAGGCCATCTTTCATCAGGAGAAAGAAGGTCATCATCACTGAATCTCAAAACTCAAAGGGAAAAAACACCAGACTGTGGTCTCCTCACCCAGAGCTTTTTTTTTTTTTTTCTTTCACTACAGTTCAGTGTTCACATTCACTTATAACAGGAGTTAGCTAGTCATATGTGAGACACCAACTGCTGCCTATCTCCTTATATGCTGGGATCTCTCCTGTTCAGACTCTGCTCCTCTGAGCAAACCTACACTGGTCTTTCTGAAACATAGCTGAATGAACCAATACTGGACACCTGACACAAATCCAGTCTATTCACAGGCTGGCCAACTACCTATGACTTGGTTGCCTGGCTCAAGAAATTAATATGAGTCCATGAGACTTCCCATTTGGGAGCTGGAAACAGAGAAAATGCAAGTCTGAGTCACACTGATACAGTAAGTTAAGGGGATATGAGGTAAATTCTGGACCACAAGGAAGCCGAAGTTATTCGGAAACAGAGTAAAATAAAGCAGATCCACAGAGAAGAGAGAGCATGAGGAAAAAAGAGATTCCATGTTCCAAATGATTTTCTGGTTTCCGTTTGAGTATATTCTTACAATTTCCTTCTTTTTCTTGCAGCAGACATGAATAAGTCTCGTTGTTTTTCCACAATCGACAATAATCTGACTAGAATGCAAAACCATTGACCCAGTAATATGATTGCTAGTCTTAGCCTGGAGGTAGATCTGATAGCTCCCTATCTAGTTCCAAAGCTTGCCAAAAATTCAAATTCAGTTACCAGGAATTGTAGGTTTAGTCAGTCTGAGTTATGCAAAATGTCAACCAGAAGTTACACTGGCCCTTGCTGTCTGAATTTTGACAGGCTAATCCTCAATGGAAACAGTGGAAAGATTTCTCTTCTGCAAAACTATCCTCTTGCTTCACAGTCAATCATCAAAACAAGTCAGCTCTGCCCCTGTATTTATCACTTTCTCTAACCAAGGAAGCCATGGAGACCTTGTGCTGTGCTGTGTTCAGCAGTAAATATCAACCAATTATGATTGGGAGCCAGAATCTTCATCACCCTTTCTTGTGAGAACATCAAGATCTATTAGCTTGAAGTTGTTATCCTACATCATCAATCAGTTCATGTTTTTAGCATTGCCAATGTTGCTTTTTAATTCTCTCCATCACCTCTTTTCTAAAAGATAAAGAATGTCAGGAATTATTAAGAGTGAGACGTTCTGGGGATCTGGTTTATTTCAGAGTTCTACAAAGGATTCACTTCCTCCTCACACCACCCGCCTTTGTTTACAAGTGAATGTCTTCCGCTCTCCTTCAGGGCCAATATTCACATGAAAAACATCTACATAAATGAGTGGTGTCATAATCTGAAGAAATGTGCTGTGTATCAACAGTGGCTCTAAGTTCCCACTATGGTTCAGGACACTCCAATGACTCAAATGACCTTTCTGCTAAAGGATCTGCATCACTTCCTTTGTTCTAATTTTGCACTATATGGAATTACAATAATGTGAATAATTTTTCTTCTACAGAAAACAACAAAAAACACAGGAAATCTACAAAAACAGTTTTGACAATTGAGATAATCACGCTTTAATCTGCTTAATTAAATACATTAAGACCACTTTTCTACCAGCAAATACCATTTTACTAAATCGTACTAAAATCAGTTTAGTTAGAGTTCCAAGAACAGACCGATTTATTAAACTGAGTCAGAAAAGTAGCATTTAATTGATAGTTAATTATTATAGGAGGTGGGAAGGGAGAAGGAAAATTAAAGATGTGCCCAAGTCAAGTCACTTTACTCCAAACTTCCTAATAGGTTGAACCTAAGAGATACTTTAAAACATAAGAGCATGTGTTGGGTTTGAGGTCTAGTCAGCAGAATGGTCCACCGGGACAAGGCCAGTGACCAGGGATGGTTGTAACTGTGGGCAGAAGGAAAAGGGTCAGAATTGGCAGCGTCATCAGCGACTCCAGAAAAAGGGAACAGGCTGATGGGTCCACCCCAGCATAAGGCAGGCTAATGTTTGGCCTGATATTTACCAGGCAGATATACGAGAAGGCGGGCACAACATGGCACCAGAGGGTTTGGTGGTAAGCTTAAGGAAGTCTCCCATTCAGGACACTAGGGGTCGGTCTTGAGGTCTTTCACTAGGGTAATCAGCAAAGGAGATCAAGATACAAACGCAGTTAATGGAACCAGGCACAACTTGAGCATCTGAAATGTTACCAAGGGTCGTGTCAGAACAAAGCCAACAGTGGAAATGATGAGGCTGACCCACTACTGATTATTGACTCTTGACCTATTGACTAAATTCTAAATTCCTCTGCTAATAGCCAGACTGCTCCAAGAACTCGGAACAGGATCAAGGCAGCTAATGAGAAGGACAGATTTAAAGTGCTAACATACAATAACATACAATAACATACATGATAAATGATACTATGCTGTTGTTTGTTATAGGGGAGTGAATTAACCAGGAGAAGGCAGGTTGTCCTGGAAGGCAGTCTATAAACCTGAAAACTAGACCCAGGCACACAGAGACAGGTAGGTAGAAATCCAAACAGGTAGACAGAATGAATATCCAGAAAGCGTGGTGGGAGAAACAAGTGGGAGGTGAGGTTAAGGGTTAGGAAAGAGGTGTGGTGGTGGTGGAGAGATGAACACCGCGGGGTCCAGAAGTCAGAGCAGACCAGAGATAAGTCCCCATGGGGCTAGAGTACAGGGGCTGGACTCTAGTCTTCTATAGAAGGGAAAAGGAATATGCATAAGAACAAAATCAGAGCTGTCCAAAGAGGATCAAGAGTGTAGAAATATGTATTCATTTTCTTGAATATGGATAACACTGGTCCCAAGACCAACACTAAAGAGAGGAAGGGTAAGGAGCCAATGGCTTAACCAAGCCATTACGGAAGTTAAGTGTCTTAGTTATAAGGTTAAGGGATGCTGGAACCTAAAGCCAGACAGGTCATCCTACCCTCCCTCCTCTAAGGTACAAAGACAATAAGATCCAGACATGTTTCTAGGTGCACCCGGGCTCCCTCAACCAAAACTCGGGTACAGGAATTAGACAGATTTGTAGCTCGCTTGTATTATCATTTATACTGTTGACCTGGGGCCTATGTTACCAAATGAGACACATACAGAGTTAGGGTAACATCTATGTCGAAAATAGTGACAATCTACTTCTTTCATGTATTACTCACATAATTTTTTCTTTGATTTGGCTCCGGGAAGACTGAGCTGTTGTTAGACCAACTAACTGTTGTTAGTGTGGGTGTATGGATGGAATTAACCCTTGTCTTTTACTCCAGAGAGCCAGGGGAGTTTCCTTCCTTGAGCTGGAACCATCCTAGGATTCCTGTTCGGACTCTTACTCAGCATGCCCTTCTGTGTTTATAAGTTAAGGTCAAGGTTCTCCATGGGTTGCTTAACTATTTGGCAAGGAACCCTGCCAACAAATACCAAGCCCAGACTACATGCATGGCTGGAGATGCTGGCCAGCTTATCTGTGATTCTCCTTGTATGGAAGATTTTTGCGCTAGCCTCATGGATGAGGGGTAGAGAGATGGGTAGCTGCTGAGTTGAAACCATGTTTTCAACAAAAGAAG